>OV656714.1:10000000-10728750 GCA_927399405.1 Agonopterix arenella
TCTATACCTTGGAGTACAGACTGCTTAACAAGCGGTGAAACATGATAATACTCCTTGGTGGTCGGTAATGATACTTCTTCTTTCGTAAATTCCCGTCGTTGTTTTCGACGTTACTTTGTCCCTTTCTAATCCAACGACAAAAATTGTAGCTCCTGTCATACACGACGTTACGTCATTGGATAGAAAGGGACACAAAAACGTTGGAAATATCGATGATGGAGACGTACGAAAGAAGGTCGAACATTACCGACTGCCATGCCAATTTTCTGGTTTCCATGCTTGTAAGATCCTTGGGTATGTAGAACTATATAAGGTCCTACAAAACTAGCTGAAACAATTTTAAGGGGATGATCAGACCATCAAACCGAAAAACTTTCTCTATAGGACCAATATCGATATCGCGAAAAAAAATCAGCTGTTTCATTCAAACGTACTCGACCTAAATGTATCGGAAAGCAGATTTTTTTTTTCGCCATTTCGATATTGGTCCCATAGAGAAAGTTGTTCAGTTTGATGGTCTGATCATCCCCTTAAAATAGTTTCACCAAATTTTGTTAGACCTTATATATACTAATACCACAGACTAATACCTATTCTGTGACATAGGCACACCATGGACACTGTTAGCTGATAGCTGTCATTTCATACAGATATCAAAAATTGAAAATGAGCGAGACAGAAATACGCATTTGCTTAAGAGGTAACCGAGAATTAACCAGAGGGAATGAGATAAAAAGTTTGTGGGAGGCAGGGAGTGTCCGAACTATATGTAGTACAAGATACTCTTTCTTATACTGTGACGTAGGCCTCCCCCAAGGATTGCTACAACGACCGGTCCTACGCTGCCCTCATCCAACGGGTTCCCGTCACCTTGGGGAAGGCCTATGTCCAGCAGTGGACTTCTATCTGCTAATCTTCTTATCGCGTGGGCAGAGCCCTGATGTCAGAGTTTATTCAGACCGCCTTACGGCCTCTGAAGTGGTTTTTATGTAAAAAAAAAAAAATAAAAAAAAAATGTTTATTTCACTCACTTAGCCTTACATTACATAATTCAAAATGTTAGGTATTTTAGTAGACAGCTGTGACAGTAATTAGGGGAACTCTGACTCTCAAACAAAGAAAATCTGATCTATGAGAGTCAGCGCTCTTCACATTTTATAGATAAAATAGTTTGTGGTAGGAAATCAAAGTTGTGTGATACATGACAACAATGAGTAGCAAAACATAAAAAATTAAAATTAAAAACAAATGAGTTTGAATGTTTTTATGTAACGGCTACTACCACCAGAGATAGTAGCCGGGACCAACGGCTTAACGTGCCATCCGAAGCACGGAATCATTTTTCTTTTCAGACGATTATCTGCTAATATGACGATGACATACATATAATTATTTGGGATAGCTACTGTAAGCCGAGGCTTATAGCACTGATACCATTGCTGGTCTATTGTGTTCGCCCCAAGCTCGCCCATATTTTTACACATTTTACATCTCCGAACTTATGGTCTTGGATAAGTTATATGTTAAGATTGACAGTCGAAGCTACTAAAGCGTAGAAAAAAATTGTGAGCAGTATTGGCTTCTAAACCCTATCCATATACACGCACACAGACATAATTTATATGGCGCCTCACGCACACCAACCTAAGAAAGTTGGCCCCTTTTGTTTTATACGGTAGAAGCATGAGGCTCTTTCTAGACATATACTTTTTCTAAGCTTATGGTATTTTCTATTCGTTCTCGGGTATGCAGGGTTTCTCACGATGTTTTTTCCTTCATCAACGAGCTAGTGATAAATAGGTTTCAGGTATAAACGTTTCTAGAGATGACGCGATTATAAAAAATATCTGTAGCGACATGAGAAACCACAAGAATGTTGCTACAACACACGTGCACAGGAAATATGGTTTATCGATTAAAAACATTGGTTATCAAGTCAAAATACCACAGGATTCTTTAAATGTTTGCCTTGTAATGAGTAAATGACTAAAAGCTACTTGTTTTTTAACAAATTTTAAAAAGATCGTTTTCTTATTTTAAAAAAAACCTATGTCGAAAATGTCTCCAATTCGAAATAATAAACCAACAAACATAGGTTTTATTTTCGAACCACATGCTCACGACTATATTCCCGGGGATAGCCAGCGATAATATACCATATTCAAAATTCATCATTTTAACGGGTTCTTACTGCTTTTTTTAATTGTTTAAATTCCCGATATGAACCCGGAAATAACGAGTAAGAATCGATTCTGATGCGTATGTGAAGTCTACCAATCCGCATTAACGGTAACCCTGTGCCCTGCAGTGGGACGTATGATGATGATGACGACTAGCAGTAGGTATTATATAGAAACTTTTTCTCGTTAAAAAATTACCGTCACACACGCAACACACGCTTCAAAAAGCATGTTGATTTTCTTACGCCGACCCGCCCCCCCCCCCCCCTCCAATGACAATTTCCAAAAAACAAGAATGTCACATTGTAGTCCTGATTGGCTGTTATCGTTAAAACCGCCAAAAGTGACCACTTTGACATTATAAAAACAAATCCGCAGTGATCCGATAAATTGAAAATCAGCAAGGACTACAATGTGACACTCTTGTTTTTTGGAAATATACTATTTATTCTGTGAATTTGTTAAATTGTTAAGAAATAAAAAAAATACGATTTGGGGCTGCACAATTCGTTCGGTGCAGCCTTAATACGGGCCTTAGTATTATATTAAAATGCATTTATGTATCTTAACATTATTTATTTGACAGCAAAAACTGGTTTTACGTATCATTTAACTTGCAATAACTATTTTACGAGCTTGAGTTTAGTCTTTGTACTAAATGTTATTTACACCTACCTTATTTTACACTGAAGGGAATTGCACAAAAACTGAATTATTTCTTATTCAAATAACGTGTCTGCAATCCAAGAAAGCTGTTTAAAACTGACCAGAATTTCGAAATGCAGCAGTTTAAATATGCTTTTTTTGTCTGTTTTGAAACTGTGATTAATTCATTTGAAATCCCTTATGCAAGTGCCAACATTTGCGACAAGTATCCATTTTTTTTAAGTCTTAAACCTGAGATGCCCGTTCCAAAAATGTATTTGCACTTTTAAGGCGCTCTACACACGTTTCTAAGAGGATAGGCCAGCTGAAATTGAAATTTGCGGAATAGGTCACTTTTCTGACTATATACGTACATATATGTCCGATCCGCCCTACCCTTACACCCCACCTACTAGAGTGCGAAAGAGACAACTAAACAAAACAAACAAATAAACAATTTGTTTTTACTGCAGCTCGGACCGATTTTATCTACATTAAATGGACGAAATCAGCATTTCGTATTTTTCTGTTTCCTCTACCAAAACTAAAAACCAGTTTTAATAATTCTTTCAAGTATAATATGAGAAATGAATGCTATGTCTGCATTTTTTCATTTTTTTTTTATATTTGTTAAACTTGTTTGCTGGATGTCTGAAAACGGGCGGTAAAGTTGGTAATTTTTGAAGGTCCATAGCTCATACACTCAATTAATTAAGAGGCTATGTAAAAAAATTTGATTTTTCAAAGCGTCATATATCATGAAGTACTAACAGTAGGAGTATGATTAGCGGATATGTGTAAATTGAACATATAATTGAAGTTTTGATTAGAGCTAAAACACGATTAAGACACACAAAGTAGCCTCCGTCTTTATCGATAAACGCTTGGGACTGCTAAACGGTGAATAATAGAAACACGAGACTTGATTTTAAAAAAAGAGATCGATGTTTTATAAATTTTGATTAGAACAGAATTGAACTTACGTAAATAGTACAATCAGAATTAAATAAAGTTTGTTTTAAGCTTGCGTCGTTTCAAGCGAGCGCACCGCCATATCTCATTCTCTCCCATCAGGCAGTAATATAAGCTATCACACGCCCATTTCGCTTCAATTATCGACGAATATTTTTCGACATAGGCCCTTAATGCAAAAAATAAGGAAATAGCAGAGGTAACATAAATTGTATGGTAATAGTGTCATCCTCATCATCCAGGGAGGAAACAGGGGAATACGTTGGGACACCCTGTATATATATTTTTTTCTTTTTTAAATCTACAATGTACCAGACACATTTCTGTTACAGTTTTCTAGTAGAGTAGATGCAAACTAATCCTGAACTGCTTGTCGCTTACAATGTAAAATAAACATCACTTTTACAAATTATACGCTCAATTTGAATTAAAAGTAAATTTTTCAAAATCACTTCAACAGTAGGCATGAGAAATGGTTATCTGAAAATAAATCGGGATCATTCAACTCTGCGCTTTATTTTTGTTGCGTTTGATTCGTTTTCACATTGTTATTTTTGGCTGGTATTTGTTAACGTTGTTAGTGATATGTGGACGTCTATTCGTCTATTTATTTTTTATGACGCCTACGGAATCGTAGCAAGGTCCGGCTACGACGATTCGTAGCTTCGCGTAGGCATATAAGTTCGTAGCTTCGATTTTTTAATAATATCGAGCCCTTTCTGGAAGAATATCGTACCTATGCGCCAGAAATTAAAACATTTTTTTTATTTATCAGGGGCCCGTACACAAAAGATGCCAACTCAATTACTAATAGACTAAGAGATAGGTGTACTTTTTTTTTTTTTTTTTTTGACAGCTTCAGTAGATCTATCTAGGTCGCAGTAGCTATTTGGTCATTGACCAAGCCCTTATAACCAAGTGTACTTTTTGCAACCATCAGCAGCAAGGCTGATTCAGTATTTATGGGGTGTAGAGCATCTCTGTGATGGAGATGGACCAGGTCTGCCTGCATAACTTCAGTCGGTTTAGGAGTTACTGATGTTTAAAGGTCAGTAAAAAATTGACGATCAGCTGCATGGCTGATCGTATAATATTATTGTAGTGTGCACTGTAGCTATGTGAACAGTACAAAAACTGACATGGTTTATAAGTCGGTTTAGGAGTTACAGCCGTCCGACCTTTGAACGGCTGTAACTCCTAAACCGACTGGCAGTTCATGTCAGTTTTTGTACTGTTCACATAGCTACAGTGCATTCTACAATGATATCATATAATCAGCCTTGCAGCTGATCGTTAATTTTTTACTGACCTTTAGATATCAGTAACTTCTAAACCGACTGGAGTAGTGCAGGCAGACCTGGTTCATCCCCATCAGAGAGATGCTCTACACCCCATAAACACTGAATCAGCCTTGCTTAATTTCTAGATTATTTCTGAAAAATTGTATTGACTTTAATTAGGTCAATATTCAAAATTATAACCAGACTTCGTTTGTATGGAGTGCGCAGCAAAGACTAGTGGTTTCAGTCCATACAAAAGTTTGACGCACTATACGCGTAGACGGAATTTATAAAAATAAATATTATATATGGAAAAATAGTTTAGAAAGTCTAGTTGCCGCGTCACAAATAACATTTGCAATTTATAATATATTTACGAAGATTTAAAGCTTTTAAAATTTTGTATGAATAATTTCAAAGCTTTATATCTTCGTAATTATTTTACAAATTGCAAATATTATTTGTGACGCGGCATCTAGATTTTCTAAACTATTTTTCCATGTATAAAAAGTTACTTATATTAATACCGTCTACGCGTATTGTGCGTCAAAGTTTTGTATAAAATTGACCCCTCTGCAACCACCTTAAGGCTCTATGTTAGTTATTCCTCTGTCCGCCGGCCTAAGCAGCAGATATCTTTCGACACACGACGCACGCGCCCTAAAGACCAAACTATCACACTGATGGGTGCGGACAGGTGCGCTGGCGCAGCGCCCGGCTCCATTGTGGGTCCTCTAATTGACAACTGATAGCTTGAGAGACTATTTGTTAACAGACGGTTCCTTTACATTGTAACTGTAGCTCATTATGTCTGTTATATACATATGTAGGTAGTATATCATTGATACTTTATGTATGTTATATTAGACACTGACCTGCAATACTAAGTACTACATTTTAAATATTCATCTAATTTTTTTCTAAACTACAGGGTGTTAAGGTAAACAGTTGCATTACTTTAAGGGGTGATTCTACCCATGATACTGAACAATTTGACTTTCCATACTAAATGCAATCAGCTGAGAACTGCCTTCGTGGTCTAATGGTTAAGAACATTGGCTCTCGACACGGAGGTCGTGGGTTCGATTCCCACGGGGGACACCAAGTGAAATGTCACTTTTTGCGTTTTTCCCCAGTTGGTTAGGACATTGCAGGCTGAATGACCTGATTATCTGAAAAGAGAAATGATTCCGTGCTTCGGATGGCACGTTAAGCCGTTGGTCCCGGCTACAATCTCTGGTGGTAGTAGTCGTTACATAAAAACCACGTCAGAGGCCGTAAGGCGGTCTGAAAAAACTCTGACACCAGGGCTCTGCCCACACGATAAGAAATTGATTGATAAGTCTAAAAATGCGAATTTCCTATAGGTTTCTTAGAAATTTGTTCAGTATCATGAGTTTACCCTAACAACCTGTATACGTCCCACTGTACGGCACAGGCCTCTACCCTCAGGGAGGGTGTATATGGGCTTTATTTCATCAATGTGGATTGTTAGACTTCACATACGCATCGGACTTTCTTTTTCAGCGTATGCAGGTTTCTTCACGATTTTTTCCTTTTCCGTTTGAGAGCAGTAGGTATTATAGTACGTAAGTTAGAAAAACAGTTTGGCACATTGTCATCCGTGCGGATTTGAACCTGGACCTCAACATTGAGTTTCCACAGCTCTCCGCAACGTGCCACCGACGCTCTTGATTGATGACCACACAACGATATACAATAGGTACATAATTATACAGGGTGTCCCGTAAAACGACGTCAACCCGGCGGTTGCTGATAGGTTAGGTAATTAATAAGCAGAATATTAAAATTTGACTTTTGTAAAAGTGTCTTAGTTTTCGAGATATTGACAGTTTTAACAAAGATACTGCATAGAACATTTGTAGCCGTGGCACTCAAAATAGTGACTAAGGTAAAGAGTTTCACGAATTTCATAAAACTGTCCTTATCTCGAAAACTAAGAACCATTTCATTTCATTTATTTAATGCCATAAATTGTAGGTACATTTCGTAGATGGTAACATAATAGGTACATTGAGCCAATACAATTTTACCCATAATGGGTGTGGCAAATATAAGTGTTTTAAAAATAGGTAATTAGGTAGATTCACAGACAAAAATATGACTAGATTTATACATTCTCAAAAACCTTTTCCTAAAGTAAAATGTTGACTGATTGATTGATTGACAGATTTTTTTATATATTTTTTTATTTTAGTATATTCTGGTTAGGCATGAACTAACCTATCAGCATCCACCGGGTTGACGTCGGTTTACGGGACACCCTGTATAAATACAAACATCCTTGACTTGAGTACAAATATCATACAGATATTTTTGCCCATTGCGGGATTCGAACCTACGACCTTCGGCACAGCATACAGGTTCACTACCGACTGAGCTATCAGGCCTTCATTATCACATCGCATTAAGAAGTTAACATGTTAGGTTTAGGCATCTCTGCCGCATGAATGCCTCAAATAGGAACATGGTCGTGAATTTATGTAAGCATGTTTAATTTTTCTCAATGCCTCAAATAGGAACATGGTCATATTCTATATTCAACAGCTACACTATGACATTGAAAGTTCAAAGGTTCAAAAGTTCATAAGTTCAAAAGGTAAACCTGAAGCCTTGGATGGGCCGAGAGTTCAAGGAGAAACGACGTCACAGCCAACCTCCATCCCATTTCCTATCCCTCTCCATCCCTAATCTTTACCACAAATCGTAAACTCACTGAAATCTCACCTTCAATTCCATCTCTATCTTACTTCAATCTTTTAAATATAGCTATAATGCATATGATATGTTTGATGATATGATACATTTGTTAACTATATATTTCGGAATGTTGCTACTATTTTTAAGTACCTAAATACTAGCATATTACGAATATTAATAAATCATGTACGTACTTAGTTAATTAATTTAGTTGGTTTATACCTATTGCAACAGGGGAAGAAACTGTCTCCCAATACACGGTTTTCCGACTTTGGGAGTCAGGGACTCATTCGTTTGTATACCACTAAATTGTAATCAAATAAAGAATTTTTATTTTTTATTTATTTTTATTTTAGCTATCCTTTTCATCTTAAATTTAAAGTGAGAATTGGGAATATAGTAAACTTTCTAGCCAACCTTCGTATAAAGGCCATGACGTCCTCGGGAAAGCCTCGGAAAGGACATAAGTTCAAGGAGGAATCGAGGTCGACCTTGCTCCAAGGGTGAGGCCTTCGGTACACGGCCACGGCCTTGAGGTCAAGGGTATTTCCCTGGCCTTAGAGATCGAGGCTATCTTCGCTGGAGTAACCTATTTTTATCGTACATAAATTCACGACTGTATTCTCACTTAGGGTGGTTCAGAAATTTTGGTACAACTAACAATGATTTTTTTTATTTCTGGTCTCTTTCACTGCATTTCCGCCAGTGTCAAGTAATTTGTGGGAGTATCTGTCCCAATCTTAAGGACTGTTTTTGCTCAAAAAGACAACTGAGAAGCGATTGCGGAGCCTCGTGTCGTGATGCGAAATGCGCACGAACACCATGCGAAAGACATCTGCTCGTGGCAAAACTTGCAACGTGACTCCCACGATATTTTTAAGCATACAGTTATAGCAAGGTTTACTTATTATACTGTTTTTATTGATTAATTAATGTCGTTTCGCAACTACTTTCTGCATATTTGTGTGTGAGTTTAGGGAGTATCGCGTTATCTCAAGGATTATATCAAAATGGTAAAGCACGTTGTAAGCCGGAAAGTACCTGATACGCGACCACCCAGTAACATACTTGCGTGATTCTTTATCATATTTTAAGTTTTCAGATTGGAATGAGATGACAAGTTATGATAGTGGCTAGTCTTTCGCCCACGCAAGGAGTCTTATCTCTTAGTCACCTCTGACGACAGCCACATATGGTCAATAAGCCAATAGGATGCATCAAGCCCTTTAGCCCCTAGCATATAAATAGACAATAATATTATTCATATGCCCCTAGAATATTTTTATTTTCAGATAGTGAAAAAAGTTATTTCAATGAGAGAATTAAATTAGGTAAGTACAGTCAAAATCAAAAGTAAATAATGAGAAAAGAAACTTTGAATATAACTTTCAAACTGATTTTGTACTTGTATTTTGAACACGTTGCATTTAAAACTTGCAGTTGACTGTACCTACCTAATTAAATTTTTTATATAAATAAAAAGTAATGTATATAATTAGAATATGAAAGATTCATGTCCGGGAATAATCCGCGCATGCGTAGCTCAATACACTACAGATAATAAATTGTAATCTTGAGACAAGATTGTCAGGCGTATGAAGAAAAATTCACTCATTATAAAATAAAAAATTGTGTTTTTTTTCTCGAAATTACTAGAAGCAAATAGGTTACAGAAGTGCTTTGTATATTTGCTTGCTTTCTATATTTCAGTCACTTTTCTTGAATTTTGCAATTTAGCTTTAAGAAATATTGTGTTTATTACTTTACCCATAAATTAATCAAAATTAACGTTTCAACGAACAGCACGGCTAGCATGCCATCCCGAAAAAACTATAAAAATTGAGATGTGCCTCCATCTTTATTATTTTCCGTATGCCAGAAAGAGCGCGCATGACGGTTTTCTCGTTTAAACCCTTTGTCGTGGGTGGCATGCTAGCCGTGCTGGACAGGAAAGCAGTCGATTAATGAGATACTTTCGCAGTTTTGTAAAGAAAATTATTTTAATTTACACTACTTCATAAAAGACAATAATTATTTAATATTCGGAAAAAAGTGTGTTTTTTGTAAATAATGAAATTCATAAAATGAGGAAAAGATAAGAAATTTAAATAATTTAAAAAATCCAGTTGCTTTTTCCCCCAAACTTGTTCTCCTATCAAAAGTTTTATTTAAAACAAAATTATTCGATCATTATTCAAAGAAACGGACATTTTTGTTATCTTATTAGATTTTACACAATTTCCTAAAAGTGAGCCTTGTTACAACTTCGTGCTCAAACATTTTGTCAGTAATTGTAACAAAGCTACTAGCCCCCCGAAAGGGATCATGGTCGTTTGTTTATGTATATATTGTATGTATGTGATTTTACACAAGCTTATTTTATATCTAAGTAGTACTAACTACCATTCTTTACATGAGTCAAAATTAAGCAAGTTTGTGTAGCTTAAGAAAAACTGGTGGATTTTGCAAACATTGTTAATCGCTAAAATCATAATTATTATTAATTTCTTTTTAATAATAATCTTTAAGCAAACATATATTTTTTTTAATGTATTTATTTATTTTGTTCCATATTCTAAATTTTACTTATTCTCCGTCCATCGCGGGCGCATACGCACGCATGGCACGACAGGTGTCCGACGTGCCGCCATGTTGTTTTTCATTTTATTTTCATTTTCCCGCGCTCGACTTCGTTTGTCAACCATTTGACAATGCGTGACGTTTTAATTAGGGGCTAAGTAATGTTCGCGATCTGCTTTTAATAATAAATTGAATAAATTCAAAACATTATAATTTTTTCGATATTTCTGTTTTCTTTAAAATAAAACAAGTTTGTAGATATAAAGCTTTCTATCTGCCTACAACCTCATGTCTCTGCCCCATTAAATAAGTGTCTGTCACATAGAAAAGCTTTCTTAGATCCATTTTCACAAGAGAACTTCTTCTAAATAAATAAATGTTATTACACGCTGCGTAGTTGAGTTGCGTGCTTGCGTGAGTTTTTGATGATAGTTATATTTAGAGTTAAATTAAATTTTTTTTTTTTTTATTTTTTTATTTGTGATGATAATATTTTATTTTTGTCTTTTCTTCTAATTTTTTAATTATATACCTATGTTACTTAAATCTTATTGATTGAATTTAATGGTTTATTTTTTTTAATAGTCAAAATACATCACTCATATCCACAACGGGCTTCGTCATAGGTATATACATCACTCACATCCACAACAGGCTTCGTCAAAGAAAGTACATCACTCAGATCCACAACTCGTTTCGCCAATAAATACATCCTGAATATCTGCAACAAGCTTCGTCAGGGGGGACCTACAACCTATAAACCTCCTCCAAAGCCTCTCCCTGGGGGACGGTTCCAAGAACGCTGGCAGCATTCCCCCTTTCCCCTTCCTTTGGCTTTCTTTAATGGTTTTAATTTACAATTTTAATGATGGAAATATTGTTAAATTGCGTTAATGGTTTTATTCTTCTTTTTTGTAATTTCAATTTAAAAATAATAATATTGAATTGAATAATTTAATTTTACAATTTTAATTATGTGGATGTATGTATTTCAATTTTGTTTGTTTATTAGATGGAATGCCCAATTCAACGTTTAATTTAACATATTAATTTTATTTAACTTAAGATTGCTGTGCCCTAACCGGGGTCATGTTTGATACTTACTATGCCTAGCATTTAAGACCAAAATGTTACAACATGAGTGCAATAAATGATTTCTATTTCTATTTCTATTTCTCAAATAAATCGCCAAGGCCTATTAGGCAACCAAAATGACATTTAATTCTGTTTTCAATTATTTTTTTTTTCAATTTTAAATAGGTATTGCCGAATGCTTTCTAATGTGTTCTAAAAATTATTATTTATTATATTTATTTTAAGTAGGTAGTTTAAGGTAATCATGCATAGACTTATATTTGTTATAAATACTACCCTCTTTCGGGGGCAGTCGGGAAAAAAAGTTTCATTAAATCAGTCCTCAATTCGCCATCTTTACACAAATCTGGGAAATTACTTGTTAGGAAAAGTTATCACTCAGATTTTCTAGTTGTGTAAAACACTTTTAAGGTGGTTTCAGTCCATACAAAAGTTTGACGCACAATACGCGTAGACGGAATTAATAAAAGTAATATTTCATACAAGAAAAAATAGTTTAGAAAATCTAGATTTTCTAAACTATTTTTCCATATATACTAGTACTTACTTACTTACTTTTTACTTATATTAATACCATCTACGCGTATGGTGCGTCAAAGTTATGTTAAAAATTGACCCCTCTGCAACCACCTTAATGCTGTGCAAATTACGTAGACACCCAATATATTAAAAACAACTTCTAGAACATACTAATTTTTTTGACCATTTTATCTTGCTTAACCCGTCCCGTGTCTGTGGGTCCGCCGGCGGACCCAAAAATTTTTCATACGTAGAGTGTCTGTGGGTCCTACGTCGGACCCATAAGCATAGTGCCGCCATTGGTTGGGCGGTTGTGCAGGCGCGTTTCGTTCTACCTCACTATTTTAATTTTTTATAGACTTAGTGTACTGTTGGGCAGTCACTTAATTTTTTGGAGTGTGGTTTGGGAAAAACGAAACGCAAAAAAAAATAAAAATGTGGTTCGCGGGCAGTGCCGACGTACAGCAATGGCGGCCGGTTTTTGTTTTGTTATTTAGTTATTGTGGCGTAATTCTAGTGTTTAGAAACAAAGTATTGTTACTATAAAGTGATAAAATAAGAGCTTATTATATTATCGTGTAGTTAGTGTGATCTGTGAAGTGCAAACAGTGTAAAAAATTAATGTGATTGTGAATTTCGTTCGAGGTCATGTCGGAAAAAACTCGAAATCAAAATTTGATTTGAATCAAAAAAATTGATAATTCTATTTGAATATCAGGTACGTAATTTAGCTCTCATATAACATAATATCACTGTGGCAAATATTGTGAGCTTTCCATTGATATTTTTTTTATACCATAGGGTCAAACATAACCTCCACAAATAATTATTTTCTAAAAGTAGTCGAAAATAAAACAAATGACGTAATATTGCCAGACATTCGAGGCACTTTTTTTGCGCGGGAAGCTGACATGGGACGGGTTAAGGTGGTTTCAGTCCATACAAAAGTTTGACGCACAACACGCGTAGACGGAATTAATATGAGTAACTTTGTATACATGGACAAAATAGTTTAGAAAATCTAATTGCCGCGTCACAAATAACATTTGCAATTTATAATATAATTACGATGATATAAAGCTTTTAAAATTTAGTATAAAAAATTTCAAAGCTTTATATTTTCGTAACTATTTTCCATATATACAAAGTTACTTATATTAATACCGTCTACGCGTATTATGCGTTAAAGTTTTGTATAAAACTGACCCCTCTGCAACCACCTCAAAATGTTTTTAAAAAAAAAAGGGCGACTATAAAAATGTCAAAAATATACTTTACACATTCTGAATGATCGTCAAAAGTTATGATAACAATTTTCACTACAAGAAATAAGAATAATCGCAAACTTATAACTGTTTATTATACACGTAATCATTTAACTCGAACAATACCAATTTAATCCGATCCGACTTTATAATCACTGTCACTAACCCATTAAAATTTAAAAAAATAACACCAATACTCACCGTCAAAAAATCACAACACAAAAATAACACAAAATGCACTAGGCTATATCTATAAACTAATTAGGTATAGGTAATCTAGGTATAGTACAAGCGTCCTCACATACGTGGTCTTAGATGTACTATAGGTCCGAAAACATATCCCGAATGCTGGCGTGCATGTACAGTGGTGTTGAAAAGTATTTATAAATATGTGATCCCTCGGCCTTCATTGACCAGTGTTGTAAATGTTTTCAACTGTTAATCTAGCCCAGTCATTTTACCACGAAGAAAAGAAGGGAGCGGAGGTGAGGTAAGGCAATTTTTCTATTCAAGTAAGTGTCGCCAAAATGCGGGGGACGAGGTACGAGATGGGCGTAGGCTCCGCCCCAAAAACCCAAATCCATCTAGCGGCGAAAGGAGTAACTACAACAAATGCACAGTAACATGAAAACCAACTAGTGCCGTCTGTTGTGACCGTTATCTACTCGCCGGTAGATGTCGTCTTGGATTTGAACGATTTTTTTAGTAATTGACCAATTCAACAAAGAAATAAAAGTTAAATCGATATAAACCAGTTAAACACGTTGTTTTTATCGTTATTTTCATCTATCATTTACACTTTAAGTTTCTAAAATCGTCCATTCCATTCCAATTCTTTACCATCTTAAAGAGCGGCATCTTGCGGGTAGTAGCAAAACTAATGTTCCTTCTAATTCGATAATTATTTTCAAAAACAACTCATATTAAATTATATTGGACTTACCTATGAAAAGTTATGCCATCTGCAAGCTTTGTCTGTGATCCTGAACAATTTTTACATCCAGGGACAGCGCACTTCATCGTTTTATATGTTTTTTATTGACAAAACACATCTCAGAAAACAAAATAATGACGTACGAAAACAATGGCGGTCCGATTCGAACTGAGCAGCATAGGCCACGCCCACTGTGACGTCATGACCTATGGAATGGCGACTGAACTCACTGCCTTGCCTCAACTCCGCTCCTTTCTTTTCTCCGTGCATTTTACGGAGTTTTATTAGGCGAGGTAGGGAGTAATTACTAATTGGACTTTTAAACTGTAACCGGAACCATTGAGTGACAAAAGGACTATCTTAAAGCATATTAAAAAAAATCCCTACGCAACATAGAAATCAAAATTATGTGTCCCAGAAGGATTTTAAATTATTAATATCACTCATTTGACTTAGATTTAACAACATAAATTATTTTTGAGCAATAAAATAGGCAATTAAATTTAAAAAATTAGGTATTTATTAGAAAATACGGATGTATTTTTCAAAACCTTCTAAGTAGACAAAAATATTCACACCATGTTTGTAGTATGTTAATGGTAAAGCCTTAAATATATGTGCAAAAAAATAGTATCAGGTTTTTTAGAACGAGATAATAGCTAAATTTTAAAATTGGAACTGTTGCTGACGTGATATTTTATTTTATTTTAGTACATTTTTAGGCTCAAATTGGCTCTTCAATGATACACCGAAAAAAAATCCCGGCTCAAACCGTAAAAGTAATGGTTATAGTTAACTTACTGAAATAAACACTTTTTATTTTATTTATTTTTAAGTACCTGACTAAGGCGTAGTACTCGGAGGTCATCTGACTACGCCGTAGTCAGGTCCTCAAATTTTTCTCCCAAAAATCCATTTAATCTTGAAACCCTGCAAGCACTTTCCCGTATGACAGTCCCACTATCCGGTAGGAAGCGTTGGCCCGCTCTATAAATACTTCGGTCGTGCATCGTTATTCGTTATTATGAAAATTCGGTTATATCGTCAGTTATGATATTATATTACTAAGAGAATTAATGGATTTTCGCTTCGATACTTTAAGGTGTCAATCTCCTTAACACTTTCGCGGACACTGAACGAGACACAATAGAAATTTTATTGTTATCACTGCTATAGCAGGTCACTGTCCGCGAACGTGTTAAAGGTATTTTTCGAGAAAAATATCTGTTCCAAACATTTATATCAATTTAAATTAGAAAAACACAATATCATTAGCACAATTATCTTCAAGTATTAGTTACTTGGTACATATTTCATAACTTATACAAAGAAACATCAAATAAACCTAGATTGCCAAAGCGTTAAGAAGTTTGGCAACTATTAACATAAATCAACTACGTTAGTATTTAACCAACCATTTAACAATCGTTTAACTTCACTCAACAGCTGTTAAAAAGAACTATTAACAATAAGAACAAAAAAATAAGCACTTTCATATTGTTCTTTGACAGAGTGGTGACAGATCTCACAACACGAGACAAAAAAAAGAAAAAAGGCGGACGTTTTAGTTTTAAATTCTTATTTCTCTCAGACCTGTCTGTGAGACGAATTAGAATCAGAGTTTTCTGTCTGTGTTTGTCTTTGACTGCTTATATAGGGACTAGTTACGCGTGTAATTCTACTAACAAACATTTCTGCCACTTTTTTTGGGAAGCGAGGTAACATGAAATCCGCAACTTTGTATTTTATTCCCCATAACTTTAGATTCTAATTCTGAATGTTAAAAATTATGAAAAGTAGTCTCGTGTGAACCACAACGTTCTAAGTTTGAAATTATTGTTTCACAATTATAGGCTGTCTCGTTTAGTGATAAGGTATAAAACTAAATGTAAATGCACATGATCAATTAATCTTATAACGTGGCAGATGGGTAATGGTACCGCAAGGCTAGTCCTTATAATAAATAGTCGTGTTTGTGTATAAAATTAATTTGTGACGTAATAAAATATTAAAATCTTCGTAAGTACGCGCAGGCTGACTGAAACACCTACAATACACTTACTTGAAAACTTTTAAATACAGTAATTGTTAACAAAAAAAATTGTTTATTTCCCCTTTTTTTTCATTCGCAGACGCCATCTTGAAATAATATAGGTACCATATACCCCCACCATATACCCCCACCATATACCCTATGTCACTCTCACAATTTTTACAAATCTAAAGATTGACCTGATATTTTAAAATCTATCAAGCCGTGCAGGCTGTAGGTGTGACAAAGAAATAGACATACAAACATACATACACACATACTTACATACAATACACATTTATATGCATTCACTCGAAAAACATAACCCTCCTGGCGCAGTCGGGTAAAAACAAACACAACAGTAAGCAAAAACAGGATCAGGGTGTAAAATTAAATGGGACACTTACTTAAAGGGGTGCTTCAGACCATCAAACTGAACAACTTTTACTATGGGACCAACACTGATATAGCGAATAAAAATTCCGCTGTCCAATACAAAACTGCAAACATAACTCGACTGAAATGTATAGGACAGCTGATTTTTATTTCGCGATTTCGATATTGGTCTAATAGATAAACTTGTTCAGTTTGATGGTCTGAAGCACCCTTTTAAGTAAGTGTCCAATTTAATTTTGCACCCTGTATAAGATCAAAATATATAAATGAGCATGTCCATGTACTTTAACTTTAAATGTTCATGAGTTTTGATTGAGTGCAATGAAATAAAACTACAATACTTATTAATCCAATCTAAGCTCTATGCTTAAGTGAAAACAACATCTTGATGGAGTTGGCCATAGAGAAACACGTAACTCGTACCCCGAGAGGAGTGGCCTTACGCATAATTTCCCATACTTTCCCCTCTGTCAAAGTCTCACCCCCGCGACGGCCCCGACCTAGCCCCGATGTGCTACTTAATTCGATGCACTTTACTGTTATTGTCATAGCGACGGTCCCTCAAAAAAACGGCAGAAAAATGTTCTATTGAGAAATAAACAATACCTACTCCTACGTGTTTCTCTATGGAGTTGGCTTGCTAAATATGTTATTACTGTCACTGTTTGCAATGGAGGAAAGTCGGATACCTATTTATTTTTCACACCTTCTCCTTCGCTATCTGCTTTAAACTTTATGGTCTAGTGTTGTGAATAGGAACCTGGTATAGGTAGGGTAGGTATGGTTGTGATTATGAGTTGTCAACGCTATTGATCCTGCCTCTTCAAGTATTACTCTAGAAATGTAATAAAGGAAACCTGACCGGAACTGGCAATGTTGCGGATAATCATTGGAACTTTTGTACCTACTTGAAATATTGTAATTTAAGGTTTTAATTTTTAATTGATCGTGGCACCTCTAACCTCCTGCGTACATATGTACTTCACGTCTTCTTCTTGGTTGTAACCTCATGGCTGTAAGACGTGACACCGGAACATCTTCCGACGCGGTGAGAGTCAAAAGATGACGTCAAAAAGCTAAGTAGAATGGTCAAAAGCGGAACTACTGATACCATTTTGAAAACGTCATTTTGTTGCTGTCAGTCGATGTAGTTTGTAGTCTCTCATTCTTTGATACAGAAAGTGGCGCCATCGCTCATTCTACAGATAAGTTGGTGACACTGTATATGATATTATTTTGAATTAAAAATTGTTGATTTTGATTTTGACCATTGTGTGTCGCTTGTGCCACCACAACTTTCCAGTCCGCTTGATCTTGGGCCAGGTGAAAGCTGGCCTGTAGTGTTGTCTCGGTCATTTCTTTCACCACATCGGTCATCTCGTAGGCATGCGTCCTTTACCCTCCCTCTCTCCATACGGCCGGTGATCATGAGTTTTTCCAAACTATCTGATCTCCTGACCGTATGTCCAAAGAATTTAAGGACTCGTTCCATACAGATGGTGGAGAGTCTCGTCTTGATGTTCAACTCATTGAGGATGGACTCATTTGTGCGGCGTTCAGTCCAGGATATTCGGAGCATTCTGCGCCAGCACCACATTTCTAATGCGTCAATCCTTTGACGAGTGCGAGTTTTCAACATCCAGGCTTCGGATGCATATACGAATATGGAGAAATACTTCACGTAGGACATATGAAATAATAAAATCTATTGGTGTTGTTTTAGTTGCCAACCAAAACACCGACAATAGATTTTATTATTTCATGTCCTATGCGAAGTACGCAGGAGGCTGGAGCAGGTTTTTTATTTTTCTGGTCAGGTTTTCTCGTTCTCTAGAAGCGCGTGACGCTGAGTGGCAACGAGGTAAAAAAGTGGGTCGCGCGCAAGTAGAGATATCATGCTAGAGGGGCAGGTTTACAGAAGTTACAGTGGTGGAAAAGTGAGGTATGCCCGAGTATAAAAAAAATCTAGCTGAAACTGATAGACCAGCTTGAATTGGCTAGAATTAACTAGATGTGAAAAAATTACGCATCGAGTTAAAAGCTAGTTTATGCAGATATGTGGCAATCTAATTATTAATAGCACATTCCCTAACCGTTGCATCAATAAAATTAAACTCGCGTTAGAAATCAAATAACAATTTTTCTTCCGCATTCACGCTAAAAACAAACAACCCATAAACATGTCGTGTTACAAACATAACTTTAACCTAAGCTGTATACCATTCTATTTTAAAAGTCCCCAAAAAGAACCCAATTGTTAAAGCTATAAATTTCAAAATCGCTTGATTCGCGATACTTTAGTGTTGAAGGAACTTGCATCTGACGTATCGGATGAAAATAGTCGTGTTGACTCAGTAATAGCACTTTTAGTTAAGGTTTGTGGTCCAGTGAGATGCTAACGCTAAACTATGAGGCATGTTGAGAAGCTATAAAAGGGTCACATCCGTACTAATATTATAAAATCCGAAAGAACCTCTTTAACTATTTCTCTACCGAATTTATTTTACGAATTTAATTTGGTATAGAGATAGCTTGAACCCTGAGGAATGACATAAGCATAAAAATTTTACGCAGACGAAGTCGCAGGAAACAATTGTCAGAGTATGCGAGTTTCCTCACGATGATTTGCCTCACCGTTTAAGAGCAGTGGGTATTACGTACCTATTAGAAAAACTCATTGGCCCTATATGATTGATTGTCCATACCTCTCCGCATCGCCCCTACGATCTCGTTTAGATTAATATTATACATGTATGTAACTTGTTTGTAGTGTTGAAATAATGTGACAAAAAAAGAAACAAACTTACGTATTTGTCATAAATGACATTTTTATTGTTCTAATTTATATTCTTGACGATAATATTACGCTTTGACATGTTTATTTTTTATATAATGTAATAATAAATAATGAATTAAAATAATGTAATTATGAATTTGATAATATGAAGCTGTTCTGTTCTGTTCTGTTCTGTTCTGTTCCGCTCTGCTCCGCTCTGCACCGCTCTGCTCCGCTCTGCCCCGCTCTGCCCCGCTCTGCCCCGCTCTGCTCCGCTCTGCCCCGCTCTGCCCCGCTCTGCCCCGCTCTGCCCCGCTCTGCTCCGCTCTGCTCCGCTCTGCTCCGCTCTGCTCCGCTCTGCTCCGCTCTGCTCCGCTCCGCTCCGCTCCGCTCCGTTCCGTTCTGTTCTATTCTATTCTATTCCATTCCATTCCATTATTCTATTTTATTCTATATAGATAAACACATTACCCTCCTTTTACCAAATAACCAAAGCCTTCTATGGAACACAATACTAAAAGCCCATTATAATGCTTTTGCAAGCTGATTGATGGACCGTCCACAAACTTTACATTTGCTGTGAAATTAATGGGAGGATTTCTAGATTTCGTTTATAACTCGTAATGTCGTGAAAACACTCCGAGATCTGAAGAAAGCATTAGTAGAGTAACCAGTGCGTCGACAGTTAACACTGACGGGTTACCATTGTAAACATATATAAATTAGGTGAAGCGGTACTTCACTCCTGGACAGCTCTTAATGTTGTATAAAGCTCCTGTATGGAGTACTGCTGCCACGTGTGGGATGGCTCAGCCAAGAATCAACTGGCCGCACTCGATTCGGTTGAACGCAGAGGCAAGCGGCTCATTGGCGTCAATACGGTGGTGGAGACCAAGCTTCATAGCCTAGCCCACCGCCGCAGAGTAGCCTCCTTGTCGGTCTTCTACAGCTTGTACTTCGGTGAGTGTGCCCAAGAGCTACGTGAGCTCATCCCGCCTTCCCCTTTCTACTATCGGACTTCCAGACGCGGGATATCACCTGTTTTTGGTTGACATCCCACATATCCGCACCAAGCGCCTTTTAGAATCTTTTATAATGCGAACAGCCAAGGAGTGGACGTGGAAGGAGCTTACAACCCGAATTCCTTTAAAGTACGAGTGAATAGGCTTCTTCTGGGTAAGCTCGCTACATCTTCGACTCCATCTTCATCCTGAGGACTGGATTGAGGTCAAGAGCAAACCCATACCCAATAAAAAAAAAATTCACGGCAATAATCCCTTGCAGGGTGGTCTGAAACCTCGCTACAACTACCAACTATCTTCTAAAGCGTGCTGTTGTAGCAAGGCTCACTTATGCATATTTAACAGGTCCACAACAGGTCCACAAACCCCCGCTGCTAATCTGTGTTAAAAAAAATGTTCATAGTTCTCCAAGACAGGTCTACAAAGACCCGCTCCTAGGTCCCAGTGTTCAGAAAAATCTTCATATTTCTCGAAATTGTCAACAAAGCGCTTGCTCGACTTATTCCCTGCCTACCCTTACCTAAAGACACGAGGGTTACGCGCACACTTTAGTTTTTCTATGTTGGAAATCAATTCATACAAACTTGGAAATTTTCGCAGTTAATTTGAATGTGATAGTTTAAATTATAAATCTAGAACAAAGAAGAAGAAACTGGCGAAACCGCGCACAAAAGCAATTAAATCACAAGAAGTACAACATAAAGAGTCACAAGAAATAATAGCGAAAGGAAATCTGTGACCCTTAATTATGCTCTTGACATAATTTCTCACTAATATAAAGTGCAATGTTTATTACCTACACTTTCATCCAAATTGGAACAAATAATAAATAAATCAAGGCTTCTGGCGACCACTTGTTGTCCCTAATGTATATTACTAGTACAAATAACTAAATACAGTTTATCGTGACAAAGGCGCCACTTGTAAGCTACATCAAAATAAATGATAAACACTATTCATCTTCATATCATGAAGTACTAACAGGAGGAGTATGACTAGTATATTTATTTGTTTATCATTCTTTATATATATATGTATGTATATACCTCTATCTTTATATAATCATATCTATTTATTAGTGTTAAATACTGTTTTATTTGTTAAATGTGCACACTATGCCCGCCTCACTTAATATGCTCTCTCTCTTTCACCGGTTTGATGGAAGAAATCTCTTTAGAGATAAGCTCGCCCTTTGTAATTGTCTATTATGCTGTTTTCATTTATATTTCCGTGAGTAAAATAAAGTGATAAAATAAATAAATAAATAAAATTAGCGAATATGTGTAAATTAAACATATAATTGAAGTTTTGATTAGAGCCAAAACACGATTTTTGCATGTTTTAATCTATAAACGCTTGGAACTGCTAAACGGTGAATAATAGAAACACGAGCCTTGATTTAAAAAAAAGAGATTGATATTTTATAAACTTTGATTAGAGCAATTAAATAAAGTTTGTTTTACACTTGCGTCGTTTTAGGCGCGCGCGCCGTTCCATCTCTTTCTCTGGCATCAGGCATTAATACAAGCTATCACATGCCCTTTCGCTTTAATTATTTTTCGACATAGACCCTTATGCGAGTATAAGAAAAGAAAGTCGCTTTTAATCGAATTTTGTAGTAGGTTGTATCATCATCATCATCATCTCAGCCGATGGACGTCCACTGCTGGACATAGGCCTCCCCCAAGGATCGCCATAACGACCGGTCCTGCGCTGCCCTCATCCAACGGGTTCCCGCCGCCTTCACAAGGTCGTCTGTCCACCGTGTGCGGGGCCTACCCACGCTGCGCTTTCCGGTGCGCGGTCGCCACTCGAGAACTTTTCGGCCCCATCGGCCATCGGTTCTGCGAGCAATATGCCCCGCCCACTGCCACTTCAATTTAGCAACTCTTTGGGCTATGTCAGTTACTCTGGTTCTTCTGCGGATCTCTTCATTTCTGATTCGATCTCGCAGGCACATCAACTCCGAGCATAGCCCTCTCCATTGCTCTTTGGGTGACATTCAGCCTTTTAATGAGGCCTTGAGTGAACGACCACGTCTCTGTTCCATATGTCATCACTGGCAACACACACTGATCGAAGACTTTCGTTTTAAGACACTGCGGTATTTGGGAAGTGAAGATACTACGTAGCTTCCCGAACGCTGCCCAACCGAGCTGGATTCGACGGTTGATCTCTTTCTCGTAGTAGGTTGTATGGATAGGTATAATTACAATGAGTTTTTATAACCAAATAAGTCAATGTTGAATTATGATCGATTTATGTCATTTTTATTTGTTGCATAGAAATTATGGTTGATAATGGGTATATAGCTATACATAATGACTACAATCGTGTGGACACACAAAAAACATTCAAAAGTGGATTGCTAGTGATTTCAATTCGTAACAGCCTATACAGGGTGTAAGTAAAAGTATCATTAACCTTTAAACCACATACTCTACCCACCAAACTGAACACCTACTCGACTTAAAATGTATGCAACATGAAATAACTTATTATGTTTAATTTTATTTCAAAACGGTGACAATTTTGTTTATTTGTGATTTTTTCATTTTTAATTTTATATGTTTGTTGTGTATGTATCTCAACAATTATGACATTTATATTATTATTATTAGTATGACATTGAATTTAGGTACAATTTTTCTTAATTAAATTCATTCAATCATTGCGTTGTTTTTTAAGTATACCTATATATTTTGTATGCCTGTTGGTAGGCCACAGAGATTGTTTTTAACTACTGTAATATCATATTTTTACCTGTGTGTCAGAATAAAAAATTTTGTATTTGTAACAGCAGATTTTTAACTTGCTCCGATCGGTTTGCTCCCATAGTAAAAGCTGGGCCACATAGAGAGCAGCTGCAGAACGGGTGCAGACCTGCTGCAGGCTGGCAGTAGTATTATATGTGAGGTGTCACACTGAATGCAGTCCGGCGCGGCTGCGGAACAGCTGCGGAACGGTAGCCGCAGTATAACACACATATAATTCCATAGTTTACAACTACAGGAACAGACCGCTCATCATATTCTTTGGGAGTGTAAGCTCTGGTACTAGCCCAGTCATTTTACGGTTTGAGCCGGGACTGATTAATAATTAACATTTTTTTTTCGGTATAATATTGAAGAGCCAATTTAAGCCTAGAAATGTACCAAAATTAAAAAAAATCACGTCAGCAACAGTTCCAATTTTAAAATTTAGCTATTATCTCGTTCTAAAAAACCTGATGGTAAATTTTTTTTTTTACATCTTTAAGGCTTTACCATTATTACATACTCCAAACATGGTGTAAATATTTTTGGCTACTTAGAAGGTTTTGAAAAATCCATTCGTTTTTTCTAATAAATACCTCATTTTTTAAATTTTTATGTCTATTTTATTGGTAAAAAATAATTTATATTGTTAAATCTAAGTCAAATGAGTGCATTGGTATTAATATTATTAATTAAAAAGCATTCTGGGAAACACAATTTTGATTTCTATGTTGCGTAGCAATTTTTATTTTAATATGTTTTAAGATAGTCTTTTTGTCACTACATGATGCCGGTTACAGTTTAAAAGTCTAATTAATAATTACTCCCTACCCCTCCTAACAAAACTCCGTAAACTGACTGGGCTATACGCCGAGCGCCAGACCATGCTCGACTCAATAAAATCGTTTTCTGGTGTCCCTTACTACATGGATCTTGTTGCGACTAAGAATAACTTCCGTGCGTTCAGATGTTTTTGCCATACTTATTACTGGAAGCAAAATAAGTCATAGTTTCAGTACAATTTTAGGTTCCTAGTGTTTTATTTTATATTTTTGGTGCTTTTGCGGTCGTGTCTTCAACACTGCCATAAATGATCTCTTGAATTGGCTTTCTAATAGCCATGTTTTTTTTCCTTCTTATTGCTGTCTCCCGTTTGCAATGGAGGGAAGTCGGATATTTTGTTTTCCTACTCCTCCTATCTTCTTTGATGAATTCATCGCGGGTTCCAAGACAGATTAGAGTCATCCCCCGGGCTCGCTGGACTTCATTGTCCAGTGTTGTGAATGGTCGCCGCTGTTGATTCTGGCTTACAGGAGTTACAGCGGCGGAAATGTGGGCCTAAGCCCGAAAAAAAAAAAAAAGTTTATAACTACTGCCAGCCTGCAGCCGGTCTGCACCCGTTCTGCAGCTGCACTCTGTGTGGCCCAGCCTTAAAAGTTGTTAAGTTCGATGGGTAGAGTACGTGGTTTAAAGGTTTAATGATACTTTTCCTTATACCCTGTATAACGATCTCCATAGAGTGGCTGTAAAATAATCGACACTCGTAAAGCTAACATCAAAGCTAAAAGGATGACTAGTGTTGTCAATAGCCTAGATTTGGTTAATCACCGTGTTTTATAAATATGCCAGTTGAGTCGAGAGAGCTGGATAATACCTATGAATACCGCACAGAGATCACTCGGTTTCTCCTTTATTTTTGATATTTACTATTTATTTTATACAACGTGTTAATGAATAAGCGCCAAACCTCATAACTGATTTATAACAAAATAATTAGATTGAAACAATAATTCCATTATTTCGACAGTTAAAAATTAAAGTTATTCGCATTTTAAGTTTTGAGGCAAAAATTATTTGTTATCATTTCAGCAATGAATGAAGGCGCTAACATACTCATGGATACATTTTAAGAATACTGTTTTGGCAGTAAGTAGGGTAAGTGTGCCCGTGAGTGGGTTGGGATCGGGTTCAGTAAATTTAAAATTTGACAAACAAATTATTTAATATTTTGAAAAAAATTACCTATATTGAAACCATGATAATTCGATTCTGCTCTCGATTCTAAACAAACTACTTTCTAGTTTTCCCTTAAGTCAGTAACACGTTGTATAGCACCGACCCGTTGTTCTTTGTTTAAATGTCCTCTACCCTAAGGTTGTATGAAAGAAATCGCTTTTTAGCAATAAGACCGCCTTATTCGTACAATTATCGTTTTTATTCCTATGGTGTAAATAAAAGTATATTTCATTCATTCATCCAAAGATAAAGCTTCTAAGAAGAGAAATGATCACGTCATCATTTTGTGGATTGGTAGACTTCACATAATAATACCCACAGACCAGATATATAAGGTCTAACAAAATTAGCTGAAACTATTTTAAGGGGATGATCAGACCTTCAAACTGAACAACTTTCTCTATGGGATCAATATCGAAATTGCGAAAAAAAATCTGCTATTCCATACAAATGTACTCGACCTAAATGTATGGGACAGCAGTTTTTTTTTTCGCGATTTCGATATTGGTCCCCTAGAGAAAGTTGTTCAGTTTGATGGTCTGATCATCCCCTTAAAATAGTTTCACCTAATTTTGTTAGACCTTATATATCGCATCGGAATTTCTTCTTCAGTGAATTCAGGTTTCCTGAGAAGGACTGTTTTTTTCTAGGGAAGCCCTGAAAAGGGCTGTTGTTTGAATCCATGGTAAAATATCCTACCGATATCCTACGATATGATGACGGAGGTTTCCTTACGATGGTTTCCTTCCTTTTGAGAGCAGTCGGTAGTACGTACATAAGTTAGAAAAACTCATTGGTACATGGCGTGACGTCCGTACGGATTCGAACCCGGACCATACCTCTTCGCAACGTGTCACTAACACTCTGACAAATACAAATCATTTATTGCAACCATTACCTTATGTAGTAGGTATGAGGCCAGGATAGATTCTGGTACTTTAAATGTGACTTGATAATTTGTGTGACAATGTCCAAGACATTTATCTATTTTCATCATCAGAAAATAATAATAATAAAGTTTAATAAATTAAAGTCAATAAATCCATAAAGAAAAAAAATGCATATAAAAAATACAAAACAAAAAAAATGTTTTTTTATTTGTTTTTTTAAATGTTAGTCTGCGCGAATGAAGATTGAAGACTCGACAAATAAACTTGGTCGTACTGTAGAGAGATTCGCAAACGCTCATTGAGAGTGAATCAATAGAATTCGACCCAGAAAACCGTAGGCGAAGTCTGCGTTAATGATATTATACATATAAATGCGTGACTGTACTTCATTTTACATAGGAACTCTTCTACCATCAACCTTATACCGACAACGTAAGATAGAAATTGCTGTGATTCGCGTGTCAGCGTACATTAAACTGTAACTCATCACGAGGTATGTGGGTATGTCCAGAGGTTGCCAACCTTCACAATTTATGTTTAAATACATTGTACATAATTGCGGATGCTATAGAAAGCCTGGACTGGTCTGGTATGATCATAAAATGTTAATTTATTATTGTAATTTGATAGTATTAATTTAATTTAATTCTTCTCTTTTCCGTTTTAAAATAGAATATAAGAGAACGGTATGAAAAGTACTATTATAATACTCTATAATACACAGACACTTTGATACAAACAAAAAACAATAGAAAGGAAGAGTTTATGTCTATTAGTATGTTTTACTCTCAAATATATAAAAAAAAAGAAAAAAAAAAGAAGTCTCAAGAAAAGTCGAGAGTCTCTAGAAAAGTGTCAAATCTCATAATTAATTAATCTATATAATAAGGTGGAGTCTTGTAATTCCAACTATCCGGTAATTGCTGCTATGAAGCATTTACAATTATAAGAATCACAATTTAGTCCTTCTCTTTATACCAACTCCTGCCTTCTAGATGACTAGACATAAGCCTCTAGAGAGAAGAGCTGAATCGTGATTCTTATAAGTGCAATTGCTCCATAGTTGCAATTACCAGATAGTTGCAATTACAAGACTCCACCTTAGGTGTAGAAGGGAATAGCAGTATTAAAATGGTGGTCAAGCGAAGGACGAAGGTCCGAGGTAGAATACTAACCATCAGTACTTTGTTATGACATTGTCACGGTGGTTGGATCTGCAATGGATCACATTTTCATGGTAGGTACTGCTATAACCAGTGCCTTTTCTCACATACTGGACACAGGCAGGGGCTTATGCCCAGTAGTGCGCAATGTATTCAGCTTACATTGACCGAAGTGGGTTCAATATGAGTTGTTTGGTATCAAAAACGGATATAAAATCCAGACACAATGGATTTTCCATTGTGCTCCAAACAACTCATATGGTAAGTCAATTGTTAAATTATGTTCTGCTCTGTTTAATTTTTGGTTATTTTTGTTTTTAATGTTATCATTAAGTATTATTTTATTTTATTGTAATTTCTTTTAATTTTTGTGTCCTGTGTCCTCTATATATGGCGTAGAAAAGGAAACTCTGTGTATTATACTGTAACTATCCCCTTTAAATGATGATTTTGTCTAGTTGTAGTGAATGTTGTGCCCACCTGTAACTGGGTTATGTATCAGAATTATACCTAACTAAAGATGTACATGTGAGTGTTTTAATAAAATATGTAATCTGTTGGTGAGCCTAAATAAATAAATAAAATAAAATAACTCATATTGATTGATTTAATTACTCGTATCTATGCGTAAAGTCTGCTAAAATAAATACTATGTTGTCACATAAATACTTCTATTTTTCTATAAATAAAGAATAAATAGGTACGAACATTAATAGGAATAAAAATAATTCACCGCAGTTCCAGGAAAGTAGAGTCGACGCTCAGTCTGTTTAGATTTTACTTAGATATAAACATCTTGACCTATTTCACCTTTACATAATACTATCTGGGAAATTCGTTGTCCTGAAGTGCGACCTATTTGCGTACTTTATACTGTACCTACCACCTTATACAGGCTGATCAGACAATGAAACTATAACAA
This sequence comes from Agonopterix arenella, assembly GCA_927399405.1. NCBI lineage: Eukaryota > Metazoa > Arthropoda > Insecta > Lepidoptera > Depressariidae > Agonopterix > Agonopterix arenella. The sequence continues at coordinate 10,028,165 of OV656714.1, forward strand.
CCAGTGAGTGAAATGCCTTGCCTGCGTCATTATTTCCGAGCACTTGCAACCCGAATTCCTTTAAATTACGAGTGAATAGGCATCTTCTGGGTAATTTTCGACCCCATCTTCGTCCTGAGGACAGGATTGAGGTCAAGAGATGGTCAAGAGCAAAACCCATACTTAATTAAAAAAATAAAACTTTCTCTATATAAATCTCTAAAATCAGCTGTCCCAAATATTTGGGTAGAGTTTGATTTCAGCTTGTAGATAACTATTAGAACTGTACGTTTAGTTGTACATAGGTTTGCAACAGGTCTTGGCGATTATCTTTTCTTTTGTCGTCTTCTCTTTATGCAGCCATCCACATTCATAGCAAACATATTAATATGAGTACATTGACTTGACAACTACTGGACGTAGTAGGGTCCGCGCTTAAATGTGTCCAAACGAAAAGAGAAACAAAACGCATAAAGAGAAACAAGCGCCAGTCTTCGTTCGATCGACCGACTACTCGCATGTCTCTAATTTAAAGCCGTGCCCATGCTGTAAGAATTTCTTAGTACGAGTGAATAGTCTTCTTCTAGGTAAGCCAATGTCGTCCCTCCCTACCACCGCTAATAAAACCTGACGGATCGCTGGCTCACTCGGCGGAGGAGAAGGCAAATTTATTTGCTAATCTCTTTGCTGGGAACTCGCGTCTGGAGAGCTCAGGTCAAACACCACCTACCATTCCTCGTACTGAATGCTCAATGGCAACAGTTCACATTCGCCAAAAAGAGGTTTTTAAAATCTTGCGTTCTCTAGACGTGAACAAGGCTAGCGGACCCGACGGAATCCCAGAGGTTGTCCTACGCACCTGTGCTCCAGAGTTGTCTCCTGTTTTGACACGCCTGTATCGCCTCTCACTTGAGACTGCGGTAGTCCCAAAGTCATGGAAGCTTGCCAACGTGCAACCCGTGCCCAAAAAAGGCTGTCGTGCCGACCCTGTCAACTATAGACCAATATCAGTCACTTCCATACTCTGCAAGACTATGGAACGTGTACTTAACAACCGGCTCCTGGCATACCTTGAACATAACGACCTCCTCAGTGACCGTCAGTATGGGTTCCGCCCAGGACGGTCCACGGGGGATCTTCTTGTGTATGCCACTCATCTGTGGAGCGAGGCTGTCGAGAGATATGGTGAGGCACTTGCCGTGTCTCTTGACATATCCAAAGCCTTTGACAGGGTCTGGCATGCAAGCCTTATAAGCAAGCTTCCATCATATGGAATTCCAACTGACCTTTGCAACTGGATAGCTGACTTCTTGAGTGAACGATGCATACGAGTAGTCATTGATGGTTACTCATCGGATCAAATGGCTATTAATGCCGGTGTTCCTCAGGGGTCAGTTCTGTCAGCTACTTTATTTCTGCTGCATATAAACGACATGCTTGTGCCCGGTACCTTTGGGTATGCTGACGACAGCACTGTTGCTGACAGATATATGTCCGGTGCAGGGGTCAAATTGGATGTTACTCAGTCTTGTCGAGAGGCCATGGTGCAGCGATTAAACTTAGCCCTTGAATCTGTGTCCAACTGGGGTGACGCTAATCGGGTTAGTTTCAACGCAAATAAAACACAGGCGTGCCTTTTCTCCACAAAACGGAGTCCCTTCGCTTTGACTCCGACTTTCCGAAATGTGTCTATACCGATAGCTGATCGCCTGGAGCTCCTTGGCATTAACATATCGTCCGATTTGAATTTCGGGCGGTATATTGAGTCCATGGCAAAAACCGCAGCGAAAAAACTGGGCGTCCTTACGAAGGTCAGACGGTACTTCACACCGGGACAGCTTCTACAACTTTATCAAGCACAAGTCCGATCGTGTATGGAGTACTGTTGCCATCTCTGGGACGGGTCTGCCCAATACCAGTTGGCCGCGTTGGACTCAATCGACAGGCGTGCCAGGAAGCTCATAGGTGATCCAACCTCGGTGGCGAAGCTGCAAAGTCTTGAGCATCGTCGCAAGGTAGCCTGTCTGTCTGTTTTTTATAGGATACATTTCGGAGAGTGTGCGACGGAATTACACGATCTAATACCTCCGTCTCCCTTTCATCTGCGAGTGACGAGACGCAGGCTGGGTTTCCACCCTTATGTTGTTGACATACCAGCAATTCGCACTAAGAAGTTTGCTTCTTCTTTTATAATGCGCACGGCTAAAGAGTGGAACGTACTGCCTGCGGACCTGTTCCCTGAGCAATACAACTTGGGCCTCTTCAAGGCGAGAGTGATCTTTGTCCTGAGGACTAGATTGAGGTCAAGAGCAAAACGATCTTATAAAAAAAAATTTTAAAAAGAGTTTCAACAGTTTCAATCTTTTTAGTTAGTTAATACCATGTATAACTTACGTTTATGTAGGTTAGTCTGGGACAGTTCTTGGGAGAATATTGTATTAGATTCGACGTTCATTGGTTTGTAAGTCAATGTATGAGTAGTATTTACTAGACTTATTTTTTCAATTTTAAAAATAGAAGATGCCTGCAGTCGTATTCAGATATAATCAGTTCACGCAACTTATTTTTGATAGCCCTATCAACATTCTTACACCATTTCTCACAAATATTATTATAGATTAGAAAATAATTGTATATCATGGCATCGTGCCAGCATCTAAAACAATGCATTATTCAAAATAGCACTTTGTGTAAGCTATTGACCCGTTTTTGTTTATAATATATATGTATTCTGATGAAAAGATGTTGTTAAAATGTCATTGCATTGAGTATTGTAAATGTAACGAATGGTATTTCGTTCGACTGACTCATCAACAACTAGACTAAATTACTTAACCTATTATAAGTTATAGACTATAGTGTGGCGACTCACATTGTAAGTACATTAAAAATGCACTGCGCTGCATTTATTTCATTTCTCTTTTGGAGCGGCAGTCGGTCTCCGAACGGCTCCCGCTGTGAATGTGTAGTACTGTCTGTATTAATTCTGTGTAACTAAAGAAAGTAAATATCGGTAAAGTGACTAAACTTCTTATTATTTCATGAACCTTGAATCCTTCTTAGTGCTTACTAGACTCTGAAGTATAACCGCATTGTGATGTTAGGTCATCACCCAAAATAGTAAAAGAATCTCGGTCCGTAAAACGAACAAAAATGCACAGGGACGAACAGGCTTCTGCACCAACCAACACACAGCACAAATGCCGTAAATGCGGCAGGCATTCCCGCTCCCGAATTGGTTTATACAGCCATGAACGTCGGTGTCTTAACCAAACAGACGCTGTTTGAAACATCTATTTAGATGAAATAAGGCCCATGATGATGATTATAATATATGCTATAATATATAGAATGAAAGCTAATAGAGAAACAGGAGGGAGGGGTTATATAGGAACATAAAGTCTACCAAATAAATCAACCAGAATTAGATTCATAACAGGAAAATTTTTAGTAACCTCTGCTAATGTATACCTATACTTGTCACAACATGTCATATTACTAAATATTTTTTTGTGCACTTTTCACCAGTCCATATAGTACTCTGTCCAAAAAAAAATAGAGACTGGCCCTTAACCTTTTGCAGGTTATGGGCCCGTCACTAATTTGATAGCCTTTTAATAAGCAATAGACGCAGAATACGCCTCGAAATCGAGAAATGTAGATATATAAGTTTTCTTTACTTTCTTTCTTCACAGACAAGCTAAAATTTCAAACTGGAAGTTACAAATAGGTTCATCTAGTAACTACAAAAATTACTAATATTATTATCATGTTCTTATATAATATGATCTTAATTAATGTTGCTCTAATTCTGAAACACAAAACTAAATTTAATAATTAATACATAAATGTCAACGAGATCAAAACCAAAATTACCTAAACAGCTATCAAAAACATTTATTTCTGTCACAAAAACGTAACCGAAGGAGCATTAATGAAAGAAAAAATATACAAAAATACACATAGAAACTGAGGATTTGTCGAGTATTCTAATTAATACAGATACTGTGGCTGGGCAGAGTTTATTTATAACGTGTTTTATACTAGATCTTGCTTGTGGAATCTTTAAATGTGACGCAAAGTCATCGAGTGACATTTTATAGACTCTTTCAGCCAGTGATGTTTATTGTTGTTCGGCACCTGCTTGAAGATATCGTATTAAACGTTTAAAAATGGAAGATAATTAAGCGCTAAATAGACGAAGAAATATGTAGAACCGATGTGTAGCAAGATCAACAAAGAAAAAACCTTTGCAAGGTAGGCACCCAAGCAACACGTAGTTATAATAGTAGCTTTACACTAAACAATACAATACAAGGCTTTACAATAAAGGAAATTACCTTTATTCAGCTACTTTACATATTATTGAAAGTGCTGCTTAAATAAAATATAAGCTCATCATGAAATCTGTTTTTTTTTCTGGGGTATTATTTTTTAATTTCATATTATATCCTGATTAGAAAACGAATGATGCGTAAATTCTATAGAGCTAATGCTGATTAGGAAGTGCTAAATTCAAAAATAGTACCAACTCCAGATTTATTTCTTTGATTTTTCAATTTTGGACACAAAAAGTCTTAATAAAAACAATATACTTGTCTAAAAACTAGTGAACAGATACCAGACTTGGAGGTCCCAAAAGTTATTTATTAATTTATTTACGCACCCCTGGTGTATTAAACAGCCATAAGATTCTTAAAGACAAAACGCACACATGAGATCAGTTGTAACATCTCACTACAGGGCAAAGGAAAGGGGTGAAGGCTTCCTTTTACGAATGGTTTTTGCCATACTTATTACTGGAAGCAAAATAGGTCTTATTTCAGTAAAATGTTTTTATTTTATTTTGTATTTTTGGTGCTTTTGCGGTAGTGTCTTCAACACTGCCATAAATGATCTCTTGAATTGGCTCTCTAATAGCCATGTTTTTTCCTTCTTATTGCTGTCTCCCGTTTGCAATGGAGGGAAGTCAAATATTTCGTTTTCCTACTCCTCCTATCTTCTTTGATTAATTCATTGCGGGTTCCAAGACAGATTAGAGTCATCCCCCGGGCTCGCTGGACTTCATTGTCCAGTGTTGTGAATGGTCGCCGCTGTTGATCCTGGCTCACAGGAGTTACAGCGGTGGGAATATGTGGTGGACCTATCCCGCTTATTAATAATTTCACGAATGGTGGAGAGGTCCATTCTTTCATAATTAACGCGCTCAGTCCAAATGATAGTTCTTATCCCTAATTTGCCGATCGTCCAGCTCGCTGCCCTTGTAGTTCAGTCATTTTACGGTTTCATCCGCAACTAATTTAGAAATGTTTTTTTTCGTTATGTCATTTTAAGAGCCAATTTACATACATACATATGCTCACGACTATATTCCCCGAGGGGGTAGTCAGCCAATTGGAGCATAGAAATATAGCAAAATGAAAAAAAAAAACACGTTAGCAACAGCCACAAATTTTTAATTTAATCTCGTTCTAAAAATCCTGAGGGGTAACATTTTTTTCACTCTTTTAAGGCTTTACCATTATACATTATATACACACTTCAAACAAGGAGTTAATATATACTTAGAAAGCTTTGAAAAATACATTACTGTTTTATTCCTCAACAAACATTTAATATTGTTAAATCTAATTAAAATGGGTTCATTAGTAGTATTATTATTAGGTTAAAAGGCTTCCGAGAAACAACATTTTAATTTCTATGTTGCGTAGTGAATATTTTAGAATATATTTTCAGGTAGCCTTTTTGTCACTAAATGGTACCGGTTACAGTTTAAAAGTCCCATACATAATTACTTCCCACCCCTCCTGACAAAACTCCATAAAATGACTGGGCTAGTGGTACCACCGTAAGTACACTTAATAATTACATTCTCACCTCGGCAAATAAATGTCATACGAATTGGTATAGCAACAGTAACGTGATATTAAATGAGAGTTAGGACATTCATCAGCGGTGGGCTTGCCAGTATAAACAACAAGACATTTGAAACACGGCTTTGATTTACTATCTGTTCTGAGTAATGAGATTCAAATGTTACGTGCTAAGAAAATAGGTACGTTTTTTTGTGATGCCTGCTAGAGATTTAGTAGAAAGTTAACGCCCAGCTTTTAAATGAAGACGCACAAACGCCTATTGTGTGATTTAATCATCATCTTATACAGGGTGAAATTGATATCATTAGCATCCTTTTAAACTAAGAGTCTGCCCATCAAACTAAACAACTTTCACTATTGGAGCAAACCGATCGGAGCAAAAAAAAAATCAGTTGTTCCATACTAAACTGCAATGCCTACTCGACTCAAATGTATGCAACAGCTGATTATTTTTTTGCTCCGATCTGTTTGCTCACATAGTGACAGTTGTTCAGTTTGATGGGTAGACTCTTAGTTTAAAAGGATGCTAATGCTATCAATTTCACCCTGTACAAGTGTAAGTGACAGCCTAGCAAATACTGAAACGGTGTAATCAGACCATCAAACTGAACAACTTTCACTATCTCCATAGTGAAAGTTCATACATCAGGAGACGCGAAAAAAATCAGCTGTCCCATACATTTGAGTCGGGTAGGTACTGCAGTTTTGTATGGGACAGCTGATTTTTTTTCGCGTCTCCTGAGGTAGGCTCCATAGTGAAAGTTGTTCAGTTTGATGGTCTGAGTTCACCGTTTCAGTATTTGCATGGCTGTCACTTACACCCTGTATAGGATAACTATATGCTGTGCTGTGCACTAGTCGCAGGTTCAAATCCCGCAAAGGGCAAATATTTTTATAAGGTGAATACGAATATTTGTACCCGAGTCATCGATGCGATGTTTGTATTTAAACATGATGTAAAGGGGTAGTTCAGACCACCAAACTGAACAACTTTCATGACAAGTGACAACGTCGAGAAAAAATCTGCTGTAGGTACTCAAATGTATGGGACAGCAGATTTTTTCAAATTTTTTTTTCTACGTAGTCTCCGTAGTGAAAGTTTTTCAGTTTAATGGCCTTATCTAAACCTCCCCTTTGTACAGGGTGAAATTGATATCATTAGCATCCTTTTAAACTTACATTCTACCCATGAAACTGAACAACTTTTACAATGGGAGCAAACCGATCGGAGCAAAAAAAAAATCAGGTGTTTCATACTAAACTGTTATGCCTACTCGACTCAAATGTAAGCAACAGCAGTTTTTTTTTTTTGCTCCGATCGGTTTGCTCCCATAGTAAAAGATGTCCAGTTTGATGGGTAGACTCTTAGTTTAAAAGGATGCTAATGATATCAATTTCACCCTGTATATGACTAAGATGTTTTACAGCCTGTATAATTTAACAAAAATTTTCATTGAAATCCGCAGTGCTAACAAGACCAATTGACTAATCTTAGCGCCTCTATAAAACTAAATAGTCATTTAATGTCACTTCAAACAACTTTTATAATTACAATGGAGTTACCACACTTCACAATTTTTCACGCCAAATCAAACTGTCTAATAAATTACTATACTCAACTCATCAGTATTGTTCTTTTATAAAGAGATCTATTGTCTGATTAAATTAATCCGTCTTAACGTGCGCGTACGCACGTGCGAGTCTTAAACTAGTTTTAATTAATCTTTTGTTTTGTTAAATATGTGGGTTGGCTAGAATTATCTTTAATTAGCCTTTTTAGAAGAGTGAAAGAGTGGGACTGGCCTTTGCCCAGCAGTGGGATGACATAGGCTAATAAGAATTAAAAACTTTATTAGAGTTCTCTAAAAAACTCAAATGGTGAGCGATTTCCACTCGCTCTTGGCCGGCTTTTATTGTTACTGTGATTGTCAGAAACTGTGTATGCAACTATGCATTGCTATTTCTATTTACAAATTGGTTTGTTCTTGGGAACGTCAGTGTTACAAACCCTTATTGGTGAATGAAAATTGTCGGCAACAGGCATAGAGAAACACGTAACTCGTACCCCGAGAGGAGTGGCCTTACGCATAATTTCCCATACTTTCCCCTCTGTCAAAGTCTCACCCCCGCGACGGCCCCGATGCGTTTTACTGTTATTGTCATAGCATACGGCATAAAAAATAACAGAAAAATTTTCTATGGAGAAATGAACAATACCTACTCCTGTCCTACGTGTTTCTCTATGGCAACAGAGCTGTACCTTACCTATTTTTCAGTAGTATTAAAACCGAAGACATATTCCGTAGGTACTCGATCAGTTTACGCACCAAACATGTTTACATATTAGTCCAAACGACGCAAGCGTAAAACAAACTTGATTTAATTGTGATTGTACTTTTTATGTAAGTTCAATTCTGCTCTAATCAAACTTTATAAAATAACAATCTCTTTTTTTTAAATCAAGTCTCGTGTTTCTATTATTCACCGTTTAGCAGTTCCAAGCGTTTATCAATAAAGACGGAGGCTACTTTGGCTTGTTTTTCTATCGATAAAATGTGTCTTAATCGTGTTTTGGCTCTAATCAAAACTTCAATTATATGTTCAATTTAAACATATCCGCTAATCATACTCATACTTTTAGTACTTCATGATATATGACGCTTTGAAGAATCCAATTTTTTTCACAACAACTTTCTCTTTGGGAAAAACATCAAAATGCCATTTCGACATTCGCCATTTCGCAAATGGCGAAAAAAACTGCTTTGCCATACATTTGGATCGAGTAGGATTGATGACAAAAATCGTTTTTCGTGAATTCGACTTTGGTCTCATAGAGAAAGTTGTTCAGTTTAATGGTATCATCTTTCCTTTAAAAACAGGACCCTATATTTGGTTGTAGCAAACAATAATAAGAATATTTATCTTTATCTTATCTTATCTCTGACCACCGCGAAAGGTACCTACTGTCATAATCTTACGTACATATGTATGTTGTCTCCTTTCAGACGACTCTACTTTTGCACTATCACATCGTTCATCTTCCTCACACCCACATCTTTGGAACGAGACAGCACAAAGGTTACGGTGGAATTAAACTACCGTTCTGCCGACCTTACTTATAATTAGGTCACATATTAATGTGAAACATTCGTTAATTTTATTATAATGCAAACATTTTTAGACCTGCCGCCCGAGACTAATTTAATTTCACTTTTTGTGATTTTAATCATGATAATTCGAATCCTGAATTGGTACCGTAAATGATATCGATTATTAAATAATATCATTTTCTTTTGTCCTAAACACCTTTTCAAAGTTAGTAACAGGAATTTTTATAACTTATACTAACCTAACCTTGTGATGACTAAAATTGCATTTAATTATATCCAAAGATATCCAGTGTTGAACATAGAAAGTTCATGAGCAATCTAAAACTAGAAGGTATACTCTGTAGGACGGCTTACGAAGTTAGCTGACGTATTCCCGGATTTCATCCCGGAATTTCCATAACCATGTGATAGTTCTGGGATAAAATTGTCTATAGCCCTAATCTACAGGGTGTAACAAAACTCCCTAGTAATACTTAAGGGGGTGCTTCAGACCATCAAACTGAACAACTTTCACTATGGAGCCAACTTCGAAATTGCAAAATAAAAATCAGCTGTTTCATACAAAACTGCAGCTGCCAGCAGATTTTTTTGTAGTGTTCCGTACCAAAATCGACAAAACGGAACACTTATGTTTTTCTCGATGTTGGCTCCACAGTGAAAGTTGTTCAGTTTGGTGGTCCGAAGCACCTCCTTAAGTATTACTATGGTGTTTTGTTACATCCTGTACAAGCTACATAAAATTGATCATTGTGAAATACAAATGACGATTACGACTTTTTAAAGAACTGACCTCTCAAGGCGCAAAACACGGATACATAGGGAGAAGACGGAAGCCTTTGAACAGTATAAGGGGAGAGCAACGGATGAATAAAATGTAAAATAGAAAGAATTTTATAGAAATAATAAAATTATGTAGAAGCCTGTGAGACAAAAATCAATTAAACAATTTAGGCTGGCAACAAAAACTGCAATTAATCTTCAGTCGGGCAACATATCTATTTCTTGAAACAACCGTCTACGAATGGCACATTAAAATCTATTCACGTCCCATTTCACACTCACTAATTTAATGACATGAATTTTCTGGAAAACAAACAGAAGTAGCTGATTTGATTTGGAAACATGTGGTAAGAGTGTCCAAAACTAAAATTTCTTTCTCTGATCTAATCCCTAAACTGTAGCTTTAAGTTTAAAAACCTTAGCCAAAGAGTTGAAAACTGTAGCTAACGTTCTGAAATACAACAGCACAAAATACTGTAGCTAACGAGTTGAAAAACTGTGGCTAACGATTTAAAAACTGTAGCTATAATTGAAAGATAGAAGCTAATGAGTTTAAAAACTGTAGCTGTAGTTGAAAGACAGAAGCTAATGAGTTTAAAAACTGTAACTAATGAGTAGAAAAACGGTAGCTAACGAGTTGAAAAACTGTAGCTATAATTGAAAGACAGAAGCTAATGAATTGAAAAACTGTAGCTGTAGTTGAAAGACAGAAGCTAATGAGTTTAAAAACTGTAACTAATGAGTTGAAAAACTGTAGCTAACGAGTTGAAAAACTGTAGCTATAATTGAAAGACAGAAGCTAATGAGTTGAAAAACTGTAGCTGTAGTTGAAAGACAGAAGCTAATGAGTTTAAAAACTGTAACTAATGAGTTGAAAAACTGTAGCTAACGAGTTGAAAAACTATAGCTATAATTGAAAGACAGAAGCTAATGAGTTGAAAAACTGTAGCTGTAGTTGAAAGACAGAAGCTAATGAGTTTAAAAACTGTAACTAATGAGTTGAAAAACGGTAGCTAACGAGTTGAAAAACTGTAGCTATAATTGAAAGACAGAAGCTAATGAGTTGAAAAACTGTAGCTGTAGTTGAAAGACAGAAGCTAATGAGTTTAAAAACTGTAACTAATGAGTTGAAAAACTGTAGCTAACGAGTTGAAAAACTGTAGCTATAATTGAAAGACAGAAGCTAATGAGTTGAAAAACTGTAGCTGTAGTTGAAAGACAGAAGCTAATGAGTTTAAAAACTGTAACTAATGAGTTGAAAAACTGTAGCTAACGAGTTGAAAAACTGTAGCTATAATTGAAAGACAGAAGCTAATGAGTTGAAAAACTGTAGCTGTAGTTGAAAGACAGAAGCTAATGAGTTTAAAAACTGTAACTAATGAGTTGAAAAACGGTAGCTAACGAGTTTAAAAACTGTAACTAATGAGTTGAAAAATGTAGCTAACGAGTTGAAAAACTGTAGCTATAATTGAAAGACAGAAGCTAATGAGTTAAAAAACTGTAGCTAACGAGTTGAAAAACTGTAGCTAACGAGTTGAAAAACTGTAGCTATAGTTGAAAGACAGAAGCTAATGAGTTTAAAAACTGTAACTAATGAGTTGAAAAACTGTAGCTAACGAGTTGAAAAACTGTAGCTATAGTTGAAAGACAGAAGCTAATGAGTTTAAAAACTGTAACTAATGAGTTGAAAAACTGTAGCAACGAGGCGTAAAACTGTAGCTAACAAGATAAGAAACTGTAGCCAACAAGTTAAGAAACTGTAACTAATGAGTTGAAAAACGGTAGCTAACGAGTGGAAAAACTGTAGCTATAATTGAAAGACAGAAGCTAATGAGTTGAAAAACTGTAGCTAACGAGTTGAAAAACTGTGGCTAACGATTTAAAAACTGTAGCTATAATTGAAAGACAGAAGCTAATGAGTTGAAAAACTGTAGCTATAGTTGAAAGACAGAAGCTTATGAGTTTAAAAACTGTAACTAATGAGTTTAAAAACTGTAGCAACGAGGCGTAAAACTGTAGCTAACAAGATAAGAAACTGTAGCCAACAAGTTAAGAAACTGTAACTAATGAGTTAAGAAACTGTAACTAATGAGTTGAAAAACGGTAGCTAACGAGTGGAAAAACTGTAGCTATAATTGAAAGACAGAAGCTACTGAGTTGAAAAACTGTAGCTAACGAGTTGAAAAACTGTGGCTAACGATTTAAAAACTGTAGCTATAATTGAAAGACAGAAGCTAATGAGTTGAAAAACTGTAGCTATAGTTGAAAGACAGAAGCTTATGAGTTTAAAAACTGTAACTAATGAGTTTAAAAACTGTAGCAACGAGGCGTAAAACTGTAGCTAACAAGATAAGAAACTGTAGCCAACAAGTTAAGAAACTGTAACTAATGAGTTGAAAAACGGTAGCTAACGAGTGGAAAAACTGTAGCTATAATTGAAAGACAGAAGCTAATGAGTTGAAAAACTGTAGCTAACGAGTTGAAAAACTGTGGCTAACGATTTAAAAACTGTAGCTATAATTGAAAGACAGAAGCTAATGAGTTGAAAAACTGTAGCTATAGTTGAAAGACAGAAGCTTATGAGTTTAAAAACTGTAACTAATGAGTTTAAAAACTGTAGCAACGAGGCGTAAAACTGTAGCTAACAAGATAAGAATCTGTAGCTAATGAGTTGAAAAACTGTAGCTATCAAGTTGAAAAACTGTAGAAAACGAGTTGAAAAACTGCAGCTAAGATCTGTAGGAATAACTCTAATAGCATCAACGTATGACACTATTAGAATCTCACGTCCTTATAGTCCCTTTGGAGGTAAACAGAAACTTTGTAACGAAGTAACGAACTACAACTAGGTCATCATCATCATCAACCTACAGTTTTTCAAACTGTAGCTGTAGTTGAAAGACAGAAGCTAATGAGTTTAAAAACTGTAACTAATGAGTTGAAAAACTGTAGCTATAATTGAAAGACAGAAGCTAACGAGTTGAAAAACTGTAGCTATAATTGAAAGACAGAAGCTAATGAGTTGAAAAACTGTAGCTAACGAGTTGAAAAACTGTAGCTATAATTGAAAGACAGAAGCTAACGAGTTGAAAAACTGTAGCTAACGAGTTGAAAAACTGTAGCTATAGTTGAAAGACAGAAGCTAATGAGTTTAAAAACTGTTACTAATGAGTTGAAAAACTGTAACAACGAGGCGTAAAACTGTAGCTAACAAGATAAGAAACTGTAGCAAACAAGTTAAGAAACTGTAGCTAATGAGTTGAAAATCTGTAGCTATCAAGTTGAAAAACTGTAGCAAACGAGTTGAAAAACTGCAGCTAAGATCTGTAGGAATAAGGCGAAAAACTCTAATAGCATCAACATATGACACTATTAGAATCTCACGTCCTTATAGTCCCTTTGGAGGTAAACAGAAACTTTGTAACGAAGTAAGGAACTACAACTAGGTCATCATCATCATAAGCCTATCATCGTTCACTGCTGAACATAGGCCTCTCCCAAGGCGCGCCACAAACTCTGTCCTCGGCCTTCCTCATCCAGTCGCCCTCCGCTACTTTATTTAGGTCTACAACTAGGTCCAACCATCTTTCAAGGATTGTAAACAAGTTTCACTTTAAGCTTATTTTAGTTTAATAAGCAGCTTTTAGGCTTTCTGAACTGACCCGATCATCATATCTATCGTCATAGGGATTGGGCTGATAAAACACACAGGCTGGAGTGGTCTAGCCTTCCAAGTCTACAAAACTCTAAGAAATTTATCAGCAATGTGACACCTCATGTCTCAAAGTTCATACTGAACATCAGCAGGAGCAAGGCTCGTGCGCACGTCGGAGCCCTCACTGGGCAATAGTCCACAGGCACGATGATGCACAAAATGAAACTCACCCTGGATCCCAGCTGCCGAGCGTGCGGAGAGGATGAGGAGATCATGGAACATATTCTTTGTGTCTGCGACGTCTTGGCGGCAAAACGCATTTGCCTCCAGATGGATACCCGAAGCCGGGAGATCTTATGTTTCTTCCCCTGAATGGTATTGCCTCCTTCATTGACCATTTATTTGAAGGGTGAAGAAAGCAAAATGTATTGGGGCTAACACAAAAGATCCCACTGGGTCGAAGTGTTGCTGGCTTGCCAGCACCGACAGCAAGATAAGAAGATAAGATAAGATAAGATCTCTATCGTCTGAATAAGGTATCGTAGATTCAATGTCCACACGAACTATGTTGCAAACAAAAGCTCTTTATAGCTTAGGAAAAACGGTCGTACTTGGCACAGATCTTTAGATTGGTATTTGATTAATATCATGCTTATGATAAGTATCATTTTATGCTATGATTAGTATCATTTGCTTAGAATCATGGGTCCTATTTGTGTAATTACCCTATTACATAGGTATCAAATCGACATGGTATATCTTGGTTTATTAGTTTTTCTTAATATTTAATTAATTCATTAATGACTTTATTAAACAAAATACATCAGTCATATCCACAACAGGCTTCGTCATAGGTATATACATCACTCACATCCACAACAGGCTTCGTCAAAGAAAGTACATCACTCAGATTCACAACTCGTTTCGTCAATAAATACATCCTGAATATCTGTAACAAGCTTCGTCAGGGGGGACCTACAACCTATAAACCTCCTCCAAAGCCTCTCCCTGGGGGACGGTTCATTAATGATGAATAATTATTAAAGAAACAAAATATTAGGTAACTTTACTTATAAACTGTTTAGTAACAGTCATTACACGTCACCGATCTGGTAAACTATATAATACGTACACAATAACAGGAATTTATGACATATGATCAAGAGGAGGATCATATCATCGTGAGGAAGCCGGCATGCTTCAATTTCGAGGCATGTATTGTACCCACTGTCCATTACAAGTGGCGACGGGCTCACCCCCCGTCACACTGGACAGAGTTTCGGTACTAGTGAAACGTGGATGTTCTGAGGTTTCAGAATATCTCTGACTACTCCCTCGGGGAATATAGACGTGAGCATATGCTATGCTATGACATATGATACTGTGATCATAACTTTTGTTTGGTACATTTCCTAACACAAATACTACTTATAGCAGGTATGTCAAACATGCGGCCCGCTAGCGTGCAGACTTAGATATAGGTACCTTAGGTACTCATATTATGTAGGTACCACTACTGCTTTGAGTCGTGCACTGAAAAATTTTGAGCTCGCTTCGCTCGCTCTCTTGGTATTGAGCGCTTTTTACAGAGGTCCTGAAAATTTTGCCCTTATAATTATAAGTACCGTCCTGTTCTACCATAGATGCAATACGTTTTTTTTTCGTCCTAGTTTGCGGCCCACTGATTCTACTATCGTTATTATGCATTTGGCCCACCAATGACTTTGAGTTTGACACACCTGACTTATAGGTAGATGGAGATTGCATGTGATTTGATACGATCGAGATACAATCATATGTGACAAATCGAGCTTTTGGAATCCAATACGATTTATAAAAAGAACACATTATCATCATGTGATAGGAATCAACCTACACGATTATAATAAAAAATCCAGAGGTTTTTAAATAAAATCGAAAACCGAAAATAGCAGGATTTCGCTAACCGATTACATCACTTTGACATTCTCAATTCTGGGCCTAACGTTTAATATATACACTTGAAATCCAGAATTTCTGCCAAGCCTAATTTAATGTGTTCTGAGTAATAATTAGTCTCTCGAACACAGTTGAACAATTTCGCAAGATGCCGTAGCATTTTGAAACGGTTCACATTTAAACAAATTGTTATATGCTGAAAATTGTTCTAGAGATTATCAGAAGTTATTTTTATTTTCATTTAATAAAAAAAAGAAAGCCTTACCGTACAGTCGATAAAAAAACACTCACACAACACTAGAAAAAAAATAAAGCACAAAAAATACTGGCTGTTTAAAACTGCAGCACTTACTTCCGGAAAAACTCGAAAAAAAGCCGCCGAAACTCAAGATGGCGGACGTCCGAAAGCGCGCGAAATGTCAAGTTGTGCCTTTGAAGCGTCAATTGATATTGGCGCTATAACAACCCGAAACTATTTAGCTTGTTATATAATTATTATGCGAATTTATGTGTCTGGATTTCTGCTGTGTTAATTTTTGTCGCGGTGGTCTGCGTACCCGGCCACTGAGCATACGTGACTAAGAGTTTCACGTGGTTTAATATAAAATTTAGTAGCACGGGTGAAAAGCGGTGCGGAGTATTTTGGAACGCGTCATAACTCATGCGGCCGCTAGCATGGGAGCAATAAAATAACGTGATGGGAACGACAAATACGTGAAGGAAATGAGAACTGGTTCGTAGTAAATATCATTCATCTGGACGTAGCTGTAGCTAGGATTCTGACGGGTCTATGACATGGTAATAGGTACTAAGATTAAGAGGCTATGTGAAAAAAATAGGATTCTCCAAAGCGTCATATATCATGAAGTAACATAGTATAACAGTAGGAGTCTGATTAGCGGATATGTGTAAATTGAACATATAATTAAACTTTTGATTAGAGCCAAAACACGATTATGACACATTTTCTGGATAGAAAAACAAGCCAAATTAGCCTCCGTCTTTATCGATAAACGCTTGGAACTGCTAAACGGTGAATAATAGAAACACGAGACTTGATTTTAAAAAAAGAGATTGATATTTTACAAATTTTGATTAGAGCAGAATTTAACTTACATAAATAGTACAATCACAATTAAATAAAGTTTGTTTTACGCTTGCGTCGTTTCAGTTTTTGCGCGCGCCGCCCCATCTCTTTCTCTCGCATCAGGCAGTAATATAAGCTATCACACGCCCATTTCGCTTCAATTCTTTTTCGACATAGGCCCTTATAATGCGATTTTAGGAAAATAATTCAGGGAAAGGTCAAATTACAGTCACATCAAAGTACAGTTGACGAGAGAAACTCCTTCCTCCTACTCCTCCTTCGTGGAGTTGGTTGCATCTTCGCGTCGACAGGCGGAGGCGGAGTACTTATATCATACCTAATCCATAGGTGCATTTTCAATGTGACAGTAAATTGGTGCCCTACGTCTTAAAAACGAGATACTTAAATGCTAATGGGGCAAAGAAAAGGGCGCGAAAGCAATAAGCCAATAGCGGCATGGTGTCACATCCTGATTGGTCATTATAATTTCGCGCGCTTAAATTTGTCAACTGCGCAGGTACATCGGTGAGACTTATAAACCTGGTACTACTGTACTGGTATTCGATGACGTAGGCGTACTGACATCACTATTATCGGTATTTTTCATTAGGTGCACTTTTCAGAAACAAACTGAAAAAATGTTTGTTAATAAACCTACCTGACCAAACTTTACGAGAACTATTTTACTATTTATGTATACGACTCCATCTGCGTGAACTTTAAAAAAGTATTCTATGTGTTAATTCAGACCATATTCTATCAGTGAGTCAAATTTTATCCAAATCTGTTCAGCCGTTTAAGCGTGATTGAGTGGCAAACATCTAAAACTGATCTAAACATTCAAATTTTTTCGCGTTCCCTGACTTTCCTGAGGTATAGGCTCCATGGTACTGTCCCTAATTATTATTATTTGAGGGTTTGGGGATTTCACAGGCTTACGAAGCCTCTGCCACTTAGACCACCGCTGGTGAACGCCCTTTTTATAGTTCCTTACCAATCCCCAATCCAGAATATCTCTGACTACCCCCTCGGGGAATATAGTCGTGAGCATTATGCTTATATGCTTATGCTATGCTTACTAATCCCCACTGCGGCTACTAAATAAATAATAAAATCGTACTTATAGTAGGTTATTGGTCGAGAGTCGAGACGGTTTGTATCTCATCTGGTGTCAATACCTGCCTACCTATACTAGATCAATACTACGTTTGTACATCAGGGGGGCACAGTAACATACGATGTGCAGAGGAGTTTCCATCGCCTCCTTGCAGAATCTGCAGCATGTCGTGTGTGTGCATGTGCTTGTTTAATTTGCAGTGACCTGTGAGTGACCTTGCTAATGTACAAATTTGATCCTTGCTGAGGACAAGGATACTGTCCGCAAGTTCACGATTGTAGCCTTTGATAAGTGTTTTGGAGTGGCCCATGCCTAGGGTGTTGTACCATAGCTTTATTGCCTCACCAAAGCTGGCCCTATTCAAAGAATCACGCGTTAGACTACTTGGGATTCCGAGAAAGGGTACGGGGCCAATAAAGTGGTTTGGGCTGTCCCTTACACCCTGTATTTAACAAACTTTGTTTTTCATTCCTTATATCTCGAAATAAACACCCCTTTGTCATCTAGAGTTACAATATCGGCCAAAGATGGAGACAGAAAATGTTTGCGTCGCGTCAAGAGCTGAGTCATCAATCTAAACTAAAATCGTACAACTTATAAACAACTGGGCTAACTTCTGTTTGTTGATTTAATTGCTAGCGGGTTATATCGCAGCCCACATAGGTACATACCTATAATTATATATTGCCTACCTATATGTATAAGGTCTAACAAAATTAGCTTTTCGCGATTTCGATATTGGTTCCATAGAGAACGTTGTTCAGATTGATGGTCTGAATAATTTTACCTAATTTTGTTAGACCTTATACAGGGTTTTACAAAAATACAAATAAACATTTAAGGGGGTGGTTAAGACCATCAAACTAAACAACTTTCACTATGAGACCAATATCGAAATCGCGAAAAAAAAATCGGATGTTCAATCATCATCATCATCATCATACCAGCCGATAGACGTCCACTGCTTGACATAGGCCTCCCCCAAAATGAGGAGATTTGCCATAATCGCCATGATGCGATGCGTTTGCGATGTTCCATACTAAACTACAGATCTAACTCGAGCTAAATGTATGCGACAAAAGTTTTTTTTTTTCGCGATTTCGATGTTGAAATTTGTTCACTTTGATGGTCTAAACCACCCCCTTAAAAGTTTTCAATTTTTATCTTATCTTATCTAAACTATTATAAAACTGTAACAGGAAGCTTGTCTGTACATTGAAGATATTAACAAAAAAAAGTTACAATATGGTTTATTATATTATTAGATATCCCTGATTCCATATCACCAATTTTTGGATTTTTTTTTGTTTGTTTGTGTGTTTGTTTGTTTGTTTGAACGAGCATCACGCAAAAACTACTGAACCGATTTTGATGAAACTTTTTTGTTTGATAGCTTATTATCTGACTTAAAATCTGATATATAATTTATGCGGACAAAGTCGCGGGTTAACGCTCGTCTATTATAAAACTGTAACAAAACTGTGTCTATACATTGAAGATATTAACAAAAAAAAGTTACAATATGGTTTTTAGGTGTCCCTGATTCCATATCACAAATTTTCTACCACCGGAACTTTTTGTCAGTCTGTTTGTTTCATCGAGCATCACGCAAAAACTACTGAACCGATTTTGATTAAACTTTTTTGTTGAATTGCTTGTGACCTGACTTAAAATCTGGTATATAATTTAAACGAAGTTGCGGGTTAAATTTAGTACTTTATAATAACGCACCCAATCAAAAACATTGTAAAAATTCGCCAAGACTCGACATTCTTTAAATTAAAAAAAATGTTTTTTTATGTTGTGACTGGCCCTTACCATACGGCGACCCTTATTTGCCGTAAATAGATTTCCTCACGTGTCGTATAGTTGATAGCCCAGTCATTTTACGGAGTTTTGTTAGGCAGGGTAGGGAGTAATTATTAATTCGACTTTTAAACTGTAACCGGCACCATTTAGTGACAAAAAGACTATCTTAAAACATTTTAAGAAAAAAATCGCTACGCAACATAGAAATCAGAACTGTGTCCCAGAAGGCTTTTAAATTAATAATATTAATACCAATGCACTCCTTTGACTTAGTTTTAACAATATAAATTATTTATGAGCAATTAAATAGGCATTGACATTTAAAAATTAGGTATTTATTAGAAAATACGAATGTATTTTTCAAAACCTTCTAAGTAGACAAAAATATTCACACCATATTTGTAGTATGTATAATGGTAAAGCCTTAATATGTGCAAAAAAAATATACCATCAGGTTTTTTAGAACGAGATAATAGCTAAATTTTAAAATTGAAACTGTTGCTGACGTGATTTTTTTTAATTTTGGTACATTTCTAGGCTCCAATTGGCTCTTCAATATTATACAAAAAAAAAGTCAATTATTAATTAGTCCCGGCTGAAACCGAAAAATGACTGGGCTATGACTCAATAGTAGGGAACCTAAATACCTATTTATAGTTAGTTACTAAACGATAAACGAAGAAAAGTTATTACATTTTAAAATAATGCTCTTAAAATGTGATCCCGTAAGATTTTTATGAGTTCTTTAATCTTACCTATATCACGCAAAATCTATTCCAATAGAAAAAACATAACATATAAACACATGCTATTTTTCATTATACAAGCTGTATCAAAACAACCTTGTACCTAAGTAATAATATTTGAAGTGGTTTAGTTAGACCATCAAACTGAACAACGTTCAATATTGAGACATAGTGAAAAAACATAATTAAAAAAAATCTGCTATCCCATACATATATCCCACGAACAATACAGGCAGTTTTGTATGAAACAGATAATTTTTTAAATTTTATAAGATATTGGCCCCTAATCACACGAGCTATTTTTAAGAGTAGGCGATGTAGCAACTGCAACGCAACTACGTCACATCACCGCGTTATAGCCTTGATATCGCTGATTTCCCTGGGATGCGAACACCACTGGCTTTGTGGTAAAGGAAAACACCGTGAGGGAACCTGCATGATTCAACTTCGAGGCACGTACTGTACCTACTGCATATAAGTGGCAACGACGGGTTCACTCCCCGTCACACTGACTGGGCACAATTTCAAAACTATCTACTAGTGAAACGTAGATGTCGTGAGTTTTCAGAATATCTCTGACTACTCGGTAGTTATTTACTTTTTTACACGAATGGCAACCCTTACATTGTCTATGCTTGAAAACGAAACGCATTTTCGGGGATTCCCGCAAATAATGCATACGTTTAGGCACTCGCTTTAGAACCGAGTAGGGGAACTAAAGCGCGCTATTCACTTGTCTAAATTTCCTAATTTAATATGTGTACTAAAAATTTAAAATAAGTTTGTTATGTTCGTAAGATTATAATATTTTTGTCTCTTACTCTATGTTGAACACTGTACCTATCAGTAAAATCTAATCTCTATCCTATACTACCTAGTTGAAGAGCTTTGTGATGAAAGTCACGTTCTGAAATTGTTTACATTTCAAGAATATTGTATTGGAATCGACTCGTCCAGAATTAAATATTTTTTCAGACGCATTTCATTTTAAATTCCTAGACTCATAAAGTGTGAAGTCGATGAGTAGTTGTTTTATAGCAAATCCACTAAAAAAAAAAGGCCTCGAGATCAAAATCAGGAGACCTAAATCGCACTATTAACCTTTGAGTAAGTACCTTCTTACGAGTAGGTGCTCCAAAAATATACTGCGGCCCTACCCAACAAGAGGGCGTGCACGGGATCCACAGATTACCCTCAATAGATACCGCATACAAGGCCGCCGACGCGCGCCACACATCTATGATTTTGCACTGATATAAGGAACGCGAATGAGAGAGCTCGAAGTAGTGCGACCTTGAAATGGCCAATCATGTTGCATTGTTTCGTACCCCGCTACCCGCACCTACCACCAAAAGTGGTAACTTCGGGCCTGTAGAAAATTTTCATCATGCGGTATCTATTGGGGGTAATCTGTGACGGGATCCTACAGCCAAGGCTTTATCTCTTGTGCCGGTCGTAGAAACATCAAGCTGCACAACTTGCACTACAGTCAGGGTGTTAGGGTAAACAGTTGCATTACTTTAAGGGGTGATTGTACCCATGATACTGTAACATTCGCAAAAAAATGTTTGGACTTTCCATATTGCCATCAGTTCAATAACGCCAAATGCCATCCGCTGATTGAACGTTTGCATGAAGAGTACATTTTTTTTGCGAATTTATTCGCGTTTATATACTAAACCATCCCTTTAAATATTACTAAAAGACGCCTACAGACGCTACATACTGGCCAATCCTATGCCGAGTTCCGTACCCCTCTGGGTGCCACTAGGTCGGTTGCTTAAGTTCATTCATTTGGCTCGGTAGACCCTTCGTGGCCCCTCCAATAATGCGCAGTAAAAAGCAGTAGTTGCGCCCTGAGCAGAGCTGTAATAGTCATGTAAAAAAAAATGTAAAGTGTTTTGTTACAACTTGTATAATTCAGTAATTAGATATCTAAATGTCGGTTACGATTCGTGTTCAGAAAGATTTGACGAAATATTTTTACATTAGGAAAACAAATTTTCCATCTGAAAGAAGACGATTATTCTACGCCCTTGCCCTTGAAATGAACGGAGCTAGAAGCCAATCGGATTCAGGATTCCACTTCAGGGGGGCAGAAATCAGAAACATTTATTATTCGTCATCACGGGTAAAAAGTACAATTGGCAAATTATATATAATAGTTGGAGTGTTATTTTATAGGACCACAATGATGTACCATATATGAGGCATACGAATATAACAGTACATTATGGTACAAGTGTGTAATGTTGGTGATTACCGATGAGGCGCCAGCCATTGAGATCCGAGCCATAGGCGAGGGTTTTAAGAGAGCCGAGGACGGTAATCATCAATACACACGTGTATCATACGACGTTTTTCAACACACTTGTGAAGAAAATAATAATAAAAAATCATTTTTTTAGTAAATAAAAAGTTTGTTTAGAGAATTTATTTGTACTATTGAATATGATCTTTTTTGTATCGAAACAAAGCAACTCAAGAACTCAACCAAGAAGTTTAGATACCTACTATAAAAAACCTATAACTCCCTTGTGAATAATAGTAATGAAAAAGTCACAGTTTGATTATAGGTGTCATTATGTGCCTAATTGCGGTGAAATAAGGGCCATTTTATGAGCAAGTGTGTTGAAAAAACAATTATTATTCTTATTTACTATAATAATTATGACGTCATAATTGTTATATTATACAGTATTTATATAATGTCAAAATTTTAGTTACAAGTTAAAACAATGTCAATAAATTATACTTACTTACATAAGAAAGATAACATAATATAGAATGATGAAATTGATGAATGCATAAAAACTTAGTGACCATTTCATAACATCCAGGGTTCGCCGGGATTGACGGCGCGTCTCCGTCTCAGGACCTATCCACAAGATGCTTTGGGCAGAGCCCACGCCCACCAAGCGCGCAAGCGCCTGAAAAAAAAACCATTGCAAAACATCATTTAGTAATATTAAAATATAATGCCTTTCTTGTTATGAAATGAGAGTAAACCTATATATAATTAAAAAAAATATGCTGTCAACCCATATGATATTATATCTTTATTTAGAACGAGCGTTAACCCGCGACATCGTCCGCACAAATTATATACCAGATTTTAAGTCAGATCATAAGCTATCAAACAAAAAAAGTTTCATCATAATCGGTTAAGTAGTTTTTGCGTGATACTCGTTCAAACAAACAAACAAACAAACACACAAACAAACAGACAGACAAAAAATCCAAAAATTGGTGAAATGGAATCAGGGACACCTAAAAACAATATCGTAACTTTTTTTTTGTAAATATCTTCAATGTACAGACAAACTTCCTGTTACAGTTTTATAATAGTACGAGCGTTAGCCCGCGACTTCGTCCGCACAAATTATATACCAGATTTTAAGTCAGATCATAAGCTATCAAACAAAAAAGTTTCATCAAAATCGGTTCAGTAGTTTTTGTGATACTCGTTCAAACAAACAAACAAACAAACACACAAACAAACAGACAGACAAAAAATCCAAAAATTGGTGAAATGGAATCAGGGACACCTAAAAACCATATTGTAACTTTTTTTTGTTAATAACTTCAATGTACAGACAAACTTCCTGTTATATATAAATATAAATATATATTATATATAATAATATAATATTTATAATATATATAATATTTATAATATATAATAGTATAGATAACTTAGTTCACCATTAACTTAATTCTAATCATCATCATAAGCACGCCAACAAGAACGATCCCTTCCACTTACCCACTGTTTGCCGGCTACTGTTAAGAGAAGTTATAGTCATCATCATCTTCGTTTCAGCCGATGGACGTCCACTGCTGGACATAGTAGGCCTCCCCCAAGGAACGCCATAAAAACCGGTCTTGCACTGCTTATAAATAAATAAAATATCTTGGACATTGTCACACAAATTATCTAGTCACATTTAAAGTACCTGGACTTGTTTATGATGACTATACAATGATATAGAATACATATATAGATACAAACATCCATGACGAGGATAAATATTCATATTCAATTCTTCATTATAAATATCTGTCCCTTACGAGATTCGAACCCGCGACCCTCGGCACAGCAGGCACGTTCACAACAGACTGTGCTACCGGGCCGTCAAAATCAAACGGGTTCCCGCCACTCGAGAACTTTTTGGCCCCATCGGCCAACGGTTCTACGAGCAATGTGCCCCGCCCACTGCTGAAGTTATACCTAGTAGGTATAAGAGAATAGACGTTAGTTTTCTATCATCACTTGCAAGACTGATTCAATATTCATAGGGTGAAGACCTTTCAACGGCTGTAACTCTTAAACCGACTGACAGAATAGGTTTGTCAGTTTTTGAACTGTTCGCATAGCTACAGTGCATATATTACAATAATATCTGCATATTCATGAATATTAATTTTTTACGGTTTTTGAATCTGCTAAAAAGCCTTCTTATACCCATGAGCTCAATACGAGTGGGAAGGGGCACTCACACGAGTGGGATTTAAAAATGCGAACTTTGGGAAATCGAATAATATCGGTCATTTTACTCAGCCGGTAACTTTTATCACCAAAGGAAAGATATATCTCCATAGTAATATTGACATTTTCAACTGCTGAGCTCAGAGAATGAGATTCAACTCCTGATCTTTGAACGGCTGTAACTCTTAAACCGACTGGACTGCATATCACCATAGTAATTTTGACTTTTTCAACTGCTGAGCTCAGCGAATGAGTTTCAAAAATCGCACTCCAGGAGTACGATTTTTGAATCTCATACTGTGAACTCAGCAGTTGAAAATGATCTTTATACTGCTGATTTAACTTTCAAAAATCGCACTACTGTAGTATGATTTTTGAATGTCAAATCAGCAGTAGAAAGATGCGTATCTCCATAGTAATATTGACATTTTCAACTGCTGAGTTCAAAGAATGAGTTTCCAAAATCGCACTCCAGGAGTGCGATTTTTGAATCTCATGCGTTGAACTCAGCAGTTGAAAATGTATGGAAATACGCATTTTTTACTGCTGATTTGACTTTCAAAAATCGTACACCTGGGGAATGATTTTTTAATGTCAAATCAGCAGCAGAAAGATGCATATCTCCATAGTAGGTAATATTGACATTTTCAACTGCTGAGTTCAACGTATGAGATTCAAAAATCGCACTCCTGGTCCATATCCCCATCACAGAGATGACTTCACCCTATGAATACTGAATCAGCCTTGCAGCTCTGCTCCCTTGGCTTTTAAATAGAAGGCAGGCACTATCTTGACATGATCCGGCACACTTCTCTATGGAGCGATAAACATGCCATCTGTTGATTTTTTTAGGAAGGAAATTTCAAAAATTAAAGAAAAACTCTTAATTCGTGAAGATTGTTAAGTAATTTATTTGGAAGATAAACCATAATAGATATGATATAAGCAAAGATATAAATTTGGTAGGTATTTTTTGATAAATACCAAAAAGTCCTAAAGATTCCACGTATTACCCCATTAGTGGGTAAAATTTCTTAATACGAGCAACACTGCTTTTTAACTGTCAAAAAAAATAAACGTTACAATAGAGAACTCGCTTTTCGACTAGAATCATTCGATTATCGATTGTATTAACTCGACTCTATTTTCAAGGAAACAATGTGCAAATTAATTGTGTTAAGCAGTGATTAACACTGAAAGTTTGTTAGCTAGTGGCATGTTAGTTAGGTTTGGGTAAGTTCGATAAAAGAATAAAAGGAATAGAAATCGGTTTATTCAAGATCGAGTTTTCTTGCTTGCATGACTGCCAAATATTGATTCATGATGGTCAACCCTATCATTCATTATCTACACCTACAGTCTACACTCACTCACACAACTCTACAACTCACACACACAACCGTAAAGAAGTGGGTTTGCTGTTGAAAAGTTGTTTCCGACTTCATTTTGTAGATTTTTCAAGAATTTCTTGTGATATTGAGACAAAGTTATTGTGTTTTGTAAAACAAAACTCTTTACAAATTATATTCGTCATTAAAAGTGAAACAAATCGACGGTTCGGTATCGCTAATTTAATTAGAAAGATGAACGACCTATGTCTTCTATCTACATCTATAAACAAACAGCTGTACTAAATGCCTACACTTGTTGCACCCACTTTCAAAATTAAAGAATTTACCTGTTTCTATGAGAAAGTGAACTTGATATCTCATTAAGATGTTATAGAAATAAAACCGTGTTCCTGTTATCTCCAATATACCGTTACTATCTACGTGAGAATGTGTTAAGAATTGATTGTGTTATTTTCGATAACGTTATGTTCGTTAGAAATGCACCTGCACTGCAGATACGCGAGTGATTGCAACGTATTGAGTGCATCGTGATTATGAAACGGTGTGAAGGCAATGTTATGAAAATCCTGTTAGTTATTACGTGGAATCTATTGTGTACGGCAGGTAGAAGACACAGGAACTAACATGTTTTGAATGAAGAGTCATCAGACCCCAAAATGAGTCATGCGTCGATGGAATTCCGATTGTTTTGTTTTTGTGGAATGCCATACAGATGAGTAAGTGCAGTGCACCCCTAGTTAAAACATTTTGTAAAGTGCAGTGAAAAAAAAAGATTGTTCTATTTTCAAATCAATTTCAAATATTGAATGAAATCTTTTTTATTACTTAAATCGATTAATCGACGCGCGAAAAAGTTTCCAGTGTAAAAGTTTATGACAAAATGGTGATTGATACTTAAAAACACTTTGCAATGGCTCAAATACCAATGGATTCGGATAGGCTGTCTTCGGCTGGTATTTCGACACATAGTTCAGGAACGGCAGGGACACTTGGAGGTTCAGTTGTTGGTGTGAGAGTGGGTGATTCCGGACTAAAGAGAGAAGATGATGAATATAATCTAGGACCGTTGCCTCCGATGTGGGAGAAAGCATTTACACCGTCTGGAGAAGCTTATTTTATAGAGTAAGTAGTTTTTACTATTGTTTTAGTAATTTCTAGAAATATTTTCTCATGTAGAACCATTTATTGGATGACTAGCCAAGTTTACTTGAGTTCAAGCCAAGCAGACTTTAGTTTCAAACAATGTAACAATAGAAAAACAATGAAAAAGTAGGTGTAATCACTTTTCGGGGGATTGGGGGGGGGGATAAATCCCACCTGTCTCCCCCCTTGGATATGTGCCTGGTTCAAGCCTATGTCACAGTTTAAGAAAGAGTATCTAGCACTAAATACGGAATAGGCTGATAAAACACACAGGAGTGTTCTGGCCAGCAATGTGACAACTCATGTTTCAAGGTTCATACTGAACAACAGCAGGGGCAAGGCTCGTGCCATCGTCGGAGCCCTCACCGGGCACTATGCCACAGGCACGATGATGCACAAAATGAAGCTCACCCTAGATCCCAGCTGCCGAGCGTGCGGAGAGGATGAGAAGACCATGGAACATATTCTTTTTGTCTGTGATGTCTTGACGGAAAGAGCCTCCTCGGAGATGGATATCCAAAACCGGGAGAACTTAGGTTTCTTCCCCTCAATGGTATCGCCTCCTTCATTGACCATGTATTTGAAGGGTGAAGAAAGCAAAAAGTATTGGGGCTAACACAAAAGATCCCAATGGGTCGAAGTGTTGCTGGCTTGCCAGCCCCCACAACAAGATAATACTACCTACAGTACGGACCACAGACTTCTTATCTCACCCCTTCCTTCTCTTTGAATTATGGTTCCTCTTAAGCAAATGCCTATTCCTGTCTCGAGTACAAAAGAACTTTTATTGTTAGCACTGCTATAGCCAGTTACTGTCCACGAATGTGAAATTTTTTTTTTTTCAATGTTGTGTGCCAAGTTCACATAGCCTGGCTTCACTTTAGTAGAAGTATCATGTAAGTGTTCTGTGTTTCAAAACAAGAGTTCAGCTAAAATGCCCGTACTATCTGATTTTACCACAAAAACCTTAATAATAGACTTTAAATATTTTATTAATTACATCTTTATCATGACGTTTTCCAGACCACAGATGTTATGATTATTGTATACTATAAACAGCATAGTATAAACAAGTACCTAGTTACCACAAATAGAATTATTGTTTAGGTTTATAGAAAAATTCAGTTTAGACATACTGTTCATAGAAGGAAGTTGTTATCTAGACAGAACCATCCTTGAATTAATATAAATTCGAAAGTAATAGTTAAGAGTTTGTGTGTTAGTTTTAATCAAGTAGTTTGGAAATTAAAAATGTTTTGTTACGAATGGAAAAAGTTAAAATGGTAAGTTGTGAAGCCAAAAATGTCTCACCCGATTTTGACTACAGCTTTATTACAAAATCAGTCCAGTATGCGGAATATTTTTAGTGCATTAGTATTTGCGCTAAAGACACACTCTTTCATACTTTCCATCCTGAAAACTCTTTGATCAGAAATGCAGTTGGATGCATTCCGAACGGAATGCCAAAAAAAAATATTTGTTGTAAAAAGTAATGTTTACGACAAATATACAGGGTGTTAGGATAAACAGTTGCATTACTTTTAGGGGTGATTGTACCCATGATACTAAACAACTTTCCCAAAGAAACCTAAAGGAATTCGAAAAAAAAACGACTTTTCATACAAAAGTTCGCTTCAGCTGATTGCATTTAGTATAGGAAGTCCTTAATTTTTTTTACGAATTTCCTATAGGTTTCAAAGAGAAAGTTGTTCAGTATCATGGGTACAATCACCCTTTAAAGTAATGCAACTGTTTACCATCCCCTCCGTCCCCAGGGGGGTCAGTCGCGATCTCTGCCCTCTCCTTTTCCTTCTGGCGCCTACAGACGCCACCGGCACAACGCTGGCCGGTTCTCACCGAATCCCATTACCCAATTGTACTCCGCGTAGTCCCAGCAACGCCCATTGCCGAGATCCGAACCCCTTAGGGGTGCCCCTTGGGCAAGTTGCTTAAAAGGCTATGTAAAAAATAGGATTCTTCAAAGCATCATATATCATGAAGTACTAACATTAGGAGTATAATTAGCGGATATGTGTAAATTGAACGTATAATTGAAGTTTTGACAAGAGCCAAAACATGATGAAGACACATTTTCTCGATAGAAACACAAGCCAAAGTAGCCTCCGTTTTTATTTATAAACGCTTGGAACAATCTACAATCATAATCTCTAGTCTACAATCATATCTCAATCTCTCATCAATCTAGAACATAAATGTACAATCACAATTCAATAAAGTTTGTTTTACGCTTGCGTCGTTTCAGGCGCGTGCGCCGCCCCATCTCTTTCTCTCGCATCAGGCAGTATTTTTCGACATAGGCCCTTAAGTTCATTCATTGGTTCGGTAGACCTATCCGGGCGCTTCGTCGTCACTGGTGTGGTCCCCCTTATAGTCCGCAGTAATAAGCAGTAGCTGCTCCCTGAGCAATGCTGTGTTGGTCAATTCGAAAAAAAAAACTGTTTACCCTAACACCCTGTATTGTGTGGTGGACCTTACTCCAGAGACAGAAACAACGATCGGTGTGCCAGTCTAACTCGCACTTGTTTTAATATCTTCAGCAAATTAACAAACATCTATATTCTCGCCTATGAATGTTTATAAATACGTAATGCCTTGAGATAAGTTATCAATTACAATACTGTGGTGGATAACATTACTTTTCTGCCCCTTCTATGCCTATTACGACTGAATATTATTATATTAAATGTGGAAATAGGTACAATTGTAGCCAATTGCTTAGCTAGATTATACAGGCTGTCCCGTAAACCGACGTCAACCCGGTGGATGCTGATAGGTTAGTTTGCCAGTAGATGGCGCTCACGTCCCCTTAAGACGCAACAGATTGAAAATTACGTTCTCTGGTAAGTGGAAATTGGATAACGCAGTTTTCCGGTTTGGAAGAGTGCGGGTTCAAGTCCCGCCTGACACAAATTTTTCAATCTTTAATTTGATTTAAAAATCAGTCAGTCAATCAATCAATCTGTCAACATTTTTCTTTAGGAAAAGGTTCTTACTTTTCGAGATAAGGACAGTTTTATGAAATTCGTGAAACACTTTACCTTGTCACCATTTTGAGTGCCACGGCTACAAATGTTCTATGCAGTATCTGTGTTAAAACTGTCAATATCTCGAAAACAAAGACACTTTTACTAAAGTCAAATTTTGATATTGTGCTTAGCCATGACCTAACCTATCAGCATCCGCCGGGTTAACGTCGGTTTACGGGACACCCTGTATATTAAACAACATTCCATGCTTCGGAAGGTATGTTATGCAGTTGGTCCAGGGTAGTTCCGCCAAATGGCGATAGCTATTAATTAAGCCAGGTCAGAGACCTGTAAAGTTACTAAAATTGGTTCCCTTGCTCAGACAGTAAGGGCTGTCCATTTATTTTTGCATCGCGTCATTAGGACCACAGCATCTACATAAATAAATCATCATCTCAGCCGATGGACGTCCACTGCTGGACATAGGCCTCCCCCAAGGATCGCCATAACGACCGGTTTATATAAATAACGCTCACAGGCACATGCATTGTAATGATCCCAAGCAAGCACTATAGGCTGTTTATTATGGAAACCATACAACAACGGCACAAACATATAAACGTCTATGACCGAACCGGGATTCGAAGGACCCTGGTTTGGCAGTCCCACGTGGTAACCATTACACCAACCGGGTCGTCAACAACATTTCAGCTGTCTTACGTTGCTATAACTTAACTATAAATCAAATATTAATGGTCTTTCCAGCCACAACTCGGGCACATCACATTGGCTGGACCCTCGACTAGCCAGGGTCAGGAAGCATTCCCTCGGTGAATGCGGGGAGGATGAACTTCCGTATGGATGGGAACGAGTGACCGATGAACGATATGGATCTTATTATGTAGATCATATCAACCGACGGACGCAATATGAGAATCCGGTGCTTCAAGCGAGGAGGTTAAGAGGTGAGATTAATTTGAAAATTTTGAGATTGAAGCCAGCATCATCATTCGCATTTCCTCTCCTTTACGCCCTCATTCCCAGTCCTGTTCTAATTGCATCCAAGTTTTTACAGCTTTGTTCTTTGAGACCTTTGAAAAGGTTAAGCTATAATGTGTATTATTTTTAATTACTAATATAACTTTTACATTATTTATTTAACTATTATTTATTATTTATTTATTTAACTTTTACTGGTACCGTGATATCGGCCCCCAATACCATTTTATGGGTTTTGGTGTCGAAACTCTTCGGCCGTGGGGACCTAATGCGCAGGCGCTTTCCTGTCTAAGCGCCTGATAGACTCGACACCCAAGAGCTGGCACTTTCCTCGCTCAACGGATCAGCATAGCCATTCAGCGACGAAATGCGGCCAGCGTTCTGGGTACCCTCCCACAAGGACCGAACCTGCACCACATCCTAGTTTAGTTTAGTTTTAAGTCTCTTTATTTATAATTTTATTTAATGTTACTATTTTATGGATCTTTCGAATAAACTACAAATTACTAGACATACGAAATAACGAACAACAACTGATAAAACAACACACTCCAGAGCGTCGCCGCAAGACATGGTGCCCAACAGGCTAGCAGCATTCTCCCTCTGGATGGTGAGGCTGATTCTTTGTGCCAGGAAGCTGCCAGCTCTGCGGTCACCAGAGGTCTCATTGAGACGCCCGTATAGGTCTGCAAGGAATGCCTCTGGGCCCCAAGGACCTAGCGTCTCAAAACCTATTGGCGTGAATATGTAGCTGCAGGCCAGATCGCGGTACTTTCGACACTTCTCGACCTCAGCACCCGCAGCAGCAGCACCAGCGCGCTCGGAAGTGGCCTGGACGTGAGATGGAGCTGGGTGTCCACGCAGGTCACATCTCACACCAAGCTCTTCCCCTGTCGCCAAGGAATGAGCGTTAACCCGTCGGGCCTCCTGCCATCAGTGCGGACAATACCGTTTGGTTCGGACTATATCGCCAGGTTCTTGCAAATACCAACTAATCCTAGGAATTCAAGTTTGAGTATTTGTCTTTGACTTTAAAGTTATTAATTTATTTGTCAAGTCGTAAAGTTAGATGGTTTTACATCTCACTAACTCTGAAACTAGCCGGTTGATTTCTTAGTTGGTTTTAGCGTTTTAGGTTTAAGTATTAAAAGTGAGGTTAAAAGAACGTTTTAAATATAATGCCAATTTTAACTCATTTTATAAAAGTTTTTTGATTTTGCAAGTTATTTAAAAAAAATAGCCGAGAGCGTTTCCATACACGCTGGCGTTTTGATCGGGGATGTCTCAGCGATTTCCCACAAATGGACTGCCCGCAGTCTCGCCCCGCCGAGAAATCACCGATAAAATAATGTGAAAGGGCTAATACATAGCTCGTTTCATCTTTATTAGTTTTACTTACATTTTAAATGGTATTCAAGGAGACAAATAAATAAAATAGTAAAAGGTGTACAAGTCGACTTACCCCTGATAAGTATTGAACGATAGATTGAAACTAATAAATCAAGTGATGGTTACCTAAACGTCATACGCTTCAATACATTGCTAAATATTTTTCGGATTACAATCAACACTTTTTTACAATCTTATGAAAGAAAAGGAATTAATCAAGCTAATGGACCATAGCTATAGCAAAACAATGAATTATTCACGCATCATCAACTTTTAAGATGCATAAGCAACGCGACTTTCACTCCATTACGATAATTATCGCTAATATTGTACGGAAGATCTTTGTGTCTTGGTGTTATAAAAATAAAATCACAAATGCGACTTCGTCCGCACAAATTAATAAATACTAGATTTTAAGTCAGATAATAAAGCTATCAAACAAAAAAAGTGTCACCAAAATCGGTTCAGTAGTTTTTGCGTGATGCGCGATCACACAAACAAACAGACAGACAAAAAATCCAAAAATTGGTGATATGGAATCAGGGACACCTAAAAACCATATCGTAACTTTTTTTTGTTTATATCTTCAATGTACAATGTACTTTCAGTTCCAGTTTTATAATAAGTTTTGATAATAAAAATGCGTATACGGTGATGAGCAGAGGATCATTTTCTAAATTCTATACGAGATCAATATTGAATTCGGGAAAAAAATCTGCTGTCCCAAATATTTGACTTCAGTAAGTTTGCAGTTTCGTATAACAGTGGGATTTGTTTTTGCGATTTCAACATTGGTCCCGTAGAGAAAGATTTTCAGTTTGATGGTCTGATCATCCTCTTAAAATAGTTTCAGCTAATTTAGTTGGACCTTATATAGGCAACTTGGACTCCGCGCTCTGCGTCCCACCCCTGGGCAAGTTTTTCATTCTCCCTATGGAATCCGAACTCGCATCAACAAATCAGGAAAGCATCCCCACATTATCCCTTCACTATCTTGGGTCTAAACAGCAAAATGACACAAAGGAATATCAACTTAATGTACATATTGTTACAGCTGAAAAGATAGCAGCAGAGAATGGAGGGAGCGGTCAGCCCAACGGCCCTCCTCCGCCAGGGGAGTTACGTGGGGAGAGGTTCACTCTTACACTTACTAAGGGCACTCAGGTTTGTGGATATTTTGAAACCTTCTATACTGAAAATAAAGTCCCTACATTTCTCAGGATGTAGGATATTCGATTTTTTTGTATAAATTATGGCCAGTTATCAAGACAGCCTCGATAATTCTGCCAATGTCGGAACGTTGGGGGAGATATAAAATTCAAGCTTATTGGTTTATGTCAAATTTGTAATAGTAGATTACACACCGAAGGCAGAAAAGTAAGAAAAGTCTCAGATCTTATATAAAAATTTTCATATTTACTGCCCGAGGTTAGTATACTATTTTTCTCCTCGACGGAGGTGGAAAGCGGTCACTTCGTTTAACGCAGCGGGACGAAGGCCGTCCGGAGGGGTGAAAATTAATATTTCTATACTCTTGGAGTGAAGTAGTTTTTTAAAAACATTCATCTTGTTTTTACATCGTATGATATCGTTCATTCCTCTTGCAGAAGCCGAGGATATTTAGCCCTTATTATGTTGAAACATTATAAAAGTTTGTTCATAATTACTGTTTGTTAATTATTGTGACGCATTAAAATTCATAATTATTGTTTCAGGGTCTGGGCTTTACGCTTATCGGTGCAGAAGGTATACCAGAGACAGAAGGCTATCTTCAGATCAGAAGTATTGTACCACACAGCCCTGCCTGGATAGATGGCAAGTTGATGATGATTATAGTGCCTATATACATTTT
Organism: Agonopterix arenella; assembly: GCA_927399405.1. Taxonomy (NCBI): domain Eukaryota; kingdom Metazoa; phylum Arthropoda; class Insecta; order Lepidoptera; family Depressariidae; genus Agonopterix; species Agonopterix arenella. Next base: position 10,062,473 of record OV656714.1, read on the forward strand.
ATTTATTTGACGTAACACCCGACAATAAAGCATAATTTTTCATGTCAGTTTTAAATGTGTTATTATCGTTAACTAGCTTTTCAATCAATCAATCAATCAATTATACTAAACACACACACTCAACTTATGCTTTTGCGAAATAAACATCCAAAACCTATCAGCATTGAACAGTTTTTGCATAATTTTAATTTGTAATAGTAAGATAATACGATTATCATCAGTTTCTAACGTTTTCGGCGAAAAACTGCTGAGATTATAAAAAAATGTTTGCCAAGCTCTTAATATCTCAAGAAGAAAATCTGTGACTGTCTATGAATGAATTGTTATAATCAGATTAGACTACAGTGACTAATTTTTTAATGAGAATAGCACTGAGGAACTCAGGGATCTACCACAATGCCTCAAAACGAAGGTGTTCAATCGGTGCGTTAATACCCTATGGTGCAGAAACATGGACCCTGACGATAGGACTTGTTCATTAATACAAGGTCGTACAGCGAGCTATGCAGAGAGCTATGCTCGGTGTTTCTCTGAGAGATCACATAAGAAATGAAGTGATACGTCAGAGAACTAAAGTGGTTGACATAGCTCAGAAAATTAGCAAGCTGAAGTGGCAATGGGCTGGTCATATCTGCCGAACAACTGACAACCGGTGGGGTGTCAGAGTTCTAGAGTGGAGACCACGAACTGGTAGACGTAGTGGGACGACGTGCTCGTTGGACAGACGACCTAAAAAAAGTAGCGGGGAGCGACTGGATGAGGAAGGCCGAGGACAGAGTTTTGTGGCGCGCCTTGGGAGAGGCCTATGTTCAGCAGTGGACGATGATAGGCTGATGATGACGCAGGATATTTTTAAGAGTCCCTACCTTCCTGAATGTGATAAAATGGGGAACAAATCAATCAGATTTAAACTAAAAATTTAATTTGCAGGCGCCTTAAGACCAGGCGACGTGGTGGTCGGAGTCGGAACCCGTGGAGTACGAGGGTTATCGCACGCTCAGGTCGCACAGATATTCCAGTCCATCACGCCTGGCACCGAGGTCGTGCTGCATCTCGTCAGAGGTAAGCAACTTGCAGGCGACATAAGACCAGGCGACGTGGTGGTCGGAGTCGGAACGCGTGGAGTACGAGAGTTATCGCACGCTCAGGTCGCACAGATATTCCAGTCCATCACGCCTGGCACTGAGGTCGTGCTGCATCTCGTCAGAGGTAAGGAACTGCGCACACATACAAAAACTTACGTTAAATTCCAGGGTTCGATGATATATATCAGTGATATAGCTTTAGACCATCAAACTGAACAACTTTCAGTATAGAGCCAACTTCGAAATCGCGAAATAAAAATCAACTGTTTCATACAAAACTGCAGTACTGGCTGACTCAAATGTATGGGACAGCACTTTTATTTTTTCTCGGTGTTGGCTCCATAGTGAAAGTTGTTCAGTTTGATGGTCAAGCGCCCCCTTAAGTATTACTAGGGTGTTTTGTTACACCCTGGTCCTGTTCCTTAGTTGTGGGAAAGTTTCTGACCGTTCCAAAAAGAAAAACGCTCATGTGTTGATATCAAACCTCGAGTCTGATACCTCTCAAGTGCTATTAAGCTGTATTTTATTACTAATCCAGTGATTAAGAAGATTAATCCATTAATCGTTAGGATAAACGTAGATTAGCAACTTAAGCCAGTTGCCAAACTGCCATAGCTAGTTTAATTTTATGAACCATAATAAGATCAAATTAAAAATTGAATAATACAGTTTGTACGAGATCCGAACCCGCGACTTGCCTATCCAGGGCGTACTGGTCTGAGCTTCCGGGAAACAGCTTCACGATAGCAATTGCTTTTAAGCGTTAAGACCTCCTTATTGACAGATTGAGTAATTGTTAATAAACCAAGACATTTTGTTTTTGGTAGACGGACATAAAAGAAATAATTGAAAGATTCAGCCAATATGTAAGAAGGGATTAAAAAAAAATTATTGAGATAAATTGTTCTAACCGATGATTGCAATATTGCAATCCTCAATTTTACTCCGATGTCCGTACATATCACCATGAGTTGACACTAATGCAATATACTTCAGGACTTTAAATTGTTCGATCAACGGTCGAATCCAACTCGCCTGGGCAGCGTTCGGGAAGCTACGTACGTCTCAAATACCGCAGTGTCTTAAAACGAAGGCTTCGATCAGTGTGTGTTGCCATTGATGACACATGGAACAGAAACGTTGTCGCTCACTTAAGGCGTCATAAAAACGCTGAAAGTCATCCAAAGGGCATTGGAGAGGGCTATGCTTGGAGTTTCCCTGCGAGATCGAATCAGAACTAAAGAGATCCGCAGAAGAACCAGAGTAGCTGACACAGCCCAAAGAATTGCTAAACATACCGTACCGTACCGCATACCGGAAAGCGTAGCGTCGGTAGGCCCCCACAAGGTGGACCCGACGACCTGGTGAAGGCGGCGACTCGTTGAATGAGGGCAACGCAGGACCGGTCGTTGTGGCGATCCTTGGGGGAGGCCTATGTCCAGCAGTGGGCTGAGATAATGATCATGACTTTTACTTGTATTTGTGATGATTGAAACAAATTATAAAGCTTTTTGTAATTTATGGTTTGACGAATAGTTGCCGAAATCTTCCTAGCAGTTATTTTGAGAACTAATATGTACCATAAAATGCGCGCCAAAATTAGTATACTAGTGTCAAATCAGGGTAGGACTTCATAAGGAAACATACGAATCAAGTTTCTCTTTAAAAAGAACAAAGAAAGAAATCAACCTATAACGGCGCCGGCAAGACCTTAAATGCGGACAATAAAATTTGTAGGCGAAATCGCTACGGCGCATACCCATCACCCGAACCCATTTTTCAAGTTGTTTGCCGGGTACCGCTTTGCAGTGTATTTATGTTATGATAATTAGTATAAATAATGTTAAATTGCAGGCTACCCTCTATCGTTCGACTCCGAAGACCCAAACACTCGAGTGCTGAGCACTTTAGCGGTAGACTCGACTGCACCGCCGCCATCTGACGCCACCGCCATGCAACAACTCACCAGAGCACTCAGGACCAGGTCAGATCATATAAATAAATACATATACTATTTTTAGTGTCTTCGGGCCCAGTGGCGGACTAAGGCCGTGTGAGGCCCAGGGCGGCGAAACTAAATGAGGCCCCCCTAATTTTCACAGACATTGATATCTACGATTTTTCGAGCCGGAGCAAAAAGGAAAACCTAAATTTAATAAAAACGAGGAGCGAGCTAAGTGAGTTTGAGATTTGACTGCATTATTATGCGATCGTCGCCACATTTTGCTACATAATAACTCTATTTCCAGCTTATGCCTTAATCGAGTCAACCTGGTTTCGAGACAAAAAGATTGAGCGAGCGGAGCGAGCTTGAACATTCGCAATTTATTTTGACTCTATTTCTGACTGTGCGCGATAGTTAAATTTTTAATTTACCGTTTAATCATTGTCAATTGTTTAGATGATTAGGATTAATTTTATAGTGTTGTTATGTAAATACACATTAAATATATACTCCTTTGTAGATATGTAGATAAGTCCTGCCCATGTCCTTATGCTACTTCTCTTCCACAGATTCAACCTAGACTCACCAAACCACGTAGACCCAAACGCAGGACACGATGAACCAGACAGTTCCCCGGTGACCCACAGTCCGGGACAGCGGCGGCTCATGTCCCGCTCGTTCGACGACGAGCTGGCCACCCCCGGCGAGGCTGAACAACTGCCGCCGCGCTGTCCCTCCGCTGACCATCTACTGTCTCTAGCTACCGGTACTGTCACCATCAGACACTACACAGTCCGGGACAGCGGCGGCTCATGTCCCGCTCGTTCTACGACGGGCTGGCCACCCCCGGCGAGGCTGAACAACTGCCGCCGCGCTGTCCCTCCGCTGACCATCTACTGTCTCTAGCTACCGGTACTGTCACTATCAGACACTACACAGTCCGGGACAGCGGCGGCTCATGTCCCGCTCGTCCGACGAGGAGCTGGCCACCCCCGGCGAGGCTGAACAACAGCCGCCGCGCTGTCCCTCCACTGACCATCTACTGTCTCTAGCTACCGGTACTGTCACTATCAGACACTACACAGTCCGGGACAGCGGCGGCTCATGTCCCGCTCGTCCGACGACGAGCTGGCCACCCCCATCATCATCAGCCTATCATCGTCCACTGCTGAACATAGGCCTCTCCCAAGGCGCGCCACAAAATTCTGTCCTCGGCCTTCCTCATCCAGACGCTCCCCGCTACTTTTTTTAGGTCGTCTGTCCAGCGGGCAGCAGGACGTCCCACACTACGTCTACCAGTTCGTGGTCTCCACTCCAGAACCCTGACACCCCACCGGTTGTCAGTCCTTCGGCAGATATGACCAGCCCATTGCCACTTCAGCTTGCTAATTTTCTGAGCTATGTCAACCACTTTCGTTCTCTGACGTATAACTTCATTTCTGATGTGATCTCTCAGAGAAACACCGAGCATAGCTCTCTCCATAGCTCGCTGCGCGACTTTGAATTTATGGCCACCCCCGGCGAGGCAGAACAACTGCCGCCGCGCTGTCCCTCCGCTGACCATCTACTGTCTCTAGCTACCGGTACTGTCACCATCAGACACTACACAGTCCGGGACTGCGGCGGCTCATGTCCCGCTCGTTCGACGACTTTAGTTTAGTTTTTATAAAGATGGTTTTGTTTAGCATGGGACTTGAAACTTTTTGTCTGGCAAGTTTATAATATGTTCTTGCATCTTATTATTATAGCGTACACAGTGCCCCGTGAAAGATGTGTTGACCTTACTGAGTCGAAATTAAGGAAATATTTATTTATTCTTGTATTTTGAACGTCACTATTTTTGGGAAAGAGAAAATTCTTCCATTAAGCCACCATAATGCTATGATAGTTATATTACCCTCTCAAATCCCAGTTGACATTCAATAAAATTACGAACAAATGGACTTAAAACTAAACTGAGAGCGATGATAGCCCATACGGAAGTGAGCTAGCGCCTCAATCCTGAGGGCGCGGTTCGATTCCTGGCCTGTACCACTAAGTTCTTCGGAATTTATGTACGGTATTTATCATTTACTAGCTCGGCGGTGAAGGAAAACATCGTGAGGAAACCTGCATTGGGATAATGAAAAGAAAATACCATAAGTTCGGAGGTATGCGTAAAATATGGGTGAGCTTGGGGCGAACACAAAGGACCAGCGCTGGTCTTAGTGTTACAACGACCCTTGCTTGCAATAGACGAACCACAAATAATCATAAAACGAAACTGAGGTTAAATAAATAAAGTAATAACAATAATTTGTGTACAGATCAACGCAACAACAACGGTACAACGAGTGAACCCGGGCGCGAGCTAGTACTGACGCTGCGTCGAGGCGCGGCGGGGTTCGGCTTCACCATAGCTGACAGCGTCCACGGGCAGAAGGTTAAAAAGGTAATGCCAGAATATTCATGTTTTAATGTTTCATACCAGAACTGGCAAAATGGACCACTTACGTGTAATGTGTATGATAATATGTGTAAAAAAGGAGTGAGTGTTGAAACGACGGCTAAGAGAGATGAATGGAAGAGGATGACATATTGCGCCGACCCCAAATAATGGGAAATGGGCAAGACAATGATGATACGCATTTTCCTCAGAAATTGTTAGACATAGGAAGCTACAACTTGTCATAATTGACCCAATCACATAAACGTGGCAAATCATATATAAGGCAAAATTTCTTGGACAAAATTCTGTCATTATTTCGTCGAATTTCGACTTCTGCACTACATATCAGTGCCACGCGGCCTGAACCTGCATGCTACGTCCCGGGTTCCCTGTTCTGTGACAACTAACCCATTGACATTACAAACAAACCTAAGTACGTAACATCGAAAATGCTGCAATACGCGAGTTTCCAACTAGTTGTAGCACTCTTTATCAAACGTCAAAACACGAACTTTGTATGAAAAGTTGTACTAAATCATGAATAGTGACGTCATTGTTTTTAGTCGTCGTTTCGATACTTTTTATAGTTTATCCTTTTATTTAAAATAATATTCAAGCTACAGAATCACTGAAAATGTGAGTTTAGCATTATTTTCAAACGTATTTTTTACTTAAAAGTTAAAACTAAAATATATTTGATGCAGTCAACTCCCCAATTCTCTTTCATTTTTATTATATTTATAATAGGGGAGCGGACTGCATAAAATATATTTTAGTTTTTTCTTCTTATTAAAAACAACATTTAAAAAAACGCAATACTCACATTTTTAGTTTTTTTAGCTAAAATACTATTTTTAATAACATGATCAACTATAAAAAGTAATGAAATGTCGATGACGTCACTTGTTAGTATTTAGTACAATTTCTCATACATCGCACGCGTTTTGACGTTCGATTAAAAGTTGCTGATTTGACTAATTGTCCGATCCCCTATTGGTTCTGTTTTGGTTCGGAAACATTTTTTGAACGCGGACCGTACGGTCCGCGTATATGATGCACTCAACTCCCCAATTCTCTTTCATTTTTATTATATTTATAATTGGTTCTGTTTTTTGAACGCGGACCCTAAGTCCAGTAGTTTGTAAGTCAATGCCCTAACCTAATAAATTGTTTGACAGGTGTTGGACCGCAGTAGATGCGCCGGCCTCAGGGAGGGAGACCTGCTGCTTCAGATAGGAGAGAACGACGTACGACACGCGCCCCACCAACACGTCGTACAAGTATGTTAACATTATATTTACCTTTTATTCATTTGTGAAATAAATGGAAAGCGCAGCGTGGGTAGACAGTGAGCTTACACAAGGTGGACCGACGACCCGGTGAAGGATGCGGGAACATGTTGGATGAGTTGGGAGTTTAATTCCTAGACTTTCTAGCCAAGCCGTAGCTGCAGAAAACGCATTGATCCAGACCTAAAAGCGTTACAAACTACTAATGTAATTTACTGATAAGGTCGATCCATAGTTCATTAGGTTTCGTAACCAAAATATTCTCAGCGATATTTCGCTGTAAAGTTTTAAACCTTTAATTAAATTAAAAAAACAAGATAGATCACTAGCATATAGCGAATGGGCCGCATAAATTGAGCCCCCCCACGGAGGCTAAAAAAAGGCGACGGAGCCCCGTCGCCGCTAAATGGGCGTGCGTGTGTTTTATTCTTGCATAACTATAAACTAATGATTATTTTCAGGTGCTAAAAGACTGTCCGGCGCAGCATGAGACAACGCTGAGAGTGTGGAGGCGCAATAATGCAGTCACCAGGGCGCCGCGAAGCAGATCTGCAACCCGCGTACAACCTACCTGTAAGTTATCTGCTAAATCTATACTATTATAAAAATAAACTGCTAAAAGCTACTTTCAAACTTCCTCTAATCTAAACTATTATAAAACTGTAACAGAAGTGCGTCTGTACATTGAAGATTTTTTTTACTAGCCTGTATCATCCCACTGTCGTAAAAAGCATGCAGACCATCCCACCACTTCTTCGGACGACCCGGGCGCCGATGACCATTTTGTGGGATCCAGGGCGTAATAATTTTTGCCCACCTCTCCTGGTGCATTCGACAGACATGGCCGGCCCATTCCCACTTTAGTTTAGCTGTTTTCTCCCCGACGTCGGCGATTTGTGTTTTGGAAGTATTCCTGACACCATCTTTTAACACCTAATATACTGCGCTCCATCGCTCTCTGACAAATCTTGAGTTTGGACTTTTGAGACTCTGTGAGAAACGAGGTTTCAAAAAAATTGTTACGATATGGTTTTTAGGTGTCCCTGATTTCAAATCACCAATTTTTTTTTTATTGTCTGTTTGTTTTTTAGATCATCAAACTTTAACACAACTTAGTTTTATAATCTGACTTAAAATCTGGCGGGTAAACTCAAGTGTTGAAAATGTACAGGTAATTCCATATACCATAGTATTTCGGATATAAAGATAAATTTTATAATATTTATTGTATTATATTCAATTTATCTTTTACTACCATGATCGAAATAATTTTACCTGTATCGGGGATATATTCTTCGTTGGCGATAAAGAAATTATGGGAATCTTTGACTATTTTTATAAGGTATAAGAACAATTGATCATGTGCATTTACATTCAATTTTATACCTTATCACTAAACGAGACAGCCTATAATTGCGAAACTATAATTTCGAACTTAGAACGTTTGGGGTTCACACGAGACTACTTTTCATGATTCTTAACAATCAAAAATAGAATCTAAAGTTATGGGGAATAAAATCCAAAGTTGCGGATTTCATGTTACCTCGCCCCCCGCAAAAAGTGGCAGAAATGTTTGTTAGTACACGCGTAACTAGTCCCTATACAGGTTGAAATTGATATCATTAGCATCCTTTTAAACTAAGAGTCTACCCATCAAACTGAACAACTTTTACTATGGGAGCAAACCGATCGGGGAAAAAAATATCAGCTGTTGCATACACTTGAGTCGAGTTGGCATTGCAGTTTAGTATGGAACAGCTGATTATTTTTTTGCTCCGATCAGTTTGCTCCCATTGTGAAAGTTGTTCAGTTTGATGGGTAGACTCTCAGTTTGAAAGGATGCTAATGATATCAATTTCACCCTGTATAAGTAGTCAAAGATAGGAATAGATAACATAAAAGACTTTTGAAGCATATTTAAGGGCTTATAATAAAACCGAACATATAAATTTGCAGCGTCTACGAACAACAACCAGATGAACAGTAGAAGTAAAACGCCGACAGCTGAACAACTGCGCTCCCCTGCTCTACACACGCAGGACTCCTTTCGGGACAGACTGAACGGCATGAACTCTGGTAAATATTATATTATATCCAACAATATTGCACCTATTGTAATAATCCTGTCACGCACGCTAAATCGGTCAAGTGCGAGTCGGGCTACTCGCGCACCGAGGGTTCCGTACCACACCACCACATCATATTAAAGTAAAAAAAAATTTTTTCTCCGCGACCTTTGGCGCGACGCCGACTCACACTTGGCCGGTTTTTATTTTCGCCCTGGATATGACATGATTCAAACCTCCTGGACCATATGCTAAAACCATCATCCAAGAGTGATTTGAAGTACATTGCTCCGCGAGCGTGTTATGTTTCAAGTTTATGTCAAACTAACCAGTTGATGTACTCAAAATCGAGCCGTTTTAATCCCGCTTTAGTCCCCACCAGATTCCCTTGATGATAGATAGATGATTTAATTCATAAAACAAATATTTAATCCACAGTAGAAGCAACATACGCAGTACCCGAACACAAAACCCGAGAAACACGCGAAAGTCTCATAGACAGAAGGCGTCGAAGCAGCACCCCGGGAGGTCGCCTTACCCTCCCCACCACCTCCTGGCCGGATCAGTGGCAAGACCGGGACACATGGCGGGACAACTCTAACATCCGAAACTGGGCCGAGAGCGCACAAAAATGGGACCAGAACGGACAAAAGTGGGAAGAAAACAATCAAAAATGGGACGAGAATGGGCAGAAGTGGGATGCGAATGGGCAGAAGTGGGATGCCAATGGGCAGAAATGGGATGAGAGTAATGGTAATTGGGAAGGGAACGGGGAGAGGTGGGGGAATGGTAATTGGGGGGAGGTGCCAACGCCGACTGTACATGTGGATATGAATGCGGCGTATTGGAGGGAGAACGCCAGTGTTGCAGATAGCAGTGATAATGGAGGTGAGGATTATATCTAAACTATTATAAAACTGTAACAGGAAGTTTGTCTGTACATTGAAGATATTAACAAAAAAAAAGTTACAATATGGTTTTTAGGTATCCCTGATTCCATATCACACATTTTTTGGATTTTTTGTCTGTCTGTTTGTGTGTTTGTTTGTTTGAACGAGCATCATGCAAAAACTAATGAACCGATTTTGATGAAACTTGTTTTGTTTGATAGCTTATTATCTGACTTAAAATCTGGATATAATTTGTGCGGACAAAGTCGCGGGTTAACGCTCGTACTTTCTACAATGATACTGTTATTAACATTTATTGACTACAGATAATTATGCTCTTCTCTCTAAATGTGATTGAATTGGATCACGAAAAATGGAACCAGTCCTTTTAACAATAATTATTTTCTGTGATAATTATCAGATAAATACCTTTTGCCCGCGACTTCGTCCGCGTGAAATTAAAATAACGTACCCTACATCTACTGTAGAATAAATATTCCCAAGTTTCTATCTTCAGCGGTTTTGGCTGTGCGTTTTCTGTCAGTCACGAAACTATTTTTGTTATAATTATAGATTATCCAACTGATTCGTAGTTTTGTCTCTTTAATTTTTGACTCCAGGTACTAAAATTGTTGTTTTTATTTCAATGCACTCGTATTCTAACCGAACAGCATCTAGTCTTCGGCATTTTCGTTTCGTATCACAAATGATAGAGAAAAACAACAGAAAAACTTCGTGTTTGTTACCGTCTTTTTTCGCAAATCCAGTTGGGATGCACATGGCGTGACATTGTCAGCGCAAGCATTTTGGTTTTTAAATTAATTCCATCATTATAAATACAAATATTTTTATTAGAGAAAGAGAAATTCAGTACACATGATACAATGGACCCCGAATGCGGCAAGCCAGAATCTCGGGAATCCTCTACGATTTGTCAGGAAAAAAATTACTCATTTTAGCACAGAGTGAGCGAAGTTAAATGATTATGAGATTTAACATTTGACACAATTTAAAAAAGAAATTTTTAGTACATACAGACAATTAAATTACAAATAATATAGGTAACGAAGACATGCAATGAAATTCAGTAAGATAACCATTCATTTAAAAATTTTGAAATATAAATTAAAAAGTGTGAGTGACGGTGTGTGTGTTAGTGAGTTGGTATTTTAAAAAGGAACGGCTAAGAGTGATTCAGTGGCAACATAATCAAGGGACTTTAAATAATTGGTTACTTTGTTTGACCTCTCTGGCACTAAGGTCTTTCAGGTTACATATCTCGTTAACTTTTCTGCATAGAAAGGGGAATAGAAATGATCTGAAACGTTGACTATTGTATTTAACTTAATATTACATTTTAAATTATATATTATTTGTACTGATGTGTTATCAATTGTAATTTTATTGTAATTATGAATGTAGATGTTTGTCGAATGTTTAATATTTGCGCGCTATTGGTAATAGCTGATTTAGGAGATGCTCTACTGTACTGACCACCTGTAATTTTTGTGTACCCTAATCAATAGCAAATAAAGATTACTTTACTTTTTGAGCAAAGGTGGTCTTCACTCTCTGTGTTTTTTATTATCATTCGACGACTCTGATCAGACTTCGTGAAATCAGATGATAATGATCTTTTCGAACCCTGTTCTAATCCATACTTTATTTGCTGGCAGGTTTCCCGGAAGACGGTATGCTGCATTCCCCTACGACAGCAGCTATCAGCGGTCTTACTCGCCAGTCACCTTCCACCAGCAGGATGAGGCCACATTCACCATCCAATTCTACTGGTAAATACTATCTTATCTACGCGATGCGCTCGCTAAATGATATACTGTACAAAAATCTTATACAGTTATGATATTTAGAATCATCATCATCATCATATCAGCCGACAGACGTCCTCTGCTGGACATAAGCCTTCCCCAAAATGGGGGGATTTGCCATAATCGCCACGCTTGGCAGGCGGGTTGGCGATCGTAGTTAGATTGAATGTGTGTACTCAGAGGATGCTGCTGCCCATCCTCCGGTAGATCCCTTAGTCGCCTTTTACGACACCCACGTGAGGAAATGGGATGGTGCTATTCTTAGCCGACGAAGACAGAAGCACGGTGCACGGCACCATATTTAGAATATCTCTCTGTATTTCCACATTTTTAACTTAAAAAATATTTTGTAATTAATTAGGGCTCAATTATTGAACTATTCAGGGGTGGTTCAGACCATCAAACTTTTACTATAGCTATGGGAGCAAATCTGAAATCGCAAAGCAGTTTCCTTTTTTGCGAAGTTTCATGTTATCCCATTTTTTTTAAGTGATTAAAAGTCACCCAGTTTATCACAAATGCAATGGAAAAGACATCATCCATTTTGGTCCAAAATGTGAAACATTGTCGGCTACAAAAAATTACTCGGTAGGTATTCTGTTAGAATTTTTCCGTCTTAGCATTTATTAGTATGGCACCAAAGCTGTAGGGCCATTATCTGTGGTTTTATTTATGTTTGAAAAATCGGTCTTTTCATACATTTTTGATGTAATAAAACTTGCAGCTGCAGCTTTCATGCCATAACGGACAAGTTCCGACAGAATATAGCATAAGTTTTTGTTGGCCGGCACTTTCGCATTTAGACCAAAAATATATGAAACGTGAATGATGTCGTTTCGGAAAGTGATTGCAAACAATATTCAGCTAATTGGTTTACTTTGCAGGACGCTTGAGAAGTCATTCGCCGTCAAACAACAGTGCAACGGATAGATTACTAGCTAATTCACCATCAACGAGACTCCAGAGTCAATCACCTTCTAATAACTCTTCTAACGGCATATTGAAAGGATCCCCTCTAAGGTAACAGAACACATTAGAATTTTTTAAACAAATCCATCATCTCAGCCCATAGACGTCCACTACTGGGCATAGGGCTCTGGGAATGCCACAATGACCGGTCCTGCGCTGCCCTCATCCAACGGATTCTCGCCGCCTTCACCAGGTCGTCGGTCCACCTTGTGGGGCTCACTGTCTACACACGCTGCGCTTTCTGGTACGCGGTCGCCACTCGAGAAGTGTCAAATAAATGAATGAATTACTTGATAAGCTTGACGTGTTGTATATCAACATAAAACCAAATTCCTTAGTCGTTTCCTAAAATAACTTAACACTTTACAGACTACGAGAGACGTCGCCATCTCGCCACATGCACTCTCCAGTATCTCGCCGGTCGCCATCCTGCTATGAAACTGACTCCCTAGCACAACCCAACACTGTCTACGTCGCTAACTATCCTCAGGTAAGCGCTGAAAATTACTGCGAATTATTCGTATCTATCTAAACTATTATAAAACTGTAACAGAAAGTTTGTCTGTACATTGAAGATATTAACAAAAAAAAAGTTACGATATGGTTTATAGGTGTCCCTGATTCCATATCACCAATTTTTGAATTTTTGTGTCTGTTTGTTTGTTTGAACGAACATCACGCAAAAACTACTGAACCGATTTTGAAGAAACTTTTTTGTTTGATAACTTATTATCTGACTTAAAATCTGGTATATAATTCGTGCGGACGAAGTCGCGGGTTAACGCTATACAGGGTGTCCGGTAAATAATGGATCAACGTTAAGGGGATGATAGCTTACATAATTGTCTAAAACTAATTTAAATAGTTTTCAAAAAAAACCTAGGGTTACCACGATTTTTTATTTTTTGGGGATTTGTTCTATTTCTCTACCAGGACTCAGTTTTTTTAGTGGTGTAGCTGCAAATGATAACATTTTTAAGTTCTGATTTTTGATAATGAACGCTGAATAGTTCCCTAATGTATCCTCATACGGATATTGTGTCTCACGTTTTTCGTGACTGACGAAAAAAATCTCAAATTGAATAGTTACTCTAATTCCGCTTGACGAACTCAAACTTTAAATAAATCTCCCGTAAAAAAAATGTACTACACTGAACTGGACCATTATTTTAAAAACTTGTACAGTTAATCAGCTATTTAAATTCGTATAAAACTTACGTTTAGGCCTTGTAGTTACAAAGTTACTGCTATTTATCTGAAATAGGCGCAATTTTTCAAAATAAAGTAAAAGAAGTTTTTGAAAAGTAAAATGTGACTGGTGTATTGTTCTGTATTAAATACCTGCTAACAAACCTAAACTACTAATTTACTTACTGTTTTAAAGTCAAACTTAGCATTGCTCATTGAATTTGTGCGAAATCTCAATTTATCAATTTTGAAACAAATTAGGGTTTTATTTAAAATAAAACGATTATTAGGTACATGAAATTGTTTACTTTAAATTTACAACAAATGTTCAAATTGTCTTCCCTGTGCAATAATACAGACTCTACATCTCTTAATAAAAGAAGCTCTTAGTCGGCTAACAAAATTATTGCTGTTAATTGTAGCTACAGCAGATTGAAGACGCTGCCGAAGTTCTTGCTCGCTTCTAATGGGAATTTGGTAGACCAAGTCTTTTAGACATCCCCAGTAGAAGAAATCCAGGGGATTCAGATCCGGAGATCGCGGAGGCCACAAAATCGGGCCTAATCGGCCGATCCACCTTCCCGGATAAGTTTCATTGAGGTGTGCCCTTACTGCTGTTGCATAGTGTGCAGGGCACCCGTCGTTTTGTAGCCACATTGACTGACGCATCTCTTCTGGGATGTTCTGTAGAAGTATTGGTAACTCGTTTCTTAAAAAATGTAAATAGTACTCGGCGGTCAAGGTTGCTGGTAGTTCAAACGGCCCAATTATTTGTCCATTCATTATTCCGGCCCATAAGTTTATTTTGAACTGGTTTGGCTTCTGTATTCTCTCATCAAATGCGGGTTGACAAGTGACCAACTATGCAAATTATGCAAATTAAGGTAGCCGTCGCGCTTGCATGAAGATTCATCACTCCACAAAATTTTGTTAAAAAACTGCGGGTCTTCCCTAATTCTTCTAAGCATTGTTCGGCAAAATTCCACTCTTTGTGCAAAATCTCTCGGCAGCAACGTTTGAACGCGTTGTACGTGGTATGGGTGCAGTCGATATTTTTGAAGCACACTATGCACCGTTGTTCTTGGAATACCGGTGCGTCGTGCTATGGTACGAATTGAAACCGATGGATCTTCCTCAATTTCGCGCAGTATTATTCCATCATCAACTTGTAGCGGTCTCCCTTCACTAGTACCACCAATTCCGGTTCCAAGAACTCTTCCCTCCAGAAACGCATTATGCACTCTTAAGAAAATGCGATAGTCGGGGTGTCGAGCTGCGTTCGGGTATCTTTCCTGATACAATCTCGCGGCTGCTCTGGCATTACCTCTAGCTTCTCCGTAGATGTAATGCATGTAGGCGTGCGACTCACGTGGCGTGTACTGGTAACGAGGCATTGCGATATCTGATGCTTTTGTTACAAAAATACTTAACAAACAAAACTTGCTCACAGTTTTTATCAGAGTCCGTGGGATCGCCAAGTCGTTAATTCCAGTAAAAAACACAGTCCAAAATCGATAAGCAGAGTAAAGTCCAAATTCAAAGCACAAGTCACACAGAGCAGAGAAAATCGTGTGGGCAAATGTCGTACCTACGTGTCGCAGAGTTACAAGACGACTAATTGCATGCAACGAATAATAAAGTCATGGCTCTAACTGAATGAAGGGTCCAGAGCAGGTAAAAAGTTGATCTACAACAATCTGCTCCAATACAATAGCGGCGTTATCTATCCCTTTCACACATTAAATGCTTTCGATGATGCTTTCCCTTTCGGGTTGATGACTCACGCCTCCAAACCGAAGTATCGATGCGAAATTACTTAAAAGAATGTGTTAGTAATAATTCATGCGCGTGAACAATAAAAAACAGTAATTTGGGAAATTTGTTACCCAAAATAATGACTAAATTACTAATTTAGTAGGTGCATTGGTAGGTGTTTAAAATAGTACAATACACCTAAGTCACATTCTACTTTTTAACTTTTACTATGAAAATTAGCGCCTCTTTCAGATAAATAGCAATAACTTTGTAATGACAAGGCCTAGACGTAAGTTTTATACGAATTTGAATAGCTGAGCAATTGTACAAGTTTTTAAAATAATGGTCCAGTTCAGTGTAGTACATTTTTTTTACAGGAGATTTATTTAAAGTTTGAGTTCGTCAAGCGGAATTAGAGTAACTATTCAATTTGAGATTTTTTTCGTCAGTCACGAAAAACGTGAGACACAATATTCGTATGAGGATACATTAGGGAACTATTCAGCGTTCATTATCAAAAATCAGATCTTAAAAATGTTATCATTTGCAGCGACAGCACTAAAAAAACTGAGTCCTGGTAGAGAAATAGAACAAATCCCTAAAAAATAAAAAATCGTGGTAACCCTAGGTTTTTTTTGAAAACTATTTAAATTAGTTTTAGACAATTATGTAAGCTATCATCCCCTTAACGTTGATCCATTATTTACCGGACACCCTGTATATTACAAAAGAGAGTGAAGTGCCTACTTCACTCTCGCGAGAACTTGTCGGCGAGAACTTTCAAGGGAAATTACTACGGCTTATGACGCCACGACAACAATGAAGGGCATCCACACTCTCGTTTTTGGCGAGAATGTAGTGCCCGCATCAGAATTTCCTCGTTTGACTAGCAGTGACGAAACTCTGTCCAGTGTGATGGGGAGTGAGCCCGTTGCCCAGTATATTATAACGATGTGTTATTCCTTATGCCGTGGTGGTCCAGTGGCGTGTTACCTTGCCTACGGTGTAGGAGGCGATGGTTCGATCCCCGTCCCGACCGACTCGTACCAATGAGTTTTTAGGAATTTATGTATGATTTGTAACACCACAGGCTTTTCGGTGAAGGAACACATCGTGAGGAAAACTGCATGCTTCAATTTCGAGGCATGTATTGTAACCACTGTCAAGTGGCGACGGGCTCACTCCCCGTCACACTGGATAGAGTTTCGGCGCTACTAGTGAAACGTGGATGTTCTGAGGTTCCAGAATATCTCAGACTACCCCCTCGGGGATATAGTTGTGATCATATGCTTATGGTGCTTATGATTATATTCCTTATGCAGGTGTCAGCGGGCGGTTCAACGGACCCGGAGGCGGACGTGCTAGTGCGGCTGGCGCGCGGCGCGGCCGGGTTCGGGTTCCGCATCGTGGGCGGCACCGAGGACGGCAGCAGGGTCGCCGTCGGCTACGTGGTGCCCGGTATGTTATAATACCTACTCGCTGTACTAACTGCCTCCGTGGTCTAATGGTTAAGAGCATTGGCTCACGACACGGAGGTCGTGGCTTCGATTCCCACGGGGGACACTTAGTGAAATGTCACTTTATGCGTTTTTCCCCAGTTGGTTAGGACATTGCAGGCTGAATCACCTGATTGTCTGAAAAGAAAAATGATTCCGTGCTTTGGATGGCACGTTAAGCCGTTGGTCCCGGCTACTATCTCTGGTGGTAGTAGTCGTTACACAAAAATCCCGTCAGAACCCGTAAAGCGGTCTGAAAAAACTCTGACACCAGGGCTCTGCTCACACGATAAGAAGACTGTACTAACGACTATATAACCTCACCGCTTTACTTACCATTGAATGGACAACATTCCATTTTAGGAAAGGTACCAAAATTCGAAAACCATTTGGAAATTATGTCCTACATTATCCTATTAACCAATTTTTCTATCCATTATTTGTAGTTATTTAAAAAAAATCCTTTCAAGATGGAACGGGATTTGCCTGAATCTGAATCTTATCATAGCTTGAGCTTTACATTTCTTTAAAATATCTCTAAACTTTCACCATCTCCGGCCAAAGTAATGTCGCCAATTTGAGAAAAATTTTAAATATCTTTATATAATTATGTATCGCTTTTTTTATTTATTTATTAATGAACATAGGTGATTAAAAATGAAATTTCATCCATTCAGTATACAGATAGCCGTTGAACATTAAGAATGCCAGCTCATTGTCATTGAAATGTTATGATGTAGTTATAATAAAACGTACTATTGCAGGTGGTCCGGCGGACGGTCTCCTCCGACCAGGTGATCTACTGACCTCAGTGGACGGTATACCGCTGGCAGGCGCCACGCATGCGCGCGCCGTCGCATACGTGTGCCAAGCCGCCTCTAGGGGACACGTGAGTTTATCAAATTTTGTACACACTTACCAACCGTTTCCCTTCCCCTTAACACTTGAACGCGTAGCCAAGGGTCGAGCAAAGGCAAACGAGCGTAATTTTGTGAGTTGTGAGTCGCGTAATTTGAGTCCGTTTCATATAAAATCCGGGAATGCATTGTTTATGACCTCAGCCTTTACATGAAACGGACTCAAATTACGCGACTCACAAAATCACGCTCGATTAGCTCCACCCTAAGTGAAAAAGGCGAAGCCGAAGGCCGAGCTCCGTGTAGGTGCGTGCGTCGAAGCGTCCAACGCTTAGTTATACCACAGTATTACTACAAGCCTCACAGTACTTACGCGTCCGTGTACACACGGCGACACATCAAACTATACAAAACCAAAGAAAGCTGGCCGCGCGTAGGTCGAGTTACGTATAACGTCGCGCGGCCAGATTATGTTGGTTTTGTTTAGCTTGATGTGTCGCCGTGTGTACTTACGCTGTCATGCGCAGATATGCAAGGCAATACCGACTCCTTCATACAGATCCGGTAATGTGACCCCCGCCGCCCGCTTCCCCGCAAGACCCCTCCGTTGCTCTACGCAAGTACATTAATTGCCGTACTGTAAGGACTATATAAGGTCTAACAAAATTAGGTGAAACTATTTTAAGGGGATGATCAGACCATCAAACTGAACAACTTTCTCTATGGGACCAATATTGAAATCGCGAAAAAAAAATCAGCTGTCCCATACATTTAGGTCGAGTAGGTTTGTATGGAACAGCTGATTTTTTTTCGCGATTTCAATATCGGTCCCATAAAGAAAGTTGTTCAGTTTGATGGTCTGATCATCCCCTTAAAATAGTTTCACCTAATTTTGTTAGACCTTATATAGTTATGCTGTGGTTATACTGCCTAATCACCTCAACCACCCGTGTCTTTTGCCTCTTGTAATTTTCGCGAAGCCGAAGGTCGAGCGAAGCTAGGGAGCGTCGCCCCTAGAACCTGGTGAACCTGGTCTCCAAACAGCTTTCCCTCCTTAGTCACTTTTGTACTGCTCCTTTTGACAGCATAATTACTCCGACACGATCGCCATGCTTAGAACTGCAGCGTCTTCTTTCCTTTACCCAGATTGGATCTTCAAAGACACCCCCCATTTCATTGTCATTGTCAGTTTTTCTACACGTGCAGCCTTTGGATCCGGTATACGCAGCGGGCATACAGCGATCTACGCGTACAGTATAATAACGCATTCAGGATACTGATGGGGTTGTAACGGCATTGAAGTGCGTTGGGAATGTTTGCGGAGGCGCACACGGACGACTTCTATGCTATATTGAGAAAACGGTGCGCCTTCATGTTGGGCAGGCTCCGAGAGAGCACTAACGGTCTCCTGAACGTGTTCAAAGACCGGTGGGACTCCCCGCTGTTGCATCACTGGGTGAAGCTCCACACTGGGTTTTTAAAGTAAAATGTTTTTTGTTACTAACACTAGCTTTAAGATAAATGTATACTAATACAATATGGGCATCTTGAAATAAATTATTTGAATTTGAATTTCATTATGGAGCCATCATTGAAATCATGATTTGTAATTTACACCCACGAAAACTTAGTTTTGCATACATCATCTTAATATTATCATAATAATGTTGTGCAGGTAACGTTAGGGGTGCGACACAACAGAGCTGATATCCAGCCGCTAGGGCTGCCGACAATGGCGCCCCATCAACATCAACCTTTACTCACGTAAGTAGTATTATATTATGCTCACATATAAAATAAGAATAATATATAATTAAACATTATTTTCATTACATACACACATTCAAACAGTCGAGTATTATTGTTAATTGGGTTTGAAAATTAGTCCTACGAAAAGTGTGCGTGTGCCGTATTTTCAATTAAAAAGAAATAACATAAGTACTTTTTATAGATTTTTTTAATGATTTCACTAGATAAACTAATGGTGAATATGTAACTATAAATACCAAATATCGAAAACTATTTAAAATTCTTCTAAAACAAGAAAAATGTTTAAAAATACAAGAAAATACGTCATCTTTGTGACGATTTTCTATCGAGTGAAGTAATTCAAATCGTGTATGTCAATTGATGATTTCACTAGATAAACTATCCAAAAATACTGAAGTTTGACTTTGGTTTCGATAAATTGTATAAATCCAATCGAAAAATTAAAAATAAAAGATGCCTTCATGGTGTTTCGTCCTTCCATAGGGCATTATGTATCTGTTCATCCAATATTCATCCATCCCCTAACACCGGACATAACTTGTTACTCAGCGCGGAGCCGTCCATGCAGCACGTGCCGGCCGCCTCGTACAACATACTGCACCCCGCGCCCATGTACCCGCCCTCACTACCATCACCATCACAATCACCCATGTTAGTATCACTACCATATTCACAGAACAATAAAAGAGAGGTTGGAAATGCAAAGTAGCGTTTTTTTCATAATTTATTTATTGCATCATATTGTAAAGTCCATAAAGGTGGTATAGATAATTTATTGTATCTCCTATGATACCCCTAAGGTTGTGTGGAAGAAATCGCTTTTTAGCGATAAGACCGCCTGTTTTTGTGCCTTTTGTATTTCCTGATTGTTTGCTCTCTGTATAATATGTTTTTTGGTGTCAAATAAAGTATAGCATAATAAAGTAGTAAGTAATTGATTGATTGATTGATACGTAAACAATTAATAATAACATTAGTATAATTTTTTTTTCATAAATTAAGGAATCTACACAAAATAAATTTAGGACTAGACAGTGGATGCATGCTCATTAATAATTAATTAATTCATTTATACATTTAAATAATAAAAATTGTGGCTCTTGCTTCGGAGACAACTGTCGCCACTTGTCTTCCCACTCACGCTTCTACAACTACTTTCTGCTCTCTCGCTCTTATGCAAATATTGCATAACCGTGTTCCACGCCTTCTTTGCACTTCTAACCTCTCTTATAATGTTCTGTGATCATATTCATCACTAGTCTTTTAATCATTCATCAGTATTACTATTCTTACTTTACTTTCATTTTTAAACGATTTTATTTAACTTCGAACCTGTCTCTAACCATCTTACTAACTAACAATGGATTCTTGTAATCGAATTTTAACCCAATTCCTGTCAACAGATTAAGTTAAAATTTTACACACACGTATAGTTATGATGACAATACAATATTATGGTAACATGGAGTTGATCTGATGATGGAGACAGAAGTTGGTTAAGAGATCTCCTCGTTAAATTATAGCAGAGGACTCGTGTTTTTATTATTTATGTCCATCCGCGTGTAAAAGGTATGTTATTTATGATGTTCGCCGCTTACGATGTTATTATTTTTATTGTGGCTTTTTCTACGACATTCATTAACCAGTTTTATACAGGGTGTTAAGGTAAGCAGTTTCAAACGAATTTCTTATAGGTTTCTTAGGGAAAGCTGTACAGTATCATCTGTGCAATCACCTCTTAAAGTAATGCAACTGTTTACCCTGACATCGTATAAGATATCAATGACGGCATTATATTTGTTTCTATTCAGTAGGCATCGCATGCCACCCCCGAGAAAGCAATAAAAATCGAAATGTGGCACAGTCTTTGTTGTTTTGCTTATGCTAAATACAGGGTGAAATTGATATCATTAATAAAATAAAAAATAAAATAACCTTTATTGCTGCTTGACTGTTAATAACAATAACATTAAATGCCTAAGTACCTATGTTTTTAAAATAAATTAAATCTAATCACATTTTGTTAACTATCGGCAACCGGATTAGTTTTTTCTAAAACAGCTTGTCTCTCGACAAAGGTCTCCTCTAAAGATTTCCATCTTGTCCTATCTTTTTCGATTCGAGTCCACTCTGTGCCAGCAACTTTTTTGATATCGTCCTCCCAACGTTTCTTCTGTGTGCCTTTACTTCTCTTGCTCTCTCTTGGGTACCATTCTGATATTAATTTGGTCCATTTCTCATTTCTCTCTCTCATCACATGTCCTGTCCATCTCCATTTTAATTTCCTATAAACTGCTTGATGGATTTTTTTTTGCTCCGATTGGTTTGCTCCCATAGTAAAAGTTGTTCAGTTTGATGGGTAGACTCTTAGTTTAAAAGGATGCTAATGATATCGAACGAAATTCAATAACGTACAAACAGTTCATAGGAAATTAAAATGGTGCTGTTGCATACATTTGAGTCCAGTAGGCAGCGGCGGCGGATGCAGTTTAGTAGGAACAGTGGATTTTTTGTGCTCCGTTCGGTTTGCTCCCATAGTAAAAATTGTTCAGTTTGATGGGTAGACTCTTAGTTTAAAAGGATGCTAATGACATCAATGTCACCCTGTATAAGGTCTAACAAAATTAGGTGAAACTATTTTAATGGGATAATCAGACCATCAAACCGATCCACTTTCTCTATGGAACCAATATCAAAATCGCCAAAAAAAAATCAGCTGTTCCATACAAACCTACCCGACTCAATTGTATGGGACAGCAGATTTTTTTTCGCGATTTCGATATTGGTCACATGGAGAAAGTTGTTCAGTTTGATGGTCTGATCATCCCTTTAAAATAGTTTCAGCTAATTTTGTTAGAACTTATTGTTTGCTAATGCTAATATAATAATGCGATAGTGACATACGCTTAGACATCAATTAATATTTTGTCGCGTTGTTTCCTTTCCATGCGGAGGCCAATTAATAACTTACTGAATTGATGTTTAAACAAGAAGTCAGTGAAATTTTTTAAAGGGGGTCCAAACCACCAGTTAATGCTTATTCATCATCTTTAGAACATACTACATCTATATAAAAATACACATTAACATAAGCACTATATACATAACCATTGATCTAGAGAAAAAAAAAAGAAACAAAACTAATACTACTTACAAATAAAAAATGTCCTCTAAATTGCCGCCGCTTGGCGGCAAGGTGCCCAGAAGGCTGGCAGCGTTACCTCTTTGTATGGCCAGGCTGATGCGCTGACCGAGGTAGCTGCCAGCCCTCTGGTCACCGGAGACCTCGATTAGGCGCGCCGATAATTCTTTAAATAATCGGCGCGCCTCTGGCCCCCACGGACCCAATGTCTCAACCCCAAACGGTGCAAATATTTCCTCGATTAGGTTATGTTTGTCATGGTGATAAATCTTTTTAGTTGATATATAAATAACTTTGTCCGTTCAACAGGTACGGCGGCGTGCAATATGATCAGTCTGCGAGCTGGAGCGTGCCGTATGACGTCACGGTGACGAGGAGTGAAGGCGAGGGGTTTGGCTTCGTAGTGATCTCCTCCACCAATAAAGCCACTAGCACTATCGGTTAGTTTAATTCGAATAATAAACTTTTTGATATGTCGCTGCTATGCTGACCGGTCTTCAGGTACTTCAAGATCGAGGCACACAAATTATAAGCACGTCTTGTGTGAACAATGTTTATTTCAAAAGAGAAAGAGGTTATCAAAACTACCCATCACCATAATTATAAAACTAAACGCCTGTACAATAAAAAAGCAAAGTGACTAATGACCATACATCACTCTTTTCTGCCTCTTTTTGCGGGGTACGAGGTAGCATAAAACTTTGGATTTTATGCCATTACTTTAGATTCTAATTTTGATTGTTAAAGATTGTCTTGTGTGAACCCCAAATGAGTCTAGTTTGAAGTTAGTAATTATGTGCTGTTATAATACGGTATAAAAGTTTATGTAAATACACATGGCCAATTGATCGTGTAACTTGGCAGAGGGGTATGCTAACGCATGGCTGGCCCATAGTTGTATGGTCTAAGGACCAAAGGTGTTATGTTGTATAGTTTCTGGCTACTTCTTACCTACAGTGTCGACTTGTTCTGACTTCCCGTACCGTCGAGTAATTAGTCCCAGTCCTCGCGAACAAAGATCATCTCACGGATTTATCCTGATCTTACTGTAATTTTCTCTCATTTCCCTCCACAGGGCAGCTAATCGCTAATTCACCGGCCGCGCGCTGTGGCCTACTCCACGTGGGTGATACAATCGTGGCCATAAACCACGTGGCCACGCTCAGCCTCCCACACCCCGACGTGGTCGCGCTCATCAAGCGCTCCGGGACCACCGTCACACTGACCGTGCTGCCGCCCGGGGCTAGGACCGACTGATGTATTTACACTGTAGGTGGGAACACTTTTAGTGTCTTTATTGCTGTGAAATGAAATATCGTCGTCTCAGCCGATGGACGTCCACTGCTGGACATAGGCTTCCCTCAAGGATCGCCATAACGACCGGTCCTGCGCTGCCCTCATCCGACGGGTTCGCGCCGCCTTCACCAAGATAATAAAATCAGTAGCTAAATTATCAGTGGTGGTTCAGATATTCAAATTGAAAAACTTTTACTATTGGAGCAAAGTAGAAATCGCAAAAAAAAACAGCTGTTCCATACTAAACTGCAATGGCTACTCGACTCAAATGTATGAAACATTTGAGTCGGGTATATATTATAATTCCGCCTACCAGTGTTGCACTTTTTTATTTTAGAATTTAGATTGAGAAATCTCAAATATTGCGATGAGGCCACTGGATGGTAAATGGCCTATTAATGATTAGATATTGAATATGTTTCGGTAAATATGTTTAACTTTTACCTAACATAATAAACACAAAATGCAGGCTTGGGCCATTTTTACAAAAATCTCATATCATCCTCTTCCATTATGAAATTGGAATGCAAGTTAAATCGAATATACAAATAAGTATACGTTTATACAAAATTTTTATTTAAATAATGAATCAAATATAGCTTTAATTAAAATGTGTACACTAAGTATAAGTGAACTATTGTATTATTGGGGTTGTGGTGAACGTTTTAGGCAACATTTAATAGTATTTTAAATTAAGGTCTTCCCAATTGAACTGAGTGCCTAAATGACCTAATATTATACTTAAGAGATAAGTGTACTTTTTGCAACCATCAGCAGCAAGGCTGATTCTGTGTTTATGGGGTGTAGACCATCTCTGTGATGACGATGGACTAGGTCTGCCTGCATAACTCCAGTCGGTTTAGAAGTTACTAATGTTTAAAGGTCAGTAAAAAATTAACGGTCAGCTGCAAGGCTGACATGGTTCATCAGTCGGTTTAGGAGTTACGGCCGTTCAAAGGTCCAACCTTTGAACGGCTGTATATCCTAAACCGACTGGCAGTTCATGTCAGTTTTTGTACTGTTTCCATAGCTACAGTGCATACAACAATAATATCATACGATCAGCCTTGCAGCTGATCGTTAATTTTTTATGACCTTTAAACATCAGTAACTTCTAAACCAACTGGAGTTATGCAGGCAGGCCTGGTTCATCGCCATAACTGAGATGCTCTACACCTCATTAACACTGAATCAGCCTTGCAGCTGAGGATTGCAAAAAGTACACTTATCTCTTAGTCTGTAAGGGCTCGTACGCACTAGCGATTTCCTAGCGAGGCGAGATCATAGACCAATGGGATGGGATGGAACGTGCATGCTGCGATTTTTAAACTGACGCAATAGGTTGTCGCCGCTATCGCAGAATACATAAAAGTATTAAATACAGAATGGCCTCGCCCTGCCTAACATCAAATAGGTAAAGGTACAAAACCTCAATCTTACTTCAGGGTAGATTTTAGAGGCGCCGACCGAGGGTACACAATCAGGCGCACGCGTTTACGTTATCTTGTTTCTTTATTAGTAACTAGCTGTTGCCCGCAACTTCGTACGCGTGGACTTAGGACTTCTTTATGTGGCACTATATACCCATCTTGATTTCAGACTTGGTCACCCCGTTTCCCCCTTTCAGAGGTTAAATTCTGAAAAAAACCTGAAACTCTCGTTTACTCATTTATCAATAAGAATACTCCTGTGTAGTTTCTAAAAAAATTGTCTAACTAATCTTGTTTCCACATACAAACTTTGGACCCCCTTATCACCCCCTTGGGGGGTGAATTTTGAAAAATCCTTTCTAAGTGCACCCCTAGACCTCATAAGGAACCTACGTGCCAAAATTGGAATCTCGAGACCCAGCTATTTGGGCTGTGCGTTGATATGTCAGTCAGTTTCTTCTTTTATACAGGGTGAAATTGATAGCATTAGCATCCTTTTAAACTAAGATTCTACCCATCTAACTGAAAAACTTTTACAATGGGAGCAAACCGATCGGAACAAATAAAAAAAATCTGCTGTTTCATACTAAACTGCAATGTCGACGCGCGAGTTCGCGACTCAAATGTATGCAACAAAAGATTTTTTATTTGCTCCGATCGGTTTGCTGCACATATTAAAAGTTGTTCAGTTTGATGGGTAGACTCTTAGTTTAGAAGGATGCTAATGATGTCAATTTCACCCTGTATATCTTCTTCTTCCTGCGCTTATCCCATTATTTGGGGTCGGCGAAATATGTCGTCCTCCTCCATTCATCTCTTTTAGCCGTCATTTCTGCGTACACTCCCTTTTTACACATGTCATCTTTCACACAATCCATCCATCTTTTCTTTGGTCGTCCTCTCTTCATGCAGCCATCCACATTCATATTCAACATTCGTTTTGTAATATGAAACTCATGTCTTCTCATCACATGTCCATACCACGATAATCGATTACCGCGTAGCTTTTCATTCACAGGAGCCACTTTCAAACTTCCTCTAATATACTCATTCCTAATCTTGTCCATTCTAGTAACACCACACATCCATCTCAACATTCGCATCTCTGCTGCATGCAGTTTCAACCTGTATATGTAGATATTAAAATATCGTAAGATCGTTCTATGGGGTTCTGCCGCTATTTCAAATTATACGAAATACATAAGGAATCGCCAAGAAGTCACTAGTGAAACGGCTATAAAATATTTCGTCCCGTCCATTGATATAAATAATAGGTTAGCAATAATTGAAATTGTGCCTAAAAATTGTTAAATTGGATAAGCAGCCATTATGGAATTGTCATTATTCTAATTTTTATAATTATTGAATTTGTAATAGTTGTAGTAAGTCAAATTGATGTTCGTTTAAATACATTTGCTCAAGAATGTTTAATGTTATTATTTAATGAAGCACGCGACGTGTTGTGTACACACGGCGACACATCAAGCTACACAAAACCAAAATAAGCTGGCCGCGCGTAGGTAGAGTAATGTATAACGTCGCGCGGCCATCTTATGTTTGTTTTGCGTAGCTTGATGTGTCACCATGTGTACATGATGGGTTTAGAAATGACCGCATAACCTGGAAACTGTTTTATATGTGATGAATGGTACTTGCTATATACTCCAATAAAACCATAATTTATTTAACGGCTAGCAATGCGCTATGGCAGAAGAGTAGCGAGAGAGAGATTGTACGATACCTTAAAAGTCTATTACATTATGCAACCGAAAGCATGCAATTTGAAGTTCATTTTTACGTCAGCGTATACTGTTCTGTTTTAAGTTTATATCAAACTAACAGGTCGATATACTTCAAATTGCATGCTTTCGGTTGCATAATATAATATGCCTTTTAGCGAGCGGGAAAGAAATATTATTGGTGCGTTTACAAATGCAAAATGTAGCGTTTTCACAGTACTTTTTATTCGAAGTTTTCATACAACTCGAAAATTAAGAACATTTTTTACAACAGTTATAAATCTAGCATTATTCATCAATATACACATTTGTGACCTCCTGCCATTTGATATATTCACTGAGTGCCCACTTCTCAATTGGTTCGCGATACGCCCACGCGGATGGACGCACATATGCGGTCTAACCATCATCATCACTATAAAGTCCGCAGAATCATATAATATGCCTCAGAGGGCACGAATCTATTCAAAGCACAGTTTTCTAGTTTTGTGTCATTTCACACGAAATTGTACTTGAAAATCGCTTATGTTTTTTCGTCCCTTCTATATCGTAAGCGACAATGAGTTATCTTTTTTTCTTAGTTTAGGTAATTATAAATGTTATACAATATTTCTAGCAAGTAAGTTAGAAAAAATACTTTGAATAGAGTTATACGTTGTAAATATGAAGTAATATTACTTTTAAGTTACAGTTGCATAATATTAAGTTAATCTGCATTAATTTTTATAGTAATTTTAATGTCATAGATGTAATTATTTGTTTTTAAGACTATAGACTCAATATGGACTGACTAATGAATTTAACTGTTATAGATAAACTAAGTTATATTTTGTAAAAGCGTTTGGTATTCTGACTTAGTTTCCCTGTAATAGTTATTTTAATTAAATTGAAGATCTTTGTAATGTTTGATTGATAATTATTATTTTTAAATATAGGCAAAGCGCATTCGACGGCTTTTTACCCCACTGTGGAGACGTGATGTAGGTATTTTATTTGATCTTTGATAGATTGATTGATTAAGGTTTGAACCTCATCTGGCAGCACCGCATTGCCTTTTTCCGTCGCTCCATCCTTTTCTGTCACTCAGGAACGTCATTTGCTAGAGCAAATAAGATAGACGAGTGAAACGTGGATGTTCTGAGGTTTCAGAATATCTGTGACTACCCCATCGGGGAATATAGTCGTGAGCATATGCTTATGCTAAATAAGATAGACGGAACGCGATCGCGCGCGGCGGTGCTGTCGCGTGCGGTCGCGTTCCGTCTATCTTATTTGCTCTAGCAAATGACGTTCCTGAGTGACAGAAAAGGATGGAGCGACGGAAAAGGGCGATGCAGTTCTGCCAGATGAGGTTCAACCCTAGGCGATCGCTTGGTAGGCACTAGGCGACCAGCGCAGCCAGTGCGATTTTCACTTGCAAATCCCAGAATTCACCTGCCGCTGCGACGTGGTCGCCCAGTGCGTAGACACGTTTAAAGTCATTGCAGCCGATCCCATCGCTATCCTATCATAAATTGTTTCTTAAAATGAGTGAAGTTTGTCCTAAATACAAATATAATTAAGCCTGTTTCGGATTAGTCGACTGCGAGTGAATTAGAAGCCAAATTAAAGCACTCGATAACCTACTTGACTTGAATCTTGGGGATCACATACGTTTAGCTGCTAAAATACTCGCTACTCGACTAACGTACAGTAGTACCAGGTTTATAAGTCTTACCGATGTACCTGCGCAGTTGACAAATTTTAATACCGCGCGAAATATATATCGACCATTCAGAATGTGCCACCTTCAATTCGTTTACGCTATTGGCTAATTTGTTTTCGCTGCTCTCCGACTTTGCACCCTTTGATTACTAAATGACTTCGGATTTTGTCGGGGACTCGGGCCTGCTCTGCGCAAACGAAGATTGACAGCGGAATTAGTATCCTGGTCGTACTGTACTCGCCTAGTCCGAACTAGGCTTTATGGGGATATAATTCTGAGCGCGCTCCAAAGAAACGAAGTCTGGTTATATTTTCAATAATAACTAATTAAAGTCAATGATTCTTTTCAGAAACAATCTAGAAACTGATCTCTATGCTTGTAATGAGAAATTTCTTTAAAATGTATAGTTTTAAAGTTACAGTGCCTCAAAGATTTCCATACAAATCTTAAATTAATCCTAGCATTGAAACTGTATAATATTTTAACGAAAATCTGACTCATTATAAGCATAGAGATTCGTTTCTAGATTGTTTCTGAAAAAAATCATTTACTTTAATTGGTTAATATTGAAACTAAGACCAAACTTCGTTTGTTAGGAATAAACTTCAAGCGTCCTTCCATACTGCCGCCCTGATCGGCGATTTCTCGACAGAGCGAGAACGTGGCCGTGGACGTGCAATCTGAATAAAATCGCCGATCTAAACGCAGTGTGAAAGGGGTGTTAATGGGCCTTGGTACACACTGCAACAGAAGACATTGGTCACCTTTATTTACATTAGAACAAGGTTTAGAATTTCACCTTCGTCACCGACCCTCAAATGTCCGTCGTTTGTTCTGCGTCTGTAATGTTCTTAACAGGACATCTTTGATCGTATTTTGTGGGACCACCGAGGTGTAATCGTAATTATAATTAGTCATAGTATCTATTTTTATACTAATTTCATTAGATAATTTCATTATAAATTAAGAAATATGCAATAAATATTGTGCCTTTTACTTTGTAGACCTCCTTGTCTTGCCTTATACAAGTTGTAATTAAATTATGATGACTCTTCATTTATGTGTTTGTATAAAAGTGTCCAAAGATAAATATGTTTTGTATGAAAACTCCATATCGTTTATACATTTTATTTTCTTTTTCTACGTTTTGTGTTAAGGTATGAAATATGCATTGTGTTAAATTAACGCAAATTTTGATAACCATTTGTACGATATTTGAACATATCGATAATTGAACAAGTTTTGGTTTGTAACTTTTTGGAATTCACAAAATTTCGTTATTTCTATCGAAATACAGGGTGTTACAGAAGTAATAATAAAAATTTAAACTTTTAAGGGGGTGGTTTAGACCAACAAACTGAACTTATTTTACTATGGGACCAAAATCGAAATCGCGAAAAAAAATCTTTTGTCCCATACATTTAACTCTAGTAGATCTGTAGTTTAGTATGGAACAAACGCATCGATCGCATCATGGCGATTATGGCAAATCTCCTCATTTTGGGGGAGGCCTATGTCCAGCAGTGGCCGTCTATCGACTGATATGAAAATGATGATGATGGAACATCCGATATTTTTTCGCGATTTTGATATTGGTCCCATAGTGAAAGTTGTTCAGTTTGATGGTCTTAACCGCCCTCTTAAATTTTAATTGTGTATCCTGTATAATTCCCAATACTATTGGGCTAGGATGGCAGCGCGACATAACAAAGTCGCACGTTAACTCTCTTTCACTTCTCGTTACAAAGTATCAGAGTGAGAAAAAAAGTACATAAAGTAAATAGCGACCTGAAAAAAGACCGCCATGTTGCGGAAAATCATTGCAACTAATTTTAGTTCTTGCAATATTGACATTTAGGGTAATAGTCGATTGTAGCGCCCCCAAAGCAGGATTCAATTTTTTCACGACTACTCCCTTATGGGGTAGAGAGAAACTTTCGTAAAATATAATAATAAATCAGATGTTTTTTTTTTTATTTATAAACTGGCCGGTTACAAGACCTTTAGGCCAATAAATCAGATGTTGTTCACTTCATCTATAGATTATAAATGGTTTTCAGATTTGCTTTCTTTTTTATAACACGTTTCTATATTAAGTTTGTATCTGGTCATACGTACCAGAGAAATGCATGAATTCAGATGTTGTATGAAATTAAATGAAAAACATGTTTATTAAATAAATTTTTTATTTAAGTAAAAATTTTAATTTTTTTCATTTGGTTCCTTATAAGATCTTTTTACACTAAATTAAATAATCTAAACGTAATTTTTTTTTCAAAACATAACCAATCGTTAGTAGGGGCATGTTGAGAATCTGCCTACTAAATCGGCTCCCCATCATAATTCAGAATTTAGTTTGAAGCAATTCTAGCCCTGTTAGTGCCATTCCTTCCCGGAGCGTAAGCTACTTCCATAACCCAGTTAGTAAACCTGAAAAAGATTGAAAATTATGAGTATTTTGTACTATTGATTCTATTTCTTTAATATTAAATTCAGTAAAAATTGTCTAAACACTATCTAGAAACTAATATCTGTGTCTATGGCATAGACGAACATTTTTTCGCTTAGTCTATGGTTTGTCCGATTTCCTCAAAAATGTTGTATACTCAGAAATCAGAAAGTTTATTTATAGAAATGGGTACATAATACATTAAGGTGACACATAATACAGAAATAAAGTCTCTCCAAATCTTGCTCGAAGGCGTACAAATATTGATAATAATTATATGTCCTAATGATTAAAAAGTCAAAAATCAATTCCATTATAATAATTTAAATTCAATAGCACAATTACGTTATTTAAAAAAGAATAAAATAAAAAAAATATAAATATATATAATATGTGAAAAATTAATAACAATATCAAATTATATTAAACTATTAAATTAGAATGATATAAAGAATTTATAATTACACAACAAATAGGTACCATACATTATTCACAATTGAAGTGACTATCAGTCAAATATTCCTCTAATTTATAGTAACATTTGTGTTCCAATATATTTGTTATCCGTTGCTTGAATAGAGTTAAATTTAACTCTCTTTTTGCCATAGGTATTTTATTATATATTTTAGGAGCCATGCAGAAAACGCTTTTGTGCATAAGAGCAGTCTTTGATGGATGCAAACAGAGACTGGTTTTATCTCGCTGACTTCGGGAGTTGGTATCTACGACTTTAACTAACAGATTTTGATTTGTCTTTACGAAAACGGCTACTTCCAGGATGTATAGCGATGGTAGGGTTAAAATTTTATATTTAAAAAAATATGGTTTACAGCTATCTATAGTGTTTAGTCCAAACATTGCTCTGATGCATCTCTTTTGTAATTTGAAGATTAATTCTCTCTCTGTCGAATTTCCCCAAAAGATGAGCCCGTATCTTAAAATTGAAGCAACTAGGCCATAATACGCTGTTAGTAGTGCCTCTTTATCTACAGTCTGTGAGAGTTTATAGAGTGCGTAGGCGGCTTTAGACATTTTTGTGCTTAACTCATAAATGTGTGGCTTCCATGTCAGTGACTTGTCAATATGAATACCGAGGAATTTGGTAGTTGCTACTTCGTCAATACGTACACCATTATAGTTAATATTTAGGTTTGGCATCGTAGGAATTCGGACACTAGGAAGATCATTAATATAGATAATAAATAGTAAAGGGCCCAGGATACTTCCTTGCGGGACACCAAATATACTTGTTCTTTAATTCGATAAGTAATTTTCTTCTCTTTTTGTTCTGGAATTTATTCTTGATATTTCGGTGTACTAAGTTCTGTTATGCAAGTATGACTTTAGTAAGTTTTGGATGTTCCCTCGTATTCCATAAGCGTAAAGTTTACTTAGTAGGATAAGTACTTAGTACTATATACAATGTTCTTGGATTTCCTTTAAAATCAAGGATTTTAGAATCATAAAGGATGTTACTCCTCTTTACAAGCATGGAAACAAGAAAATTGTCTACGTCGTCGATATTTTCAACTTTTTTGTGTCCAACCTTTCTATCCAATGACGTATGACAGGTGCTACAATTTCTGTCGTTGGATTAGAAAGGGACAAAGTAACGTCGAAAACGACGGGAATTTACGAAAGAAGAACGCATAGAGATAGTAAGTACTGGAAGAACGATCATTAGCGACCACCAAGGAGTATTATCATGTTTCACCGCTTGTTAGGCAGTCTGTACTCCAAGGTTTAGACAATACCTATTTCCGGCTTCCTGTTTAAAATGTATGATTTCAAAACATAGACGAAAAATTTTTCGCTTGTCGGTTTCACCGGGTATGAGATAGCGATAGTCATTAAATCCTATACAATTTATATGAAGTGACATGTCGGAGTCAGTACAAAAAAGTGGTTACGCCGATAAGGACAGCAATAAGGTGGAGAACAGAACACGTGCTTCCTTCTAGTACCTTCTCTTTCTACGTTTCAAAACCAAACTGGCTCAAAGATTCTGACAGGATTCAAGAAATTCAGATAGAATCTTTCGGAATCTCATTGAACACGCGTGGTGGACAATACACCGTACCTGAGGGTAGGCCTGTGCCCTGCAGTGGGACGTATACTAGGTAGGAGAAGATTATCTATACTTTTTAGCGGAAATCTGACGAACCACACAGACACATTATAAGTTTCTGGATCGTTTTTTTTTTTAAATCCACTGATTGGTGAACATCCAAGGATCAACCTTCGTTTGTCTGGGGCTAGCGAGAATGTGCCCATAGCAACGATTACACTTGCAGTTCTCTCTATTTTAAAGTGAAGCGTATCAGAACAACCTGTGTATGCTGAATCAGGCCCGACATGTTGGGTAATTTAATCGCTGCTTTTGTCATAAAGTTCTGCCTATGATTAAAACTGGCTAGGTGAGGATCGGAACACGCGTAGTCCGGGTGCCGTAGACATTAATTTATCTTTCTGCTCACACGTCTGCTGTATTGTATGTGAAAAAAATTGGATTCTTCAAAGCGTCATATATTACGAAGTACTAACAGTAGGAGTATGATTAGGGGATACGTGTAAATTGAACATATAATTGAAGTTTTGATTAGAGCCAAAACACGATTAAGAAAAATTTTCTCGATAGAAAAACAAGCCAAAGTAGCCTCCGTCTTTATCGATGAACGCTTGGAACTGCTAAACGGCGAATAATAGAAACACGAACTTGATTTTAAAAAAAGAGATTGATATTTTACAAATTTTGATTAGAGCAGAATTGAACTTACATAAATAGTACAATCACAATTAAATAAAGTTTGTTTTACGCTTGCGTCGTTTCAGGCGCGCGCGCCGCCCCATCTCTTTCTCTCGCATCAGGCAGTAATATAAGCTATCACACACCCATTTCGCTTCAATAATTTTTCGACATAGGCCACTAAGGAAGGCCTTAAAGAACACTGCCTCGTTTGAATTTTTACGTCATCGAATAGCAGGCAATATCCTGATTGGTCTCAATATGGATTCTACACAACAAAATGATTGCGAGATAGACGCCGTTTAAGTAGCTCTTATTGAGCATTATGTAATGAATAATGATCTTGCTTTGTGCTTAACATTTTTTGATTTGATAGATGAGTTATCGGTCGAATTATTTGATTGTTTTAGACTATATTGAAGATTTATACAGGGTGAAATTGATATCATTAGCATCCTTTTAACTAAGAGTCTACCCATCAAACTGAACAACTTTTGCTATGGGACCAAACCGATCGGAGCAAATAAAAAATCTGCTGCTCCATACTAAACTGCAATGTCGACGCGCGAGTTCGCGACTCAAATGTATGCAACAGCAGATTTTTTTTTGTGTCCATCAGTTATTTGCTCCTATAGTATAGTAAAAGTTGTTTACCTTGCAGATAATAAAATAAAAAATATTTGTGTTTTTAAGTAAGCAGAAAAATATTAACATTAATACTTCGTCAACTAACTACTCACCTGTCAATCCTAGTGAAGACGTCAGGGTATTTACCGCCGCAGTCCTGGCTGTAGGAGGAGAGTCCTACGACGACATCGTTTATCACCATCGGTGCGCCGGAGTCACCCTGGCACATACCGGACCCGGTCTCGCTAGCGCATATCACAGCTTCAAACAATAAGACCACAGACTATAGTATGGCAGCTTCATATACGTGTGATAAGGCTATATCACCTCTTTTATCTCGTTCGTTCGCGCACAAATAGAAAGAGAGCGAAGGCGCGATAGCGCCGTGTCACGCTGCTATACTAGCCCAGCTATGCTGATAAGACATTTCGTTTTGAACTCTGTATATAAAAATACAAATTCAAAATCATGATCGCATGATCCATAATCACTGCTGATTTAACGTGTGACTTTCAAAAATCGCACTTCTGTGATTATACGTGTGTGTTCTTTGGTATATCGTCAGCACCACATAATCTTTAATCTTACTATTATAAAACTGTAACAGGAAGTTTGTCTGTACATTGAAGATATTAACAAAAAAAAAAGTTACTATATGGTTTTAGGTGTCCTTGATTCCATTTCACCAATTTTTTGATTTTTTGTCTGTCTGTTTGTTTG
The DNA here is from genome assembly GCA_927399405.1 of Agonopterix arenella. NCBI lineage: Eukaryota > Metazoa > Arthropoda > Insecta > Lepidoptera > Depressariidae > Agonopterix > Agonopterix arenella. The sequence goes on from OV656714.1 coordinate 10,097,891, forward strand.
TGTGTTTGTTTGGGTGTTTGTTTGTTTGAACGAGCATCACGCAAAAACTACTGAACCGATTTTGATGAAACTTTTTTTGTTTGATAGCTTATGATCTGACTTAAAATCTGGTATATAATTTGTGCGGACGAAGTCGCGGGTTAACGCTCGTACCTTATATGTTTGTTTCGATACTAGGCATAGATTATTGAATAGTTAATACTGTAACTAATCTAAAGCTTTTCTATACCTACCTATGCAGTTAATTTTTGCATGTCTTATTCATTTTTAACCGACTTCAAAAAAGGAGGTTTCTCAATTCGACTGTTTTATATATATTTTTTTTTATGTATGTTCGCGGATAACTTCGTCGTTTATGGACCGATTTTGATGATTCTTTTTTTGTTGGAAAGAAGATATCCCAAGGGTGGTACCATGATAAGGAAACCAGGATCTGATGATGGCATCCCAGAGAAATCGGTTATTATAATAAAAAGGGCATCTAAATCGGTCTAGCCGTTTCGCCACTAGGTGGGCTGCCATAGACGTAGTACACAACACAGACCGGTAAAGAAGATCCTCTTTTGCCTCGGTTACTTAAAAATAAATTTTACTATAATAATACTACTTACGGTCCGTAATCGCCACATTTTCGATGCCTTTGTAAAGGTCCTGGCATTCGGCAAGGGGAAGTTTGAACAAATTCACTGTCTTCAACGTTTCTATTTGAGGTCCAGATTCCTGAAGTTAAAAAACAAATTTTAGCAAAAAGAGTGTCAAACACCCCAAATTGCTGGAAAATTCTAAAAACTGGCAATTTATTTGAAAAGTCCGTTTTTTTTTATAAAGTTTATGGCCTGGCTGGTTACATTGAAGTATCCTTTCTAGTGTTGCTATTATATTTATTGAAAAGTTTTTCAGTAGTTAAAATACCTACTTGGTCAGATTAAATAAAATCTCATTCTTAAAAACGGGTTAACATACCGATTCGAAGCCCCAGCTAACAATCTTGACCTTGGTTCCATCGGGAATGTAAGATTGCTGAGGAGGCAGGTACAAGACTTGGATAGTGCTGCTCAATGAGAGAGGGAAAGGCAAATGAGTAACGGCAATATCATTAGCCCTTGGCGATTCAACGTAGTTCGGGTGCTTTGTCACTTGTCCAATGGTGGAAAGGGTACCTCCGGACAGAGAGTGGGTGGAACCAGCTCGGATCAGCATATGGTTAAGATTTGCGCCGCTGTGGAAAAGGAAGAAAATACAATTTTAATAAGGGAGCGTCCATTAATTACAACAGGTGTTTAGGGGTGGGAAAAATCGACATCGCCAGTCTCCTCACGTAATTAATGAACGTCCCCTAAGAAGATGAATATCATAATTTGTTGATTTTGGTGTTTGTGGATGGATCCACAAACATTAAATCTTAACTATTAATAAAACTGTAAGTGTATCTGTACATTGAAGATTTTAACAAAAAAAAGTAACAATATGGTTTTTACGTGTCCGTGATTCCAAATCACCAATTTTTGGATTTTTTGTCGGCCGATGTTTGGTTGATCGAGCATCACGCAAAAACTACTGAACCGATATTAATGAAACTTGTTTTGTTTGATAGCTTATGAACTTATGATCTGAATTTAAATTTGGCAGGTATATAATTTATGTGGACGAAGTCGCGGGTTAACTCCAGTATATTAGGTAGAGACACAAATAATAATAATTATCAAAACTTACGTAAAACAGTAGGCAGTAGTTAAAACATGGTATGAAGATACAAGAGAACCAACGCATCGCTGGATGTAAATTCCAGGACCAGGGTAGAAGTAAACGAAAGCAACTATGTATGGGAACTGCTCGATAGTCGTTGGTGTTCCTCCGACGATTCGGCTCTCTGGCTCAGGAGCTGCCAAGGCTGCAATGTTTTATGAGTGAATTAATTCAGAGTTACAAGTTTTTCAAGACCTAAATAAAGTAATTTTAAAAACAGAGAAGAGAAGAACCGATAAATATTTGAATAAGTAAGATGATTATGTCAAGACCTCAAAATAAAAGTCTGCATACTTTTCAAGGCAAATCTAGTTCCATTGTATATTCAACTTACCGGCAGCTAAAAGAGTCAGCGCCAAAAACAGTGCTTTGCTGTCCATGTTTACCTGAAGATCTACCTGAATTATCTGGGTCGTTTGTCGAATTATTTATATAGTTTTTCCAATCCTTTCATTATCTTCTGTATCATTAAATTCGATATACAGAGTGTCGTATAATTCTAATTTGATTACTTAATGCTGCTAATCCTTGTTACTTGTTTGTTTGGATTTGAGGCCACGTTTTGTACTCTATAATTTCTGCTTGTGGAAAAAATTGTATTTATTTTAGGTATATGAGTATTTACAACATTATGTACAACTTATGGCTAAATATGGCTATAATTAAAAATAACAATAAAAACAAATACAAATAGGAGAAGAAAAAAATTGAGCCACTATATCGAACACGACTTCCGTTCGACTTACGCTAAACAGAGAAGACGTGCTCGAAGCCACCGTCCTGCAGGAGGGTGACGCTGGCTGCGTTACCTCGGTTGATGGCAATGTATATTCGTTGCCCGAGGTACGCGCCAGCCCTTTGGTCACCGGACACCTTAATCAAGCGCGACGAAAACTCTTTGAAGAGCTGTCGGGCTTCCGGCCCCCACGGCCCCAGGGTCTCTACACCGAATGGCACAAGAATGTAGCCGTCGCCCAGGGTGGCATATGTGCGCCGCTTGAGACCCTCTGCAGCAGCCGCCGCCGCGCCCGCTCTTAGAGAAGTGGCAGGGAGGTGTGAGGGCGCCACGGTGTCGATAATGAATGATATTGTATTGAGTACATGATTATGAATTCCCATTAGCGAGAAAGAAATAGTACCTACTGGTGCAACAACAGAACGAAGAAGAAGAACAGAACAGAACAGAACACGGGTAGAACAGATTCCACTTTATTATAATCTTCTTGTCCATTTTTGGAAGCTTTCTAAAGAGTAGCCGATAAGTATTGGGTGGTATTGGATAATCTTTAAGAAAGAAAGTTGAATTACGTTGGAAAGTAAAGATTCAAACCTATAAAACATAAGTATAACAATATAGGACGAGGGTGTAAAGCTGTAAAGCAATCTATCTACGTTCACTTACCTTATTGGTTTAAGAATGATTGGAGTGTATTGTTTGCGACCTATGTTTGGAGCTTGCTTAGAGCAGCGCAAGCAAGACTCTCGGCTTTTCGTTGGGGTTAAATCCTACCTATCCCCACCGCTGGATATGCTGGAGACCATATCCCTGATGGGGGATAACAGGGCGATGATGATAACGATGATCCAGGAGAAGTAATCCCAACCAAATATACAAGATTTAAGATTAGGTTTTTAATAACTATACAAATTTTATGGATGTATTCAGGCAATGAATCTAATATAATTTTCCCTAAGAAACTGGGTCGAAAGACGAAAATTTTTTTTTGCACATGCCAAACAAAAATTGCGGATCAGTAGATCGATTTTCTATGGGAGGTCCAAATTTTTTTTTCCTTTTTCGACCCATGTATTCTTAGGGAAAGTTGTTTAGTTTCATTGTCTGAATACACGCTTAAATTTTTGTTAGTAATTAAATTAAACTCTAGCGATATATATAATATATAACATCATACTGTACCTAAAGAGGAGAGCTTTAAAAAATTAAAAAAAGGAAATGAACTAAATAAAGATAAAACGTAACACAAAATCTGCACGTACGCTTTATCTGTTCGATGACAATTTTATTTGATGATAAAGTATTAATGAGTAGTTGATAAGGCAATTCACAGGTGAGAAGGCTTACGAACTGCAGAGCTTACCCTATCTTTATTAGCCCAGTCATTTTTTATTGGACTTTTAAACTGTAACCGGAACCATTAAGTGACAAAAGGACTATCTCAAAGCATATTAAAAAAAATCGCTATGCAACGTAGAAATCAAAATTATGTGTCCCAGAAGGATTTTAAATTATTAATACCAATGCACTCATTTGACTTAGATTTATCAATATAAATTATTTTTTAGCAATAAAATAGGCAATGAAATTTAAAAAATGAGGTATTTATTAGAAAATACGAATGTATTTTTCAAAACCTTCCTATAATGGTAAAGCTTTAAAAATGTGCAAAAAAAAAAAGAACGAGATAATAGCTAAATTTTAAAATTGGAACTGTTGCTGACGTATTTTTTAAATTTTTGTACTTTTCTAGGCTCAAATTGGCTCTTCAATATTATTGTACGGAAAAAAAATGTGAATTACTAATTAGTCCCAGCTCAAACCGTAAAATGACTGGGCTATATAGTTAACGAGTGTTTAGTAACTGCACAGGAGATACAGGAAGCATGAACGATTAAAAGAATAAAATTAAGTTTGTCAGCTGGTGTTCAGTCTCGCCGAGACCGTAGTATAACAAAAAATACTAGTGGTGAAGGTGCAGCCTCAGCGGTCGCAGCGACGCGACGCCAACGTTAAGCGTGAAACATACAGAAGAGGCGTAGACGAAGACGCGGCGCGGGACAGTCGCGGCGCGGCCGGCGCACACATCCGTGCCACGCCCCATCGCCACTCGAATATAAATTCACGACGCGACGCTTTCATACATTTCGTATGAAAAAGTTAAACAATTTAAACATACTTATTAGACGGCAGTAGGTAGGTACACATGATATATAATAAAATTTCTATCTACAGGATGTTAGGGTAAACATTTGCATTACTTTAATGATACTGAACAACCGATAGGAAATTCGGAAAATAAATGTTGGCTTGCCTTTCCATAATAAATTCAATCATCCGATCGAACGTTTGTATGAAAAGTCAGTCTTTTAGTCTACCCTAAAACTATGCAAGTATAACCGATTCGTACCTATACAGGGTGTAATGAAAAGTATCATTAACCTTTAAACCACATCTACTCTACCTTGACCCATCAAACTGAAGGTCGATTTACACATCCATAAGTAAGTAAGTAAGTCCAAGTAACCACTTCCTTGCTTACTTACTTACTTATTGATGTGTAAATCACAATCACAAAAATGATGTGATGGCATTTACCTGTAATTGGTTGTCCATTTAGACATTAAGCCCTTTAATCTATGATATATCATGTGTATGTATTATTGTAACAACTGTTGGTAAATCAATAAATAAAATAAAAAAATAAAAATAAATCGGCCATAAGTAAGCAAGGAAGTGGTAAGTTGGACTTACTTACTTACTTATGGATGTGTAAATCCACCTTTAACAACTTGGAGCAAACGTGTCAGAACAAAAAAAAAGTACGAAAGAAGGACGAACGCTATGGTCAATTTTCGTGTTTCCTTGCTTGTAAGGAGGTATCCATTAGTTCTAAGGGGCGCTGCTAGGGTGACGTACCTATTGCAAATATTTATTAAGGTCTTTAGGTTAAAATTCTTTGTCTTAGGTATTTTTCATAGACGAATAATTTTTCGTTGTATTTTTACCATAGATTTTTATCGTAGATATAGAGGTAGGCGTAACTCGTTGACACGTCTTACGCCTACCTCTATGATCGTAGAGGAATCCTATCTAAGGAAGAGGTGACTGACTAGGCAGCATGGGCTATGTTCCCTTCGCCTTTCCATTTACTCATGGATGAATCTACCAAAAAAAAACTAAGGAAGAGGAAGAAGTAATAGATGTCGGAACGTATTTTGTCATATTCACTCAATAAGAGATGCACATAGCACCCTTGTTAAAAAAAGAGATCGCTGTCCTTATCGGCGTAACCACATTTTGTACTAACGGCCACATAACTAAAAATGTCACTTCATATGAATTGTATAGGATTTTCTACGGGATTTTAATGCAGCGCTATATGGTACGTGATACAGCGCTCTCTTTCTATTTGCGCGCGAACGAACGAGATAAAAGACTAAATTTGGCAGATGGATGATGGATGTGTTAAATGTCGCTATCGCGGGTTAGCGTACTAGATAAACTATCGCTATCAAATCGCTATCTCATACCCGGTTACACCTTAGGGCATAGACGAAGATTTTTTTGCTTACGCTGGTAGACAGAGTGGCAGTGTAACCGGGTATGAGATAGCGATAGCCATAAAATCCTATACAATTTATATGAAGTGACATGTCGGAGTCAGTACAAAAAAGTGGTTACGTCGATAAGGACAGCAATATCTTATCTTATCTTGTTGTGGGGGCTGGCAAGCCAGCAACACTTCGACCCAGTGGGATCTTTTGTGTTAGCCCCAATACTTTTTGTTTTCTTCACCCTTCAAATACATGGTCAATGAAGGAGGCAACACCATTGAGGGGAAGAAACCTAAGATCTCCCGGTTTCGGGTATCCATCTCCGAGGAGGCACATGCGTTTTACCGCCAGGACATCACAGTCACAAAGAACATGCTCCATAGTCTCTTCATCCTCTCCGCATGCTCTGCAGCTGGGATCCAGGGTGAGTTTCATTTTGTGCATCATCGAAGGACAGCAATAAGGTGGCGATCTCCTTTTTTAATTAAAGCGTATTTGCTATGTGCATCTCTTATTGAGTGAATATAACAAAACACGTGCTTCCTTCTAGTACCTTCTCTTTCTACACCTTAGGGTTCACAGACTTCTTAGGGCTTGGTCGTAGTCTTAGGGTTACACTGACATTCCGTCTACCAGCGAGCGGCAGCGTAAGCGAAAAATTCGTCGTCTATGATTTTTATTTAAACTTCTTGATTACAAATTAAGTTCGAACTGGCCAGTACCAAGTAGATAAAAAAAACTGTTATAATACCTACTGACGAATTGTCATAGTCAAAAATCTGTTCAGTGCATAGAAAAAAATATACTTGTTCAGTGTCAAAAATCTACGGCGAAAAATTATGTAACGCAGCAAAATTATTTGTTTCATATTCTGGTTTTTGGTTTTGGTTCTCTGTAAAACTGCTGCCTAAATTGTTATGGGTAATCAAAACTTGATTCCCGCTTTTTTTAGAGATGATGAATTCAATGAACCTCCTAGTTCCACTTCCAGCTCAGAAAAGAAACCAAAAAAGGAAATTAAAAAGAAAACATCTAAAACTCCTGATAACTTTACGAAAATACCCATCAAAAGGAGAACAAAGAGAAAGGAATCTAAGAAATTAAAAATGATAAGAAGTAGCAGTAATTATTCGAACATGGATGTGGAAGCGTTCAAAGCAATGTTTGATAATAAAGTACCTGTCGTTCTGGGATTTCTATCATCAGAAACAAAATTAAATACAATTACAAATACAATTGACAATAACGGACAGATTGTGGCTCAAAGAAGGTCATCACGAAAGTCTTTGTCAATAAGCAAGAATAAAGAGCGTCGAAGCTCTAGAGTTTTTCCCTGTGCCTCTTACTGTCGTACTTGTCAAAAAGTGAAATTGGCGCTAAGTGGAAGTAACAAAATTACTCTTCGAAAGCACAGCTCATTAGTAATGAAGAAGTCATCGCGGTATATGTAGTTTATTTCAAGGGTATCTTTCTTGTTAACTGTCGTGTCGTTCTATGCTTTCGTATAATAAAATGAAGAGTGTTCACACATTTTGATTTTCAATCTGTGTTTTCAGCTCATCGTATTCAATTCCTATTAGGGTTAAGCAAAGAGTGATATAAGTATATTAGAGGGTTAAGCCTCATCTGGCAACACGGAATCGTATTCTTTCACGGTCTATCCTTTTCTGTCGCTCAGGAACATCATTTACTAGAGCGAGAAAGGTCGCGGGCACTGCCGCGCCGGGTGCTGTCGCATTCTTGCTATCTTTCTCTCTCTAGCAAATGACGTTCCCGAGCTAAATTACCGAGCGACAGATATGGATGGAGCGAAAAAAATTGATTTTGTGCTGTCAGATGAGGTTCAACACTTAATAACAAAAAATTAAAACAGCCTTCAAAAAATAAAAAAATATTGCAGCCGATGACTTTTTCGTTAGCATCATAAGAACATTATAATACAAATAAATGTTCTTATGATGCGAACGCGGAAAATCTATCGAAGGCGGTTTTAATTTTTTGTAGGTATTTTTGTTTATTTCACAATTTTCAGTAGTGAATTCATTAGTTTGACTCTGATATCAGTTATACCAAAGAGCCCAAAAAGACCAAAAAAAAATCTTTGACGCAAAGGGTGTCGAAATCAAGCAAATGTTTCAATCGTTGATTATTTGCTGTCAACTTTTGAGGAGTTCTCAAAGAGTAATATAAGTATGTAAGGGAGTTCTATTGTGTAGCTCCGAAGCGCTTCATCAGATCTTCTGAATCCTTAAGTGGGGGTTACAAGTCATGATAAAGTTTGGCCCCGTCGGAAACTATTCGGGCCATATATAACGGGCCAAAGTTAACGAAAAAAAAAGGCGGCCAGTTGAAATGTTTTTTTCATCTTAGGAAAAATATGTTGTATAATAATTTAGCTATAAGTAACTTTAATTCATGACTTTATTGATAAATCTAATAGTTCATGAGAAAAATGCTTTACTATATGGCATTAGAGCGTCGCGTCGGCGCGGCGGCGCGTTGTGGAGAGGTATGGACACCCAATTATGGGGGTCCGGGTTCAAATCCGTACGGACAACATGCCATGTACCAATGAGTTTTTCTAACTTATGTACGTAATATCGACTGCTCTCAAACGGTGAAGGAAAACATCGTGCGGAAACCTGCATACGCTGAAGAAGAAATTTTGATGTGTACCTATGTGAAGTCTACCAATCCACGTGATTTAGGCAAGCGTGGTGGACTACTATCATAAAATTAAAATTTGAGATATCTACCATTGTTTAATTTTTTTTTCCATTTTTTTTTTTATTTTCCAAGTGGCGCGGGAAAGAATGCGTGGGCCCCCTTGTGAAGCGGGCCCCTAGGCGCGCGCCTATGTAGCCCATGCTTAAAGCTCTGAATGTTATTATTAGGAAGCTTGAAATATGCATTGTACTTAGATTAAAAATGCGTTAAAACATTTTTGGGTTTACTGCACAGATATAATATAGCGCCATTTGGCAGACCCATGAACATTTTTATATGTTCATCTTGTTTTTATCCATTCTATAGAGAATGGAATGCGTTTTTGACGTTTATTTTTGGGAAAAATAAAACTTGGCATGGCAACCCCGCGTAGTGGCGCGCCTTCGTGCGAGGTGAACGTGTGTCCCGTGTTATCGTGTCACTACAAATCAAAGTTTACATGTTTTTTCTGGAATTATCGCTATAAATCCCATAATCACCGTTAAAACAGACAGTATAGTGATTATGTGATAACATCTATTGTGCACTGGAGGTGTATGATAAGGGTAAGCCGAAGTTTATCTACTTTATTTGGTCATGTCTGACGGCGGTCCTAAAAATTGTATTTTGTTCATTTGCTGGTTTCTTATTAGAATTTATTTGAATATTTTATCTTATCAAAGTTCGTTTGGTCATAAACTTCCAGTTCTTCCATACAGCCGTGATATATTTATGTTTGAAACATGTTATTACAGGTGTTTCAGTTTTTGTATGTTTTTGTTAAAAGTCGGTGACATTGCGGTCGGCTCATGTTTCTACTTATTTATTTAGTTCCGCGGACCGGTTCGAGCTAAATTATTCACTTGTCGGAATCTTATTAGAATCTATTCAATAACTTTTTTTGTTAAAACATTGCATGCACTGTAAAAACTATGAATTGTTGAAGTTACACTTATGTTTTGTTCTAAGTTTGAGATATTGTTTTGACCTCGGTAATGAGGTTTGTCAGTATTTCAGGGTTAAATTGTGAAACTCTTCACACTACAATTTTTGACTTTTAAATAGTTCAATGCACTAAAAATCTACCCCCAAAAAACATGTTCAAAGTTAACATGAACACTCTGACCCAACTTTATTTATATGTTTGAAATTCAGCATTATTATGAGTTCAGAATCTTCCTCGACTACAGATGAAATGTATGAAAACATAAAGGTTCTTATTGGACCCGTGTTGGAATAAATTCTGTACAATGAAAAATGTTCACCTACCTACCACTTCTTTTTGCTGCCATGTGGTGTAATAATTGCTTATACTCAGGTATTTCAAATATGTTATGAGATAAGTTACAACCAGCAGAAGTTATCTTGGGACCAGAGAGTCACATTTTATTTATATATTAATACTTATCTATTCACACTTTCGTCCATAAGTATATTTCATTTGAACTTACACTTATTTATTTATTATCACTCATTTCATTGGCTGCTGCGTCTGACTACTACTAAAAAGGTTTCATCTGAAAATCAACACCCTGCTTTCGGACAAGGTCTATGTTGAGCTGGAACCTATTTGCTGCTGTAGCATACAATAAATAACATGTTGTTCTATTGATGTTTCGTTGTATTCTTGTTTTGTAAACTTGTTGTGAACTGTAATATTATGTGTGTGTTACTTATGCAAATAAATTGTTTATCTATCTATCTAACTCCCCCTTAAAGCATATTTCCATGTTGTACAATCATTTTGTGTAAAATCTGTCTGTAAAAAAAGTAAATATTGCTTGGTTCTGGCAAATACCAACTAACCCAAGGAATTGTTGTTCTGGGTTATTGCGTTTTCATGATTCAGTACCTACCCCTAAGTGCTAGCCCTTTAGGGCTACATTAGCTAGACAGTTGAAACTTTCACAGAATATGCGCAAAAAGAACAAAACGAAAAAAATTTGAGTCCCCATACAAGAAACATGTTTTTCAATGTTTTTTTCTCATCATTGAAACGGTAATACTATGCAAGTGTCAAACTTAGTGTGAACTTAACAGTACAACAGGAGTCATTTTGCAGGTTCTAACCCGAGCACTTGTCTCGTGTGGTTTTCGCGCGTCGCGTTTTTGCCTGCAATGAGGCTCCGCAATCCTCAATCTCTTCTTGTTCTTGACCAAAAACATCCCTGAGATTGGGATAGATTCTCCCATAAACTACTTGACACTGGCGGAAATGCAGTGTTGATGCACAAGCAAGAGTCAATTAATTATAAATAAAAAAAAGAAACCTTTAATCCCTTAGTCACCTGGTACGACACCATTTACTGTATAAAACAATCGATCGTTCCTAAGTACCGGAATTGCTAAAAGTTCAGTTCCGTACAAAACTGAAAACCTACTCGACCCAAATGTCATCTCGGAGCTGATTATTGTGATCTCGATGTTGGTCCCTTAGAGAAAGTTGTTCAGTTTGATGGTCTGGTTATTTCCTTAGAAACTCTTTCAGCATATTAACCTCTGGTCTGTTGAGATGAGACGCAGATCACGTGGCACGGATAAGTGGTTAAGAATCATCCTGTATTATACAGGGTGAAATTGATATCATTGGCATCATTTTAAACTAAGAGTAACCATCAAGCTGAACAACTTTTACTATGGGAGCAAACCGATCGGAGCAAAAAAAATCTGCTGTTCCATACTAAACTGCAATGCCTACTCGACTCAAATCTATGCAACAGTTGATTTTTTTCTGCTCCGTTTAGTTTGCTCCCTTAGTAAAAGTTGTTCAGTTTGATGCTATTTCGGAATACCGAAAACGTTTAAAAGAAAAAACAAACAAACAATTCAATCTTAGAGTACTCTAATTGGTCACTGAATGTAATGTATGTATGTATGTGTTCCACTAATCAATTGTGTGTTCGTGCTAACTGGTCAAATAGATCGATGTCATAGAGTAGGTGATTGCAGATAGGTCACATTTTAGTTACTGGATATTGTGCCTAACATTTTGGTTTGTATGTATAAATAACAAATAATTTTTACATGAGTACTTAAAATACTTATTTAGACCTACATAAGTACGTACTGTAAATACAGGGTGTGCAATTAAATACGATACATTTAAACAAGTATTAATACAAAAAGGGTGCTTCAGCCCATCTTCTTCTTCTTATCGTGTTTCTGACTTTTTTCAAACCGCCTTACGGCCTCTGACGTGGTTTTTATGTAACGACTACTACCACCAGAGATAGTAGCCGGGACCAACGGCTTAACGTGCCATCCGAAGCACGGAATCACTTTTCTTTTCAGACAATCAGGTGATTCAGGCTGCAATGTCCTAACCAACTGGGGAATAACGCACAAAGTATATATATTTCACTAGGTGTCCCCCGTAGGAATCGAACCCACGACCTCCGTGTCGAGAGCCAATGCTCTTAACCATTAGACCACGGAGGCAGTTCTGCCCATTAAACTGAACAACTTTCACTATGGGATCAATATTGAAATCGCGAAAAAATCTGCTGTTTGATACCGTTTGCTCAAGTAGGTTTACTTAGCTATTGGACATTTTCTTTAAAAAAGCTGTTATTTTATCGAGACTTCAATGTTTGCCCCTAAGTAAAAGTTGTTCAGTTTTATGGTTTAGGGTTGAACCTCATCTGGCAGCACCGCCTCGCATTTTTCCGTAGCCGCAGCACCGCCGCGTAGGGTCGCGTTCCGTATATACTTATTATTTGCTCTAGCAAATGACGTTCCTAAGTGACAGATGCGATGCGGTGCTGAGGTTCAACCTTTGACTATTTATATAGGGACCGGCCTTGCGGCTGCATTGCCCCTCTGCCACGGTACAAGATCAATTGTTCATGTGCATTTACATACAATTATATACCTTATCACTACACGAGACAGCCTATAATTGCGAAACAGTAACTTCGAACTTATGACGTTTGGGGTTCACAAGAGACCCTTTGACTATTTATATAGGGTGGTCCCTATATAAATAGGCCGGCGCCTTGCGGTAGCATTTCCCCTCTGCCACGGTACAAGATCAATTGTTCATGTGCATTTACATACAATTATATACCTTTTCACAACACGAGACAGCCTATAATTGCGAAACAGTAATTTCGACGTTTGGGGTTCACAAGAGACTACTTATCATGATTTTTAACAATGAAAATTAGAATCTAAAGTTATGGGGAATAAAATCCAAAGTGGCGGATTTCATGATACCTCGCCCCCCGCAAAAGTGGCAGAAATGTTTGTTGGTAGAATTACACGCGTAACCAGTCCATATATAAGTAGTCAAAGGGTTCAACTTTTAATGCTTTATTCGTATTGCTACGAAACAAAAAGCTTGTGTAGGTAGATTTGGTAACTTTGATTAGTTTGAACTGAAGAATTGGCACGTATTATTCAAATGACTCATCTGCATCTTATTGAGTCTATACCTAAAATTCAATAGCGTTGCTTTAATGGGCAGTTATGATTATGTTGTGTATAGTACAGTGATATTTGGCATGGAAAGTGATTAGGTTGTAATTTTAATAGCTTTATTACTGATTTTACTTTTAGGAGCTATGACGTATGTTGATTACATATAGCTATTATATATTACGTACTAGAGGTGACAGTGCACTTTATAAAGTCGCGAAAAAAAATCTCTCCCGTTATAGGGATGTAAACCCGTAAAATTACCACGGTAAAATACGGTAAAATTCAATATTTTACTTAATTTTCGGTAAAATTCATATAGTTACGTAATTATCTGCAAAATACGTTCTTTTCAATCTTGCCCGGTGTGGTGGGTGATAGAGGTGCGCACCGTCACCGAAACAACGCGCGCCGCCACAGCTGGTGCCGCAAAATTCAATATTTTATCTAATTTTCGGTAAAACTAATATAGTTTACGTAATTATCAGCAATACCTTATTTTTCGTTTTCCCCGGTGTGGCGGGTTATAGAAAGTCTCTAAAACGATTTATCAATTTGGAAAACTTGCAATCTATACTAAAAATACTGCTCAAGGTCGCCGGTAATTTTACCGTAATTTTACCGTAATTTTACGTAAGTGACCGTAATTTATCTGTATTTTAAGGCCTTTTCGGTAAAATTACGTAATTTTGCATCCCTAATCGACACTAGGGTCGAGTATGTTTGCAGTTTTGGAGCCGAAGCGCAGCGTAGAACATTTTCGCTGCCAAACCATTATCGTTTTTGCTTGTGTTGAAATAAGATCGAAAATCTATTAACACAACTTTTGCCTCACAAGTAGCTTCGATGCTCTCGTGGACTAGTAGTTGTGTTAATTGATTGTCGATGTTATTTCAACGCAGGCAAAGCCGATAATGGTTTGGTAGTGATAAATGCTATGCGCTGCGTTTCGCCAGGTTTTTTTTTTTTTGGTAATGACTTTTACAGCTCTGCTCAGGGAGTAACTACTGCTTTTTACTGCGGACTATTGGAGGGACCACGAAGGGTCTACCGAGCCAAATGAATGAACTTAAGCAACCGACCTAGGGGCACCCAGAGGGGTACGGACCTCGGCATAGGACGTTGCTACGCGGCGGATTGGGTAGCGGGGATAGGTGAGAAGCGGCCTGCGATTGGCCTGTAGCTTCTGTAGGCGCCAGAAGTGAAAGGTGTGGGCAGAGGTCGCGACTGTCCCCGCCAGCGGGGACGTTGATTACGGTGTCGACGCATTGATATCGTGTTACCTGTTGTCGTGTGTTGTGAGTTTGCGATTGTTAGTCATGTCAGTTCTTGTATGGAATAGTAGATTTTCAGCACAACATGACAGTAACATGTTTAAAATCAATATTATTTGAAACAGTAGATTTTCGACGTAAAGAAAGTTTGTTCAGTTTGATGGTCTGATCATCCTCTTAAGAGCATACCGAGCCTATTGTGCTGCCCTCAATTGTATTTTTTTTATTTCTTAACAATTAAACAATTTTTCCAAAAAACAAGTACCTTATGTCACATTGTAGTTTTGACTGGCTTTCAATTTATCGAAACATTATGGATTATTATGTTTTATCCTTGTAGCTATTATCGTTAAAGCCGCCAAAAGTGGCCACTTTTGGCGGTTTTAAGGATAATAACTACAAACATAATAAAAAACAAATCCGCAGTGACCTGACAAATTGAAAATCAACAATGACTACAATGTGACATTCTTGTTTTTTTGGAAATATTGTTTAATTGTTAAGGCGGTTGCAGAGGGGTCAATTTTACACAAAACTTTGTCGCACAATACGCCAATACGCGAAGACAGTATTAATATAAGTAACTTTGAATATATGGAAAAATAGTTTAGAAAATCTAGTTGCCGCGTAACAAATAACATTTGCAATTTATAAAATAATTACGAAGATATAAAGCTTTGAAATTTTTCATACAAAATATTAAAAGCTTTATATCTTCGTAATTATATAATAAATTGCAAATGTTATTTGTTACGCGGCAACTAGATTTTCTAAACTATTTTTCCACATATAAAATATTACTATTATTAATTCCGTCTACGCGTATTGTGCGTCAAACGTTTGTATGGACTGAAACCACCTTAAGAAATAAAAAAATACGATTAGGGCCAGCACAATAGGCTCGGTGCAGCCTTAAAAAAAAGCAGTATATTAAGTCAGCATATTAAGTTGGACCCAGTACTACTATACTATACTAAGTATACAAAAAACGTTTTAACCGAAGTTATAAAGCATGATTTAAGTATTAGGTACCTATACACATAGGGATAATCTAAAAATATTGGCTATACTACTAGCTTTTAATTACTAAATATAAGGTCTAACTAAATTAAGTGAAACTATTTTATGGGTATGCTCAGACCATCAAACTGAACAACTTTCTCTATGGGACCAATATCGAAACCGCGAAAAAAAAATGTATGTTCCATACAAAACTGCAAAGACGACATGACTCAAATGTATGGGGCAGCAGATTTTTTTTTCGAGATTTCGATATTGGTCCCATAGAGAAAGTTGTTCAGTTTGATGGTCTGAGCATACCCTTAAGGTGGTTTCAGTCCATACAAAAGCTTGACGCACAATACGCGTAGACGGAATTAATAAAAGTAATATTTTATATATGGAAAAATAGTTTAGAAAATCTAGTTGCCGCGTAACAAATAACATTTGCAATTTATAATATAATTACGAAGATATAAAGCTTTTAAAATTTTGTATGGAAAACTTCAAAGCTTTATATCTTCGTAATTATTTTATAAATTGCAAATGTTATTTGTTACGCGGCATCTAGATTTTCTAAACTATTTTTCCATATATACAAAGTTACTTATATTAATACCGTCTACGCGTATTGTGCGTCAAAGTTTTGTATAAAATTGACCCCTCTGCAACCGCCTTAAAATAGTTTCACCTAATTTTGTTAGACCTTATATATTGTAAGTGTGTATTCAAACAATGAAACTAAACAACTTTCCCTAAGGCCCGATTCGATCAAACGCGAGTAAATTTTATTCTTAGATTAAGTCGCCGGTTACTCTCGAGTAAACTGATTTTGCTTTTTACTAACCCTAATCTATGAATAAGATGAGAGTAAATTATACTCGGCCAATTTTGACGGTGTAAAGCTTATACCGAGACTAATGAAATGTCAATGTCACATAATTAAAAAAATTAAAATAAGAAGAAACCTAACAAATTAAAACTGTATAACCTCACATTGCAATAAGTACGGATACAATGACTTCTTTCTTCAGGTGGATTATACATTCGTTCTTTTAGTATGGGTTTTGAGTGGTAGAACACAAGTGAAGTTATTTCGGAGTAAACACTAGGAGATAAATTGTTCCTTGTATAGTTACTCTTCTATAAATCAAAGTTTGGTGGAATCCGGCCTAAGGAACAGGGGTCGAAAAACGAGAAAATTTGTGAACCTCCCATACGGTAAGTATGGTCCAGCCTAGCTAGCATGCCACCCCCGAGAAAACGACAAAAATCGAGATGTGCCTCCATCTTTATTATTTAACGTAGGCCAGAAAGAGCGCGCATGACGTTTTTCTCGTTTGAACGCTTTGTCGTGGGTGGCATGCTAGCTAGGCTGGTCGTGAGGGAATTTTTTCGGGAGCAATATGCTACTATTTACAGCGGGAAAATATATCGTTCCCGCCGATCTTTTTATTATTTTATTAACTACTAGCGTTAACCCGCGCCTTCGCCCGCACACTTATATACCAAATTTTAATTCAGATCATTAGCTATCAAACAAAAAAAGTTTCATCAAAATCGGTTCAGTAGTTTTCGCGTGATGCTCGTTCAAACAAACAAACAAACACACAAACAAACAGACAGACAAAAAATCCAAAAATTGGTGATATGGGATCAGGGACACCTAAAAACCATATCGTAACTATTTTTTTGTTAGTATCATGAATGTACAGACCCACTTCTGTTTCCGTTTTTATAATATTATAGATACTAGCTTTTAATTAGTAACAATATTGTAAGGGTGTATTCAAACAATGAAACTAAACAACTTTCCCTAAGGAACATGGGTCGAAAAACGAGAAAATTTTGTGGACCTCCCATACTTACGCCTGAGGGAATTTTTTCGGGAGCAATATGCTACTATTTACAGCGGGAAAATATATCGTTCCCGCAGGTCTTCTTAGTATTTTACTAACTATGTTGGTATTTCTAGTTTCAGTCCTAATAATTAGTCCCTATTTGGTGGCAATTCCCTTCTTCTTCTTATCGTGTGGGCAGCAAAGCCCTCAAAGGCAAGATTTTTCAAACCGCCTTATGGCATCTGACGTTATTTTTTAAACACCAAAGGTAGTAGTCGAGACCAACAGCTTAACGTGCCACCCTAAGCACGTAATCATCTTTCCTAACCAACTGGGGAAAAACGCACAAAGTAACATTTCAGTACCCGTGGAAATCGAACCCACGACCTCCGTGTCAAGAGCCCAATGCTCTTAACCAATTAGACCACGGAGGCAGTGAGGCGATTCCCTGACTTATAGGGGTTGAACCGACCTCCCCTTTTCCAATAATGTATACGCATGTGTGTGTGTGCGTACATGTACGCATAGATAGTGCCAAATAGTGCTATATTCAATGGCCAAGCTCGATTCAATGTAAACATTCACACAATGAAGACAGTCGGCTCCCGCTGCAATGATATTGATAATATTCAATCATTCACACACCTCAAACACATGAACTTTTTTAAAACATCCAAAATTATGCAGATCCAGAGGCCTATTTTATAAACATAACAATGATTATTCATTGCTGGTTACTTATGGCTTTAAACAACATATATAAGGTCTAACAAAATTAGGTGAAACTATTTTAAGGGGATTATCAGACCATCAAACTGAACAACTTTTTCTATGGGACCAATATTGAAATCGCAAAAAAAAAATCTGCTGCTAAATGTATGGGACATTTAGGTCGAATAGGTTTGTTTGGGATAGCAATTTTTTTTTTGAGATTTCGATTTTGGTCCCATGGAGAAAGTTGTTCAGTTTGATGGTCTGATCATCCCCTTAAAATAGTTTCACCTAATTTTGTTAGACCTTATATACAATATCAAATATTATTGATTTTTAAACATGTTACTCATTACATTTCTTGATTGATGATATTTCTTGATTTTTTAACAAATAAGTATAAAAATCGTTACATGACATGTTTTAAAAGTTACATTGTGTAAGAATCACAGATTAGCCCCAATACATAGAGACCGCATGATGAAAATTGTGTACAGGCCCGATGTCACCATTTTTGGCGGAAGGTGCGGGTGGCGGGGCACGAAACAATGCAACATGATTGGCCATTTCAAGGTCGCACTACTTCGAGCTCGCTCACTCGCGTTTCTTATATTAGAGCAAAATCATAGATGTGTGGCGCGCGTCGGCGGCCGTATCCTCCTGTGTACATCTGTACTTCTCGTAGGACTTGAGAAATAATAAAATCTATTGTTGGTGTTTTGTTTGGCAACTAAAGCACAAACAAAAATTTCATTATTTCTTATGTCTTACTATGATGTACTCTGGGTAGTGGGCTCGGTGGCGAAATTGGATAACGCAGTTCCCCGGTTTGGAAAAGTGCGAATTCAAGTCCCGCCCGAGACAAATTTTTCAATCTTTAATTTGATATATACAATAGTTTAGAAGTCCGGAGAAAACTAGGCCTTGCGATATACTTTTTTAAAATATGAAGAGGGAAACTTAATAATCCGAAAATATTAAAAGCAATTAGCTTGCAGGTCCCGAACACACGGTTGCGGAGGGGGCTGAGGCCCCAATTGTTTGCATTGCCCTCCTGTAGGACTAACGTTTTGTCGCACGCCCCGACTACAACAGCACTACGTATATTAAATGACGTCTCCAAAGACGTAGACTTATTTCATTGTACACTGGCCAAGTTCACAGAATTGACGATTAAACATTTATGTGTACCTAAGTAAATAACAAAAATGTTTTTGTCAATGTCATCGAATTACGAAAAAACCTGTAATGATGATATTGTGTATTGACATACATACATACATATTCTCACGCCTGTCTCCCACTGGGGTAGGCAGAGACAACGGAACGCCACCTGCTACGATCCTGACACAAATGTTGAGTCAACATTTGTGTATTGTAAACTTAAAATAAAATAAATAAATAAACATGTGTCCTAATATTCTCAGTAATGTTTCTGAAATTGTCATTGTAAATTTAAAAAAAAATCATGTTCATCAAATAGGTCCTTGCACAGGCGAGGCGGCGCCGGCGCATGGCAACGCGCGCGATAAACGTTTGATCGCGACTTTTATCGTATTTTACGCGATGCGGAATTGTTGCCTTTATAGCGATTTCTCCGGTCTACGGAAAGTAAGATAAAAGGCGCGATAAAACTTTTATCGCGGAATCATGCTGCTCATGCAGGTCCGCATTTAGACAGTTGAAAAAATCATTGATCTGATCAATTGAAAGAAAGGAAATCTAGTCGTGAGTTTGTTTTTGTAAATCTATGAAATTAGAATTCCTCCGTTTCTCTTCAAAATGAATATTCCATATGAATAGATCGTTTTGTCGCGTAAATATTGTTCTAGGTAAATGACCTTCACAGTTGTCTGGCGTTTGTCTGTAACTGAAGTCTCTTCTCAAATCTCTTATACTGATGCAGTAAAGTAGAAATTGGCTTGGAGCGGGACGTATTACGTGACACGTTACATTAGTTACCAAAAGTATGGTTTCAATTGAATTATGCCCGCAGTTATGTAATGGTCGTCTAAATTACCATTATATACCTACTAACGTTTATTTTTAGGTTCTTTTAATAGTTAGCCTACTAATAAATAGAAACTCAACTGGACAGTTTATCGCCTAGAAAATAACATACATACCCTGTATGTATGTTATTTTCTAGGCGATAACGTCCTGTAAACTGACGTCAATCCGGTGGATTCTGATAGGTTAGTTCATGCCTAACCAGAATATACTAAAATAAAAAAAAATAAAAATCAGTCAATCAATCAATCTGTCAACATTTTACTTTAGGAAAAGGTTATGGAGGTGCTACCGGGAATGTCCCTCCATTGAAAAGGGAAGATCTTCCACCAAGCTATGTGTGAAGCTTGGGGACCGGCTGTGGGCGTGGCCCAACAGTTCTTTGTATATGTATCGAATCTCTGTGATTATTTTTTCTAGCGCGATGTATGTCTAGCATTCGATTGTGACCCTTATTTGTAGTAGGTTACGAGTTACGTATTCACGGTGAACGTTGTCTTTGCATGGAGCATATTTCCGAGGGCGACGGTATCGCCATCTGTTGGCATCTTTGCTATAACTTGTGGGTGCTGACATCTGTAGCAAGTCCCCACAAGGATCTTAGTTTTCGAGATAAGGACAGTTTTATGAAATTCGTGAAACTCTTTACCTTAGTCACTATTTTGAGTGCCACGGCTACAAATGTTATATGCAGTATCTGTGTTAAAACTGTCAATATCTCGAAAACTAAGACACTTTTACTAAAGTCCAATTTTGATATTCTACTTAGTCATGACCTAACCTATCAGCATCCGCCGGGTTGACATCGGTTTACGGGACACCCTGTATATACAACATACATACTCACGGCCATAATTTCTTTCGGGGTGGTAGAAACATTACTATTACAACAAGTTGTATTGCACTCACTTTTAGAGCAGCTGACTTCGTTATCGCTATTTCGATGTTGGTCCCTTGGAGAAAGTTGTTCAGTTTGATGGTCTGCTCATCCCCTTAAAAAACTGTCAGCATATTTAGAAGGACCTTATCCAGGGTGTAACATTTTGACCATCATAAAATGTAACTCCTACTAAATGAGTAAAATCAAAATTTTTTGTATTTATTTTTAATTTGTTTTTATATCTAATATTTTCAAAGTACCGACACACTTCTGTTACAGTATTATAAGTGTAGAAGTTATTGCACACACGTGTTTAACGTAAACATGGGTAGGTACTTATGTTAAACAAAATTGCATTTGTTCAAAACAAACCTTTAATAGATTTGTATTCCGTAGAACATTGCATGGCTAAATCTGTTATTGTGTAGAAAAAAAAATGGACAAGTGCTAGTCGGACTCGCGCACCGGGGGTTCCATACCAAATTTATACCATTTTTTTTACGCCTTTTGCTAAACCAAAGTAAGGCCCACCACATACATCCGGAATAAACCTGGTTCGGAATTAGTTCCGTATGGAGTGTTGCCGCTTTCAGATACTTTTTCCCTAGATTTAGTGATTTTTTGATGTCTTAGGTGGCATATTTTAAAGTGTTTTTTGATCGTAGGCTTTGATGGAACGATACCGTATCGTGCCGGTGCAGTTGCGACGTTGTTGCGGTATAGTTGCGAAATCGCCTACGCTCAAGAACCGCTTGTGTGATAATGGTTCATGCCATTTTGTATGCAGATTATGTCTTATGTTAAAACTATCGATAATATTTTGATATAATCTAGAAATAAACATTTTAACGGGTTCTTACCGCGTAACTTTCAAAAACTGTATTGTCTTTTGACGTCAGGTGTCAGAGTTTTTTCAGACCGCCTTACGTCCTCTGACGTGGTTTTTATGTAACGACTACTACCACCAGAGATAGTAGCTGGGACCAACGGCTTAAAGTGCCATCCGAATTTCTTTTCAGGCAATCAGGTGATTCAGCCTGCATTGTCCTAACCAACTGGGGAAAAACGCACAAAGTGACATATCACTCGGTGTCCCCCGTGGGAATCCACGACCTCCGTGTCGAGAGCCCAATGCTCTTGACCATTAGACCCCGGAGGCAGCAGATTGAAACTATTATTTAATTAGATAAAAAACGCGGTCGGTAGTTGTAGTAGAAATTCTGTCACCTCGGGGAATATAGTCGTGATTATACGATATGATTGTTCGCATCGCCGTATATTTAAAACGTATTCGCCAGATTCTCGTCTCATCCAGACAAACCAATTAAAACTTTAATCTTACGGCTCATGCACGCAATTAGGGTTGCCAGATTATAATTTGAAAAAAGGGAAGCTGATGGGTTATAAAAAAAGGAGGATTTTCTCAATTGAACGTGTTTATTTTATATTTTACTTTATTTTTATCATATTAACACTCAGTTGCAGAAACGTAGTTTTCAACTACATTCTTTAAAAGAAAGTTGGTGTTTGTGGCAATGCCTCTGACCACCCAGAGGGGGCCTAAGGTCGTGAGTTTATGTATGTACGTTAATGTAAATTGTCCACTGCTCGTGCAACTTTCGATTTAAGAATTAAAATCAGATTATGATCATGTATACAAGGTAAACTTAAATGAGTTACATACTTAAGGGGGTGATTCGGACCACCAAATTGAACCACTCTCCACGGGACCGACATTAAAATCGCAAATGAAAAAAAGCTGTTTCTTACATTTGGGTTGAGTCAACATTGATGTTTTCTATGGAGCAGCATTTTTTTCTTCGCTATTTTAATGTTAGTCCCATAGAAAAAGTTGTTCAGTTGATGGTCTGAAGCATTCCCTTGAGTACCTATGTAACTCATTTAAATTACACTCTGTAAACAGGGTGAAATTGATATCATTAGCATCCTTTTAAACTAAGCGTCTAACTGAACAACTTTTACTGTGGGATCAAACTGATAGGAGCAAATAAAAAATCTGCTGTTCCATACTAAACTGCAATGTCGACGCGCGAGTTCGCGACACAAATGTATGCAACAGCAGATTTTTTTTCTCCGATCGGTTTGCTACCATAGTAAAAGTTATTCAGTTCGATGGGTAGACTCTTGGTTTAAAAGGATGCTAATGATATCAATTTCACCCTGTAGTTTATCAATAAAGACGTATAACAAAAGGAAGATATACCGTAGCACGGAATATTTAAGAGTACGTAGGTAAAGGAGCACGGGAGGAGAAATTATAGAAATGGTGGTATTGGTAATGGTTGAGCGAGCTCGTTTTCCGCAACTCATGCGAAAGAACTTGTGACCGGCTTTTCAAACAGACATACCTCGGATGCCATCAATTCAAACCGCAACGACTTAAGGCTCTTAGTAAGAGCCTTTACAGGACACTGCAAGTTAAACAAACACCTACACAGAATGGGGCTTGTAGATTCATCCACTTGCAGATTCTGCTGTGAAGCAGAGGAAACGCCCATACACCTCCTCTGTGAATGCGAAGTGCTCATTTACAGCAGGAGTCGCCATCTAGGTGGATACATAATAACACCTACTGGCATTAGGGACCTCCCCTCCAAAAGCATAACACGGTTCATGAAGTCCATGGGCCTAGGAAATGACCTTTAGGTCTAGGGTGACATCTATAATAGATCTGTCTAGGTTGCAGTAGCTATTTGGTCATTGACCAAGCCCTTATAACCAAATAATAATAAATAAATTCCGCAACTCTGACGTCTAGGCGCCTATTTTGCGTGAGTTGGTAATGACTACTCCTGCCATCCCAGCTCCTCCAGCAAGCCCACCAGCTTGTTAAGGGCCCATGTCGAAAAATAATTGAAGCGAAATGGGCGTGTGATAGCTTATATTACTGCCTGATGCGGGAGAAAGAGATGGGACGGCGCGCGCGCCTGAAACGATGCAAGCGTAAAACAAACTTTATTTAATTGTGATTGTACTATTTATGTAAGTTCAATTCTGCTCTAATCAAAATTTGTAAAATATCAATCTCTTTTTTTTTTAAATCAAGTCTCGTGTTTCTATTATTCACCGTTTAACAGTTCCAAGCGTTTATCGATAAAGACGGAAGCTACTTTGCTTGTTTTTCTATCGAGAAAATGTGTCTTAATCGTGTTTTGGCTCTAATCAAAACTTCAATTATATGTTCAATTTACACATATCCGTAAATCATACTCCTACTGTTAGTACTTCAAGATATATGACGCTTTGAAGATTCCTATTTTTTTCACATTTCCTCTTAATGCTGCCAAATACTTCTGGACCCCGGTGATCCGCGGTGTTGTGCTGTGCCTGATGATGTGCTAGAAAAGGAGGACATACATATCCTCTTTTAGGATACCACCTGGCAACCCTACACGCAATTCTTCTCATAATTGTAACTGTGCTCCTCTAAAAATATAATTCGTTTCATGTACCTACCTACGTTTTATGAGGGCATTCTTGAAAACTGCAAACAATGTTCTGTTTTCGTGATAATTGAGATTTTGAGCTAGGATAAATATTTGTTTTGTGAATGTTTCAGCGTTAAAGTTTGGTGACAAAAATCTGCAAAAGAAAATGAAACATTTTAACCTTTTTCATTGCCCAAAAATTTTGATATTTATTGATTACCAGTTGTGAACGGCATGCGTTCATATGCGTTTTTTGTCAAAAACCTTTGCTAGCATGCGCACAACAAGGTAAACAAGTACAACAACCCACCAAAGTTTCATCGCAATCGGATGATAGGCAGTTCGAAAATGCTATATGAACGGGTAAAGAAACATAGGTTTTTGCAGTGAGTTTTTATAACCATAGAGTCATCATGTCATACAATAACAAAGCCTAAACATGGCACATGTCTCTAATGTCACCTTTGTATGCATCAGTTATGCCCAGCTGTCATACATTGCCGCTGACATTCCAGTCCTTTCAAATGTATTCGGTTACAAAGCAGTAATGCAAAACAACTGGGTAAAACTTAGTGGTCCCGTTAATAGCGCACTGATGCGAAGTCATTGGGTTTTTGTATTAATCTATACTATTATAAAACTGTAACAGGAAGTTTGTCTGTACATTGAAGATATTAACAAAAAAAAGTTACGATATGGTTTTTAGTTATCCCTGATTCCATTTCACCAATTTATGGATTTTTTGTCAGTCTGTTTGTTTGAACGAGTATCACGCAAAAACTACTGAACCGATTTTTATGAAACTTTTTTTGTTTGATAGCTTATGATCTGACTTAAAATCTGGTATATAATTTGTGCGGATGAAGTCGCGGGTTAACGCTCGTTTATTTTAAAAGTGTATATTGTACAGGTTTTCTGTAACATTTCATTTTGCAACACTTGACGAATATAAAAAAACAGTTAAATAAAAAACCGGCATCCGTCGAAAGTGGACTAATTTAAATTTATAGATGCTACCAAAATGCTACTGAATCTAATGAAAACTACAGCCTTGTCACAAACACTTGTATCAACAGGGTATCGAACCCGGAACTATATATTTTTTACTTGGAATTCTTGGAACAGATTGCAAAATTCATGACGTCATAATTATGACAAACGGCTACTAACATCGAAGTAAGAAGGCTAAAGGCTGGACCACACAGAGTGCAGCTGCAGAACGGGTGTAGACCGGCTGCAGGCAGTAGTTGTAAACTATGGAATTATATCGCATATAATTATATCGCATACAACTACTGCCGGCCTGCAGCCGGTCTGCACCCGTTCTTTATACCGTGACTGCATACGGGCGGACACTAAAATAATCATAATCAATTTATTCATTGCGTAATTGTGTACAGTGAGTTCTAATCTTAATTTAGGTTTCAACAATCTACCTCGTCGAGGTGTGCAATCTTCAGTTTATTAGGCTAGTTTAGTTTCATTACGTAGGTGCTGATTGAGTGAACTGAGTGCGATTGTAAGTTAAAATCAGTTATACTTTTATCCTGAAATTCCTGTAGGCCTCGCATGCCACCCCCGAGAAAACGATAAAAATCGAGATGTGCCTCCATCTTTATTATTTTACGTATGCCAGAAAGAGCGCGCATGACGTTTTTCTCGTTTAATCGTTTTGTCGTGGGTGGCATGCTAGCCGTGCAGGATCCATTGATTCTCTACTATCATCGATAAAACCATAGAGATCTAGAGAGATGACAACCAACGCGCTGAGTACGAAATCTAGTGTCGCATTACCACCAGTACCGCGCGATAGAAAGAATTTTGTTAGCTTGAATGTGCTCATTATCCATTCGGGTATCAAAACAACTCAACGTTCGAATAATATTTAGTACTACTCAAGCATTGTAAAATATTTACACATAATATCTCGACTGGCTTTCAGCCTCATAATAAA
This sequence comes from Agonopterix arenella, assembly GCA_927399405.1. Lineage (NCBI taxonomy): Eukaryota > Metazoa > Arthropoda > Insecta > Lepidoptera > Depressariidae > Agonopterix > Agonopterix arenella. The sequence continues at coordinate 10,124,170 of OV656714.1, forward strand.
TTGAATCCTTACTGTCGCGAGCAATGTGTTCCGTTTTTGCGCATATTGCTGTGACACTGGCTCCGCCCCCTTTTCACATCTCCCATTAGTTTTTGTGATCTGTGGATAAAACCTATTATAGGTAGGTATTTCTAAAAAAACTACATATAAATAATTTATTCATTGTTGACTGTAAACAGTACGTACGACTTCACACGAGTGAGATGGTATAGTTAATTTGTGAAAGACAGAGGTACGAGAGGCACATCTCGGCCTTTCTCCTTTTCTCGGGGAAAGCATGCTTGGCCCTACATTCAAGCCGAGAACAGACATTTTTGGCCGAGAACGAGTGTGGTCACGCTTCATTGTTCTCGCGGCTTCGTTCTCACCAATCTCCGCTACCAAATCCGCCGTGTAGTCTCAGCAACGGCCAATGTTGAGGCCTGTACCCCTTCAGGTGCCTTTGGGTAGGTGTTGACCTTGAAATTTGAAACTGTTTACGTCTGGTTGTATAGGCCGATCCCATGACCTTTAAAAAGGCAGGCACAGTCTTGACATGTTCTCGTGGACTTCTCTAGTAGCCCAGTCATTTTACGGAGTTTTGTTAGGCGGGGTAGGGAGTAATTATTAATTGGACTTTTAAACTGTAACCGGCACCATTTAGTGACAAAAAGACTATCTTAAAACATATTAAAAAAAAAATTGCTACGCAACATTGAATTCGTAATTGTGTCTTCCTATGAAATTAATAATATTAATACCAATGCACTCATTTGACTTAAATTTAACAATATAAGTTATTTTTGAGCAATATCATAGGCATTAAAATTTAAAAAATGAGGTATTTACTAGAAAATACGAATGTATTTTTCAAAACCTTCTAAGAAGACAAAAATATTCACACCATGTTTGTAGTATGTATAATGGTGAAGCTTTAAATATGTACAAAAAAAATTTACCATCAGGTTTTTTAGAACGAGATAATAGCTAAATTTTAAAATTGGACCTGTTGCTGACTTGATTTTTTTTAAATTTTGGTACATTTCTAAAAAGTCTAAAATGCCAATTTTAGAATATTATACCGAAAAAAAATTTCAATTATTAATTAGTCCCGGCTCAAACCGTAAAATGACTGGGCTATAGTCTATGGAACGATGAACATGCCATCTTTTTTATTCTTTAGGAAGTAAAAGAAAAAAAAGTCTCAGTGTCGTGAACCTCAGTAATTTTCCTTGGAAGCTCTTGCCGAGAAGTTCTCCCGAGATTGTAGTGCCTGCTTATTATTTAATAACTTTGTAAAGCACAACACAAGGTATCAAAAGCACTCAGTCTTGACCCAGAGTTGTAGAGTACCTCCGTAGCCTCAGGTGATCTCTAAGCTTTTATCTCACGTTTCATATCTCTGAGAAAAAAACAACGTCGCCATCGCTAATAAAGTAGGTAAGGCCAGGTGCATACTAACAATAACTGTACTATAGTCTTGTTAGGATGCGGGCAGAATGATGTTGAATGAGATAAGAAGAACCTCGCGCAACTCTCTAACAAATAAACGTTATATAAAACGTGCACCGCCGCCATTAAATTTCTTTGAACGGTTGCACACGTTTCATACATTCTGGATCATCGATCACGACCAGTTTTTAGTATGGAAGTCCCGACTCTTATAACGTAGTGAGTTACATTCTCTTTGAAGAAGAACATCAGTGGCGCGTTGCGGAGGTATCTCTGCCTACCACCGTGGGATAATAGCGTTAGTATATATATCTAGAAAAGAACCCTGAGAATAAATATTTAATTTATTTGATTCCAGACCTTTTAACCTCTCGTAGGCCGGGAATTACAGACACAATAGCAATCCATTGTTTTCGTCGCGCGGATCCGCGTTCCGGCATACTAAAGGTTAAGGATGGTAAGGTAAAGGATACCAACATAATACTAAGCCTACGTTTCCGTCCGTCCGTCTGTCCTACCAGTAAAGGGCTGTATATTTTGAACCGTAATAGCTAGACGGTTGAAATTTTCACGGAATATGCGTTATTTCAGTGGATTTGGTGAAAAATAATTTAAAAAAAATCGCCGCGTAATGATGCGACTCGCTTCGAAGTAGTGCGATATTTCATATAAATTGTATAGAATTTGGTCGGTTTTTTGCACAGCGGCCCGAACCGATACGACCCCGTCTTAATATGCCCTTACCTTACCCTACGACACAAATTTGGCTGCATACTCTGTGTAAAACCCTGTGTAGTACCCTGCCTTCAAGCACAGAATAGATATCCTACAAGAAAAACAGCTTCATACAAGCTCGCGACGTCCAGTACGCTCCTTTTTTTTTTAAATTAAAAATGAGTTTGTTCTTGACCTCAATCCAGTCCTTAGGACAATAATGGGGTCGAAGATGTAGCGACCTAACCCCGATGAATAGGCATTCACTCGTACTTTAAAGTACCTTCGCACCGATACCCGCTACCCAATCCCCTGCGTAGTCCCAGCGACGTCCTATGCCGAGGTCCGTACACCTCTGGGTGCCCCTAGGTCGGTTGCTTAAGTTCATTCATTTGGCTCGGTAGATCCTTCGTAGTCCCTCCAATAGTCCGCAGTAAAAAGCAGTAGTTGCTCCGTGAGCAGAGCTGTAATAGTCAACTCAAAAAAAAAAAAAACACTCCTGCATGATGCACAGCGTGCGGCAAGACGTAAACGTTCAGTACAAGAATAATCGGCAGTTTGGTTGAAACATCGCTGAAAATGTAGGGGTGTAAACAGCCGGCCGCAAGCTTGTATGATGCTGTTTTTCTGGCAGGATTTCTATTCGCTGCTTCAGCCGACGTGTGCTCCCACTATATTTGTGCTACCTTAGATGTTTTAGTACTTTCGCGAAGTTAAATAAACATTCTGCGCCAACCTTGTCATACAAGGTTGTTCCGAACATAATTCATCCCGTTTAAGATGTAGACAAGCAAACAAACACACATTTTTCACGTTTAAACTATTTTTTACAAAACTCTTGTAGGAAAAGTCAGTTTTACTTTGAAATTTGTGGAAAATAGTTTTCAGTGTGCAAAAGTGTGTTCGGTTTTTAATTAATGCTAAATCAATAAAAAAATAATATAATCTATTAAGAAACTAAATTTATAACTAAAAATTTCCTTTACTGAAACCATCTTAATCGAAGACGAAAAATGATCTTTTCTGGGATTTTTATATTCTTGCGGTTTGTTCGAAAATGTTGCCTGTTCCCAAAACTAAATACTCCTTATAGACTGACTTATATTTCAGTCTTCACATTCTGGATTCTTAATCATATTTGTTTCCTAGCTTTTGCCCGTGACTTCGTCAGTGGATTTCGAAAAACTCCTACACTCCACTCTAGTGGTTGATTTCAAAAAGTCCTTTCCAGTGCACCCGTACATTCTCTGTAGCATATGTATTCATCATTCTGCTTTAACCGGTAGTTTACATTTAGCTTTTAATCGTGACGTTTCATTAATTTTTACCCAAATCAAAACCCAGCCGGTGTAAAAATAATCGAGATATCATTAAAGTGATGTGAAATGAAAAAAGTTCTCACATCAACATCTGTGTGAGAACTTTTTTATATTTGGGATCGGCGCAATGTCAAATGTCCTCCCATTCATCTCAGTTAAGTGTTATTTCAGTGTAAACACGCCCAAGGGACCGATGTACCATCCATCTTACATTAAAGATTAAAATTAAGTAAGTTATAGTAGGATCCCACTGCAGGGCAAAAGCCTCCTCTCATGAATAATGGTGAAAGGAAGGTACTCCACGCGGGCCTTGGAGTATATTTTCTTTGACGCGGACCCAGTGTTTCTAGCCCAGTGTGGATTGATGGAGGCGTCTTCGGATGGACCTTTTAAATGGTAGTTCATCTCGGAAGGCACGCTAAGCAGTTGGTCTGGGATACGGTTAGGTGACGGTGTAACCTCTTTTGTTCCTTTGCTGGGCACAGTTCTCCCCTAAACGTTGCCACATCTCTCTGCTGGGCAAAGGTCTCCCCTAAACTCTTCCACATCTCAAAAGACTAATGTGGCTTGAAAATTCTTTGAGATCAAGTTACCCTCTAACTTGTCTCATATTACCGATTGAACCATTAAAGAGCTTTATTTTTACAAAAAGAAATACTTACTAAAATACCTACATCCACGCGACTATTACATCCAGGTCAACAGATTGTCCGTGGATAAAATACGCTCCAAGGGTTTCCCAGGACTATATAAATAGCCAAAGCCCGGTGAAGTTTAGGGTAACCAGTCCTGTCTTTATTTATGGGATAATCCAACCATTAGATAGTGTTATAAAACAACTGCCATGATCACAAACTCGGAATGTGTCTGATCTTTCGTTTCAGCAGATGTGTCACATGAAAATCATTCAATCAATTCATCAATCATCATGCTTTTATAGAAAGATTCCAGTCAACAATGATGGTATCGAGGCTGACTGTCCATGTTGCGCCAGACGAACTCGCCTTCTGTCACTCGGGGAAGTATTTTTCAACTGCAGGCAACATTTTAAGAGCAGGCAAATCGGTTTACGGTTTAAATGTTTAATTGGTAATCATTCCAAAATGTTCCTTGTTTTTACAAACAATTCTGTTGACAATGTTTAAAAAAATTAGGTAGCTTAAAAAATTAATTATTCCGAGTCGCTACCAAAGTTTGTTTGATGTCGCGTCGAAATTTAATTTTGGAATGAAATGAAAATTGTTTATGGAAAACTTTTTTAACAAAATCCCAATGTTAATGTTAACCGAAAATCATCCAGCCGTTTTGGCGTTAATGAGAGACAAATATTCATTTATTATAATAGCTAGACACCTCTGGTTTTTGATGAAAGAAAACTTTCATTTCGAAGCGTGTCATACGCTCGAGATTATCCTTGGGGAATAAAAAGATTCATCATCCGCCTGTCACCCTCCACTGCTGAACATAGGCCTCTTCCAAGGCGCGCCACAAAAATCTATCCTCGGCTTTCCTCATCCAGTCGCTCCTCGCTACCTTTTTTAGGTCGTCTGTCCAGTAGGCCCCAGGACGTCCTACACTACGCCTGCGATCTCCACTCTTTAACTCCCCAACAGTTGTCAGTTTTTCGGCAGATAGACCAGCCCATTGCCACTTTAGCTTGCTCCTCATCCAGTTACTTCTACCTAGTTAACTACCTTTCTCATGTCGTAGGTCCGGCGGGCCGTGTGGCGTCCCGTTCGTGGTCTCCACTCTAGAACTCTGACTCCCCATCGGTTGTTAGTTCTTCGGCAGATATAACCAGCCCATTGCCATTTTAGCTAATTTTCTGAGCAAGATTATTTTCTCTAAAATACAGATGCTCCCATAAAACACTATCTGGATGGTCAGCCTACCAGTAGGGCTGGTTGATTAAGCGAACGCATATTGATTACCTTTATCTGCCAGTCCTCGTGTAGAAAAAGCTAGTCCCTGATAATATTTGCCGGATAATGGCTGCTTTCGTGCTCGATTTTTAGGAATAAAAAACTAATTTTCTCTTTGAGTTCTGTGGTAAAATCAAGTCGGTTTTTTGGTGTTATTAAAAAGTCGTTAGGAATTGAAGTAGACCCGTTTATAACAATTACTACTCTAGCAAAATGAGTTTGGGTATAAAATCACGTGAACGATTTGAAACGACTTTCGTCGATTTGCTTTTTCGTCAAGTTCTTGATTCAGTTCAATAATAGTTTAGTTTATGAAGTCTTATGAGATATCAATTACTAATATTCATTAGGTACCATTTTTGAAACCAAATTAAGTATTTTGAAACACCTTTTGGTAGAAAAAGTCATTATGTTTCGTCAAATCATTTAGAATGAAACTAGACTGTATTGTATTTAAATAAAGATCATAATAGCATGCATTATTACGACAAAGAGAAATGATTTAACATTCTTTTTGTAATAAGATTAGTTTCTATTAGTGATGTTTCAAAGTTCAAATTCCCATTAAAAAAATTACGTGCAAAAAACCGAATGTTTTCTCTTAAATAATTAAATTTAAAACACGTGATAATTTCAGATGGTTATAAGTGAAAATCGTAAAATATGTTACATTACCTGTATTGTTCTACTATTGTTCATATACTACTTTATAGACTTGAAACGTGTGTGGTATAAGTTTTTGTTGCATACGTTTTACATTGTTTGCGACTTGCTGAAGTTTTTGATGAAACTCGTTGAACTCCAATGAAGATGGTTTGAGTTAAGGTAAGTCGTACCTGTTGATTTAACAGGTCGCCCTTGTCTAAACTGTCATAACTTGAAATTTGTACTTTTCGTAATACCCCAACTATTGTATAATTTATTTACAGGGTGTAAAATTAAATGGGACACTTAAAGGGGTACTTCAGACCATCAGTTTGAATAACTTTTACCATGCGACCAACACTTAAAAATCCGCTGTCTCATACAAAACTGCAAACATAACTCGCCTGAAACGGGACAGTAGATATTTTTTCGTGATTTCTATATTGGTCCCATAGAGAAAGTTGTTCAGTTTGATGGTTTGAAGCACCCTTTTTAGTTAGTGTCCCATTTAATTTTACACCCTGTATATTACGTTTTACCTGTGATGATAAATAAATCTCTCTGAATCAAATTATTATTTATCTCGGGAGGGACTTGAACCCGCACTTTTTCAAACCGGGGAACTGCGTTATCCAATTTCGCCACCGAGCCCACTACCCAGAGAACGAAATTAAACGATTTTTACAATCTTTAATTTAATTCGAAATAACACAACATGGCTGTAACATGTTTCAAAATCAATAATATTTGAAATCTTTCTGATTTCGTATAATAGCCTAAAATTACTATTTCTGACCATACACAGATTATGAATCTTTGTCGACGTAAAACATCTTTCATTTCGGTCAGTAGGGGGTCACTTGCAAAAACCATATCTATTGAAATATGTTATGACAAGATCGCTTATTACTTTGGAAGTTTAGCACCTATCGGTATTATTTTATTACCATTAGTTCTAACTAATGGTCTAATGGTTAGAGGATTGAAGCCATTACAGTACGACCAGGAAAATAATTCCGTTCGTCAATCTTCGTTTGCGCAGAGCAGTGCAAAATCGGCTATTCTCTATCTCGCTCCAACTCGAATAGCAGACTATGGATGCTTCGGCAGCGAAAAGGGCGCGAAAGCAATAAGCGAATAGCGGCAAGGTGTCACATCCTGATTGGTATTGACCAACAGGGCTGCGTTCACGACCTTTGGGTGCGGTTGTTTTTTCAACTCACTCTATGGTACGGAACGACCACGCCAATTTTTCAACTCGCTATGATGTACGGAACGATCACGGTTGTTTTATAACCTCAAATTTTGACTTGAAAAAGTGAATAAAAATAATTTGAAAAAAAAAATCTTATTCAAAACGAGCGAAAAGTCAAGTAACCACAGATAATCAAAACGTCAGATTGTTTTTTAACCATCGAATTTGATAGTTAAAAGTTGCAACCCGTCAGAGGTTCGGAACGGTTGAGTTGTGACAGCCGAGTTGCGATAGAACGTTTTTCACCGAGGCTCGGAAGGCGTTAGTGCGAAAAGTTGCACTCGGGGTGCACCTGGGGCGTAGGTTCGGAACGCAGCCCTGCAGTTGACAAATTTTAAAAGCGCGCGAAATTATATTGATAATTTCGCGCGCGTTTAAAATTGGTCAACTGCGCAGGTACATCGGTGAGAATTATAAAACTGGAACTACTGTACTCGGTACAAGACGTGTCACGTACCCCACTGCGGCTGCGTTCCTGCCTGATAGTATAGCTTACCTGATGTTTTTAGAACTATCTATCGATTTAACGATGCACAATAAAATTCAGAATTAAAATAATATGAAGTTTGAGTTCAATTTCCCAACTGCTTACGTATTTCTACACAACTTGTTTTAAAGAAATTTTAAGTTATTCCTGTTTCAGTAGAGTCATCATCATCATCATCATCATCATCATCATCATCAGCCTATCATCGTCCACTGCTGAACATAGGCCTCTCCCAAGGTGCGCCACAAAACTCTGTCCTCGGCTTTCCTCATCCAGTCACTCCCCGCTACCTTTTTTAGGTCGTCTGTCCAGCGGGCAACAGGACGTTAGTTTAGGAGTAGAGTAGAGATGTTTATTTGTTCGTCACTCATTGTTTTCGATCTCACTGTATACATTTTGATAGGATTTACACTAAAACATAGACTGATTGACTAGGACGGTTTGTGTACTACGTGCGAAGCCGGGGCAGGTCAATAGTCAAAAATAAAAAAGGCAAACGAGTTTATGCCATTTTCGTATAAGAAGAATGTGAAATTCAAAAATTCCCCCAATTCTTAAATTAAGTTAATAAATTTAAAAAATGATTCAATGAATGAATGATTTGATTGAATGATTCTTTCTCTTATACATCACAGTTGTTTACAATCAGTGTGCACTTAGTACAAACAAGGGTTCTTTCCAAAGAGAATGTAACTCACTACGTTATAAGAGTCGGGACTTCCATACTAAAAACTGGTCGTGACCGATGATTCAGAATGTATGAAACGTATGCAACCGTTCAAAGAAATTTAATGGCGGCGGTGCACTTTTCATATAACGTTCTTTTGTTAGAGAGTTGCGCAAGGCTGGTTCTTTCCGTGGGTGTCGTTCCAGGCGACTATGGGATAAATGGATTCTTATGCAGTGTTTATGTGGGCGAAAGGCTAGCCACCTCTCACCACTTGACTCGTCATTCCATCCTGAAACTTAAATTGCTAAATGTGAGCATTGCTACGACTACATTCTTAAACAGAAAGTTGTTAGTTCGAGCAATGATTCTGACCACCCCGAAAGGGATTTCGGTCGTGAGTATATGTATGTATGGAATTCAAAAATAGCAGCCCAGTTTTAATACACGTTATGATGCAAAACGATTCCCCTTAAGCTACCTGAATAATAAATGAAATTATGCCTAAAATAAAGGTAGGGTAACGGGCCAAGTTTCGGTCGGGTAATCTACTGGTATAAACTTTGTAACTAGGTACTTTGGCTGGCGACCTTATTGGTGGACACAACACGTTGTCTCTTTGGCTTTGTCATATTAAAGACTAGCTGGTGTCCGCGACTTCGTCTGCGCTTCGTCTGGAGAATTCACACAATATCTTTATAAATTGTAGCCTATGTGTTATTCTGATGTATAAGCTATATTATTGTAAAGTTTTATTAAAATCCATTGGGTAGTTTTTACGTTTTTACGTTACAAACATCCATGCATACTTACAAATTTTCGCTTGGTTGGATAAGCCTTTGATTTGTTCGAAAAGGCTAAAAATGTCTAACATGTACAAATAATATGGTTTTAGTTTGTAATTATCGCGATTCTGACTTTTGGGGCGCACGTATCAATTTGAACCTCCCATAGAAAATCGATCGGCTGATCCACACTTATGCATGATCCTTCTTAATATGCTGACACTTTTTTAAGGCGATATTCATACCGTCAAACTGAACAACTTTCTATATGGCACCAACATCGAAATCGCAAAAAAAATCGCCTGTTCCATGCAAGACTGCAAACCTACTCAAGCCAAAAAATGTATGGGACAGCAGATTTTTTATGCGATTTTGTTTTTGGTCCTATATAAAAATCTGGCTTAGGCCCCCACCACACATTCCCACCGCTGTAACTCCTGTAAGCCAGGATCAACAGCGGTGACCATTCACAACACTAGACAATGAAGTCCAGCGAGTCCGGGGTATCACTCTAATCTGTCTTGGAACCCGCAATGAATTAATCAAAGAAGATGGGAGTAGGAAAACGAATTATCCGATTTTTGGTCCTATAGAGAAAGTTGTTCAGTTTGATGGTCTGATTGATCATCCCTTAAAAAATTGTCAGCTCGGACCCTATGCAGGGTGTAAGGAAAAGTATAGTTAACCTTTAAACCACATACGCCTATCAAACTAAACAACTTCTACTATGGATGGAAGCAAACCAGCCAGAACAAAAAATATCAGCTGTCATACATTTAAGTCGAGCAGGTATTGCAGTTTAGTATGGAACAGCAGATTTTTTTTGCTCTGACATTTTTGCTCCTATAGTCAAAGTTGTTCAGTATGGTGGGTAGAGTATGTGGTTTAAATTAAAAGTTATTGATACTTTTCCTTACACCCTGTATATGCCCACAACATTATCTGAAAATTGTTTAGATTCATTGTCAGAACAAACCCTTAAAATTTAGTTAGTAATTAAAAACTTATATCTCATTCAACTTAAGCTAGTGCTACAATGGAGTGAACTTTGAAACTAGTAAATAGAGATAGTGACCTAATTAACTTCCACTTGTTACTGATACAGCTTATCTTCGCTTATCTCACTTATTATATTATACGCTGTGATGTATAGAGCTTTTAGTTCATCGCGAATGAATCATGTTTTCATTTACTTAATCCATTTTCTACTTTGACTATCTATTATAAGGACTGGCCTTGCGGTAGCATTTCCCTTCTGCCACGGTATAAAAACAATTGTTCATGTGAATTTACATTAAATTTTATACTTTATCACTAAACGAGACAGCCTATAATTGCAAAACAATAACTTCCACAGATCACAAAATCTAAATGGAGTTGTGAAAAGGGGGCGGGGCCAGTGTCACAGCAATATGCGCAAAAACGGAACACATTGCTCGCGACAGTACGACAGGATTCAATATATTATGAGGCTGAAAGCCAGTCGAGATATTATGTATTAAATAGTTTACAATGCTTGCGTAGTACTAAAGATTATTCGATCGTTGAGTTCTGATACCGCAATGGATAATGAGCACTTTCAAGCTAACAAAATACTTTCTATCGCGTGGTACTGGTGGTAATGCGACACTAGGTTTCGTACTCAGCGCGTTGGTTGGCATTTCTCTAGATCTCTATGATAACTTCGAACTTATGACGTTTGGGGTTCACACGACTACTTTTCATGATTTTTAACATTCAAAATTAGAATCTAAAGTTATGGGGAATAAAATCCAAAGTTGCGGATTTCATGTTACCTCTCCCCCCGCAAAAAGTGGCAGAAATGTTTGTTAGTAGAATATTCACGCGTAACTAGTCCCTATATAAGTAGTCAAAAGATTTTCTATTTATTCTTACACTATTATTATTACTGTGTTTTAATGCGCAATAAATTAGTGATTATTTTTTTTTAATTTGTGTCCCACAAGTTATAATATTTAAAAAAAAGCTGGCCAAGTGCGTGTCGGGACACGCGTAGGGTAGGGTTCCGTGGTTGCCCGTCACAATATACATTAGCATAAGCATATGCTCACGACGATATTCCCCGAAGGGATAGTCAGAGATATTCTGAAACCTCAGAACATCCACGTTTCACTAGTAGTACCGAAACTCTGTCCAGTGTGACGGGGAGTGAGTCCGTCGCCACTTGTAATGGACAGTAGGTACAATACATGCCTCGAAATAGAAGCATGCAGGTTTCCTCACGATATTATCCTTCACCGAAAAAGCCAGTGGTGTTACAAATCGTACATAAATTCCGAAAAATTCATTGATACGAGTCGGCCTGGACGGGGATCGAACCATCGCCTCCTACACGGCAGGAACTTTATACAACGGTTTGACGGCGAATAAAGTCTAAAAAGTAAATTTTTTAAGTTATAAAATATATAATAAAATAACGCTCACAGGCACATATAGGCGGGCAGGCGCAGTTGGTTGACTATTACTCGTAAACTTGTAAAGCCTACTTAGCGGTGATAGTTTTCCTTTTAATTTCGTTATACAGATAAGTGACGGTTAGCCTAGCAAATACTGAAACGGTGAACTCAGACCATCAAACTGAACAACTTTCACTATGGAGCCTTCCTCAGGAAACGCGAAAAAAAATCTGCTGTCCCATACAAAACTGCTGTACCTACCCTACTAAAATGTATGGGACAGCAGATTTTTTTTTCTTGTTTCCTGAGGTAGGTTCCATAGTGAAAGTTGTTCAGTTTGATGGTCTGAGTGGACCCTTTTTTTAAGGGTCCGTGATCGCAAGCTTATAAAAGTTGGCAAAATTGATAACTACCCGATTCTTTTATGAGCCTAAGAAAATCCAGAGTTTTGAAGACGGTAAACATTTTAACGTTTCGTAAAATCATACACAAACCTCACAGGCATGACAAGCTGGTTGTAATGTATATTGTTACTAATATAATTGTAAGTAAACTAGGTCGGCCAAAAGCTTTAGAGTCACCCTCAATCGATAATATCTACCGAAGCATGGAATTTTAGCTCTCGCCTTTACAGTTCACACCTTTGTTGTAACAACGTAACATTATTGTTTATGTAACGTTCAAACAAAGGTGATTTGAACACAGTTCGCTCCGTTATAAGACGCGTAGTTTCATCCCGCCAAATTGTTATTCAGTTTTTCGCAAATTGCAGTTATCGAAGTACGATTTTTCAGGAAAAAGTCTAGAGAAAATGTTATCTTAAATTTTCTGTTGTACTTTATTTAATTACTACGATAATAGGAGAAAGATAGCTTGAAAAATTAAGAGGCTATGTGAAAAAAATAGGATTCTTCAAAGCGTCATATATCATGAAGTACTAACAGTAGGAGTATAATTAGCGGATATGTGTAAATTGAACATATGAAGTTGAAGTTCAGTCGTACCGCGGGATATCACCCCTTTTTGGTTGACATACCACATATCCGCACCAAGCGCCTTTCTGAATTTTTTATAATGCGCACAGCCAAGGAGTGGAACGCCCTACCTGCGTCAGTATTTCCGAGTGCTTACAACCCGAATTCCTTTAAAGTACGAGTGAATAGGCTTCTTCTGGGTGAGCTCGCTACATCTTCGACCCCATCTTCGTCCTGAGGACTAGATTGATATCAAGAGCAAACCCATACGTAATAAAAAAAAAAAAAAAAAAAAATTGAAGTTTTAAGTTGAAGTTTGAAGTTTTGATTAGAGCCAAAACACGATTAAGACACATTTTCTCGATATAAAAACAAGCCAAAGTAGCCTCCGTCTTTATCGATAAACGATTGGAACTGCTAAACGGTGAATAATAGAAAGACGAGACATGATTTAAAAAAAAAAGATTGATATTTTACAAATTTTGATTAGAGCAGAATTGAACTTACATAAATGTACTATTTAATCATAATTAAATAAAGTTTGTTTTACGCTTGCGTCGTTACATGCGTTTCAATTATTTTTCGACATAGGCCCTTAAGTCTCGGGCGGGACCCGCACTCTTCCAAACCGGGGAATTGCGTTATCTAATTTCGCCACCGAACCCACGAAATTTTCAATCTATTGTGTCTCAAAGGGACGTCCCGCCCGAGACTTTATTTTTCAATCTTTAATTTGATTCGAAATAGCACAACATGGATGTAAGATGTTTAAAATCAATGATATTTGAAAAAAAGATAGCTTTTCATTATTTTCACACAAAAAACCCCTCAATCTCCTCATTCAATGCTCATGATAATTCCTGATCACTGGTACATAAACATGTCATATTTGTGGCCCTTTATCTTCGCCACTAATATATCTCTCCAATGACGTGGTGAGGTGCGGTATCTAAAGTTAGTGAGAGGCAGGGAATGACTATTCTATACGTAGTTACTGTAATTATTATACACATGAATAAATATCCCAACAGAAAAATATGCTTCATACAAGCGGCCGTTGTCGTTGCACTCACATAGCGCGCGATACCGAACGAACGTAAGAACACTAGAACAATAGAGATCTAGAGAGATACCAACCAACGCGCTAAGTACGAAACCTAGTGTCGCATCACAACCAGTACCACGCGATAGAAAGTATTTTGTTAGCTTGAATGTGCTCATTATCTATTGCGGTATCAGAACTCAACGTTCGAATAATCTTTAGTACTACGCAAGCATTGTAATCTATTTATACATAATATCTCGACTGGCTTTCAGCATCATAATATATTGAATTCTTACTATCGCGTGCAGTGTGTTCCGTTTTTGCGCATATTGCTGCGACACTGGCCCCGCCCCCTTTTCTCATCTCCCTTTAGTTTTTGTGATCTGTGACTAGAACACTAGCATTCCACCCCCGAGAAAAAGAAAAATGTCGAGACGTGCCTCTTTCCTTGTTACATTGCGTATGTGAAAGCGAGCGCGCATGACTGTACACACGGCGACACATCAAGTTACGCAAACCAGACATAAGCTGGCCGCGCGACGTTATACATTACTCTACTTACGCGCGGCCAGCTTATTTTGGATTTGCGTAGCTTGATGTGTCGCCGTGTGTACACTCAGCCGCTATACGTGTTCGTACGTCCTCCAACGCGCGTTATATGTGAGTGCACCGATAGCGTTCGCTTTTATGAAGTTTTTTTTCTGTAGGGATATTTATTCATGCGCCTATACGCTCCACATTGCCCAGAAAACAGCAACAATTATGAAAGATACCTACACGTTTAAAGATTTGTTTAGATAGCCCGCTAACAGATGCATGGAGTGTTTTATGTAGCTCAAATTGTTCTCGTTTAGCTCTTATTGTTAAAATAATAGACGCTATGTTTGCTTAATGCAGTTTCAAGGTGCCATGAATCAGAAATAGTTGTTACTATTCTATTACAATGCACGTATTATTCGCTATAATGTTTGTATAATTATTAATTATACTTCAATAGTAATGTAATGTCTTTTAATGTGATGTAAACATTAGATTTCTTTACAAATTATACAAACAAAACGACGGCCCCTTTTGGAGTGGACAGAAAGCTGGCTACAAGTACACACGGCGACACATCAAGCTATACAAAACCAATATAAGCTGGTCGCGAGACGTTATACGTTACTCGTCCTACGCGCGGCCAGCTTATATTGGTTTTGTACAGCTTGATGTGTCGCCGTGCGTACTTTCTTTTTAAATGATCAGTTGTGTGTTGTGTTTGTTTTGTGTGTTTTAGGGTAGTGAAGGTTTTAGGATGGAATAACGTGTCAATTTTAGGTAGCTAACCTTGTGTCCACAAAAACGCTGCATCGGAAATTTGATTCCTTAAAAACATACATATATTCTCACGCCTGTCTCCCACTGGGGTAGGCAGAGACAACGGAACGCCCCCTGCTACGATCCTGACATCATGGTTCGAAATTATCAAGATAATTATTTTCTTTGATAATTATCGGATTGTTATCAGATAATTATCCAAGTTGATTCTTAGTTTTGAGTAAAATTTCTAACTCAAAGTTGTAAAATTGTATTCAGACCAACCAGCACCTTGTCTTCAGAATTTTCGTTTCGTATGAATACAATGAATAACAAATTATTGAGGAAAACAACAAAAATAAGAGAGAAAAACTATTTCCTGTTTGTAAGCTTCGTTTTTCGCTAATCGTGATCGGTTACATGGCGCGACAT
Organism: Agonopterix arenella; assembly: GCA_927399405.1. Taxonomy (NCBI): domain Eukaryota; kingdom Metazoa; phylum Arthropoda; class Insecta; order Lepidoptera; family Depressariidae; genus Agonopterix; species Agonopterix arenella. The sequence continues at coordinate 10,139,559 of OV656714.1, forward strand.
TGCTAGTACAAGCTTTTTCTTTTTCCGATGAATTTTATAATTATCAACGTATAATTCAAATTCAAATTCAAAATAAAATAGCCTTTATTTCTGAACATAATTTCCAATTTTACAATACTATATCATTCAATTCATTTATAATTAAATCATTTCATTTTCATTTACTTATAATTAAATTACTCTTAAACATTTATAATCACATTATTTGAAAATTGAATTATTATTATTTTGTTTCATGCAGTTACTCTAATACAATTAACAAATTCGCATTCCAGTGTTATAAATATATAAAATTATTATAAATCTATAAAATCTCTCAGTTCAGAGTGCCTTTCGGCAAAGGCCTCCTCCATTATAAATCCATCTCCATCGTATAATTATCAAGATATAATTATCATGACAATTATTAGACTTCTTGCCCAGTCTGACATTCCTTAAAAAAACCTCTTATTATTTAATCACTATCATCATTGGCCTCTACAGGGTTAACAAAACATGAAATTTATATTTAAAGGATGGTTTAGACCATTAAACTGAACAACTTTTACTATGGAGCCGAAATGGCCTGCTGTTTAATTGAAAACTACAGTACCTTCTCGATTAATATGTGTGGGACAGTTTCTTTTTTTTCATTTTGGTTTCATAGTTCATTTCATTTTCATTTCATTTATTCATATAGACAACAATACATCATACATTTCACACCTTAGACAATAGTGATAATAAAGAGTGACTTGGCTTAGATGAACGTTTTTTTTTAAATATTATTATCTAGGCGTTGCAATAGCAATCCAGAATGATCAAAGAGGTCTGTGCCAGGATTAACTATTCTTCCATGATTAAAAGGACATGCAGAGTTAACGCAGAGTAATTATTATTGACATGCAAATATTATATAATTATTATGTATATTTATTTTATTAGTTAGAAGTTGTTTAGTTTGATGGTCTAATAAATAAGTCTCGTAAATAAGTCTTTTAAAATATTACAAGCGTGTTTCTGGGCACCGTCAAAAGGCGCACGCGTCAATATGCATTGAAAAGATAGGTAGCTAGTTGTTGTGTAGTTTATGATTAGGATATTTTTTTAAATTTATTATTGTATCTTTTTTTTTCTTGGCCTATTTCATTCCACCGCTGGGCAAACGCCTCCCCCTTTATCCTCCATGCATCCCTGTCCTGAGTCAGTTCCGTCCACTCTTCGACGAAGGCATCCAGCCCCTGTAACATGACAGGGGTGAGAGCATTACAGGCCACTTAAACGTCAAATTAAAGTGAGATTTTAGAGAGTAGAAATTTAAGCGGTAATCTCCATAATATCTCACTTAAATTTGACGTTTAGAAGTGACCTGTGTCGCTCTCATCCCTGTCATGTAACAGGAGCAGGTCGTCTCTCAATCTGTAATGATATGGAAAGACCTTATGATATGGATTCCCTCCCGAGATAAGCCCATCGAAACTCAGAAGAATACAAGCAATTATAATGCTAATGGGTAGCTTTGCCCGAGGAATTGTGAAAGGAAGGGTACACAAAAGGTCCCAGTGGGTTCCGTTCATCCCTTTTAGTCCGGTCCCCTTACTGAGATATTCATTTCATAGGATCTGAGGAAATAATTGAAATGAACATTGTTTATAAATTCAGGTATTAGTTATACAGGATCTATCTATCTATAACGTCACGCCTCTTTCCCAGTGGGGTAGGCAGAGACCAGGGCGCGCCACTTACTACGATCCTTACATACTTCTTTTGCCTCATGCACATCCATACATCTCTTCATACATGCCCGTCGGTTTCGAGTACTCCGCACCTCCCCTTTTTGTAGGACGCAACTGATTTGATCACCATACGTCCTACGAGGGCGCCCTCTGCCGACGCTCAGTTATACAGCATCTAAAATTAAATGTGTTACACATCGAACAGGATGCGTCAGACCATCAAACTGAACAACTTTCACTATGGAAGAAACCAACATTAAAATTGCGAAAAAGAAATCTGTTGTCCCATAGAATATATCAATAGACTAAAACCAAACTAAACCCCCCCCCTACTCGACCAAAATGTATGAAACATGTGATTTTTTCGCGCTTTCAAATTTGGTCCTATAGCAAAAAGTCGAAAAAAAACAATCTGCTGTTCCATACTTTTGAGTAGATACTTTGCAGTTTTGAAAAACCAACAGCATGTTTGAAAAAAACCTGTGTAGAAAATCACTAAACGTGGTGTTATAAAAAAAAATTAAGAATTAACTCCATATATAAGGTCTAACAAAATTAGGTGAAACTATTTTAAGGGGATGATCAGACCATCAAACTGAACAACTTTCTCTATGGGACCAATACTGAAATCGCGAAAAAAAAATCTGCTGTCCCATACATTTAGGTCGACCTTATATTATCGATATGTTTTGTTGACAGGTGTTGTTGCATGGTGGGGGTAAGGAGGTGTCAAAATGGGGGACAGCTTCCTCCATCTGGGGGACATAGTCTCCCTCTACGCGGAGGGCAGTGTCGCAGGATTCCTCAGTACTTTGGGGTGAGTAATGCACATGAATAGATATCTCGGCGACGCGACGTCGCGCCCGAAAACAAGCATCATAAAAGCGCGAGAGGGGCGCGCCGCGCCGGAGTATATCTCTAGACCCGTATCATCATCATCATCATCAGCCTATCATCGTCCACTGCTGGACATAGGCCTCTCCCAAGGCGCGCCACAAAACTCTGTCCTCGGCCTTCCTCATCCAGTCGCTCCCCGCTACCCCGTCTGTCCAGCGGGCAGCAGGACGTCCCACACTACGCCTACCAGTTCGCGGTCTCCACTCCAGAACCCTGACACCCCACCGGTTGTCAGTTCTTCGGCAGATATGACCAGCCCATTGCCACTTCAGCTTGCTAATTTTCTGAGCTATGTCAACCACTTTCGTTCTTTAACCTATCACTTCATTTCTGATGTGATCTCAGAGAAACACCGAGCATAGCTCTCTCCGTAGCTTGCTGCGCGACCTTGAATTGATTAACTAGTCCTATCGTCAGGGTCCATATATTACTAGACCCGTATATTAAACACCATTTTGATCGTTATAGATGCAATTGATTAAGATTTTTCGCGAGACTACTGCTGTTTGTGACAAGATTTTCTTCTCATGTGCATTGTATCTCACTGCGAGTCTCCTCTTCACTATTGCGGAGAAATGAGTGTCATAATTACAAAGCGTCAACTTTCGTCCCGCTGCGCTAAACGAAGTTGCCGCTTTCCGCCTACGTCGAGGAGAAAAATAGTATGCTAACCTCGAGCAGTAAATAAGAAAGACTCAGATCACATGTTTGTTGACCTCGGCTTCGCCTCGGCCAACAATTACATGAGATCAGGAGTGCGATTTTTGAATCTTATTCGCTGAGCTCAACAGTTTCAAAAAATGTCAAAATTACTATGGAGATATGCATCTTTCTACTGCTGATTTGACTTTCAAGAATCATACTCCAGGAGTGCGATTTTTGAAAGTAAAATTAGCAGTAGAAAGATGCGTATCTCCATAGTAATTTTGACATTTTCAACTGCTGAATTCAAAGTAGGAGTTTCAAAAATCGCAGCCCTGAGAACTTTCTTGCTTTCCTGCCCTCGAATTGTAATCTACTATTAATGTGAATGACTGAATGAGGACAGGACGAAAAAGATGATATTTATATGCTCACGACTATATCCGAAAGCTGAAAAAGGTATTGTCCAGGGCCTATGCTCGCCAAGAAAAAAATTGGGTGACAGCTACATTGTCTTGAAGATTTTTAATTTAGTACACATGTCTTATCCATGAGTCCGTCACAATAGTTGGTGGATGATTTTCATGCAAAATGTATAATGTAAATGAATACAATTCTCCGACAGGTTGGTAGATGACAGGTGCGTGGTCTGTCCAGAGGCCGGCGACCTGACTGATCCACCCAAAAAGTTCCGGGGTAAGTTATATTGTTACTTTCATTCATTATTTTTTTAGACTACCATTATATTGTCTTTTATCTGGATTATTTTTGTTGAAGTTTAATAATTTCGGTTTGGGTTACCATCATCATCAACCCATCCCTAGGCACATACCTGGGTCCAATGTTAGTTGTTTTAGACCGCCAAACTGAACAACTTCACAATGGCAGTAAACATGAAATCGTGAAAAGACACGACTGTCTAAAACACCATGATCACAGTCATCTATCTGTTACCCCCTTATACATCTAAAGGGTGAAATTGATATCATTAGCATCCTTTTAAACTAAGAGTCTACCCATCGAACTGAACAACTTTTACTATGGGAGCAAACCGATCGGAGCAAATAAAATATCTGCATTTCATTCCATACTAAACTGCAATGTCGACCCGCGAGTTCGCGACTCACGATTGGTTTGCTCCTATAGTAAAAGTTGTTCAGTTTGATGGGTATACTCTTAGTTTAAAAGGATGCTAATGATATCAATTTTACCCTGTATAGTATAAACAAAACAGCCGATAAATTGTTGGTAACCAGGAAGCTGGGAAAGGTATTTGTTTATCCATGTTGGCAACCAAAGTAAGCCCCTGTATTGAAAGAACTAAAGAGAGTGCAATATTTCAGATTGCCTATTCAAGATATGCCCTATGAACCGCTACTCCGCTCAAAAGCAGTTCTGGAATACTGCCAAGCAGTCCGCCAACTCAAACACCGACACAGGACTGTTGAAGAGGTTACACGTAAGTACTACATTTTCTTAATGTGAGTATTGCAAACTAAGGCCATATCAGGGCCCTATTTTTTATTTATTTATAATTTAATGAATTCTTGCTTATCGTTAGCACTGCATTTCCGCCAGTATCTAGTAGTTTGTGGGAGAATCTACCCCAATCTCAGGGATTGTTTTTGATCAAGAGCAAGAAGAGATTGAGGATTGCGGAGCTTCGAGGCAGGCATAAACGCAACGCGCGAAAACCACGCGAGACAAGTGCTCGGGTCAGAACCTGCAACGTGACTCAGGGCCCTATTTAATAAACGTGACAATTGACAATGACCATTTAGAGTACATTTCTGAGAATGCTAGGACACATGAAGCACTGCAATACTAGCGCCATTTGTAACCAGCAATGTGCTCTGAATTGTCATTGTAAATAAATTGTCGCATTTATTAAACAGGGCCCTGGCCTCCGACACGCGGCCGAGTGTCGGTATCGAGATAAGCCAATACACTTTGTCGCATCGTAAGCGATGCGCTTGCTTGATTTCTGCCACTCTCTCCAGACGGCAACGTCGCATTCTTCGCGCACTGTACGAAGTAAAAACAGCATTGAGTCGACCGTTATTAGATACAATTTGTGGTAGTAAGTAAAGGGAAGGGTCTATGGAAGTGATAAATCTGTGACGCTGGTAACTAGTAATTTGTGGCCATATCCAATGCACACGACGAATTGAAGCTGCGAAACGATCATGAATGGACGAATCCTGACAGAGTCAATATTTATCGTCTCTTGTAAAATTTGCTTTGAGTTTAGGAGAATTCAGTTCTTTTTCGCTTGAACTTGTTTAAAGTTCACTACAAAAAACCAAAACATTTGTATCTCATAGTAAGCTTTGACTACTTATATAGGGACTAGTTACGCGTGTAATTCTACTAACAAACATTTCTGCCACTTTTTGCGGGGGCGAGGTAACATGAAATCCGCAACTTTGGATTTTATTCCCCATAACTTTAGATTCTAATTTTGAATGGTAAAAATCATGAAAAGTAGTATCGTGTGAACCCCAAACGTTCTAAGTTCGAAGTTATTGTTTCGCAATTATAGGCTGTCTCGTTTAGTGATAAGGTATAAAATTGAATGTAAATGCACATGATCAATTGTTCTTATACCGATACCGTGGCAGAGGGGAAATGCTACCGCAAGGCTAGTCCTTATAATAAATAGTCAAAGTGAGTAGGTAATAAAGGTCATCAACCGTTAACACTCAGATCTATTTTATTAAAAACACTGCTCCAAATTATTTCAAGAGCAGGTGTGCGATTGATCTGGCACTTTAACGATTGATTGAAGTTCGATCTTTTTTAATCGTTAATTGAAACATGAAGGAAGCTATCAATCATTTGTTTTTAAATACCGGCGGATAACAATGTTGCTTCATACTACAGGGTGAAATTGATTAGCACCCTTTTAAACTAAGAGTCTACCCATCAAACTGAACAACTTTTACTATGGGAGCAAACCGATAGGAGCAAATAAAATATCAGGAGTTCCATACTAAACTGCAATGTCGACGAGTTCGCGACTCAAATGTATGCAACAGCTGATTTTTTTTGCCCCTATCGGTTTGCTCCCATAGTAAAAGTTGTTCAGTTCGATGGGTAGACTCTTAGTTCAAAAGGATGGTAATGATATCGATTTCACCTTGTATAATAAGGCAAAGAAGAGGGCAAAAGAAGCGTCGGTAGGCCACGAATGTCTTTGCTCGCGAACCTGAATGAGTGGAAAGGCATCGCCAGCGTCGAAGAGCTGTTTCGTTTGGCCAGAGATATACAGGGATGTGCAGAGCTGACTGCCGGCCTCCTGTAATGGAGAGGCACCCGAAGAAGGCTCACACGTCGCTTTTTATCTCACTTTGCAAATTTAACTGATGATGTAGGGATTTTAGCGAAGCTAGGGATTTTCCCTAGGGCAGCCGGCCAGCTGATCAGCCACCGCAAGCTTTCAATTTTCTAAAGAGGCCAATGTGTTTTCTAAGGTAGTCAGTGCCCACACTTTCCCCCCTAACCTTCCGCCCTCTACTACGCTGATGTGTAGGGAGTCAGGTAAGAGTCAGACCCTAGAAAAGGTGGCGTGATGAGATAGATAATTGCAAGGAGTGGCAGGATATCCTTTATAATGATAGGTGCGGTAAATAGATTACTACTAACATTTACATATTGGAGATGATCAGACTATCAAACTGAACAACTTTCATTATGGAGCCAACCTCAGGAAACATAGCTGCTCCATACAAAACAGCTGTACCTACTTGACTTAAATGTATGGAGCAGCTGATTTTTTTTACGTTTCCTGATGATGGCTCCACGGTGAAAGTTGTTCAGTTCGATGGTCTGAATTCACCGTTTCAGTATTTGCTAGGCTGTCACTTACACCCAGTATAAAAATAGCGAAAAAAAAAAAATCTGCTGTCCCATACAAATGTACTCAAATGGGTTGAGTTAGGTTTGTTGTTTTGTATGGAAGAAAGAGTCCAGTGTATTAAATTTTGACTATCGTATAAAACTGAAGTATAAAGTGTTCAATTATATTTCGTGGTGGCAGTAAATTTTCTCTTTTCATTCTTAACGATATTCCTGGGTTATAAATTATTATAACTTATAATAACAATTTGGTCCATCGCTAACCTATTTATTTAGTGTAACCTATATTAAACAATCTTATTTTCTTAACAAACGGATTTTGAAACAATCCCTTTAAATTTATGGTCTCCTTTGAAAGCGTCACGATTTGATACTTCTTCTTTTAACGGAATGGGCAATCAGTTTGATTAATACCAACATTATAAAGATTCATTGCTGTTATAAATAGGGTAGTGGCGACGATGATTGTCGCAAAGAAACATAGAACTGTGTGATGTTTATGACACGTGCATACAAAAGTTGACGACACGAAAAGTTTTTCTGAACCGAAAAGGCTTGAATGTACAGGGTCTAACAAAAACCCTACTAATACTTAAGGGGGTACTTCAGCCTATAAAACTGAACATCTTTCACTATGGAGGTAATTTCGAAATCGTGAAAAATAAATCAGCTGTTCCATACAAAACTGCAGTACCGACTCTACTAAAATGTATGGGACAGCTGATTTTTATTTTCGCGATTTCGACTTTGGCTTCATAGTGAAAGTGGTTCAGTTTGATGGTCTGAGTTCACCGTTTCTGTATTTGCTAGGCTGTCAAAGTATATACAAGGTCCAACTAAGAACTGTTAGACCGCGGCCGGTCCCCAGGCTTCACACCTAGCCAGGCGGAAGATCTTCCCTTTTCAATGGAGGAACGTTCCACAGTAGCACCTCAATAGATCATAGGAGTCGAACTTTCGGCAGTAGGTATCTCAATCGAATCCACCCACTGCTGGGTATTATAGGCCTCGATTTGTTCATGCCACACTCCTCTGTCAGGAGCATCTCGTACGTAGCTGCCGCGATTCTTCTTATCTCTTCAACCTATCGGTAGAACAGTTCTGTAGTCTACATAAAGAACGTGAAATATGAGGAGAGAATTAAGCGGGTATGGTAAATATCTATCGTACCCGTATGTTGAATAATCTTGTGCCAGGATTGAGGACATATCTATAACAGTATAGCTACCATGTTAATAACGTCTATTTTTTTATGAGTACGAACTTATAGTCTAGTCTCTATCCTGTCTTTGATAATATTAGTACGATATTTTGACTTTTTTGTACGTTTGTTAAGGTAAATAAATAAATTTACTTTCGATTGGTTAAAAATATAACTAAGTAAACGACTTAATTAAACAGAAAGGAAGTTTATGTTATTTGCTCTAAGGGAAGTCATCGGTATCGGCATTTCGTATTCCCCTGTTTCCTCAATCAATCAATCAATCAATCAATTATACTTTATTTGACACCAAAAAAACAGAGTATACAGAGAGCAAACAATCAGAAAATACAAAAGGCACAAAAACAGGCGGTCTTATCGCTAAAAAGCTATTTCTTCCAGACGACCTTCCTCCAAAACTAAACCGATTTTAATAATTATTTTAAGAATAATATGAGAAAGGCGTTGGCTATGTCTGTATGTTCTGCTTTTTTTTTGACATTCGTCAAATTTGTTTGCTGGATGTCTGAAAACGGGTGGTAAAACTGGTCATTTTCTAAGGTTCCTAGTTCTTGCAGTAATTAATTTATGCAAAAAAGCAAAACTGTCCCTAACATAGTAGAGATAACATAGATTGTATGGTAACTGCCTCCATGGTCTAATGGTTAAGAGCATTAGCTCTCGACACGGAGGTCGTGGGTTCGATTCCCACGGGGGACACCTAGTGATATGTCACTTTGTGCGTTTTTCCCAAGTTGGTTAGGACATTGCAGGCTGAATCACCTGATGGTCTGAAAAGAAAAAAAAAGGTTCCGTGCTTCGGATGGCGCGTTAAGCCGTTGGTCCCGGCTACTATCTCTGGTGGTAGTAGTCGTTACATAAAAACCATGTCAGAGGCCGTAAGGCGGTCTGAAAAAACTCTGACACCAGGGCTCTGCCCACACGATAAGAAGAATGGTTAACCAATTTTTGCTCTAGTGCCAATGGAATACGTATGGAAAAAACGGTACTAGTCTATCCTCTTAAGTAACATTCACCCACAGAACATTATAAGAGGGGTTAGAAGTGCAAAGTAGGCGTGGAACGTGTCGCCACAGGTTAGCAATGATTTGCATAACACCATAAGGCGCGCGGCGTGGTGCGAGCGAGAGGGCATGAGTAATCGTAGCGGCGTGAGCGGGAAGACAAGTGGCGACAGCCGTCTCCGAAGCATGCGTACTTTGCATTTCTAACCCCTCTTATAATGTTCTGTGCATTCACCCATTCATGTCATTCACAGACCATAAGGATGTTTACTATCTCCGACAGATGAATGAGTTGAGTAGAGTCGAGATGACGGTAATGCGCTCCACTGAAACGACAATTTATTTAGTAGGGCGCCCGGATTAATTAGCGCGATGGTCGTCTTACGACCGGCGTCGAGAATTAATGATGTTGCTACTTTTTGTAAGAATGAGGATGATGTTTGGAGAAATGTGGCTTTTGACATTTGTAATAATAACGAGCGTTAACCCGCGACTTCGTCCGCACAAATTATATACTAAATTTTAAGTCAGATCATAAGCTATCAAACAAAAAAAGTTTCGCCTATGTCTGTCTGTGTCTGTCTATGACATCGTAGTCTGCTATAGTCAGATCTGTAGAGCACATTATAAGAAAGAGAACGTAGTCACGTTGCAGGTTCTGACACGAGTATTTGTCTCGCGTGGTGCTCGCGCGTCGCGTTTTTGCCTGCCACGAGGCTCCGCAATCCTATATCTCAAAAATTGTTGAACTCACACAACCTACTTGACACTGGAAATGCAGTCCTAACGCACAAATAAGAGTCCATTAATACCTGCGGTCTCTCCCTACCCCGACTAATATTGACACTCGCATTTTTGCGTATTTCCAGTAGGTTCCTTAGGGAAAGTTTTTCAGTATAATGAATACCATGAATACACACGTTATAAATATTTAAGCCACGGGAGCTCCTATTTCAGGATTTTCCCCAATTATCATTAAGCGGCATTAAGTAACTTGAAATTATTCTTAGTGAACATAAACAATAAAGTTGTATTTCCCTTGCAGCATGCCGCGGAAATAGAAAAGAAGCAGAATGAGTTAGAAAACAAGAAATTACTGGGAACAGTCGTGCAGTACGGCAGCGTTATACAACTGCTGCACGTTAAGTCCAACAAATATCTTACTGTGAGTATAATTTCTACTAATTTGTCGTTAGGGCTTGAGACACATTGACCGACGGCGAACGACGGCGGGCCCATACAAAAAACCCCGATTAGTATGGGAACGCGTTCGGCGCCGTCGACGGCGGATGATGCTGACGGTGTCTCATACTAAACGTGCTTTTTGTATGGGCCTGACGTTGTTCGCCTTCGGTCAACCCTAGCTCGGCGGTAAAGGAATACATCCAAGAGAAATACCTAAAATGCTTCAAATTCGAGGTGTGTATTTTGTTGCTTTATGTTACCGGCGGCGGGTTTGAATCGAATCACCGAAACTCCATTATACGCTTCGCTTCGTTGTAATGTAATATTAAAAAAAATCTAATTCTGATTCCAGAAGTTCATGAATTCTGGATATTGCAGCAGAAAGTAGGATTAGGATTAACGTAGTGGAAATGTAAATGAGAAATTATTTTATTCGCGGAACACGGGAGAAGTAAATATAGATACAGTTATCTTAACATGGTTTGAACGAGTTTAAACGGAAATCGATGATGGCGGCCTAGGCATTCGATGTCCAAATTGGAGAAACTCTTAAAAAAGGGTCAGTTCAGCACCAAAAACCCATAATCATGCTTGAAGCCAATAATTAATGTGTAGCACCCTTAACCGGCGGAAGTGCATGAAGAGATGTTTGTATGAAAGTGGATGACGCTAGAGAAGTATGTCGGAATCGTAGTGTGTGGCGAGCCGTAGTCCCTGGCTACCCTTGATTGACCCTTATAATGGCGTGAGTATACAGGGTCCAACTTAATATGCTGGCGGTTTTTTAAGTGGATGATCAGACCATCAAACTGAACAACTTTCAACATCGATTCCCGAAAAAAAACTGATTTCCCGCTGCGCTGTCCCTTATTATTTTGGTCGAGTAGGATTGTAGTTTTGTATGATACAGCTGATTTTTTTTTCGCGATTTCGGTGTTGGTCCCATAGAGAAAATTGTTCAGTTTGATGGTCTGATCATCCCCTAAACAACCGTCAGCATATTTAGTTGGACCCCGTATGTATTTATGCCAAGTGTCAAATAGATACATAGCTGATTATGAAGAGCCTACTTAATCAGCTATGGATCTCTTATAGCTGATGATGACTCAAGTTATTTGAAATATTTCGCAGGTGAACAAAAGATTGCCCGCGTTGCTGGAGAAGAACGCGATGCGGGTACATTTGGACGCCAACGGGAACGAGGGGTCGTGGTTTTATGTCATGCCTTTTTACAAATTGCGCTCGACTGGTTAGTACTCAATACATAATATACGTATAAATCACTGAACTTTAGACGATTTAGTACCCCTCAGACCCTCGTACCCTCTGATTACCCGTAATGTGCCCCTGATAGACCCCTAAAAGATATTGAGTTTAAATTTTGTATTATAATTTTCAGGAGACAACGTGGTGGTTGGCGACAAGGTTATAATGAACCCCGTGAATGCGGGTCAACAAGTCCTTCACGTATCTTCCAATCACGAACTGCCTGACAATGTTGGCTGTATGGAGGTACAGTGTATTGTTTTATTTCAAACTCATGGTTATACAGGGTGAAATTGATATCATTAGCATCCTTTTAAACTAAGCGTCTACCCATCAAACTGAACAACTTTCACTATGGGAGCAAACCAATCGGAGCAAAAAATAATCGGCTGTTCCATACTAAACTGCAATGCCTGCTCGACTCAAATGTATGCAACAACTGATTATTTTTTTGCTCCGATCGGTTTGCTCCCATAGTGTTGGCTGTGCGCATTATAAAAGATTCAGATTAATTGTATTCAGTAATAATAATAAATTCATCTTTATTGTCACAATTAATTCGCAATTGGTTTTTTTTTAGTAGCATATATATCATCCCACTGCTAAGCAAAGACCTCCCCTCACTTTTCCACCCCTCCTGTTTTGGGCAAACTCTGGTCATTGGTCGTTAAATTTATGCAGATCATCCCGCAATCGGTGGCTGGACAATGGCGCGCCTTAGGAAAGGCCTAAAGGACGATGAGATCTCTTCCATATTCATCATCATCTCAGCCTATGGACGTCCACTGCTGGACACAGGCCTCCCCTAAGGATCGCCATAACGACCGGTCCATGATATTAGCATTAATAAATCAAACTTTTACCCCACAGGTGAACGTAGTTAATTCGTCAACGTCATGGAAGGTGACACTATTCCTCGAGCACAAAGAGAACCAGGAGGAGATCCTCAAGGGAGGCGACGTGGTCAGGCTGTTCCACGCCGAGCAGGAGAAGTTCCTGACCATGGACGAGCATCAGAAGCGGCAGCACGTGTTCCTGAGGACCACGGGTCGGTCTAGTGCCACCGCCGCGACGAGCAGCAAGGCGCTCTGGGAGATAGAGGTTAGTGCTGTGATTCACAACATATTGTCACACCCCGGACACTGCCTACAAATGACAGAAAGTGACAAAATGACGCGATGACGTCAGTACTTCGTAATAGTCATTGACAGCTGCTCTTCTGACCACATGGCAATTGATGCTGGAGTTCCTCAAGGGTCTGTTCTCTCCGCGACACTTTTCCTGCTACACATCAATGACCTCCTTGTGTCAGGTATTGTTGGGTATGCAGATGACAGTACTGTCACAGAGAGATACATATCTGGCGCAGGGGCCAGCGGGGATGAAATACGTTCGCAGAGGGAGGCCATGGTGGAGCGGACAAACTTGACTTTAAGTCTTGTCTCCCAGTGGGGTGACAACAACCTAGTCAACTTCAACGCCACCAAAACACAGGCTTGTCTATTCACCGCCAAAAAGAGTCCGTTTAATCTAACTCCCACTTTCCGGAGTACATCTGTCACTGTTTCCGACAGTCTTGAGCTTCTGGGCATGAGGTTGACCACGAAACTCAACTTCGGCGCTGACATTGAGTCTAAGGCACAAACTGCGGCCAAAAAGCTGGGCATCTTAAACAAGGTGAAGCGGTACTTCACTCCTGGACAGCTCTTAATGTTGTATAAAGCTCAGGTCTGATCCTGTATGGAGTACTGCTGCCACCTGTGGCATGGCTCAGCCAAGTATCAACTTGCTGCACTTGACTCGGTTGAACGCAGAGCCAGGAGGCTCATTGGCGACAGTAAGCTGGTGGAGACCAAGCTTCATAGCCTAGCCCACCGCCGCAGAGTAGCCTGCTTGTCGGTCTTCTACAGATTGTACTTCGGTGAGTGTGCCCAAGGGCTACATGAGCTCAAACCGCCTTCCCCTTTCTACTATTGGACTTCCAGACGAACCGCAGGATATCACCCCTTTTTGGTTGACATCCCACATATCCGCACCAAGCACCTTTTCTTTTATGATGCGCACAGTCAAGGAGTGGAGCGCCCTGCCTGCGTCAGTATTTCCGAGCGCTTACAACCCGAATTCCTTTAAAGTACGAGTGAATAGGCTTCTTCTGGGTGAGCTCGCTACATCTTCGACCCCATCTTCGTCCTGAGGACTAGATTGAGGTCAAGAGCAAACCCATAGGTAATAAAAAAAAAAGTACATAAAAAACTGAGCAGTTATGTACAATTTATGACGGGTAGATGTCACGCGTGACGACATGTTATACTTAGACCTTAGACTTTTATATAATATACCTTAAACATTTATATGAATAATTTTCGACAGCTGAAATATTGTTTAGTACACCCACCCTTATTTTATTTTCACTAAATACCTAGACAGTAAATTAAATAAAATAAAATTAATAAATAATTTTTAATTTAATTGACACCCATTGACAAAGAGATTTTATCCTTCATCCTCAGATTATATTGTCATTGTTTCGTAAACATAAATTCTAGCGCATGGATATCAATATCTATGCCACCTTCCTATTCTAGCGTGTCAATTGTGGTGTCAATCTAGGATACAGCGAGTCACGATCCTGCCAGAGGGGGTGGGGTTAAAAAAATTATGGGAGGCGGGAAGTGTTCGTACTGTATGTGGTAATGAGATGACCCCCTCTCTAAACCAACAACGATTATCGTGTGTTGTCTGTCCTGCAGGTGGTACAGCACGACCCGTGTCGCGGCGGCGCGGGACACTGGAACTCTATCTTCCGGTTCAAGCATCTCGCCACAGGACACTATCTCGCCGCTGAAGCTTGTCTCAGGTCTGTACGATTTTTATTATTTATCTTATGTTTAATCGCATTACCGTGGAACTACCATTAACTACCGTGCAACTGTGATTGCATTACCGTGGAACCTCCTGTACACAGACGACATCGTTCTCATCGCCAAGACACCCAAAGAATTGCAAAACGCACTGTATCTATGGGTTAATGCTCTAGAAAATGCGGGACTCAAGGTTAGCTATGCAACAGCAATGAAATTTTTCTTACAAAATTTTAAAAGCTTTATATCTTCGTAATTATATTATAAATTGCAAATGTTATTTGTGACGCGGCAACTAGATTTTCTAAACTATTTTTGCATATATAAAATATTACTTTTATTAATTCCGTCTACGCGTATTGTGCGTCAAACTTTTGTATGGACTGAAATCACCTTAACAGGATCATTCTTAATATGCTGATGATTTTATATGGGAATGATCTGACCAATAAACTAAACAACTTTCTCTACGGGACTAACACCGAAATCTGTTTCATACAGCCAGCAGTTGTTTTTTTCGCGATTTCGATGTTTGTCCCTTAGAGAAGTTTTTTAGTTTACTAGTCTGATCACCCTACAGATTACCCCTAATATACCGCATGATGAAAATTTTGTACAGGCCCGAAGACACCATTTTTGGCGGTAGGTGCGGTTAGCGGGGCACGAAACAATGCAACATGTTTCAAGGTCGCACTATTTCGAGCTCGCTCACTCACGTTGCTTATATCAGTGCAAAATCATTGATATGTGGCGCGCGTCGGCGGCCTTGTATGCGGTATCTATTGGGGGTAATCTGTGGATCACCCCCTTTGAAAAGCCGTGAGCATATTATGTAAGATCCTATAGACTGGAATAGCCTCAGTACAAAAACCATGTTTGACAAAATTGACATGGGCTAGCAAGTTTTCATGAATGTGACAGTGAGTTGTTAGCCGGCGTTCTATAATCATGCTAATGATGTGAATAATTGCAGGGAGCTACCTCTAGAGGCGGGAGAGCCAGCCTACCAACTGGTATCAGTGCCGCACTCGTCAGAGATCGCGACGCTGTTCGAGCTGGACCCCACCACCATGACGCACTCTGACACGCCTGTGCCACAGAGCAGCTATGTCAGGTATAATGGCCGGCAAACATCTTGAGCAAGACCTTCACTGCATAAAATTTTTAGGCAAAAGCGCTACTGCGCGTACCTCTCACCCTCGCTCATTTTTCAATTTGTTTGCGGTGTACTGTACTTTCACCATCAACATATTATACACTCGTGTTTCGAATGCTTTCATAGCGAGGGAAGACAAACCAGAGGTTTGTATCTCTTAAGGGCCTATGTTGAAAAATAATTGAAGCGAAATGGGCGTGTGATAGCTTATATTACTGCCTGATGCGAGAGAAAGAGATGGGGCGGCGCGCGCGCCTGAAACGACGCAAGCGTAAAACAAACTTTATTTAATTGTGATTGTACTATTTATGTAAGTTCAATTCTGCTCTTATCAAAATTTGTAAAATATCAATCTCTTTTTTTTTAATTAAGTCTTGTGTTTCTATTATTCACCGTTTAGCAGTTCCAAGCGTTTACAAATAAAAAGGGAGGCAACTTTGGCCTGTTTTTCTATCCAGAAATCCAAATCCAGTCTTAATCGTGTTTTGGCTCTTGTCAAAACTTCAATTATATGTTCAATTTACACATATCCGTAAATCATACTCCTACTGTTAGTACTTCATGATATATGACGCTTTGAAGAATTCACATAGCCTCTTAACTAGTAGGGTTGCGCGTCCCGGTACCGACTTTGCAAATGCCCCATCCGTCCCCCGCACGCCTCGCGATAACCCGCCGCGACCAGAACCACTATAGTTTTTATTACTCTATGACACGGTGTGGTCATCAAGACACGTTAGTGAAATAAAATAATTTACTTTCGCAGGCTACAGCACTTATGCACGCATACGTGGGTGCACTCTACATCTATACCCATAGACAAGGACGAAGAGAAACCTGTTATGTCTAAGGTACTGTATAATTTTTTTCTTGTCTTGTAATTATAATCTTCTTTTTATCGTGTGGGCAGAGCCCTGGTGTCAGAGTTTTTTCAGACCGCCTTACGGTCTCTGACGTGGTTTTTATGTAACGACAACTACTTTGTGTGACTAAAAAACGATGCACAATCTCTGGGAAAAGTATGTAATGTATTTAAATTTACATCCTGTATTTACCAGTGTGACCAGTGTCCCACGAGTTTTCTTATCGCTTTAATAATATATATATTCAATTCCGCAGGTGGGTTGTTCAGTAATAAAGGAGGACAAGGAAGCCTTCGCCCTCATATCAGTGTCGCCCAGCGAGGTGAGAGACCTGGACTTCGCCAACGACGCCTGCAAAGTGCTGTCGGCCTTGTCGACCAAACTGCATCACGGGAATATAGAACATAACGAAAGGAAGTTAGTGCCATTTTTAAGATATAGAAAGATTGCTATGAACCTGATGAGATTATTGGTGTTCTTTCGCGAGCTAGGTACACTTTTCTGACACTTTTTGCGAGGAACGAGGTAGCATGAAATCCGAAAATTTGGATTTTATTCCATTTTTGAGCGTCGGTGGCGCGTTGCGGAGAGGTATGGACACCCAATTATAGGGGTCCGGGTTCAAATCCGCACGGGCAATATGCCATGTAGCAGTGAGTTTTTCTAACTTATGTACGTAATACCGACTGCTCTCAAACGGTGAAGGAAAACATCGTGAGGAAACCTGCATACACTGAAGAAGAAATTCTGATGCGTATGTGAAGTCTACCAATTCGATTTGGGCACGCGTGGTAGACTAATGCCCATACACCCTACCTGAGGGTAGGCCTGTGCCCTGCAGTGGGACGATGATTTTAGATTCTAATTTTCATTGTTAAAAACAATATTATAAAAAACTTCAAAAGGACTAGTTTGAAGCTATTATTCCGCAATTATAGGTTGTCTCGCTTAATGATAAGGTATACAATTGTAGCGATCCTTGGGGGAGGCCTATGTCCAGTAGTGGACGTCCATCGGCAGAGATTGTATGTAAATGCACTTTATCAGTTGATCTTGTACCTTACCAGAGAGGAATGCTAACGCTAGGCTAGTTCCTAGTTAGTTTCCTCTTCAGTTTTCAATACAGCTTCACTACCCGATGATAGTCTAAAAGTATTTTTTTTTATTTGACAGGGCTTTGACGTGCCTCCTACAAGACATAGTGTACTTCATAGCGGGCTTCGAGAACGAGCCTAACAAGTCAGAGGCATTGGAACTGGTTGTCGAGAACCCTAACAGAGATAGACAGAAGCTGCTGCGCGAGCAGTACATACTGAGGCAACTCTTTAAGATATTACAGGTAAGGTAGTAGTTTATAGCAGGCTTCAAACAATACTAGAGGCATTGGAACTGGTTGTTGAGAACCCTAACAGAGATCGACAGAAGAGCAGTACACACTGAGGCAACTCTTTAAGATATTACAGGTGAGGTAGTAGTTTATAGCAGGCTTCAAACAATACTAGAGGCATTGGAACTGGTTGTTGAGAACCCTAACAGAGATCGACAGAAGAACAGTACACACTGAGGCAACTCTAAGATATTACAGGTGAGGTAGTAGTTTATAGCAGGCTTCAAACAATACTAGAGGCATTGGAACTGGTTGTTGAGAACCCTAACAGAGATCGACAGAAGAGCAGTACACACTGAGGCAACTCTTTAAGATATTACAGGTGAGGTAGTAGTTTATAGCAGGCTTCTAACAATACTAGAGGCATTGGAACTGGTTGTTGAGAACCCTAACAGAGATCGACAGAAGAGCAGTACACACTGAGGCAACTCTTTAAGATATTACAGGTGAGGTAGTAGTTTATAGCAGGCTTCTAACAATACTAGAGGCATTGGAACTGGTTGTTGAGAACCCTAACAGAGATCGACAGAAGAGCAGTACACACTGAGGCAACTCTAAGATATTACAGGTGAGGTAGTAGTTTATAGCAGGCTTCAAACAATACTAGAGGCATTGGAACTGGTTGTTGAGAACCCTAACAGAGATCGACAGAAGAGCAGTACACACTGAGGCAACTCTTTAAGATATTACAGATGAGGTAGTAGTTTATAGCAGGCTCCAAACAATACTAGAGGCATTGGAACTGGTTGTTGAGAACCCTAACAGAGATCGACAGAAGAACAGTACACACTGAGGCAACTCTAAGATATTACAGGTGAGGTAGTAGTTTATAGCAGGCTTCAAACAATACTAGAGGCATTGGAACTGGTTGTTGAGAACCCTAACAGAGATCGACAGAAGAGCAGTACACACTGAGGCAACTCTTTAAGATATTACAGGTGAGGTAGTAGTTTATAGCAGGCTTCTAACAATACTAGAGGCATTGGAACTGGTTGTTGAGAACCCTAACAGAGATCGACAGAAGAGCAGTACACACTGAGGCAACTCTTTAAGATATTACAGGTGAGGTAGTAGTTTATAGCAGGCTTCTAACAATACTAGAGGCATTGGAACTGGTTGTTGAGAACCCTAACAGAGATCGACAGAAGAGCAGTACACACTGAGGCAACTCTTTAAGATATTACAGGTGAGGTAGTAGTTTATAGCAGGCTTCAAACAATATTAGAGGCATTGAAACTGGTTTTTGAGAACCCTAACAGAGATCGACAGAAGAGCAGTACACACTGAGGCAACTCTAAGATATTACAGGTGAGGTAGTAGTTTATAGCAGGCTTCAAACAATACTAGAGGCATTGGAACTGGTTGTTGAGAACCCTAACAGAGATCGACAGAAGAGCAGTACACACTGAGGCAACTCTTTAAGATATTACAGATGAGGTAGTAGTTTATAGCAGGCTCCAAACAATACTAGAGGCATTGGAACTGGTTGTTGAGAACCCTAACAGAGATCGACAGAAGAACAGTACACACTGAGGCAACTCTAAGATATTACAGGTGAGGTCCTAGTACTTGATCGTTGGTTGGGCTGCTGCAAGCAAGGGTCGTTATGTAACACTGCAACCATCACTGGTCTATTGTGATCGCCCCAAGCTCACCCATATTTTACGCATACCTCCGCACTTATGGTATTTTCCTTTCATTCTCGGGAATGCAGGTTTCCTCACGATGTTTTCCTTCACCGCCGAGCTAGTACATAAATTCTGTAGAACTTAGTGGTGCAGGCCAGGAATCGAACCGCGGCCTCATGATTGAATCAAAGAGAGAGAGCTAGCTCTTCCGCGTGGACTATCATCGCTAAGATAAGGGTTGAGTGTTGTTGGCTACCGGTATATTTCTTTTGACAGATATATCAAAGGGGCCGTAGGTAGTAGGTCTTTTTTAAATATTTTGTTCTCTAAATTTTGTATATTTAACAGAAAAAATATTTTGAACAGTCCTTTGTAAAAGTGAATATTTTGTTTCAGGGTCCATTCCAAGAGACCCCTGAAGGCGACGCGTTCTTGAAGATCGAAGAGTTGAACGACCTCCGATACGCCGCCTATAAGTACATCTTCAGGCTGTGCTACAGGATATTGAGGCTCAGCCAACAGGACTACAGGAAGAATCAAGTGAGCCGATACAAAGCTTACTTAGAACACAGTTACATAAGCATAGTGCATAGTTTACATAAGTATGTTACTAACAAATTGAATCATGGTTATTTGAATGAATAAATTTATAATTAGTATTAACTAGTCAGCGATCAGATCGACGAGATGTACCTACGGCGTACTTATAAGTACAGGATACTGGGTCTCAGCAAAAGGGACTATAGGAAGAATCAAGTGAGTCGATGTAATAAAGCCTAGAATAAAGCTTATTATTGAATCACTCTGCACTATGCGACGCGACCCTCGTGAAACAGTCATGCATTTCGCATCGAGATTCCCTACCCCAGCATCAGCCCATACAGGATGTAAAATTAAATGAGACACAGAGAAGGGGTGCTTCACACCATCAAACTGAACAACTTTCTCTATGGGACCAATATTAAATCTCGAAAAAAAAATCTGCTGTCCCATTCATTTCAGTCTAGTTATGTTTTCAGTTTTGTATGGGACAGCGGAATTTTTTTTCGCGATTTCAGTGTAGGTCCCATACTATAAGTTGTTCAGTTTGATGGTCCCAAGCACCCCTTTAAGTAAGTGTCCCATTTAATTTTACACCCTGTATACGTCCCACTGTAGGGCACAGGCCTACCCTTAAGGTGGGTGTATGGGCGATAATCCACCACGCGTGCCCAACGCGGATTAGTAGATTTCACATACGCATCAGAATTTCTTCCTCAGCGTATGCAGGTTCCTCACTATGTTTTCCTTAACAAGAGAGCAGTCGGTATTACGTACAAAAGTTAGATAAACTCATTGGTACATCGCATGTCGTCCGTGCGGATTCGAAACCGAACCCTCATGATTGAGTGTCTATCCATACATCTTGGGCATTCAGTGTGATATTTACTATTCGCTACCAGCGCACGATTCAATTTGACCCACATTAGTCTTTCTAAATATTATATTATATTATATACAAAAAAATACAAAATACAAAAAATATTTATTTTCAATGAGCACTTACTTTACGTTTAAATTTAGTTCACAACAATCTGGGTATAGGCTATTATAGGCTAGGCTATTATATTATATTATACGAGCGTTAACCCGCGACTTCGTCCGCACAAATTATATACCAGATTTTAAGTCAGATCATAAGCTATCAAACAAATAGTTCTAGTAATATAAGCTATCAAAAGTTTCATCAAAATCGGTTCAGTACTTTTTGCGTGATGCTCGTTCAAACAAACAAACAAACAAACACACAAACAAACAGACAGACAAAAAATCCAAAAATTGGTGATATGGAATCAGGGATATCTAAAAACCATATCGTAACTTATTTTTTGTTAATATCTTCAATGTACAGACACACTTCTGTTACAGCTTTATAATAGTATAGATATGATACACTAGCAGCTCAAAGCTGACGCGTGTATATCACTGCACTTGTTTAGTTGACTGTTTCTTAAGGGGACGTTGAGACCAACAACTAAATATCTTTCTGTATGGGACTTACATCGAAATCGGTTCGCAGTTTTGTATGAACAAAACTACAAACCTGCTAGACCCAAATGTATGAGACTGCTGATTATTTTTTCGCGATTTCGAAAAGCGAAACCGTTCGTGAAAGACCCTACATTTCGCAGTCGCCGATATACATTTTCTGCGGCAAGGTTAATTACGTAATTGAGTAACAAGCTCTCTTCCAAAGAGGCTCACCGATTTTACACCACAATATGTTTACAGGAATACATAGCGAAACACTTCGGCTTCATGCAGAAGCAAATAGGTTACGATATATTGGCAGAAGACACGATCACCGCACTTCTGCACAACAACCGCAAGCTTCTCGAGAAGCACATCACTGCCTCGGAGATTGAGACCTTCGTGGGTGAGTGTTCTATTGTACATGATATTACAGATAGGGTACGATATATTGACGGAGATTGCAGCCCACGTGCCACTGATATGGTCGGTATGACATATCTGTTCATACATTACGTTCAGAATAAGGTCATAAATCATAATTTTATTAAGACAAGACTTATGTATATAAGGTTGAAATAAAAAGATTTGTTTTTTGTTCACGTAGCTGTAGTTCTCGAACTAAATAGGCCTTATGCTATTTCTTCTTGTTCTCTCTTCTGTGGTCGCTAGATTATTATGTCGTTCGTCTGCAGGGCTCGTCCGCAAGAACATGAAGACGTGGCAGTCTAGGTTCCTAGACTACCTGAGCGACCTGTGTATTTCCAACCGGAAGGCTATAGCCGTCACTCAGGAGCTGATCTGCAAGAGTGTCCTCTGCGCCAATAACTCTGACATACTCATTGAGACCAGGTAACACTACACACAAATATTTTCACTAGCACATTATCCCTAATTTTGACCGGCGACTTCGTCCGCGTGGATTACCCCTTTGCGGGTAGGTTCCGCGCCGAACGTTCCGTCGAATACGCGTCTACTAGGAAAAATGGCGCTTAATGACGCGTACTGGTGTGTCGCCGGTATAGGGAAAAGCGTTGCGCGCTTGTTCGATGGAACTTTCGGCGCAGAACGTTCAGCAGGTGTGCCGTAACACTTAGTGCACCCCTACATCCTCTGTAGAATATATTTTCCAAATTTGATCCAACTTTAGTTTCGCAGATTTCTCACCTACATCAGCTATTTGAGTTTTGGAGCGCAGTGTTGTGTTCCGGATACGGTTCGTCCTTTTCACACCTAGTATCATCATCATCATCTCAGCCGATGGACGTCCACTGCTGGACATAGGCCTCCCCCAAGGATCGCCATAACGACCGATCCTGCGCTGCCCTCATCCAACGGGATCCCGCCGCCTTCACAAGGTCGTCGGTCCACCGTGTGCGGGGCCTACCCACGCTACGCTTTCCGGTACGCGGTCGCCACTCGCAGAACCGATGGCCGATGGGGCCGAAAAGTTCTCGAGTGGCGACCGCGTACCACCTAGTATACTACGAAATTTTTTTTTCTCGGTCGGGACTTGAACCCGCACTCTTCCAAACCGGGGAACTGCGCTCCATAGCTCTCTGACAAACCTACAGTTTGGACTTTTGAACCTTCGTTAATGACCAGGTTTGGGCACCGTAGGATAGGATGGGATGGAGGATAGAATAATCATGTCGATAAGTTTGCGCTTGAGTGAGAGTGGAAGGTGGTTGCCCTTCATTAGTTCCTTAATGGACCACTAGCTCTTCCAGGCGTTGTCGACACGGTGAGCGACTTCTTTATCCTGGGTTCATACAATTTTATTTCCTTCTAAATTAATTAATTACGCTGATAAATATGTTATTGTAATGTTTCAAAAATAATTAGGTTACAGATAATTCTATAACATTTTATATAGTTATTCTTAAATATTACAGATTGGTCTCGACAAAATACGAAAAAAGAAAATCACCTGACAAAGACAACCTAAGTTACATGGTTGAAGACGAAGTTATACTTTTATGGAATAACAAACAGGTAAGTTTTCGAGACAAACTTACTCCATCTGATTTTATATTTTATTTTTACTTTATTTTATTCTTTTTAGGAAAACTTACGGAATAATTACAGGATAGAAGGGTATCAACATTTTTATAAAACGACATTGCCAACTAAAAGTTTCCACAGATAAATATCATTCGTTTTACATATTTGTGTGTGAAAATACAAATTTAGAATCAATAAAAGTAATGAAGAGTTACGTTACAAAATTACAATTATTTTATATAGCGATAAGACCGCCTTATTTGTACCATATTCAGTTTATGTTTCCTATTGTGCATTGTATTTTCTTTTGGTGTAAATAAAGTATATTTTATTCATTCATTCATTCAATTATTTACTCCACAGAACACCCGGCTACTATCAAAACTTGCAGCGGAAGCCCGCGTGGACCCGAACTGCGAATCCGCTGCCATATTGGACTACTACCGCCACCAACTGGACTTATTCTCCAACATGTGCCTCAACAGGCAGTATCTGGCCCTGAACAGTCTATCTCCACAGCTGAGCATCCAGCTTATACTATTGTTAGTTGAATGTTGTCACACTAGTACCAAGAAAGAGTATCTATTACTACATACAGTACTCCCTGCCTCCCACCAAATTTTTACCTCACCTCCTCTATTGCCCTCTGATTACCTCGGCAGTTACCAGTAGCATAAATTGACACCACAATTCACACGTTAGAATTTATGTTATGAAAGAAAGAGAATATAATCTCAGGACGAAGGATAAAAACTCTTTTTGAATAGACAGGTGTCAATATGCGTTTGATTTACGAAAAAGTCATTGTACCGCACGCAGCTAAAGTTATTGCAGTACTAGACTCCCTTTTGCATGGTGCTGACGTCATCTTGTCAATTTCTGTTTTTTGCGAACAGTGTCCGGGTTTTCCTAGTACCGTGTAGTATCAGACTCCGAATATTACCAATCCAGTCAGGTGTCATAAGAGGCTATCAATTCCTTCAGACATCATGCGCATCTTTAACGCCCGAACCGTGAGGCTGCTGGTTATAGCCACTGCATCTGACCCTACATCTGATCTTTTCAGTCTCCCGTTCCATCAGACATAGAATATACATACATAAACTCCTTTTTCCTAGAGGGGTCAGAGACAATGGATCTACATTTTGGGCGGTTCTGCCAACCCTCTCTTGCTTCCTCTAGGTCCATACATCTTGTCATACATTCCAGTTGATTTCGGCTACTTTTAGCATTGCAACAAGAGAGTGCATCTGTGTTTAGCGCGTACACTTATGAAATTTAAAATATCCTACGTACCCTGACTTGATATCTGTTCTTCTCTGTTTTAAGAAGGACCCTGTATAACTGCAATGAGTGCGATCTATAAGGCGGGCATAAGTGGAAATGTTGGAAGGGGACGGCGCAAACATCGTATCAACTTTAAATTCGTGGTTGAAACATTGGCGAGATGACAATTCGGTATTCACTATGGTTATGTCATTGTCTAAAACTCATAAAAACTCCGACGATCTGAAGGATGCAAGAAGAATGTTACATTTGTGAGCTCGTCCATGTTTTTGACAGCATTGTGACGCTTAGTGAATTGCACTCCAGATCTACCCGAAACCGATGAGCATGCATGAAAGGATGAATGTGGAGGAAGCTAGAGAGGTTTGTCAGGATCATAGCTGTTGGCGTTCTGTTGTCTCTGCCTACCCCAGTGGGAGACGGGCGTGAGAATATGTATGTCTGGCGATAAAAATGTAGAACTGAAGATATTTCTTTTAAATTGCAGATGTATGTCAAACTCGGAGCTGTCGTACGAAGTGCGGGCGTCCTTCTGTCGCCTGATGCTTCACTTGCACGTAGACAGAGACCCGCAGGAGCCCGTCACACCGGTCAAGTACGCTCGCCTCTGGAGCGAGGTCTGCGTATGCATACACATACACGAGTTAGTATATACAGGGTTTGTAGTAGTATACTTCTTTATATGGGTTTTTAAAGGGATGGCATGCATGCATATACTCACGACTACAGGGTGTAACAAAACACCTCAGTAATACTTAAGGGGGTGCTTCAGACCATCAAACTGAACAACTTTCACTATGGAGCCAACATCGAGAACAAATAAAAAAAATCTGCCGTCCCATACATAACTGCAGTACCGAATCGACTAAAATGTATGGGACAGCAGATTTTTTTATTTATTCTCGATGTTGGCTCCATAGTGAAAGTTGTTCAGTTTGATCACAGAACATTATAAGAGGGGTAAGAAGTGCAAAATTGGCGTGGAACGTGTCGCCACAGGTTATGCAATGATTTGCATAACACCATGAGGTGCGCGGCGTGGTGCGAGCGAGAGGGCATGAGTGATTGTAGCAGCGTGAGCGGGAAGACAAGTGGCGACAGCCGTCTCCGAAGCATAAGCACTACTTTGCATTTCTAACCCCTCTTATAATGTTCTGTGAGTTTGATGGCCTGTATATTTCGGGAAGTCAGAGGTATTCTGAAACCTCAGAAAATCCATATTTCACTAGTAGTAACGAATGTTTGTCCTGTCTGATGGGTAGCGACCCCGTCGCCACTTATAATAATGGTTAAACCATCATAGGTAGGTAGGTAAGATAATTGTACTAACAGTTTTATGGATTAATGTGATGTGAAATGAATGATTATTTTTGTATCGTAGAAGGTATTTCACGGGCCGTAGTCCGGACCTTTGGAACACGAACAAACCTTATATACAGTAGTAATAGCAGGTTTATAAGTCTCCCCGATGTACCTGCGCACTTGACCAATTTTAATAGCGCGCGATATTATATTGACCAATCAGGATGCCACCTTCAATCCGTTTACGCTATTGGCTGATTTGTTTTCGCGCCCTTCTCGCTGCTATCCGACTTTTCACCCTTTGATTACTAAATGACTTCGGGTTTTGTCGGGGACTCGGGCCTGCTCTGCGCAAACTAAGATTGACGAGCGTTATTTTCCTGGTCGTAATGTACCAAAGTAGATACGGCGATCAGTAGGAACTGCATGTTACACTGGAATACGGTTCCCGTACCGCATTCAATTCAATTCATTTATTTTGTTTCATATCATAGATCCATAGTGGTGTTAGTAACAATATGACATTTATTTAACATAAACAAAAGGGGGCCTAGAGCATTGATGTTACAAAGTTCATTTCGTTTGTATGGCTATGACAAACCGCAATTTGTGATTTTGTGTGACATGTTGTTTCTATGATCCTGATTGTCCATCGTTAGAGACTAAGTCAATGCCTTAAGCGTATAGCATACAGAAGAAGAGTCGAGGTAGCTTCGAGGCGCGGGCGCGCCTCAACGACCTTGACATATGATCAATAATTGTATATCATACCAATCCGAGCGGCGCGGCACTCGAATTTATTCTTGGTATACAATTAAGGCGCGCTTGCGCCTCAACGCTGCTTCAAATCATTCTGTATGCTATACGCCTTATACTTTCGTCCATTCTGTCTGCCTGTATGCACCACCTAGAAATCAATCATTTTTGCACCTATTAAAAAACAATTGGCCGCATAACATAGTGAAATTCCGTTTCAGCTATCAATGCGTGAAAGGCGGGCCCGACGCGACTAGAGAGAAGGTAAAGGAACAGTTCGCGCCTACGATCCGCTTCGTGGAGGACTACCTGTGCAACGTGGTCACGCGCACGTGGTACTTCAGCGACCACGACCAGAACAAACTTACCTTTGAAGTCGTCAAGCTGGCCAGGGAGCTGATTTACTTTGGATTTTATAGGTTAGTTGTTTTATCTTTCTGCATTACGGTTGCGACCGTGTATCGGAAAGCCCCCCAAAGGCACTCAGCAATTTGCTACCAATTAGCGCTGCAATTTATCGATGATTTTGTATTAATTTTCTGGGGATCTACGAAGAGATTTCCCTAAATACATCCCGCGACTTCGTCCGCTTCGATTACCCCTTAAGAGGTCTATTTTCGAAAGATCCTTTCTTAGTGCACCCCTACATACTCTGTAGAATATATATTCCAAATTTCATGTTTCCATCTTCAGCGGTTTAGGCTGTGCGTTGTCTGTCAGTCAGTCAGTCACGGAACTCTTATAAGTAGAGATTTTGTATCATTGCAGCTTCAGCGACCTGTTACGACTCACCAAGACTCTCCTCAGCATACTGGACTGTGTCACAGCGATGGACCTCCTGAACGAAACCAACGCGCTCTCGGGCGAAGTTGAGTGTAAGTACTAATTGAAAACAAGATTCCGCTCGCAGTCTGGCGTCCTCGAGGACTTTAATTCCATGGATCTTCTTCTTCAGTCGAATCGTTGGAGTGTCACAGAGTTTGACATGCAATACTATTTTTTTTTTTTTTTTATGTTTGATAGGTAATCATTTGACCCCGAACTCACCTGGTGTTAAGTGACGATGAGCGTAACTATTATATCATTACAAGAGTTTTCCTGCGACTTCGTCCGCACGGGTTCCCGTGATCGTAGAGACAATTGGTATAACAGATTTTAAGTTTAATCATAAGCTTTCAAGCACAAAGTTTCATCGAAATCGGTTCAGTAGTTTATGCGTGATGCGCGAACAAACACACAAACAGACAAACAGATAAAAGTAAATTTGATTTGATAAGAATTCCAAAAATTGTTGATTTTGAGTCAGGGACACCTAAATACAGTACGACCAGGAAAATAATTCCAGTCGTCAATCTTCGTTTGCGCAGAGCAGGACCGAGTCCCCGACAAAACCCGAAGTCATTTAGTAATCAAAGGGTGCAAAGTCGGATAGCAGCTAAAAGGGCGCGAAAACAAATTAGCCAATAGCGTAAACGGATTGAAGGTGGCACATCCTGATTGGTCAATATAATTTCGCGCGGTGTTAAAATTTGTCAACTGCGCAGGTACATCGGGGAGACTTATAAACCTGGTACTACTGTACTAGCGTAACTCTTTTTGCAAACTTCTTCAATGTACTGACACATCTGTTACAGTTTTATAATACTGGAGATAGATAGATACGTGGGCCTTTGCCCTGCAGAGGTTATACTT
This sequence comes from Agonopterix arenella, assembly GCA_927399405.1. Lineage (NCBI taxonomy): Eukaryota > Metazoa > Arthropoda > Insecta > Lepidoptera > Depressariidae > Agonopterix > Agonopterix arenella. Next base: position 10,168,294 of record OV656714.1, read on the forward strand.
ACTTACAATCTGACGATGTTTTAATATTACATGCAGCTCAGGAAAAAGAGACCCAACAAAAACGTAAGTGATACCGTAAGCCATGAAGTCGGAATAGGAAGACGGCGACTGTCATATTGTCAATGGAAAATATACCGTATTTATTTACGATATAATCTTAAGTTTGTCGTCGGAACATACCTAGGACGATTAAATCGTTCTTGGAACATACTAGAGAACTAGGCTCTTGTAGTGCATATTGTTTTAATGTTCTTTAGTATAACACATCGCTTCAGTGGAACAAACAATTCTTCTTCTTCTTATCGTGTGGGCAGAGCCCTGGTGTCCAGAGTTTTTCCAGACCGCCTTACGGCCTCTGACCTGGTTTTTATGTAACGACTACTACCACCGGAGATAGTAGCCGGGACCAACGGCTTAACGTGCCACAAGAGCACGGAATCATTTTTTTCTTTACAGACAATAAGTTGATTCAGCCTGCAATGTCCTAACCAACTGGGGAAAAACGCACAAAGTGACATATCACTAGGTGTCCCCCGTGGGAATCCGTGTGAAGAGCCAATGCTCTTAACCATTAGACCACGGAGGCAGAGAACCAGCAATTGAAACAGTTGACTTTAAGTTGTGTTTTGTATTATTTTAGCTGAAGGCGGCGTGCTCCGAAGCATTGGTGATATGGGAGCCGTCATGACTTCCATAACACTCGGCTCCGTCGCTAGGAATGTAAGTTCTTACATTTAACGCATAAAACTTACCCTAGATCCCAGCTGCCGAGCTTGCGGAGAGGATGAGGAGACCATGGAACATATCCTTTGTGACTGTGATGTCTTGGCGGCAAAACGCGTGAGCCTTCTCGGAAATGGATATCCAAAACCGGAAGACCTTGGGTTTCTTCCCCTCAACGGTATCGCCTCCTTCGATGACCATGTATTTGAAGGGTGAAGAAAATCAAAAGTATTGGGGCCAACACAAAAGATCCCACTGGGTCGCAGTGTTGCTGGCTTGCCAGCCCCCACAACAAGATAAGATAAACTCATCCATTTTTTGACTTCCTCTCCTAATGCAGCCATCTACATTAATATTTATTCATTTATATGTAGTTTTCTTATCTGGAATTCATATTTTGATGTAACTAGTGAATAGATGAAATTCTTATGTGGAAGTCGCGTGGCTAGTGGGTTCACGGACATGCGTAATTTGCTGGGCCCGTGGCTTCGTCATTTTGTGAACCTCTAAAATATTTTTGTTCTTAAAACAATACTTGAGATTTCACAATACATTTGATAGACTAAGGGATAAGTGTACTTTTTGCAACCATCAGCAGCTAGTCGGATTCAGTGTTTATGGGGTGTAGAGCATCTCTGTGATGGGGATGAACTAGGTCTGCCTGCATAACTTCAGTCGGTTTAGGAGTTACAGACGTTTAAAGGTCAGTACAAAATTAAATCAGTTTAGTTTAGTAGTTTTAGTTTAGTTTAGTTTAGTGTATCTCCTAAATCGACTGGCAGTTCAAGTCAGTTTTTGTACTGTTGACATAGCTGCAATGCATACTACAATAATATGATACGATCAGCCTTGCAGCTGATCGTAAATTTTTTACTAACCTTTAAATATCAGTAACTCCTAAACCGACTGAAGTTATGCAGGCAGACCTGGTCCATCCCCATCACAGAGATGCTCTACACCTCATAAACACTGAATCAGCCCTGCAGCTGATGGTTGCAAAAATTACACTTATCTCTTAGTTTATGACATTGGCAGAATTGCAGTGACAGCGACCGGCCATTAATACAATTAGTTCGCAAAGTGTCGATTCCACCTGTCAAAGCTGCTCGTCTAATTATGATGCAGACTGTGCAGACTATTATGTGCACTTGTATGTGGATGTTAGTGAGGGGGCTACATTTTACCCGGCAAATATCTTGAAAAATGTGCGGGGGTGAGAGGTATGCGCATTATTATGCAGTAACGCTCTCACGTACAAATTTTATTCTACGCATTCAAGGCCGTGTTCTTCTTTGACTATTTATTACAAGGACTTGCCTTGCGGTAGCATTTCTCCTCTGCCACGGTAAAAGAACAATTAATCATGTGCATTTACATTCGATTTTATACCTTATCACTAAACGAGACAGCCTATAATTGCGAAACAATAACTTCGAAATTAGAACGTTTGGGGTTCACACAAGACAACTTTTCACTATTTTTAACATACAAAATTAGAATCTAAAGTTATGGGGAATAAAATCCAAAGTTGCGGATTTCATGTTACCTCGCCCCTCACAAAAAGTGGCAGAAATGTTTGTTAGTAGAATGACACGCGTAACTATTCCCTATATAAGTAATCAAAGCTGCTCAAGATGTTTGCCGGTCGCTGAAATAAATAATTATATAAGCATAAATCAGGTAATGCAATAAACTTTTCTTTTATCATATTTTCGGCATTTTCTATTACTATCAACTATCATTATCAACTAAAGGTGTTACGGTGACCATTCTGTATGTAGTATATACATGTTGTGTGGTATTAATAGCAGTCGTGTACCCTTCAGGTGGGTGCGGGTGCAGGCGGGGGTGCCCCGGGCGGCATGCAGCGCAGCGCGTCGGCGCTCGTGCTGGCGCGGGAACATCCTCTCGTTATGGACACCAAGCTGAAGATCATCGAGATACTACAGGTATACACTACATCAACACTAAAATATCCCTCTACATCTTCTGTTGAATGGAAACCTGGAACCTGGACCTGGAATATGGGTCGTTTTAAAGCCAGAAGGAGTAATATGGCATCGGTACAATTGATTGCAGCAGTAAATATAAAAAGATTTCTGAAACTATTGTCATAAGTTTGGGCTCCTCTAGGTAGGAAACAGCTGGATATATTTTTGTTAATCATCCCACCTGAAGAACTTGGTATGTTTTGAGAGTACTTTATGGATTTTTTGAAAACAAGTGGCTGAAAGGTAATGGTGTAGTATATTTTTAGAACCCGATCATGAAGCCCTTTCATTTGATACACAACACAACAGGTTTCAGAAAAAAATTGTAATCCCATACAAAAAATTGATGACGTCATAACTCCCCCACTCCACTCGAGAAAGCGACATCGTCATTTTTCCTCCTCAGGAAACTACTGAATGCAACTATGGAATGCAATGATACCCCAAGTCGGTATGAAACTACTCAGTCCTACGGAAAATTGGCATCTCTACTAATAGGCTAGATCTAACATTCAAAATGATAACAAAATCTTTCCAAATGGCAGTTCATCCTAGACGTGCGACTGGACTACCGGATAAGCTGTCTCCTATCCATCTTCAAGAAAGAGTTCGAGTTGGCTGGAGACAGGAACGCGGAGAACCTTGCCAGGGCTGATGTGGAGGCTATAGGGCTTCAGGCTGAGGGGATATTCAGCTGCCGGTGAGTTATTACTAGTGTTGTAGGGATGGGCTGTAGGGTCAGCTGTCTTCTTCAAGGAGTTGGAGCTGGCTGGAGATAGGAACGCCGAGAATCTGGCTAGAGCTGATGTGCTGGCTATAGGGCTGCAGGCTGACTTCAGCTGATTCAGCTGCCGGTGTGTTCTTATTGGACGCGGTGGTGTTCTGGGGATAGAATGTTTATAAATGTTGTCAGGCAAGTCATTGGGTTCCAACGATATTGGTTGTAAAATCGATAACCCTATTGTAAGGCCAATGTTTTCAAGTTTTGTTAATTACAGCCTATAGAATTATAGCTTCTTTAGAAGCCCACTGCAGGACAAGTCCAATTTAGTTAGTGTAACTTTTTGTTAAGCCAGGTCAGAGGCTTATCAAGGCGGCTTGAAAATAGTCTGGTAGCAATTTGACTATTCAGTTGCCTCCACCAATCCGCACTGGGTCCGCGTGGTGGAGTATGGCCCACTCCTTCTCACCATTATTTGTGAGAGCCTTTGCCCTGCAGTGGGATCCTAAAGTAATTCAAAAATAGCGTGTATGTAACGACTTATGACTGTGGATGACGCAAAAGAGGTGTGTCAGGATCGTAGCCGATGGCGATCCATTGTCTCTGCTTACCCCAATGGGAAACAGGCGTGAGTATATGTATGTATGTATGTAAAAAATAACAACTTGAAAGCAACAACTAGGATGGGATTTGGACGGGAAAATCCTGCACTTCTAATTTCAAAGTTAGGTAGGATATCCAGAGATACAAAGAGGTATTGTGCCCAGCAGTGGGGCTATGATAAATATTTAATGTTATACAATATAACTTTTAGATTGGTACTAAACTCTGTCTATGAACTTTTAGATACTATCCATACTAGATCTTATAGTAATGTTTGAAAGATAAATCATTCCTAGTATAGTAAACATAGTGACTAACGCATGTTACTTGGTGATGGGGATATTATATGGGTTTTATACAGGCTGTAAACTTGCTTTACATATAGAGTCCTTCTTAATATGCTGACACTTTTTTAAGGGGATGATCAGACCGTCAAACTGAACAACTTTCTCTACGGCACCAACATCGACACGGAGAAAAAAAATCTGCTCTTCCATACGAAACTGCAAACCTACTCAAGCCAAATAGGACAGCTGATTTTATTTTTTCGCGATTTCAATGTTGCACCTATAGAGAAAGTTGTTCAGTTTGACGGTCTGATCATCCCTTTAAAAAAGTGTCAGCATATTAAGAAGGACCCTGTATTTTAGAGGGTTGTTCGTCAGACCATCAGACTGAACAATTTTCACTATGGAGAGTCGAAATAAAATAAAAATGTTGTTTCATACAATTAAATTAAAAATTAAGTATTTCAGATTATTTTAAAACAATGGAATAACTGTTTATTTTTCACAATTTCAATGTTTGCCCCATAGTAAAAGTTGTTCAGTTTGATGGTCTACAGCGCCCCCTAAAAGATGTAAAGCATTTAAGATTACATCTTGTATGGTAACATAACATTCCTTAGAGACAAATATACTTGCCAACTTACCATTGGTTGTCTGTACTGTTTGAGTCATTATCATCATACTAGTCCACTGTCGGACTTGAATTATTATCGCTGCTGGGTAGTGTATTGATAATGTTAATTGGTGTATTGATAATGGGTGGCTTCTGTAAGCTGTGATTCAAAATTTAGATTTTCTCAAATTATGGTATATGTGATATGAAGATAAAAACCTTAAATTAACTGCATCTCTAGATTCGATTACTGACCAACAAGTACATACTAATATAAATGGTAAATAGATAAACAAAATGCGTATCTCTATCTATCTGTCTGTTACGTTTTCATGCTTAAATAGCTTAACCGATTTTGATGATACTTAAACCCTGATGAGTGAAGACTGACATAAGCATAAAAATTCCATGCAGATGAAATCGTGGGCAACAGTCAGTTTGATATAAAGGCTGGGCCACACCTCTGTGCAGCTGCAGAACGGGTGCAGGCCGGCAGTAGTTGTAAACTATGGAATTATATGCGAGGTGTCACACTGAATGCAGTCCGGCGCGGCTGCGGAACGGTAGTCGCAGAGTGTGACACCTCGCATATAATTCCATAGTTTACAACTACTGCCGGCCTGCACCCGTTCTGCAGCTGCACTCTGTGTGGCCCAGCCTTAAATGTGACTTCGAAACTCGACACAAAGAAAAGTATTTTTAGGCTTTTTCAGTTGTTACAAGTCAAATTTGTTGGTTCTGTTATCGATTTTAGATTTTTGGTTTATTTGTTTTGGTTTAATAATTTGTTAAAACCTTCCAATAAAAAGTTTTATTTTATGTGCGATCAAATATGAACTTTTTCCAAAAAGCAACGAGTGATGTAAAAAAAAAACTAATAAAACCAATTATTTCAGAGCAATACAAACAGTGCCAGATAGCTGTCTCCCAAAAAATGTAGATCTGTTAGTAAGAGCTACTCTACTGCATGGTTTGCTTCTAACTGGATGCGGTGGCGGACGCATGCACATTGTTCATTGTTAGGCTAGTTCTAACGTCGGCACGACACATTCTAACCCCCGAACAATTGTTCTAACCCCCTCACACACACACGTACACAGTGACGTCCTATGGTATGTGATCATACCATCAAAATCAAACTTGTAACAAATCACTCCAGTAATATTTTAAGGGGTGGTTTAGACCATCAAACTGAGCAACTTTCACAATGGGACCAACATCGAAATGGCGAAATTTTTTATCGTATCGATCGTAAAATAAACATTTTGTTTATTTTACGATCTTCGTAAAATAAACAAAATGTTAACAAAAAATTAAAACCGCCTTCAAAAAAACTAAAAAGTTAAAAAATAATAATGCAGCCGATGACTTTTTCGTTCGCGTAATAAGAACATTAATTTGTGTTATCGAAGTTGCTGTCAAGCCGGTACGATTCGTGACAGGGCTTGCATTAGTTTTTTCTCTTGGCTTGACACCGACTTATATAAAACAAATAAATGTTTTTTAACTTTTTAGTTTTTTTGAAGGCGGTTTAATTGTTTTTTGTTAAAATTGTTTATTTCTCAATTTTAAGTGTTGAATTCATTAGTTCAATTTAATAGTAGTGCTTTAAATTAACAAACTCACTAGCCGGCTCTACGATTTTCGAAGATTCCCCTCGATTTCTCTGGGATGCCATCATCAGATCCTGCTTTCCTTATCATGGTACCACCCTTGGAATATGTTCTTTCCAACATAAAAAGAATTATCAAAATCGGTTCATAAACGACGAAGTTATCTGCGAGCACACATACAAAAAAATATATATACGGTCGAATTGAGAAACCTCCTTTTTTGAAGTTGGTTAAAAAAGTGCAATTCACTAAGCGTCAAATCGATGTCAAAAACATCGACGAGCTCACAAATGTAACATCTTTCTTGCATCCTTCAGATCGTCGGCAGTTTTTATATAAGTGACACATGACATAACCATAGTGAATACCGAATTGTCAGCTCGCCGATGTTTCCACGAAGAATTTAAGGTTGTGACGATGTTTGCGCTTAGTGAATTGCATCGCTGTAAACCTATTCGACCCAAATGTACGGGACAGTTGATTTCCTCAGCGATTTCGGTTTTAGTCTGTGGGAACTTGCTATAGATGTCAGCACTCACAAGTTAGAAGAAGAAATATGCTCCATACAAAAGACAACGTTCACTGTGAATACGTAACTCGTAACCTACTACAAATAAGGTTCACAATCGAATGCAAGACATACATCGCGCAAGAGAAATAATCACAGAGATTCGATACATATTCAAGGTCCAACTAAAAACTGTCGGTCCACGGCCGGTCCCCAGGCTTCACATATAGCCTGGTGGAAGATCTTCCCTTTTCAATGAAGGAACACTCCAAGTAGCACCTCCATAAGTCTTATAGAGAAAGTTATTTAGTTTCATGGTCTGATTATCCTCTTTAAATAATGTGTATTATTTTACTAGGACCTCATGTACCATATCCGTTCCTCATCCCTCTATTTCCACGCAAATCAGGATCCTATTTCATAAACATTACAATTATTATTTACTATGACAATTCAGTCTACATGGATATGGTTAGACAGCATGTGTCCTAACATTCTCAGTAATGGTGCTGAAATAGTCATTGTTAATTAAACTTGTCATGTCAAGGATATACAGGGTGAAATTGATATCATTAGCATCCTTTTAAACTAAGAGTCTGCCAAAAATCAGCTGTTCCATACTTAACTGCACCCGCCGCTGCTGCCTACTCGACTCAAATGTATGCAACAGCTGATTTATTTGTTGCTCCGATCGGTTTGCTCCCATAGTAAAAATTTTTCAGTTTGATAGGTAGACTCTTAGTTTAAAAAGATGCTTTTGCCCTTTGACTAACTAATGTGTGATATAGGTTCAGACAGAACTGTGAAGTCCCCGTAATGTCGCTATTGAATTGTGTGAGTTAACACGTTCGCGGCCAGTGACCGGCTATAGCAGTGATAACAATAAAAGTTCTATTGTGTCTCGTTCAGTGTCCGCGAAAGTGTTAAGCTGGTGTTCGTGTTTTTATCCCCATTGTAAGGTGATCCCCAGCAATAATCAACCCTAGTTCCACCAGTTAGAGTAGAGTTTGCATTGCAAATAACGAATCCACAAAACATGTAATTCCTGTGTGTCTCACTTTGTAAATGAACTAACGCATGTAGAACTAACCCATAGCAAAACGCTAGACCTAAAAGTCACGTACAAAATTGAACCCTATTCCTATGAAGTTAAGGCTTCACTTACAAGCTTATCTGAAAGTTAACTCGCCCTGCTTTTATGACACCAGAGGTCCTAGTATGACGCGCGCGACAACGCTCTGTCGCGCCTTTATTCTTGCTCGTAATGTAGAAACCAAAACGGAGCTAAGGTGCGACAGCTTTGTCGCGCTGTCATACTAGACCACCTGGAGTACTATTAGGGTTGGGCCTCATCTGACAGCACGGAATTGCATTTTTTCATGCTCTATCCTTTTCTGTCACTCACGAATTTAATTGACTAGAGAGCACTGCCGATGCGGCTGCGTGCTATCGTATTCCCGCTGTCTTTCTCGCTCTAGCAAATGACATCCCTTAGCATCAAGAAAAGGATGGAGTGTCAAAAAATGCGATTCCGTGCTGCTCAATGAGGTTCGACTCTTATTTAACTTGCAGATTATCGATCGGTATGTAATTTTTGGCCAGTTTCTTTTTCTTGGCGATTCGGTTCTTATCATTTATATGATAAAGTTGGCAATTTTCATTTTCACACGTCCTGTTTGTTAGGTACCTACCCGGTGCCGGCTAACCCGGCAGTAAAGTGTATGGGCATGGCAGGCTCATACATTAAAATATAATATAATTTAATTGCTTTGAAACAGGTAAATATTACAAAATATGGTATAAAATATGAAATAAGTTTCTTCTGTTCAGCTGTAGCAACAGCATGCAAATATTATGTTAACAACTTGAACTATACTATACTATATTAACACTTTATATTTTACATTACATATTTACTTACACTTGAAATTTAAAAACTCTTCAACACTGTAAAAACTGTTAATTATTTACCACTGATACAATTTTTTAACATTAATTTAGAAGGCTCTCGGGAACTTTATTGTAAATTATAATACTTAATAATAATTTTAAATGTAACATTCGCAGCCGGGTATCCGGCAGCCGGCAGCAGGAACGTGTAGAAAGACAATCGAGCATTCAGTGTCAATGTGATATCTCGGATGCAATCAAGATGCAGTGCATAAACTCCTAGAATTGATGTAAAACCGTTTTGTTCCATTATCGATAGATGATTAGCAAGTCACACAATAGTCCTGATCAGTACAAATTTCGCCATCGGCGTAGAATTACTTGATGAATACGATGTTATTTATATTTAATTGACAGTCATGATTTACTTTTATCAAATTAATGAGTTTGTGGTGGTATGGACGCTTTAACTCGGTGGTTAAAAAGGTGGTGGGTTCAAACTTGATTCGTCAACTAAGATTCAAAATGAACTTCAAAAACGACGTTGGGTATTCAATTTGATATTCTTGAAAATGCTTAAAATTAACATACTAAACGTAGTAGTAGAGTCGATTTCGCCTACTTCTTTGTTACAAAAGGTCGCGGTAAATACATAATCTCTTGTCCTTACCGTTCTGGATCTAATGGAAGGGAAAACCGATAAGATCAGCGATGGGGTCGGATGCATTGACTTGTGTCTACGCACTGGGCTACCAGGTCACAGCGGCAGATGAATTCTGGGATTTGCATGTGAAAATCGCACTCGCTGTGCTGGTCGCTAAGTGCCTACCAAGCGACCGCTTAGTAGGTATCCGCACGCACTTTTATGACGTCGTCTAACGTCAATAAAGCAATTTCAAAAATGTACAATACGATACGTGTTACTTAAGTAATCCATTATTGCACGGCGTGAAATTATAGCCCAATATAATTTAATCCCATACAAATGACGTCATAGCTAAGGAGAATATTTTTCGAACTGCCGGCCAAAATGATTGATCTAACCTAAAGTACCTAGAATGCGTACCAAACGGCTATCCTGTACCTACATATTCTGTTTTTTGCGTAGGGGTACGACTACATCCTACCTCTCTTTCTTTTTGCGCGCGAACGAACGAGCCAGCAGGTGCGATAAAACGTTTATCGAGGCGTCATGCCGCGGGCGCAGGGGTCTTTAAAAATGGTCCATGTAAAACCAACAAACAATCTTTAATTTGATAAAATACGAATCGTGAACAACGTCACTTCTATTCTTTTGACTACATATTCATCAAGTGTTTCTACAACGCCCCATCAATCAATAAGCAAGTAAACACGTAAAGTTGTCAAACAGGGACGGTTTAGACCTGGACGAGTGTGGCGGCAGGATGGTCCTTCGGGTGCTGTTGCAGCTCTGCTCGCAGGGCGCCTCCGCCGCCCTCGTGTCCGGAGCCCTGGCGCTCTTGTTCAGACACTTCAGTCAGCGGCAGGAGGTGTTAGCTGCCTTTAAACAGGTCTGTTGATTAGGTTCATAGATGTTTCTTGCTTTAGCTTGAAGTTAGGTATACCTAAGTATTTATCATCACCATATTAGCCGATAGATGTCCACTGTGGGAAATAGGCCTCCCCGCAGATCGCCACAACGACCGGTCCGGCGCTGCCCTCATCAAACGTGTTCCCGCCGTTCAGGTCGTCGGTCCACCTTGTGCCTACCCACGCTGCGCTTTCCGGTACGCGTTCGCCACTCGAGAACCCCATCGGTCATCAGTTCTGCGAGCAATGTGTCCCGTCCATTGCCAATTTAGTTTATCAATTCTTCGGGCTACTCTGGTTCTTCTGCGAGTCTCTTCATTTCTGATTCGATCTCGCAGGGAAGCTCTTATGATCGTATCTTCTCTCCATTGCCCATTAGGTGACTTTCAGCTTTTTTATGAGGCCTGGAGTGAGCGACCTAATTACCTAAGTATTAAATAAGATAAAACTATGATTCCATGTATGTACATACATATGGCTTTTACGTATTATTTCTTTTTTTCTTTAAACGCTCAGGTTCAACTGCTGGTATCAGACGCCGACGTTGAATCGTACAAGCAGATCAAGGCAGATCTGGACCTTCTGCGGCAGAGTGTTGAGAAGTCTGAGCTGTGGGTGTTTAATAAGGGACGGGCCTTATTAGACGAACATACCGGTCAGTATTCTTTATTGTTTTAAACTGATTTGATCTGGCCCTTGACTTTTAGAAGGGCCAGATCGAATGTACCCGAAACCGACAAAAGTATATGAAACGACTTTATGTCTGCAAGAAGCAAAAGAGGTATGTCTGGATCGTAGCCGATGGCGATCAACTGTCTCTGCCTACCCCAATAGGACACAGGTGTGAGTATAATGCATGTATGTGGTGCATCTCCATTACTGTAAGTTGCCCGTCAGCATCGAGATCCGTTTTCCATTCGTCGCCTAACCAAAATGATTAGATTTTTGAAGTAAATAGGAAATAGTTTTTAACGTGTATTTTTGCAGTAGGTATAGTGGGGCCGGGCGGCGCGGTGCTAGAACGTAACGCCTCGCTCGACAACGTGCTCGATACCTCCAAGGCTTCCAAGTACGACCACAACGAATATAGAAAAATCAAAGAGGTATGTTAAATAGGTTGCTACAGTTTTAATAGATTCCATCACTATTAGATCACACCTAAGGGTGACGCCAAAGGAGCGTAATTTTGTGAGTTGTGATTGTGCTCCGTTAATTTTTAGTCTGTGAGAATATCTGTTTGAAAACCCGTCACACGATCATGTGCTGTGCTGCTTGGCAAATTTTTAACAATATTTTCTAACATTACACTGGCTGTAAATTATTTATTCCCGGTTGCATACAGATGATATACATTACTAATAGTTTCAAAACGTTACACATTAACACGTTAACTGCTGACGTTGTAGGTCAGCGTCAAATGGGCCGCAGTGCTCATGACTCACACGTTGAGTCAGAATTGTGTAACATTCCAGTGTTAGCACTGCGCGAGTATCATTATTTTGAGCTTAGCAGTGAAAGTGTTAAGATAAAAGAAAAAAACGTTATTATAGGTTACAACTTAGATCAAAGTAAAATTAATGGATAGGCCCAAAGCGCTTTACAACTAGCACACTTGGTCCATACAAACTAGCACACTTGGTCTCTCATCTCGGTGCATATTTGAAGTAAAACTGTCAATTGTTTTGTCTCATTTTTCTGGTTTGAAATGTTCGCGTATGGCCAGAAAAATGAGGCAAAACAATTGTCGTTTTACTTCAAATATGTACCGAGATGACAGACCAAGTCTGCTAGTTTGTATGAACCAAGTGTGCTAGTTGCGTGCTTCAACTTAAAGCGCTTTGGACCTATCCATTAATTTTACTTTGATGTAAGGGTTACCACAGCAAACACAATGAGCGAGAAATCACTGACCTATCAGTTTACATTTCTGTTGTTCCAACATTGTGCTGTAGCTGATAGTTTGCTTTGGCGCAAATTCAGCTAGATTAAAAAAAAAACTATTTTTTGCAATGTACAAAACATTGCAAAAAATAGTTTTTTTAAAATCTAGCTGAATTTGCAAATCTATCTATCAACAAAATCTGTCCCCTCTCTGTTATTAACTAAAAAATTATGAAAGATTACATCTTTCCCCACCAGATACTACTTCGCATGATAAAATACTGCACGCAAGGCAACAGCGGGCAGGGTGACACAGGCAAGCGACGGCGACATGAGCAGAGACTGTTGAGGAACATCGGAGTACATAATATTGTACTAGACCTTCTGCAGGTCTGTATAACATACTGTACGCAAGGCGACAGCGAGCAGCCAACTCTAGTATGGCTTCTCTCCTTGCGCGCGACTCAATTTTTTTTTCCATATTACTTGCCTGAGCGACGTTCGTTCGCTGAAAAGCGCGAGAAAAACTCATTTTCTATGCAGCGAAGGCGCATCGCGCGCGAATAGAGAAACCATAAAGAAACACGGTGACACAGTCAAGAGACTGGGACACGAGCAGAGACTGAAAAATATTGAATTTTGGGTTTTAATTTCGACAATACTCAAATCGTTATTTACCGTTAATATATATTATGTCTGTTTATTTACCATCAGGGTCGTTAGAAACTCTGTGTCTGATACGAATCCGAGAAAAGTCTGATCATCGACAAATGTATGCATTTTGACGGTCACATCCTTGATTCTGTATCGGATATCTATACATTTGTCCATAATATGACCATTATTATTTGTGGTTGGGCTATTGCAAGCAAGGGTCATTATGTAACACGGAGCAGCGCTGGTCCTTTGTGTTCGCCCCAAGCTCACCCATATTTTACGCATACCTCCGAACTTATGGTACTTTCTTTTCATCCTCGGGAATGCAGGTTTCCTCACGATGTTTTTCTTCACCGCTGAGCTAGTAAATGATAAATACAACCGTACATGAATTCCGAAGAATATGACCATACGTATATACTTATAAAAGAGTTCCGTGACTGACAGACAACGCACAGCCTGAACAGCTGAAGATAGAAACATGATATTCTACCGAGGATTTTTCGAAAATCTACCCCTAAAAGGGTAATCCACGCCGACGAAGTCGCCGGTCAAAATCTAGTAAATCATATGTCCATACATAATTAAATATGTCCACGTGATAAATTCTAGGCGCGAGGTGATTTCTCGGATTTAATTCGGACCCAGTGCGTAAACGCTCTTACGCAACAAACAATTTTGTAAGTGTAGATTGCGATAAGTATTTCCTTGTTTTTGCCTTCTACACCTTGACAATCTTCTCTTCTCTCGACGTTGCATTTTTTGGGACAGAATGCCTTTTGACTGATATCATAATTTCAGGTGCCCCACGACGAAGATGACGAAGCGATGGACGAATTGCTAGCGCTAGCCCACGAGTTCTTGCAGCACTTCTGTCACGGCAACCAACAGAACCAGGCCATATTGCACAAACACCTGGACCTGTTCCTCAACGCCGGGGTATTAACACTTTATTTAGTTTAGTGAGATGTAATGTACGAGATGCTACTCTGGTGCTTCTGCGGATCTCTTAATTTCTAATTCGATCTCGCAGGGAAACACCGAGCATTCATTCCGAAAATTTGAAAAAACCACTTTCTATCGCTAATGTTTGTATTCCATCCGCAGATAAGAGAAGCGCAAACAGTGTGCGCGATCTTCAAAGACAACGCAACGCTCTGCGCGCACGAGAACAACGAGAAAGTAGTCGCTCACTTCGTGCACTGCATAGAGTCCAGAGGCAGACATACCGCCTACTTGCACTTCCTACAGACCATAGTGCACGCAGACGCGCAGTACATCCGCCGCAGCCAGGACCTGGTCATGCAGGAGGTGGGTTTCATCATTAAATCCACTGAGGCATAATCTTCCACAATTTCCACAAAGGTGTCTAATATGTCCCTTTCACAAAATTCCCACCAGAAGTTCATTCATTTGGCTCGGTAGGCCCTTCGTGGTCCCTCCAATAGTCCGCAGTAAAAAGCAGTAGTTGCTCCCTGAGCAGAGCTGTAATGGTCATTTCCAAAGAAAAAAAAAAGATAGATCTCTGACACTATCTTTCTTCTCAAGGTAGCCTCTGGTTCCATTGACTGCTCTGAGTTACTCTCGATGATATCTCTTCGAGCCCCAGCTAAATTAATAAGATTTAATCCACCTCTATACACCCCTTCTGCCCCCACTAATTATAGGCAGAATACGTTTATGTGGCGTGCGAGTAACAATTTTAATAAACTATGCAATACTTATAATATTGATCTATTTAACTCTAGCGTCGAGTCGACAAGGAGGTTGTTAAGTCGTAATTTCTTTGCTGATGAAGTGTAGAGGTTATTGTTAGACTAAGGTATTTTCTTTTATTTTGTTTATTGTTTTTGCAATGCTTTTTTATATTTACCTTTAGGCTGACATGTGTGCTGACTCATGTGCGTTTTTTAAAATTGTTAACCATTTGTTTTTTCACAACTACTCCTGTATCTACCAGTCAAAACCTGTTATTGGCTTTCTGCTTTATACTCATGTAACTACTGTATTATATTGCTGTTGGTTTTCCAATAAAATAAAAATAAATAAAAATGGCTGGTAAACATTACGCGGCACACGACTATAAACTGAGACTTATCAATTATCATGTAGGTAATTGGCACTGTAAAATTTTGTTGTTTTAGAAATTAAGTAAATTGCTGTTCGATAGCCAATAAAGATACATTAAACTAATGAAGTATATGATTTGTTTGTCAGATGGTGAACGCGGGAGAGGACGTGCTTGTCTTCTACAACGACAAGGTGTCATTCAACTACTTCTTGCAGATGATGCGCCAGTACAGAGAATCCCATGAAATGCCTGAAGCTTTGAGGTAATTTCATATACTCTGCTGCTTCTAAAATACTTCTTACGGTCCGTCGATGGTTTGTCATTGAGTTTGACTTGTTATTGTGGAGTGTAAGGGCCTTCTTCCAGCCATGTGGGTTTGCTGGCGGCCCGTATTTTTGCGCCCGCGCGTGCCACTAGCACGAGGGGTAAGTAAAACGATATAAGTATAAGCATATGCTCACGACTATATTCCCCGAGGGGGTAGTCAGAAATAAAACGATATAAGAATAAAATAATAAGAATACAATTTTTATTTCAGGTACTATGTCCCATAACATTAACATTTGATACTAAAAAGAATAAATAAATAAAATACAATAAGGCCCGCTTGCGCCTAGCAGGGTTATCGTTATTAACTCATAACTAGACGCTAATTTGGAATTAAATTATAATTATGTCTTGCACCATCCTGTTTTAGGGGCTAAACTTGTGTTATATTTAAACCGCCGATGTGGTAGGTTTAAGTCACTAAACTACGTGCTAAATGTCAAAATTGAGGCAACAGCTGTTTTTACAGTTTTGTTGTAGGCTCGCGCAACTCTCTAACAAAAAAAAATTATATGAAACGTGCACCGCGTCATTTAATTCCTTTGAACACGTTTCAAACATTCTGGATAATCGGCCACGACCAGTTTTTAGTACGGAAGTCCTGACTCCTGACGGGGAATATTCCCCGAGGGGGTAGTCTGAGATAAAACGATATAAGAATAAAATTTTTATTTCAGGTACTATGTCCCATAACATTAACATTTGATACTAAAAAGATTTCATAAATAAAATACAATAAGGCCCGCTTGCGCCTAGCAGGGTTATCGTTATTAACTCAGAACTAGACGCTAATTTGGAATTTAATTATAATTATTTCTTGCACCATCCTGTTTTAGGGGCTAAACTTGTGTTATATTTAAACCGCCGATGTGGTAGGTTTAAGTCACTAAACTACGTGCTAAATGTCAAAATTGAGGCAACAGCTGTTTTTACAGTTTTGTTGTAGGCTCGCGCAACTCTCTAACAAAAAAAATTATATGAAACGTGCACCGCGCCATTTAATTCCTTTGAACACGTTTCAAACATTCTGGATAATCGGCCACGACCAGTTTTTAGTATGGAAGTCCTGACACCTATAACGTAGTGTGTTACATTCTCTTTGATAACATGAATGAACGATGAAAACGAAATGTCATTGCCAAAATAAAACAAATGAGACAGACAAATACAAAGAGATGCAGTGTGAAAGAGACGTGCATATATTATGTTCATTCATCATTCACTTTTCATATTTTGTCGGATTACATAAACATGGTCATTTAGCATGTTGCCAGCGAAAAATAGAGAACTGTCAGTTTAGTTAACTATGAACTAGTTTTCATTGGCGCAAGACTATCTTCGATAACACTCGTTCAATCTATAGGTCGGTGCTACTAAAGAAGGGGTTACGCAATTTAACCCAGCATTTGGCGCAAGTGGGCCTAATAATAATATACACTTATACAAAAAATATGCGGTATTTATAAAATTAATTAATTAAATATTATACATTTTAATTAATGAATATTTGATGTCGTCACTGATGTCACATAATGCGGGCCAGACATGCACCCAGGCACAAACCCGCGTGATTGGAAAAGGGTCCAAGGCTTACTAATGACCGTTTTTCTTTTCTTTTTTAATTTTAGTTCCTAAAAAACTCAACAGATAGCATGTTTACCGTTCCATAGACGTTCGTGAGATCCTGTCAAAATCATGTCAAGACTGTGCCTGCCATTTTTTTAAGGCCAAGGGATCGAGCCCATAGAACCATGTCAGACGTAAACAGTTTCAGATTTTCAATAACGATTCGCAAGATGCGTTGGCATCTTTTCCCTCTTTATTATTTTAAAGAAAACGTTTTTGAAATTTTGACTTTTATTAGCTCAGACCGTAGCGCCATCTATCGATAGAAAACCAAAAGAAAAATGCTCATCACCCCGGTTGCGCCAGACCTATCGGGGGCTCAGTACTCTTGGAGGATCTTTTGGTGCACTCCAGTAATACAAAACCTATCTCCAGCTATTATAGTATGATTTCTCTACTTGCGCGTGAATCAGCTTTTTTGCATTCTACGTGTCGCGGCAAACGTTACAAATACAAATACAAATAATTTATTTGCCAATAAATAGGGTAGGTACAATTCAGATGTAATTAGATAAAATTTTGATCACGCCTATTTAGCCATGTCAGTAGCATGCAAATATTAAGGTCATTGAGAAATATAATTAAATTTATACATTATTATCATGTCAGAACAAGACTAGGGCTTTCTTACTAGGGTTAAACCATGCATCGACTATCTGTTACCGTCAAGATCAGTGTACATAAAAAATTCGTCTACCGAGTAAAATGTTTTATCAAGGAGCCATCTGTATAATGATGACTTAAACCTATTAAAGGGCAGGTCTTTCATGCCTGATGGTAATTTATTAAATATAGCCCTACACATTGCATAGCAGTTGTTTAGAAAACGCTGAGTTTTAGGCACTGTCCCAAGAACGATACGATTTGGATATCTCATCCTTCTCTGTATAACATCTTTAGTCTGTATGAATAAGTGATTGTTTTGTTTAACAAATTTACCTACTTCAAGGATATACAGGCAGGGCAAAGGTAGTATATTTAAGCTCTTAAAATAGGGTCGACAGGACACATCAGGTGCAATACCACATAGGGCTCGTATACAGCTCTTTTGTGCAATGAATACACTGTCTATTCCGGTACCATTACCCCATATCACAAGACCATATCGGAGAATCGATTCCACGTAGGCGTAGTATGCAGTTACAGCTGCATTTCTACTTGCTATTTTTGAAAGCTGGTAAAGTGCATATGAAAACCCGTTACGTTCGCTCTCTGAAAAGATTAAAGATAAAGATGCATTTTTTTTTTCTTTTTTTCTTGTGTGTGTGTGTGTGTGTTTTAATGGTTCCAACTACAACGAAACAGAAGATCTGTTAACTGTGATAACATAAGATAACAAGCACACGCACACACACACACACACACACACGCATACACATACACATATACATATATACAAAGACACGGATATAAATAGGATGAATATGGGCTGATGATGATGATGATGATGACTGAAATGTACTTTGCGATTATGACTATATCTGTTGATCTGCATTAAATATGTCTGATTGTATCTATTGTCAAGAAACGGTTTACGCAAAAACTGTAGCTGCATATTTATTGAGTTTGTTTTTCTTTTATTTCTTTTTTTGAGTTTGTTTTTACTAGTGTTAAGAACCATTATTGTTTTTACACTCGCTGTCAATGTAGTGGGTAGGAACTAGGAACTGGCTCCGGACCTTCAGACTTGACTAGTTTAAGAGCCAGTGCCGCAATTGTTGGTTTACATGTTGTAAAATTTCAATAAAGGATTTTTTATGTTTTTAATGTTTATTTTCTATGCAGCGAAGGCGCGTCACGCGCGTGTAGTGAAATCACTCTAGAGGGGCACAAATGTGTACCTTTTATCGTAAAAAGTGTACTTATTTTTACATACGTGTGCATGTTATGTATTTAGCTCTTATTAATGAGTTTCCTTTAAAGTACGAGTGAATAGGCTTCTTCTGGGTGAACTCGCTTCATCTTCGACCCCATCTTCGTCCTGAGGACTAGATTGAGGTCAAGAGCAAACCCATACGTAAAAAAAAAAAAAAAAAAAAGTTTTTGTATTTGAGCCGGTTAACAAATGTATTTTTTGTTGACAGATATCACATCCAACTGGTGAAGCTGTTGACCTGCTGTACTATGGGGAAGAACGTTTACACTGAGATCAAGTGCCACAGTCTGCTTCCTTTAGATGACATCGTGTCTATGATCACCCATCTGGATTGTATAGCTGAGGTAATCTATCTTTACTATTATAAAAATGTAACAGAATTGTGTCTGTACATTGAAGATATTAACAAAAAAAAGTTACGATATGGTTTTTAGGTGTCCCTGATTCCATATCATTAATTTTTGGATTTTTTGTCTGTCTGTTTGTTTGAACGAGCATCACGCAAAAACGACTTAACCGATTTTGATGAAACTTTTTTTGTTTGATAGCTAATGATCTGACTTAAAATCGGGTATATAATTTGTGCGGACAAAGTCGCGAGTTAACGCTAGTACTATTATAAAAACTGTAAATTAAAAAAAAAGGAGTTTGTTTGTTTGTTTGATCGAGCATCACGCGAAAACTACAGAACCTATTTTGATAAACTTTTTTTGTTTGATAGCTTATGATCTGACTGAAAATCGGGTATATAATTTGTGCGGACGAAGTCGCGGGTTAAAGCTAGTACACCACTAAAGTGCGTCCAAGATACCTCTATGATTTTGACAGATTGTTTTAGAGCGATTATTTTACTTTCTGAAAATGTTTGACCCGGAAAACCTTCAATTTTATATTAAATGTTAATTAATCTTGTTTTTAGTGATAATAATAAAGTTAGACGGCTCAAACAGCTTCAAAAAGAAATATAAAATCTGTAAAACAGCCTGTCAAAATCATGGAGCTATCTTGGACGCAAATGATCAACTCTTTAGCATTGTGACGTCATCTACATTTTATTACATTTCATAGTTTATCATTATCATGTTATTACAAATAGTATTCAAGCTAAATAGTTACTGAAAATCTAAGTTCATCTTTTTTAGGTTTCCATTACTAAAGGGTGCCAACAGGAGCCTATTCATGAGGATGTGTGCGACGGAAGCCCGTCCGTCCATCGGTCCGTCCGTCCGTTTTTTGTTTGTTTTGTACGGAAATCCTCCGTGCGCAAATCCGACTCGTACCTGTCCGGTTATTTTTTTTCGTTTCGTCCGTAATTCTGTACGTAAAATAACAGTAAAACTTAATCCCCAGGTGAAAGAAGCGTACGTAGGCTTTCTGAACCACTGCTACATAGACACGGAGGTGGAGATGAAGGAGATATACTCCAGCAACTACATGTGGGATCTCTTCGAACGGTCCTTCCTACAGGACATGCAGGCGATATTGCAGGGCGAGCCCAGCAGATACGTCGGTAAGCAAGCTAAGTGTTACGGCACACTTGCGGAACGTTCCGCGCCGAACGTTCGGTTGAATACGCGTCTACTAGGAAAAATGGCGCGTACTGGCGTGTCACCGGTATAGGGAAAAGCGTTTCGCGCTTATTCAGCCGAACGTTCGGCGCGGAACGTTCCGTAAGTGTGCCATGTTTTGTAACCACTTAGATTATAACATGCATCGAATTAAATCACCAGGCAAGATAATAATTATTTCTTTTGAATTATGTTGTGCTTTTCAAAGGCTTGTTGTTAGTGTTCCGTAGACAAACAAGGAATGAATTGAATGGATGTTTGTATCTATATAAGGTCTAACAAAATTAGCTGAAAGTATTTTAAGGAAATGATCAGACTATCAAACTGAACAACTTTCTCTATGGGACCAATATCGAAATCGCGAAGAAAAAAAACAGCTGTCCCATACATTTCAGTCGAGTTATGTTTGCAGTTTTGTATGGGACAGCTGTTTTTTTTCGTGATTTCCATATTGGTCCCATAGAGAAAGTTGTTCAGTTTTATGGTCTATTCAGCTAATTTTGCATAGCATATGCAAACCGGGTCTATATTCCCCGAGGGGGTAGTCGGAGATATACTGAAACCTCAGAACATCCACGTTTCACTAGTAGTACCGAAACTCTGTCCAGTGTGACGGGGAGTGAGCCCGTCGCCACTTGTAATGGACAGTAGGTACAATACATGCCTCGAAATTTAAGCATGCAGTTAATTTTGTTAGACATTATAATATAGATACAAATATCCATGACTGGCTTATCGTTGTCATCATAATACAAGTTCAGGCTAGATTCTGGTAATGTGGCTAGGTATAGGTCCGACGAAAACAACATCATCATCATCATCATCTCAGCCGATGGACGTCTACTGCTGGACATAGGCCTCCCCCAAGGATCTCCATAACGACCGATCCTGCGCTGCCCTCATCCAACGTGTTCCCGCCGCCTTCACCAGGTCGTCGGTCCACCGTGTGGGGACCTACGCTGTGCTTTCCGGTATGCGGTCGCCACTCGAGAACTTTTCGGCCCCATCGGCCATCGTTTCTGCGAGCAATGTGCCCCGCCAACTGACAACACCGAAAACATTTCGGAGGAAAGATCCTAGGCCTCTTTTTCTAAGTTTACCTAATTTGTGTAACAATGTCCAAGATATTTATTTTATACTTAGTACCGTCGACGTCAAGCGGATCAGTGTCGCCCGGGTCCCCGCGGGTCTCGCCTACGGACAGACAGGCCGCGTGGGTCAACTACGTGACCGACGTGCTGATGCATACTATATGCACCTTCTTCAACTCGCCGTTCAGCGACCAGAGCACCACCGTACAGGTTCGTATACAGGGCACTTTAGTGCGCGGAAAAGGGTAGAAAATTCATAAAGGATAAGCGCATATTGGATCGCGTAGCCGCACACTACACAGGATGTTACAAAAGTAAAAATAAATATTTAAAACTTTTAAGGGGGTGGTTAAGACCATCAAACTGAACAACTTTCACTATGGGACCAATATCGAAATCACGAAAAAAAATCGGATGTTCATCTCATCATCATCATCATCATATCAGCCGATAGACGTCCACTGCTGGACATAGGCCTCCCCCAAAATGGGGATCTTTTGTGAACGCTCCTTCTACAGTTCCCTATTAATCCCTATAGCAGTTAGGTATCGCAGTTGGTTTCTAACAGGGATGTTTTGTATCACATCTGGAGTCAGTACCTGTTTGCCAAGATGAATAGATGCAGAGGCTAGTCATAGCAACACAAAAGATCCCACTGGGTCGAAGTGTTGCTGCCTTGCCAGCCCCCACAACAGGATAAGATAGTCACAGCAATTCAACGTGGCAACGCTGCTAGCATTATGGGCTCCTTTGCGCCGTGATCGACTAAGGGCGGGTATTTGACTGAGCTTGTATTTCATTGTTTTGACGAAGCATGTTGCTGATTTATTTCTGTTTGATATAAAATAACTGATATACAATTTTCTCTTTTATTGCTTCTTTGCAAATCAAAATGGATTACATGTAAGTATTACAAGCCTTTACCCATCTCTTCGACCTGCGATGCCGTTCTAAAATGAGCTTTGTTCCTTAGACCCGACAGTCGATATTCGTGAAACTGCTGCAGACGACGTTCCGGATCTACCAGTGTCCGTGGCTCACTCCTCCACAGAAACTTAACGTTGAAAAATGTATCCGCACTCTTAGTGAAGTTGGTGAGTTGCACGTTATTTTATAACACACACGCACAACACTGACACACACACAGACACACACACACACACACAAACATTAACATTATTTTTATTTTATTTTTTGTATCAGCTCTTAAGCATTAGACCACGGAGGCAGTATTGTGTTGTATAGCCACAGGTGGTCGTCGGGCTCTAAGTTGGTCCCGTTTAGTATCGAGATCATGTCTTCTCTTTTCTTCAAAAGTAGAAACATTTGCCAGGACAAGATGCCTCCATTCCGGGCGCTTAGCTGCGAGTTCGTCCCAGCTCTCTGGGTCTATAGCACAGTTTTTCTCTTCAGCACGTCCTTGTAGCGAAGAAACAGACCCCCTCTTTTGCGCTTGCCGTCTCTTAGCTCCGAGTAGAAGACACGCTTCGCCAGCCTTTTGTCGGACATGCGGAAGACGTGGCTGCACCAGCGTAGTTGCCGTCTCATTAGATAGGCTTCGATTCCTACGGAATATACCTGCCGTACAAATCCGCAACCACAAGCAGGGACCTACTCAGTTAATAGCTATACCTGTAGTTAACACATGGACGGTCTAAATATGAAGTTTATATTTCCAGCCAAATCTCGGAGTATAGCAATCCCTCTGGAATTAGAAGCGAAAGTGCAGACGGTATTCGAGAAGGCAGCCGCGCTCTCCCGACAGACCAGCAAGTGGCTGCTAGCCTCCAAGTCCAACAAGCTTGAGAAGATGGCTTCACAGGTACAAATTCTTCAGAGTTTTCTTCATTGAAATATAATATGGCTATATAAAGCTTGTAATAGCATGTAAGAATTGATAATTATCTATAATAATTTTAAATTTACTTAATATCACAAACAAAATTTATAAATTATTGAAAATTGTATGTGAAATATTGTAATAATTATGCATGAAATTTATTTAAATAATTTTGCAATAATAGTTATTAAGGAAATAAATGGCTTAAATAATAATAATAATATAAAGCTGAATTTAACTTCTCTCCGTAACAGTCGAACCTACAGAACGACCGTTCGGTAATGGAAGGGCTGCAGGAGATAGTGGCGCTGCTGGAGGAGCAGCTGCGGCCGCTGCTGCAGGCCGAGCTGTCCCTGCTGGTGGACATACTGTACAAGCCGCACCTGCTGTTCGCCAGCCCCGGCGAGCGCGCGCACTCTGAGACCAGCGGCATATTTATATCCAGGTATCGTTCAAATTAGGGGTTGGAGACGCATAAGCTATTCCACAACAGCACGCAGCAACGACTTCCCAACAGCACCGCACCACATCGCGACTATATCGCCACGATGTTTAAGAGGATATAATTCGGAGCGCACTCCAAACAAACGAAGGGATCAGGTCGGTTACATCCTTTTCCCTGAACGTCCATCGCCCGAATTCCTTGTACGACCAAATGGTCCGAGCTCACGAGCCCCGAGCGGACATTTCCCTGAAAGGCAATTTCCTCGTACGTCCATTTCCTTGTACGGACATTGCCCCTTACTTTACGTCCGAAGATGTAGCATGCTTACCTAGAAAAATGCCTATTCACTCTCGCCTTGAAGAGGCCCAGGTTGTATTGCTCAGGGAACAAGTCCGCAGGCAGTGCGTTCCACTCCTTAGCCGTGCGCATTATAAAATAAGAAGCAAACTTCTTCGTGCGAATTGCTGGTAGGTCAACGACATAAGGGTGGAAACCCAGCCTGCGTCGCGTCCCTCGCAAATGAAAGGGAGACGGAGGTATTAGTTCGTGTAATTCCGTCGCACACTCTCCGAAATGTATCCTATAAAAAACAGACAGACAGGCTACCTTGCGACGATGCTCAAGACTTTGCAGTTTATGTAAAGCACAGATATTGGTTTCTAGATCGTGTCTAATCATAGACTTTAATTGGTTAGTATTGAAAATATAACCTGACTTCGTTTATATGCACCGTGCTCCGAATTCCCTCTGAAGCACAGGTGTTGACTGAGCGTTATCGCCCCAATTCCGCCGCAATACTGATGGATCTCAGAAATCGCTGCGATATCGCAACGACATCGTCCCAGTCTACGTTCAAAAATAGCTTGTGTGTTACGTTCCTCAGAGGGATCGAGTGGCGTAGATATGTTAAACTAAAAGTCGGCTTTATTAGCTCAGTTGATAGTGAACCTGTCTGTTGAGCCAAGGATCGCGGGTTCGAATCCCGATAGGGGCAAATATTAGTAATGTGACTTACGAATATTTGCCCTTCAGGATTTGCCTACCATATACAAGTATTTGTACCCAAGTCATCGATGTTTGTATCTTTATATGTATTATACCGTGCTCTAAGTCGTCAAAATAAAAGTCTTGATAATATTCTATTTAGATTGGCATAGAGATTACATAATATCTGTGTCGGGACTAGATAGACTCAAAGGTTACTAGATAATCTATGTGACAATGTACAAGATATCTTTTGCCTTGATCTAACGTTTCCAGATTTGAATGAATCCATTCTATTTTGGTACCGAGTTTCTGACTACATAATCTGTGCAATAATACCAAAGATATATTTATTTGTGTTTAAATAATAACGTAACATTGATTGCAGACTAATCCGTCACACGGAAAAACTTCTAGAAGAGAAGGAGGAGAAATTGTGCGTCAAAGTGCTACGGACACTGCGCGAGATGATGGCGGTCGACCCGGAGTACGGGGAGAAGGTTAGTTATAGGTTGTAACCATAAGGTTACTGTAGTGTATGTTATAGACTTATACCTATAGTTATGTGGTATCAACCTGTAAGTTTGCCATATATTAGTGTATGACGGTTATAAACAAAAACAGTGCCTACCTCTCGGTGTTGACACTTATCCCCTACAAACGTAATAGTATAGCAGCACGGCTAGCATGCCACCCACGAGAAAACAATAAAAATCGAGATGTGCCTCCATCTTTATTATTTTATGTAGGCCAGAAAGAGCGCGCATGACGTTTTTCTCGTTTAAACGCTTTGTCGTGGGTGGCATGCTAGCCGTGCTGGAATAGAGAAACTGACAGCTGAAGAGGGAGATGTACCTAGCAGCGCTACAGGCAATAGAACCGTTTTTGGGAACTTATTGGTAGGGTAAAAATTCGAGCTCTGTGAATAATTGTGAATCTAAAGTGGAATCGTAGATAATTTTGTGAAATATACTAACTCTATTTCATTAAATTATCCACGATTTCACGTTAGATTCACAATTACACACAGAACTGCGTTCCGAACCTACGCCCCAGGTGCACCCCGAGTGCAACTTTTCGCACTATCGCCGTTTTGAGCCTCGGGGAAAAACGTTCTATTGCAACTCGGTTGTCACAACTCAACCGTTCTGAACCTCTGACGGGTTGCAACTTTGAACCATCAAATTCGATTGTTAAAAAACACTCTGACGTTTTGATTATCTGTGGTTACTTGACTTTTGAACAAAAGTTTGTTTTTCAAATAATTTTTATTCACTTTTTGATTCGCTAACATGGAAGATGAGTCTTTTTATTGTATTTGGAAATGATTTAAGCCCCTGAAGCCCATATTACTTTCAATGTCAAAATTTGAGGTTATAAAACAACCGTGATCGTTCTGTACCTTAGAGTGAGTTGAAAAACAACCAAATAACCGCACGTCGTGAACGCAGCCCTGAGCTCACATTTTTACCCTGCCGATAAGTTCCCAAAAACGGTTTCATTTTACAACTTATGTCAGTTCCTCTACTCCTGTAAGGTATACATACCTACAAATAACAAATCATTGTATAGTTACTTATAGTTAGTCAGTTATAGGTATGTACAGTTAGTTATAGTTAGTCTTAAGTCGTAATGCCATAAATGTAAGCTCATCAAAGCGAGCATAATACTTTATCAAATTACTTATG
This sequence comes from Agonopterix arenella, assembly GCA_927399405.1. Lineage (NCBI taxonomy): Eukaryota > Metazoa > Arthropoda > Insecta > Lepidoptera > Depressariidae > Agonopterix > Agonopterix arenella. The sequence continues at coordinate 10,194,848 of OV656714.1, forward strand.
TCTGCAGCATTTATTAACCTGCAAATAATTTGTTAACGTTTAGATACTAAACTAATTTTCTTAAGAATCCATTGCACAAAAGTTTTAAATAGGCTAGAGAGCCTGCTAAACTGTAAAAAATTATGATACTTATACCTAGGCTCTAATGTACACTAGACTATAAGTTAATTTTTATTGACAATAAAGATATTTTGCAAATAAAACAAAAACTCCTGTAAGGTGTAGTAAGTTTATGGTCGTAACGTACAACATTATCAGGCATTTACTATACAGGGTATATAACTTAAATGCGTTACATATTTGAGTAGGTGCTTCAGACCATCAAACTGAACAACTTTTATTATGGAACCAATATTTAAATCGCGAAAACCAGATCAGTTGTTTCATACATGATGTCAATGTCTACTCAACCCAACATTTATGACCCACCAATTCATGGGTGGACAATTTTCCCGTAGTAAATAAATACCATGATTACTTGATAAGAAATATTTGTATGTCATAATATTGTGACTGGAATACGATACGATATATTATGATTATGATACCTTATGTTAATATTTAAGATCATTGTAATAATTACTATACCTACTTTCGACAAATAAATGGTTGATTGATTGATAATTGCCACGGGATACAAGAGGTCGGTATGGCATTTATTATGATCGTGCACTGCTGCACAAAAGCCTAACCAAAGGTGCGCCTCAAAACTAATACCTTGTTACTCCCAGCTTCCTGCCGCAAGCGTAAAATCGAGTATCTAAGTTTTGGTGTGACAGAACCCGTTTTATAATAGTGATTTAAATCCAATTACATTCTACACACAAGGACTTCGCTAACGTTAACATACGAGACGACAAAAGTTTGTTTAATTGTTTTAAATTTCTGTTCAGTGATCGACGACATTTGAAAGGATTGCAATATTAGCGGCAATGTATGACAGCCGAGCACAACTGAAGTATACTAATGTGACAGTGAAGACATTTTTGTGTATGTTTATTGTATGACGTGATAAGTCCATGTGTATAGAATGTCATTGTCTCAATTCTATCTTTATAAGAGAGCTTTTTTCCGTGATCTTGTTTAGTCAACATGGTGATTTTGACATTTATCGTATTGTATGTTGCATAGGGTAACCAACTACGCAACAAGCTGCTGTCGCAGTACTTCGTGAACCGTAAGTCGGAGCCCAAGATCCTCCCCCCTCCGCCCTCCGTCGCCGTCACACACGGACCCGGCGGTAAGTCTCTTATCAGCTACTTCATACATCACTTTATACAGGGTGTAAAAAACACCCTAGTAATACTTATGGGGTTAAAAATATTTTACTAATACAGGGTGTGAGGTACAGCCCTCCGCAGACTAAAACGGTGAACTCAGACCATCGAACTGAACAACTTTTACCATGGAGCCTACCTCAGCAAACGCGAAAAAAATCAACTGTTCCAAACATTTGAGTCAGGTAGGCTGGTAGTTTAGTATGGAACAGCTTTTTTTTTTGCGTTTCCTGAGGGAGACTCCATAGTGAAAGTCGTTCAGTTTGATGTTTAAAGTTCACCTTTTCAGTCTGTGGAGGGCTGTCCTTACACCCTGTATTAGTACAATCTTTTAAAAAAAGAGTTGAAAATCTGAAGATCTTTATACTTCGGTATTTTATTGTATTTTGTACAGTCTCCTACAAAAAGATGTAGGTTCTTTCGTTCCATGCCGTAATATGTACTAAAGTATAAATATTTTTGAACTTTTTGCTCTACGTAAATTATTTACAAATCATAAGTGTTAGTGAAATTCTAAAATGTCTAGTGATTAACTGACTGAATAAAGTCTAACAAAATCAATTTAAATTACTTAAGCAAGCACTTCACTCTCGCGAAAACTTCTCGGCGAGAACTTTCAAGGAAAATTACTACGGCTTATGACGCCACGAGAACAATAAAGGGCATCCACACTCTCGTTCTCGGCGAAAATGTAGTGCCCGCATCATACTATACGTTATGTCATTCATCCAGACTTGTATGCGTCATTATTGAAACATTGATAGTTGTTGAACACTGGGAGAGGCCTATGGGCCCGGCAATATCTACACGGCGCCGTACCATGGAAGTTTACGGCACCGGGCCTGACCACGGTACTGAACCGTGCCCGTGCAGATGACTTTGATTTTCGACGACGTTCGACTTTGATTTTTAGACTAATTCTGAGAGGCAAAGGGAGTTCGTTTAGCTCAAAAGTCAAAGTCTTAACAGAACACGATGGCACCGGAACTTTTCACGACACAGGGCAAAGGGAGTTCGTTTAGCTCAAAAGTCAAAGTCTTAACAGAACACGATGGCACCGGAACTTTTCACGATACAGGGCAAAGGGAGTTCGTTTAGCTCAAAAGTCAAAGTCTTAACAGAACACGATGGCACCGAACTTTTCACGACACGGCGCCGCGCCGTGAGATGTGGCTGGGCTCTTTGTTCAACAGTAAGAGTCCCCTGGCGAAGCAGCGCAGAGCATTTTTCACTGCCAAATCATTGTAGACTTTGCTTGCGTTGAAATAACCGATGTTATTTCGATGCTCTCGGGGATTAGTAGTTGTATTAATTGATTTTCAATGTTATTTTAAAGCAAGCAACTAGCTCCGTGATCTAGCTCTTGACACGGAGGTCATTGATACGATTCCCACGGGGGACACTTAGTGATTATATCACTTTGTGCGTTTTTCCCTATTGGTTAGGATAGGACATTGCAGGCTGACCTGAGACCTGAGGCATCACCTGATTGTGTGAAAAGAAAGATGATTCCGTGCTTCGGATGCCACGTTGGTCTCGGCTACTATCTCTGGTGGTAGTAGCCGTTACATAAAAACCATGTCAGAGGCCGTAAGGCGGTCTGAAAAAGCTCTGACACCAGGGCTTGCTGCCCACATGATAAAAAAAAGAAGAACGCAAGCAAAGCCAGTAATGGTTTGGATGTGAACATTATCTGCGCTGCGCTTCGCCAGGTTTGCACCGGCTCTAAGACGCCTATCGGCTTGTTATGATGAAACTTTAAAACGTTGGTAAATGATACAGATTTGATTTTGTTGGACTTTATGAAATAACTGATCTAAAATTAAAATTAGACAGCACAAGTTTTTAGAAGTGAGCAGCACTGATTCTAACTGGTTTGAGATTACCAAAGAATAATTAGCTGTAGTCGATTGTGTGCTCCATGTTATGAACTGATATGTGAAGTATTTTTTCTAAAAATCTTCCGATTTCTTATCGTATCTTTCTTTACGCTAAACGCTTATTGAGGCGAAGGACAATAATTTTAAAATATTAATAAAATTAGAAAATATTCTTACTACATACAGGGTATAAAATTAAATGGGACACTTCCTTAAAGGTGTGCTCTAGACCATCAAACTGAACAACTTTTACTATGTGGCCAACACTGAAATCGCGAAAAATTCCGCTGTCCCATACAAAACTGCAAACATAACTCAACTGAAATTTATGGGACAGTAGATTTTTTTTCGCTATTTTGGTATTGGTCCCATAGAGAAAGTTGTTCAGTTTGATGGTCTGAAGCACCCCTTTAAGTAAGTGTCCCATTTAATTTTACACCCTGTATATCTAATGCATTTAAATATCTACTGTAGGGAAATGGAAATACAAGTGAATTAAATGCGGTGGTAATACTTCAATGCTTTTACAATGAGAGTTTTTCCCCCTTAATATCTCGTCAGATGACATGTTTATCGCTCCATAGATACGTTTGCGACATCCTGTCAAAATCATGTCAAGACTGTGACTACCTTTTTTTAAAGGCCAAGTTATCGAGCCCATACTACCTTGTCAGACGTAAAAAGTTTCAAATTTTCGATTAAAATGATTCGTAAATAATGAAATATTCCATCAAAAAATGCATTAGCATCTTTTTGATCTTTTCCCTCTTTATTATTGTAAAGATACACTTTTTGAAATGTTGACCTTTATTTGCGCAGACCGTCGCGTTGCGCCATCTATCGATCCCCTAGAAATAAAAAAAAAAACGCTCATTAAATTCGGCGGTATATAAGCTGAGCCTTAGACCACTTCTTAATTCTAAGTTCTGTGGTCACAGCACATATCAGTTTGTAAAGGGACAAAATATAAAATCAAAATTTCATTAACTGAAACTAGTTTTAGATGCACAAAATGTTCTAGAACTTAGTTCGTGTTTTCTTTTTATTTCACTGGCATGCGAAGATCATCCGCATCAGCCGAAGACAGGTGGGTTCATGCCATTAACGACTTTATGTGTTGTGTTTGCTTTTACTTTTGCTTGGCAATGTGTTTCGTCTGGAATCTAGTTATTGACCTGAAAATATTTTTCTACATGAGTAGTTAGTGATTTTTGTGTTGTCCCCACCAGCTATTTTTATACACACAATATATTATAATTTGAGAGAATGTTTGAAATTACCACCGATTCTATATACAGGGTGAAATTGATATCATTGGCATCCTTTTAAACTAAGAGTCTACCCATCAAACTGAATGCTCTGAATCTGTTTGCTACCATAGGAAAAGTTGTTCAGTTTGATGGGTAGACTCTTAGTTTAAAAGGATGCTAATAATATCAATTTCACCCTGTACATTCTTATGTCAACATAATTGTGATATGTTTCAATAATATTATAAATATATGAAAATCGGATTCACGGTGCCGTATTGACTAGAAAAAGCATGGTAGTTGTATAAATTTTAGCATATATAAATGGCATAAAGGCACATTAACGGATCTCAAGTGCTCGCGTGCTCTTAGGATCCAGGCAGGTTTACTTGGAACTAAATGTAAGGAGTTTTCCTAATTAGCCATCGCTCGCTCGCGCGATCGTAAGGCGCGGTATATATAGAAGTGACGTGGTGCGGACGTGGCGTGGGCGGATGCGTACGGCAATATAAACCTTATAGTACGTAGCATAGCGTCGTTTGGAGAATTACGCCCGCGCCTCCACGCGACGTCGCCTGGTGGCGCGAGCGCGATTTTCCTTTACGACAAAAACAACGCTATGCTACATACTTTAAGGTTTATATTGGTGCTACTTTAACAATCGCCACACGTCTCTTCTGTATAAACAGCACCTTAGATGAAACATCGTGAGGAAACCTGCATGCTTCAATTTCGAGGCATGTATTGTACCCACTGTCCATTAAAAGTGACGACGGGCTCACTACCCGTCACGCTGGACAGGGTTTCGGTACTACTAGTGAAACGTGGATGTTCTGAAGTTTCAGAATATCTCTGACTACCCCCTCGGAGAATATAGTCGTGAGCATATGCTTATGCTTGCTTAGATGAAACATACCAATCTCCATTGAGTGTCTTGATTGACCGTCCCCGTTTACGCCATGGCAAATTAGGACAACGCATGGACCCAAATGTTTGTTATGTATTTGTTATTTATTCATATATTGAAAACAATTGAACAGGCATGTTATCCCGTCTGTTATTTAAAAGTGCACATCCAAATAAAAATTGAGTGGTTTTTTTATTTAAGACACTTATTCCATCTACCTCTAACCAAATATTTGTATTTACAAGTAACACGCATTGTGCATTTTATTTATGTCACAGGATTGGGATGCACGCGTTTATGTTTTAATTCTAAGTGTGTTTTATTGAAGAAACGAACAGTGATAAATTATTCTGATCCCTCCCTTTTTTTTTCCCAAATGAAAAGCTTTAATTACGGGTGTAACAAAACCCCATAGTAATATTTAGAGGGGTGGTTTAGACCTTGAAACTGAACAAATTTCACCATAGAGCCAACATCGAGATAAACTAAAAAAAACTGCTATTTCGTACAAAACTATAGTACCTACTTGACTCAAATCAGCAGATATTTTTATTTTTTCGACGATGTGTCTATAGTGAAAGTTGTGCAGTTTGATGGTCTTAAACCACCCTTTTAAATGTTACTAGGATATTTTGTTACACCTTGTAAAAACGTAGGTACTTCAAATTGCTCTCTTTCTCAAAGTTGTCTTTGATACCGTAGCATACTTTAAAGGAGACTGAAGTCAATAACTTCGTTCTGAAATTCCCGCGCTCATTTAATCAAATTCAAGAGTGAGCTCTAGAATGGTCGAACACGAATACGCTTTCGCACTGCGTCCGATCAGAATCCGACAAAACACATCTTGGAATTTGACACTAACACCCGTGATTTGGATGCAGCGCGAAAGCGCTCTATGGATCCGACATTAATATGGCCCTAAACTCCTACTGTAAACAGCGAAGGTACTGATGCGAACTGGTCAGACCCTGGCGCAAGTCCAGGCGCATCTGGACAAGGAGGGCGCCTCCGACCTGGTCGTCGACCTGGTCATCAAGAGCACCAACAGACCTGCCATATTCCTGGAGGCTATACAGTTAGGTAAGTTTTTATGTTTTTTCATTCATGAATAAAATTATTTTAAATCCCGACTCGAAAAGTGAAAATGTTCGGGCTTCGAACGTTTTTGCTAGCCTGTAACCATATGAGGATAGCATTTTGCGTATATTACTGGCTACATTCGATGTTTCAGTAGGCAACATTGTTAATATTATCATGTTATCCATGACATCGTTTCCAACAGGAATCGCTCTTCTGGAAGGTGGAAACCCAATAATACAACAAAGCATATATACGAAACTACAAAATGGAGAGATTTCACAAGCTTTTCTGAAGGTAATATGATTCATTTTTATCGCTGCTACACACAACCGCCTATACACAACCCTTGGATAACCTTTAGGCGCCGAGCAGACTATGGAAATTTTGTTCACTGGATACATTATCTGTTAAAATATAAAGTACCTAAGTATCTCTCTTGGAGAAACCGCGTTCAGAAATCACAAATTTAAAAAACCCCCAACGCTTCAAAAACAAACATTTTAAAAGTGAAAAATAATTCGATCAAGTATTATTTTTGATGTAAGCAAATGTAAATATGTTTTACTTTTTAACACTCTTTAAGATATTTTAGGTCAATTAATGTGTAGGGGACGGCTATGAAATGACCATTGATTATTTTATTCTACAATCACTTGCGCGGTCCCCGACACCTAAAATACTTAACTGACCTAAAATATCTTAAAGAGAGTTAAAAAGTAAAACATACATTTGCTTACATCAAAAATAATAGTTGACCATTTATTATATTTTACTTTTCAAATATTTGTTTTTGGCGTTGGGAGTTTTTTAAATTTGTAATTTAATGTTATTTCGTAATATTAAAAGTTACTTGAAAACTAATAAACCGATTTTTATAAAACAAAGCTAAGAACATTCTCGCAATAATTAGCTTTCCGTTAAAAGAAATCGCTTTGAAATCGGTCCACCCCTTTGGGAGCTACGATGCCACAGACAGACTGATAGAAAGACAGACAGATTGACATAGGCGTTAAACTTAAAACAAACCTCTTATTGCGTCGGGAGTTAAAAAGACCGTCGTCTACTCAGCGCCTTAGAAACAGTTTTACAATATTAGAAACAGGTCTCAGGATTTGAATTAATTAGTTTGCAATTAATGTTGTGTCGTGAGCAGGTGTTCTACGACAAGATGCGCGAGGCTCAGCAGGAGATCAGGTCGCTGGCGGCGAGCAGCACGGCGGCCAGCAGTGCGGACAAGCAGCGCCAGGGCACCGCTGACAAACAGAAGCCGCCGCCAGATGGTGAGACCTTGGGTAACTTATATGTCAAGATTGACAGTCGAAGCTACGAAAACGTAGACAACCAACCAACTTTCCCTAAGGAACATGGGACGAAAAACGATTTTTTTTTTAGGGAAAGTTGTTTAGTTTCGATGATTGAATTTGTAGTTATTAAAAATTAGGGGTTTGCCCAATCCCATTTCCCCTAAAAAACTGGTAAATTTGAATTTTATAAAAAAATCCACTATAGAAAAGGATAATTTCCATTTCCTTGGGAAGATATTCTTCCTATTTTGTGTATAATTTTAGCTATCGCACTATTTGTATTTGGTCTTTGATCATACTCATTCGTTAGTTTTGAAACGATTTGAAACAAATACAGTTTGTCACGTGAGCAATGTCTTTTTGATCACTTATATTACGGTCTAATTTTAAAGATATTTGAAAAATTATTTCACTTTATTGTTTAAGATAATAAATAGTTAACAAAAAAGTAATCCCTATTCAAGCAGGGGTACAAAAGTAAACAATATAATGTCGGCAGGTAAGCCGGTAGCCGGGCCGCTGGTGGTGGGCGAGGAGATGGACGAGGAGGTGGCCACGGCGTGCGGGTCCGCCGTACACGCGTACTCCGACATACACACCATGTCCCACGGTGAGCATATTTACTTTAAGGTGGTTGCAGAGGGGTCAATCTTATACAAAACTTTGACGCGCAATACGCGTAGACGGTATTAATATAAGTAAATTTGTATATATGGAAAAATAGTTTAGAAAATCTGGATGCCGCGTCACAAATAACATTTTGCAATTTATAAAATAATTACGAAGATATAAAACTTTGAAATTTTTCATACAAATCTTTAAAAGCTTTATATCTTCGTAATTATATTATAAATTGCAAAATTTTATTTATGACGCGGCAACTAGATTTTCTAAGCTATTTTTCCTTATATAAGATATTACTTTTATTAATTCCGTCTACGCACAATAGTGCGTCAAACTTTTGTATGGACTTGAACCAACTTAATGGAAGATTATTCTTCATCAACGAACTTAAAATAAAATCTGCTTCAGCAACATGCTTCGTCAAATTAACCGTGCTGTTTGATTATTAGTTTGGAAATACGCGTAGACTTAGGGTTGAGTGTCATCAAACAGCACGGGATCGCATTTTTTCACGCTCTATCCTTTTCTGTCGCTCAGGAATGTCATTTGCTAAAATGAGAAAGATCGCAGCACTGACGGCGCTGCCGCCGCGTGCTCTTGCATTCCCGCTATCTTTCTCTCCCTCGCAAATGAAATACCTGAGCGACAGAAAAGGATGGAATGTAAAAAAAATGCGATTCCATGCTGCCAGATGAGGTTTCAGCCTTAGAGGTTAGCTGTTAAGGGCGAGGAAGACCAAAGAAAGATGTGGAAGTATCGTGTAAAAGATGTTACGTCATCATGTCACAGATTTAAATGGGAATCTTTTTTTTCTATTAGGTCACCTCTATTATACTTAAAATTCAGTGCTTTATCGCTCTTTGGCAGATTTTATGACAGGATTTCAAATGTCTAGTCAAAAAAAAAGTTTAAGCAACGCAGTAAGATGGGCAAGATGTCGACGTGCTTTCACTTGAATGTTATAATTTATAAGGTTACCCATCAGAAGCTGTGGACTAGTATAGGTCTACCAGAATCTAATGGTACGAAAAAAAGTAAAGAAATAGTCTAGTCAAAGTAGGCCCTTCACTAATTGCGACTTTTTCCAGCGATACAACCACGCGTTTGTCAATCGCTTGACTGCATCGGTACACTAGCAATTAACACTTTTGTATCCATGACGAATAACTGATTAAATATTACGAACGTTTTGCGTTGTGGCTGTTTCGCATTTGCAACGATGCTGCTTCGTGACAGAATCGATGCAGAAGCGCTGCATAAAGTCGCAGTGTGTAAAAGGGCCTCTAATCCCATTACCCCAGTATTGCTTACTCTAAAATTTGATTTCCTTATTTGCCATCAGATTCTGTTGCACCTATAGTAATTTATAATCGATAAATAACAAATCTCTTCCATTGAGACATTGGCTATAAAAATAATGAATTGTATTTGTTTGTATACAGGGACGACAGTCCTAGAAGAGATAATGTCAGAGAAGAAACGCGAAGCTGGCTCTTCGGACGTGCTGCCCGCCAAGGTGGCTGTGATGAAGCCCATACTGCGGCTGCTGCAGCTCATGTGCGAGAACCACAACCCCGACCTGCAGGTAAATTCGTCATCATCACAGTCTATATACGTCCCACTGCAGGGCATAGGCCTACCCTCGGGGAGGGTGTATAAAGGTTGCTCCACAACTCGTGCCCAATGCGGATCGGTAAACTTCACATACGCATCGAAACTTATCGGAATTACAGGAAGGTTACGGGTTCTAATTCTGTACTAGTGCCCAGCAGTGGGACACAAAGCAGTCTACATAAAAATGACCTTGGTTAATCGCAGTTTGTGGCACCTACCGGACAAGGAATCAAAATCAATGGAAATCTTAACCACCGCGCATTCTTCCTCTGTTGAACGCTACTAGTTTCTGTTATACAAGCTGAAATTAATATCATTAGCATCCTTTTAAACTAAGAGTCTACCCATCAAACTGAATAACTTTTACTATGGGAGCAAACCGATCGGAGCAAAAAAAAATCAGCTGTTCCATACTAAACTGCACTCGCCGCCGCTGCCTTCTCGACTCAAATGTATGCAACTCTTAGTTTAAAGGATGATAATGATATCAATTTCACCCTGTATATGGAAAAATGTTTCGAAGTTATTGCGCTCGGAGCAAAACGTATTTTCACAACTGCTCTCCTATACAAAACGAGGGATACGACCGATAAGACACGGAATTTGATTCCATGTCCGAAAAAAATGTTAAATAACCAATAATACATACAAAAACAATATTTAGAACTACACTTATTGCCATACAGAATCTACTCCGCAACCAAAACAACAAGTCCAACTTCAACCTGGTGTCCGAGACCCTCATGTTCCTGGACTGTATCTGCGGGTCCACGACCGGAGGGCTTGGCCTCCTGGGCCTCTACATCAACGAGGGCAACGTCGCCCTCATCAATCAGACCTTGGAAACACTCACTGAATATTGCCAAGGTAAGACCTTTATCTATATACGTGTACTTTTTTTGTCCAGTTGAATCAACAATCAGCCTATACAAGGTTCAGTATTATAGTCTTTCCATAAAGTTACTAATAGAGTGACTGACAGCTGAGAGAGTGAGATGAGGAGACCATGGAACATATCCTTTGTGACTGTGATGTCTTGGCGGCAAAACGCATGAGCCTCCTCGGAGATGGATATCCAAAACCGGAAGATCTGAAGTTTCTTCCCCTCAATGGTATCGCCGCCTTCATTGACCATGTATTTGAAGGGTGATGAAAATAAAAAGTATTGGGGCTAACACAAAAGATCCCACTGGGTCGAAGTGTTGGGGGCTTGCCAGCCCCCACAATAAGATAAGATAAGAGATGTACCTAGCGGCACCACTGTTTAATAGAAAGAGATAAGTGACGCGAGGCAATAGAACCGTTTTTGAGATCTTATCGCAGGGTAAAAATTCGGTTTCTGTGAATAAATGCGAATCAAAAGTGAATAGTAGATAATTTTGTGAAATATACCAACACTATATCATTAAATTATCCACGATTTCACATTAGACTCAGAATAAATAAATATCTTGGACAATTATAGACAGTGCTCGAATTTTTTCCTGCAAATAAGCTCCTGAAAACGGTTTCATTTGACAATTCATGTCAGTTCCTCTACTCCTGTAAGGTATAATGAGCGTTTCTGCAACTGACTGTTTGAGTCTTACGGATGTACCTTCGCAGTTTAATATTTTTTAAACCGTGCGAACCAATCACGATACTCTACGGTTACTCGAAAATGAAGTGCTTCTATTTGTCGATTGATTTCGCGTCTGACGTATGACTGACACCATCTGCATTCGGCCATTAGACTGCACGGCAGTCGATTACGCGACTGATGTATGACTGACACCATCTACATTCGGTCATTAGACTGCACGGCAGTCGATTACGCGACTGACGTATGACTGCCACCATCTACATTCGGTCATTAGACTGCATGGCAGTCGATTACGCGACTGACGTATGACTGACACCATCTACATTCGGTCATTAGACTGCACGGCAGTCGATTACGCGACTGACGTATGACTGACACCATCTACATTCGGTCATTAGACTGCACGGCAGTCGATTACGCGACTGACGTATGACTGACACCATCTACATTCGGTCATTAGACTGCATGGCAGTCGATTACGCGACTGACGTATGACTGACACCATCTACATTCGGTCATTAGACTGCACGGCAGTCGATTACGCGACTGACGTATGACTGACACCATCTAAATTCGGTCATTAGACTGCACGGCAGTCGATTACGCGACTGACGTATGACTGACACCATCTACATTCGGTCATTAGACTGCACGGCAGTCGATTACGCGACTGACGTATGACTGACACCATCTACATTCGGTCATTAGACTGCACGGCAGTCGATTTCCCTCTTTAACAGCGTAGCCTAAGGTTGATTATGTCATCAATGATTTCTAGTTCTTTCGGAAATTTTTTGTCTCTGTCTGCGCGACCAAAGATTGACAACACGACAAATAAACGTGGGACTATATCGGATCGTATCCAATACCAAAATTGCTATGCAAACTAGCGCGTCAATGTTACTGTAATTCATGATAAACTCTTCACTAAAACTACAGAAACTATATGATATTGTAATATACAGGGTGTAAAAAAACTCTTCTCTGCTAAGCTCAAAACAATGACACTCGCGCAGTGCTAACACTAGAATGCAATACAATTCTTACTCACCGGGCGAGTCGTGCGCACTGGACCCGTTAGGACGTAAGTCGTCAACAGTTAAAGTGTTAAAGGGTTGCTTCAAACCATCAAACTGAACAACTTTCACTACGGAGCCAACATTGAAATCACGAAAAAAGGTCAACTGTTCCATACAAAACTGCAAACATAACTCAACCGAAATGTATGGGACAGCTGTTTTTTTTTTTTCGTGATTTCGATATTGGTCCCATAGAGAAAATTGTACATGTTGATGGTCTGAAGCAACCCTTTAAGGCTCCAACAGGAGTTTTTTTACACCCTGTATTATCTCTATATCATGTAGTTTTTACTATTCCTACATATACATGGTCCAGAATCTGGTCACCTAAGTAGCTTATTTCGCCCACAGGCCCTTGCCACGACAACCAGAACTGCATAGCAACACACGAAAGCAACGGCCTGGACATAATTACAGCACTAATACTGAACGACATCAACCCTCTCGGCTGCACTCGCATGGAGCTGGTGCTCGAGCTGAAGAACAACGCGAGCAAACTCCTCCTCGCCATCATGGAGTCCAGGAACGACTCCGAGAACAATGCTGAGAGGATATTATACAATATGAACCCGAAACAGCTGGTCAGTACAATAATAATAGCTGGTCAGTATAACAACAAAAAATAGCTGGTCATTACAGGGTGTAAGTAACAGCCTAGGAAATACTGAAACGGTGAACTCAGACCATCAAACTGAACAACTTTCACTATGGAGCCTACCTCAGGAGACGCGAAAAAAAATCAGCAGCCCCATACATTTGAGTCGGGTAGGTACTGCAGTTTTGTATGGGACAGCAGATTTTTTTTCGCGTCTCCTGAGGTAGGCTCCATAGTCTTGAGTTTACCGTTTCAGTATTTGCTAGGCTGTCACTTACACCCTGTATAACAAAAATGGCTGGTCAGTAAACATGTTATGATCAAGCTCATCCTCACCATCATGGAGTCCAGGAACGACTCGGAGAATAATGCCGAGGGGATATTATACAATATGAACCTGAAACAGCTGGTCAGTATAATAAAAATAGTTGGTCAGTATAACAAAAACAGCAGGTCAGTATAACAAAAACAGTAGGTTAGTAAACATGGTGTTAACAAGCTCCTCCTCGCCATCATGGAGTCCAGGAACGACTCCGAGAACGATGCCGAGGGGATACTGTACAATATGATATGAATCCCAAACAGCTGGTCAGTATAACAACAATAGCTGGTCAGTGTACCAAAAATAGCTCATCAGTATAACAAAATTACATACATGTTATGCTAACGCCTGTAACTGCCTCCGTGGTCTAATGGTTAAGAGCATTGGCTCTTGACACGGAGGTCGTGGGTTCGATTCCCACGGGGGACACCTAGTGACATGTCACTTTGTGCGTTTTTCCCCAGTTGGTTAGGACATTGCATGCTGAATCGCCTGATTGTCTGAAAAGAAAAATGATTCCGTGCTTCGGATGGCACGTCAAGCCGTTGGTCCCGGGTACTATCTCTGGTGGTAGTAGTCGTTACATAAAAACCACGTCAGAGTCCGTAACGCAGTCTGAGAAAACTCTGACACCAAGGCCCACACGATAAGAAGAAGAACGCCTGTATCCCAAAACAATTGATCGCCGCATTCTACGATTCTGACATACATCTACCGCCTAGATTGTTTACCATATGCTTTATAAAATATGTCCAACGAGCTGTCAGATAAGCTAAGAAGAACTTATCCAAAAGTGGTGAAACAGGCCGTAAGTCCTTAAAAAAGGAACTTATAATTTATGCCGCCTTTAGATCCTAGACGTAGTTTCTTCTTCTCCTTATAATATTTTGTTATTAAATATTGTATGTTTGTGTGAACAGGTAGATGTTGCGTGCTCCGCCTTTCACCAAGAGCATGCGATGGACGCGGACTCGGATTCAGACGATGACGCGCCCGTCCAGGGAGTCTCACCTAAGGAAGTGAGTGCTTTTGTACTTAAGGTGGTTTCAGTCCATACAAAAGTTTGACGCACAATACGCGTAGACGGAATTAATAACAGTAATATTTTATATATGGAAAAATAGTTTAGAAAATCTAATTGCCGCGACACAAATAACATTTGCAATTTATAAAATAATTACGAAAGCTTTTAAAATTTTCAAAGCTTTATATCTTCGTAATTATTTTATAAAATAAGTCGTGTTATGTTGTAGATTTTCTGGTCGCATCTTCTCTACAGCGACAACACGTTCCGACGTGATGGTAGTTTCAAAAAAAGATTTGACGTTTAATAAGTGGACTTCAAGCTCCTATATTGAACAAATGATTTTGAATTTGTGCCTAAAGCTTTACTATAGGGACTAGTTACGCGTGTAATTATACTAACAAACATTTCTGCCACTTTTTGCGGAAGCGAGGTAACATGAAATCCTAAGTTGCGGAACTTTGGATTTTATTCTCCATAACTTTAGATTCTAATTTTGATTGTAGTATCGTGTGAACCCCAAGCGTCATAAGTTCGTAGTTATTGTTTCGCAATTATAGGCTGTCTCGTTTAGTGATAAGGTATAAAATTGAAATGTAAATGCAATGTAAATGCACGTGATCAATTGTTATTATACCGTGGCAGAAGGGAAATGCTACCGCAAGGCTAGTCCTTATAATAAATAGTCAAAGGCCTATGTATAACCATAATAATGGCTATTTCATGGTGTAGTGTAAAGATTAGCCAGTCAGTAATGGTCGTATCGAGGCTGACAACCCAGGGTGCACCATACGAACTATGAATAAATGAAATAAATGAACTCGGGTTTCGTCACTTGGAGACCCTTTATTACTCATTGTATTGTATTGTATTGCACAGGTGGGCCACAACATCTACATCCTGTGCCACCAGCTGGCGACTCACAACAAGGAGCTGGCGGCGCTAGTGCGCTCCCAGGCTCAGGGGACCAACGCGGCCCCGCTGCAGTACTACCGTACTCACACGGCGCAGATAGAGGTAATCATCATCTCAGCCGGTGGACGTCCACTGCTGGACATAGGCCTCCCCCAAGGATCGCCACAACTACCGGTCCTGCCCTACCCTCATACAACTTTGAATAATTATGTATGGAACAGACAACGCGAACAAAATCTGTGCACCACGATCAGCAGAGCGGGGCGCGTGCTGGGGGCGTCGGGGTGCAGCACGCGCCCGGCACATGCTAAGTAAGTTAGAGCCTATCAGCTCAAACGAGTGTTACAACAATTTTTGTCTGGGTGTCGCTTCTAGTAGGTACCTCAGTGTCATCCAACGTGTTCCCGCCGCCTCTCGAAAACTCTTCGGCCCCATCGGTCATCGGTTCTGCGAGCAATGTGCCCATTTGTTAACAATTCTTTGGGCTATGTCTGCTATTCTGGTTCTTCTGCGAATATCTTCATTTCTGATTCGATCTCGCAGGAAACTCCGAGCATAGCCCTCTCCATTGCCCTTTGGGCCTTTTTCTCTTGAGTGAGCCACGTCTCAGTTCCGATGGCACTACCTGTCGCACACGCAAAATGTGCACGTAAGACAACTTGGACGTCACACTGGAAACCCGTAAGCTGCTACATATAAGGTTCACAATAGAACAAGAGACAAAAATTGTGCAAGATAAATATTAACTAAGAACTGTTGGACTACGGCTGGTCCCCAGGCTTCACACATAGCCTGGTGGAAGATCTTCCCATTTTAATGGAGAAACCTCCAAAGTACCTAGTTCCTCCATAATGTATGTCGTAGGCAATTTGTATGATTCGGCATTTTACATACAAACGGCGTCGTCCATATCAGTCCAAACAACAAACAAGCGCTCGCTGTTTTGAAATATACCGAAGGCAAAACATAAATTGCCTTGTCACTAATATTAATTGGGGAATCTGATTCAGTCGATTAGGTTAGCAAGGATCAAAGCAACGTGCATGTTAGGTTTCTGTTGACAGAACCAAATCGCTAGTTTCCAAAATTTTGAACAAAAGAGTCTCAGATTCGTCGAAATTTTAACAATTTGCCTTCGGAATATTTCAAAAAAGGCTAGTTTTTGTAAACGGACGACGCCGTTACTAAAATGCGGAATCATACAAATTGCCTGAGGCATGTACATTGAATTGAATAATATATGTTTCCATCACCAGATAGTGCGTACGGACCGGAGTATGGAACAGATAGTGTTCCCTATACCGGAGATATGCGAGTATCTCCCCGCCGACAGTAAGCACAGAGTGCTGCAGAGCGCGGAGCGGGACGACCAGGGCAGTAAGGTGGCCGACTTCTTCGCGCGGCTCGACAACCTCTTCCACGAGATGAAGTGGCAGAAGAAGTTGCGCGGTGAGTGCGGTGAGAGATCTGAGACATTATTATGTTTATGCGGTGGACTGTCGATCGAATACTACTATTCTCAAGGTGTTTTAAAGCTTGTAGAAGTAAAACTGGAGTCTCTACGAATGAACAACATTTCGTTTTAGGAAAGGTGCGAATATTTGAAAACCATTTGAAGGTTATATCACACAAAACTGAAAATAAAAACCTTACGACGGAATGGGATGCATTTCCTTTGCCTAGATCTGAATCTTATCATCGATTAACAATTCCTACAATACATATCTCTGAAATCAACTTACACTAACTTGAAGTAAGTTACTATGGCCATAATGCCGCCATTAACAAAAATCAGCTTTTATTAAATAAGGAATAAAAATTGAATTAAAAAATACGTATCGCTTATTGGTTTTTAATTGGTGATTAAAAAAATGAAATAAAGAAAAAAAATCCATAAGTATAATTCGTAGCGTCGCTAGTTTCACTGCTAGGCCTCAGAACAAATTAACACAAAAATGAAAACCATTTGCCACAGAAACGATAGTTAAACAACTTTTCTGATTAGAAGGTAATTTTTTGAAAATCTCATTTTTTTCGACTTTTCATACATAAAGCAATGAGCCTCATTAGTATGAAAATTTAATAATTTATTTGCGGTTTTCATAAAATTATAATTAAATGTTGCTCTATTATAAATGGAGCAGGTTTTCATCTTTTGCATTCATTTGCAACACCTTGTATACAAAGAATAATAACAACTAAAAAATTTAAGGTAAAACTTTTTTTTTAAACTAGTATGAACTAAAAATAACGCATGCTCAATTTGTTATGTAAGTTTTTGAATTCCAAAACTGCGAAAATAGTAGTACAATAAATAGTAGAAAATTCAAATAATAGCCCAGTCATTTTACGGTTTGAGCCGGAACTAATTAATAATTGATATTTTTTTCGGTATAGTATTTAGGAGAGCTTAGAGATGTAACAAAATAAAAAAATATCAGCAACAGACCCAAATTTTAAATTTAGCATTTATCTCGGTCTAAAAAAAATAATGGTATTTTTTTTGCAAGCTTTTAAGGCTTTACCATTATACATACTTCAAACATGGTGTTAATATTTTTGTCTACTTACAAGGCTTTGAAAAATACGTTAGTATATTCTATTAAATATCTCATTTTTAAAATTTCAATTCCTTTTTTATTGCTGAAAAATAATATATATTGTTAAATCTAATTAAAATGAGTGCATTGGTTAATATTATTAATTTAAAAGCCTTCTGGGAGATACAATTTTGATTTCTATGTTGCGTAGCGATTTTTTTTTTAAATTTGTTTTCAGATAGTCTTTTTGTCACTAAATGGCGCCGGTTGCTGTCTAAAAGTCAAATTCTTAATTACTCTCCACCCCTCCTAACAAAACTCCGTAAAATGACTGGGCTATAATCGTTATATTAAATTCAATTAAACGTCGCGGGGCAAAATTTCAAAAAGTTACATAACATGTATATAACAAATTCCGTTTTTGTAATTTTTTACTAACCATGGTTTCATAGGTCTTATTGCTATTAAAACCTTGGATCTTTGTTTTTTATAACATAGTTTAAGTCTTGGATAAGTTATATGTCAAGATTGACAGTCAAAGCTACAAAAGCGTAGAAAAAAATTGTAACCAGTATTGGCCTCTAAACCCTATCCATATACACGCACACAGACATAATTAGTATGGCGCTTCACGCAAACCAACCTAAGAAAGTTGGCCCCTTTTGTTTTATACGGTAGAAGCATGAGGCTCTTTCTAGACATATACTTTTTCTAAGGTTTAAGAATCAACTTATCAATTCTCTGTAGTTTTCAGGTGTATCATTCATTTATCATATATTCACGCTTGTTCATTGGGTTAGGCAGAGAACATCGTCTGCCATGATCCTGTTATCCTCTTCAACATTCATCTCGCTTCATGTATGCTCGCTGCTTTCTGGTACTTTATACCAGGCCGTTTTCAAGTATGTCACTAATCTGAATAGCGTACTTACGCTTAGGTCGACTTTACGAATCTTTTGCCCACATTTTTGCCTTTTAATTTGCACTTGTCATTTTTATATCATTTATTCTTAATGTTGTTTCAGCCCATACAAAAGTTTGACGCACAATACGCGTAGACGGATTTAATAAAAGTAATATTTTATATATGGAAAAATAGTTTAGAAAATCTAGTTGCCGCGTCACAAATAACATTTGCAATTTATAATATAGTTACGGAGATATAAAGCTTTATAAAATTTTGTATGAAAAGTTTCAAAGTTAGACGCGTAACTAGTCCCTATATTAGTAGTCAAAGCCTTTATAGCACAAATGGTTGTGCTAAGAATAATGTTAAGAATTTATACTAATCGTTTAGATTAGACTACTATGGAGTAGTCTAATCTAAACGATGAGTATAAATTCACACGATACTACAATCAAAATTAGAATCTAAAGTTATGGAGAATAAAATCCAAAGTTCCGCAACTTAGGATTTCATGTTACCTCGCTTCCGCAAAAAGTGGCAGAAATGTTTGTTAGTATAATTACACGCGTAACTAGTCCCTATATACGGTCTAACAAAATTAGGTGAAACTATTTTAAGGGGATAATCAGACCATCAAACTGAACAACTTTCTCTATGGGACCAATATTGAAATCGCGAAAAAAATCTACTGTCCCATACATTTAGGTCGAGTAGGTTTGTATGGAACAGCAGATTTTTTTTCGCGATTTCAATATCGGTCCCATAGATAAAGTTGTTCAGTTTTATGGTCTGATCATCCCCTTAAAATAGTTTCACCTAATTTTGTTAGACCTTATATAAGTAGTCAAAGCCTTTATAGCACAAATGGTTGTGCTAAGAATAATGTTAAGAATTTATACTCATCGTTTAGATTAGACTACTATGGAGTAGTCTAATCTAAACGATGAGTATAAATTCTTAACATTATGATCACAGTATCATTATTTCATCATTTTTTTAATAGTTGTGTGTCGTTTTTTACTCATCTCTTACACAAGATTTCTAACGGATTTTCGGCCACAAAACCAAAATGTTACGGTTGAAAATGAGTTTTCTATTAAATTATTCGTTTTCGACTGCTTTGTTTGGGACAACCTATGTAACTCGGTACTTATAGCGTGACCAGATTTAAGAAAAAGGCAATTATTGTGGAACTTTAACCAAATCTTGTCAATGACTTTATTGAAAATGTTAAAATAAACAAACTTGAATGTACGTAGCAAGTTGTATAAATTAATTCTGTTTTCTAATATAACATTCAAACTAATAAACGCTAAATCTGAAGTAAAAACAGTGATAAAAAAATAGAAGTCGATTTTGTGCAAACTATTTTCATTTTTTGTACAGCAAGTAGCAATATGGCAATGATTTTTTAACCCTGGTCGTGCTATTAATTTCAAACCTTACGTGTTTGTAATAAGATGTATATTGGCAGGTCAACCGCTACTGTTTTGGGTGTCCTCCTACATGACGCTATGGAGCCAGATACTATTCAATTTCGCCGTACTTATAAACGTCATAGTCGCATTCTTCTACCCGTTTCAAGACGAAAATCCAAGTAAGTACACTTAATATTATTTTATTAACGTCTATATATATATTTTTTTTTGTTTTTTTTTTTCAAGATAGTATATAACTTTATTAACCAAAATACATCACTCATCTCTCACATCCACAACAGCCTTCGTCAAAGAAAATACATCACTCAGATCCACAATTCGTTTCGTCAATAAGTTTTAAAATTTTTCAGCAATGACTTGAAATTAGACGAATTTGTTAATAGATGACTTTTAATCAAGATTTCAAACGAATGATACTGAGAAATCAATTATTTTAAAGCCTGTAATGTGATTTTTGAAAGTCACACGTTCAAATCAGCAGTAGAAAATGTATAAATAAATCCCACCTATCCACCCCCCTGGAAACGTGCTTGGGTAAAGGTATAAAAGGGTTACACAGGGTCCTTCTTAAAATGCTGACGGTTTTTAAAGAGGATGATGTCCGTAGAATTGGGGCAGCACCTCTCGCTGGTGGTTTGGTGCGTGTCAGCGGTCGCCGCGGCGCTGGTCACGTGGCTGCCGCGCACCTCCGGCATGCGCGCGCTCCTCGCCAGCGCCATCGTGCGCCTCATATACAGCGCCGGCCCCGAGCCCGCGCTCTGGGCGCTGGCTATGCTCACCGTGAGTATACTATATACACATACACATACACAAGGTGTTACAAAAAAACAAATAAACATTTAATGGTAGGTAGGGGGTAGTTTAGACCATCGAACTGAACAACTTTCACTACGGGACTAATATCGAAATCGCGAAAAAAAAATTATGTTCCATACTAAACTACAAATCTACTCGAGCGAAATGTATGCGACAGCAGATTTTTTTTTTCGGGATTTCGATGTTGGTCCCATAGTGAAAGATGTTCAGTTTGGTGGTCTAAACAACCCCCTTAAAAAATTTAAATTTTTACTTTTGTAACACCCTTTATACAGACTGTCCCAAAACTCAACGTCAGGCCGAAAACAGGAGATAGGTAAATTTATGACTGTTCAGGGAAAAATACAAAAAATCTAAGTTTGACAGTTTTAGAAATTTTGAAATTTTTTGAAACATCGTGAAAATCGCCATCCTTCGCCGAACACAGTGTTTAGTGTTCAGTGCCGTAGATAGTGTTTTAAAAAGAATGCCACCAATCCTTTTATCTTGAATTATAAACACTGGCAGGATTATTCAGGACTGCGTTACAAGTATTTTCATGGAAAAATATACAAATTTGTAGTGACTACATCTAAAAGTACGCAGTAGGGTGGCGATTTACACTATGTTTAAAAAATCGAAAACTGTCAAACTTTGATTTTTTTGTATATTTCCCTAAACAGTGAAATAGATAAGTTAATAGATAAGCTAAGCCCAGTCATTTTACGGAGTTTTGTTAGATGGGGTAGGGAGTAATTATTAATTGCACTTTTAAATTGTAACCGGCACCATTTAGTGACAAAAAGACTATCTAAGAACTCATTTAAAATAAAATTCGCTACGCAACACAGATTTCGAAATTGTGTGTCCCAGAAGGCTTTTAAATTAAAAATATTAATACCAATGCACTCATTTGACTCAGTAAATTAACAATGTAAATTATTTTTGAGCAATAAAATAGGCATTGAAATTTTAAAAATGAGGTGTTTATTAGAAAATACGAATATATTTTTCAAAACCTTCTAAATAGACAAAAATATGTACACTATGTTTGAAGTATGTATAATGTAAAACCTTAAATATGTGCAAAAAAATATTACCGTTAGGTTTTTTAGAACGAGATAATAGCTAAATTTTAAAATTGAAACTGTTTCACACGTCATTTTTTTTTAATTTAAATTGGTTCTTCAATATTTTACTGAAAAAAAAAATATCAATTAATAATTAGACCCGGCTCAAACCGTTAAAAGACTGGGCTATATCTATTCGGTTTGACGTTGAGTTTTGGGACAAACGCGCGCTCCTCGCCACCTTCTAACTTTGAACCTTGAACTTGAACTTTGTCGTACAGATAGTGGTGAAGGGTGTGCATCTAGCCAGCATCATGGGTAACCAGGGCACGCTGTCCAAGTCGACGCGGAACGTCTTCACCGACCCCGAACTGCTCTACCACATTGTTTATCTCGTATTCTGCTTCCTTGGGATTGGATGCCATCCATTCTTCTTCTCCGTTTTAGTAAGTACTCATAAATTGTATATAGGGTGTAACAAAACACCCTAGTAAAACTTAACCCTTCACATCCCAGCGACGCGATATCGTCCATTGTTTATCAATTGTTATTTTAAAGTCGGGATGTGACAGGTTAAGGAGGTGCCTCCGACCTTTAAACTGAACAACTTTCACTATGGCCAACATCGAGAAAAATAAAAAATAAATCTGATGTCCCATACATTTGTCGAGCCAGTATTGCAGTATTGTATGAAACAGCAGATTTTTATTTCGTGATTTCGAAGTTGGCTCCATAGTGAAAGTGTTTCAGTTTGATGGTCTGAAGCACCCCTGGGTATTTTGTTACACCCTGTATTTAAGATAATTTATAGCCTCTAGGATTACCACAGCAAGGCAAGGACCTCAACTGGCCCTAGTAATGCATTGAGTATAACTAAATGATTTTATTATTAGACTAGCGACCCGCCCCAACTTCACCCGGGTGAGATCTACAGGATGAAATTGATATCATTAGCATCCTTTTAAACTAAGAGTCTACCCATCAAACTGAACAACTTTTACTATGAGAGCAAACAGATCGGAGTAACAAAAAAATCTGCTGTTCCATACTAAACTGCAATGCCTACTCGACTCAAATGTATGCAACAGCTGATTTTTTTGTTACTCCGATCGGTTTGCTCCCATAGGAAAAGTTGTTCAGTTTGATGGGTAGGTAATGTGAATTTCGTTCACCCTATCCATTCGGGAACAACACAACACTACAGGTTCTGCTGCTGAGTGTCGTATTCCGAATAGTAATTGTTCAGCCTACAGCGTAAGAACTAGTAACATAACTCCGACAGCTACTGGACCTTGTGTACCGCGAAGAGACCCTTCTGAACGTGATGCGATCAGTGACACGCAACGGGCGGTCCATCCTCCTGACGGCCGTACTGGCGCTGGTGCTGGTCTACATGTTCTCCATCGTCGGCTACATGTTCTTCAGGGACCACTTCCTCGTCACCGTCGACACGCTCGATGGTAAGTTCACCGGCTTACACGATTAACCTCTCGCGACAGCCGAGTTTCGTGTCTGCAGAGATGCTAAAACTGTTTCAAATCTCTTTTTTGGCACATATGTCAAATTACATTATCAAAATGTCAAATTATATTATTGTCAAATTATATTATCAAAATGGAATTCACAGTTTAATTTATGCAATATAAAAAACTATCTTAAGGGCCTATGTCGAAAAATAATTGAATAATTGAAGAGAAATGTGCGTGTGCGTGTGATAGATTTTATTACTGCCTGATGCGAGAGAAAGAGATGAGGCGGCGCGCGCGCCTAAAACTACGCAAGCGTAAAACAAAATTTATTTAATTTTGATTGTACTATTTAATATTTATGTAAGTTCAATTCTGCTCTTATCAAAATTTGTAAAATATCAATCTCTTTTTTTTTTAAATCAAGTCTCGTGTTTCTATTATTCACCGTTTAGCAGTTCCAAGCGTTTATAAATAAAAACGGAGGCTACTTTGGCTTGTTTTTCTATCGAGAAAATGTGTCTTAATAGTGTTTTGGCTCTTGTCAAAACTTCAATTATATGTTCAATTTACACATATCCGCTAATCATACTCCTCCAGCCAGGCTGCATCAATGGAAATTAACAAAAGTTGGCACTTATTGTGTTTGGGGAGCTCACAAATGTTTCTCGTTGCAGATGACGCCACTTTCGACTTAGAAAAATGCAGCGACCCTGCCTCCAAGTACATAAAAGAGACGGGCCAATGCAGCCGCTCGAGCAAATACGTGTCAGTGGGCGGAGAGCTGCGCGAGCGAAGCTGCGACTCGCTACTGATGTGTATAGTGACCACGCTCAACCAGGGCCTGAGGAACGGCGGTGGCATAGGCGACACTCTGCGCGCGCCGGCCAGCGAGGTATGACACCTACTGCCTCGCAATAAGGCTCACTCTCTACTGATGTGTATAGTGCCAACGCTTAACCAGGACCTGCGAAACGGCGGCGGCACAGGGGATACCCTGCACGGCTAGCATGCCACCCACGACAAATCGTTTAAACGAGAAAAACGTCGTGCGCGCTCTTTTTAGCGTACGTAAAATAATAAAGATGGAGGCACATGTCGATTTTTGTCTTTTTCTCGGGGGTGGCATGCGAGGCCTACAGATGGTTTGATGATGGAGATGGAAGTTAGCCAAGGGATCTTCTCAATGAATTGAAGCCGAACATTTGTGTTTGGTCTAATTTAATTTGTTTACTGGTAAGATTGAGCGTCTAATGATGGAGACAAGAGGTGATGAAGGGATCGCAAGTAATTGTAGCAGATCACTCACATTTGGTCTAATTTGTTTCGATGAAAGTTTTCAGTTTTTACTTAAACTAAAAAGATTTTTTTATACATGCAATACAATCTCGTGTGTATCCCTCAAAGTTAAATGTTTTACTTTTCACCATATACAGTGTGTAAAATGCGTTACGTACTAAAGGGGGTGCTTCAGACCATCAAACTGGACTACTTTCACTACGGGACCAACATTGAAATCGAGAAAAAAATCAGCTGTTCGATATAGACACTGCAGCTATGTGAACAGTACTAAAACTGACATGGTTCATCAGTCGGTTTAGGAGATACAGCCGTTCAAAGGTCCGACCTTTGAACGGCTGTATCTCCTGAACCGACTGGCAGTTTATGTTAGTTTTTGTACTGTTCACCTATGTGAACAGTACAAAAACTGGCATAAACTGCCTGTCGGGATGCAGCTATTTGCAGTGCACACTACAATAATATCATACGTCGTTCGTCGATCGTTAATTTTTTACTGACCTTTAAACTTCTTTAACTCCTAAACCGACTGAAGTTATGCAGACAGATCTAGTTCATCCCCATCACAGAGATGCTCTACACCCCATAAACACTGAATCAACCTTGCTGCTGATGGTTGCAAAAAGTACACTTATTTCTTAGTCTAATACATTTGGGTCGAGTGAGAGTGTGAGTTAGTACGCTCTCTAACATTAATGTGAATGATATGCTAATGCTATGCTATGCTATGTATGCTTTGGATACTGATATCCTTATGATTTGCTGGGTACTGAGTGCTGAAGTAGGATACGGCCGAAGGAATGAAAATGCTGAGAGTAATGGTCGTATCCACGTATATTCGAACACTGGTTTGCTATGATAAATGCTCTTAAAAAAGTTATGTTAGCGCCCTGTGTACGCACGGCGACACATCAAGCTATACAAAACCAACATAAGCTGGCCGCGCGTCGTTATACTTTACTTGACCTACGCGCGGCCAGCTTATGTTGGTTTTGTATAGCTTGATGTGTCGCCGTGTGTACGATGCACTTTTATCGAGGTCGCGTGATGTCCGCGTTCAATGTGCAAATGCTGTGCTGCGAAATAACATCTACCGATTGACCCCGATAATTGATGTAAAGCCTGAACAGAAATATAAAACACCTGGTTTGGGGGCGCTGCAATCGATTATGACCTTTAATGTCAGTGTTCCAAGTACAAAAATGAGTAGTTCCAATGACTTTCCGAAACATGGCGAGGTTTTTTATTTTTCAGTTTGATGGCCTGAAGCATCCCATTTAGAATTTAACGCATTTAAGTTTACACATTAAAATATTAATGATTTGTCAACAGGAGCCACTCTTCGTGGCGCGCGTGGTCTACGACCTGCTGTTCTTCTTCGTGGTGATCATCATAGTGCTGAACCTCATCTTCGGTGTCATCATCGACACATTCGCCGACCTGCGTAGCGAGAAGCAGCAGAAAGAGCTCATACTGAAGAACACTTGCTTCATCTGCGGTCTGTTCACTTATTATAGGGTCCTTCTTAATATACTCACCGTTTTTTTATTTTTAAGGCGATGATTAGGCCATCAAACTAAACAACTATACTTGGTGAGACTATGCTAAAGGTAATCATTTTAACGAGATCTTAGTTCAGTCAAACATGCAGGCGATGGTTCGATCCCCATCCCGACCGACTCGTACCAATTAGTTTTTCGGAATTTATCTACGATTAACACCACTGGCTTTTCGAAGGAAAACATCGTGAGTAAACCTGCGTGCTTCAATTTCGAGGCATATATTGTACCCACTGTCCATTATAAGTGGCGACGGGCTCACTCCCCGTCACACGGGACAGAGTTTCGGTACTAGCGAAACGTGGATGTTCTGAGGTTTGAGAATATCTCTGATTACCCCCTCGGGGAATATGGTCGTAAGTATATGCTTAGTTCAGTTATCCCGTGATTTTATTCAATTCAATTTATTTATTCAACAACTTACACTAGCCGCACAAACACTACACATGTGTACGAGCTGCCGTTCACAGTACATTTACTTTATTATATTAAATTTAGTTAAGCTTGCACGACCTACATAATTGTTGCAATAACTACTATAACTTCTTAGCATTTGGTGGAAACAATAAATCATTGTACGTTCATCACTCGTTGGGTTCGGTTATTTAACTCTCTTCGGAGTCACCACCCCTTCAGCATCCCTTAGCTTTATCTACTTACTTCAGCATTAGCTTACTGTGTGGTTCGTACCATACAACATGTAAGTTTTAGTCATTTGATAATTGACATTTGATTTTGTCATTTGGTAAAACACTGCCGAAATATCAGGAACTCAAACACAATAAAAAAGCGCTGTAAGAATCAGTTAAAATGATTAACTATAGCTTAATTAATAATCGCGTAACTAGCAATCATTAATTCTCTAATAATCATCGGGGTGATAAAACGGTTTTTGCTCTCCTGTAAAGTTGTCATTTTTTAGAAATCTGTTTATAATATTTAACTATTCATAATTTGTTTTTATTTTGAATGGTCAAAGAATTATACCCTTCGAATAGAATATAGTAGAATTTTTTATTTGTCTTTACATTTTGTTTTATTGATTGATTGGTCTAGTACTTACAAATTTAACAAATGCATAAAACAGAACATCAAAAAACTTATTCAAGATAAAATAGTCTGTGACATCAGTATAATATGGTAGTTGATGCCAATTTAGTGGCAGTAATCTTTACTATATTCTATTGTATTCATTATCAAATAAAAATGTATCTGTTTGCAGGATTGAACAGATCAGCCTTCGACAATAAGACGGTCTCGTTCGAGGAACACATAAAAAGCGAACACAATATGTGGCACTACCTCTACTTCATGGTGCTCGTGCGGGTCAAGGACCCCACAGAGTTCACCGGACCAGAGAGCTATGTGCACTCTATGATCAAGGTTAGTAACTATTCTAATTATTTATTTACATAGTTTGACCACGTGAAAAGATTGAGCGAAAGTAGGTTAGCTAGGTATAGGTTCCCTGGATATAACACTGAAATTTTTACCTGACACAGAAATTACTTTTATTACCAAAGAGGGATTGGATCTTTAGATTTGGGGTTGCTATCTGGATGAAGGATTACGTACGTCTTCCCCAAGCCGCGCTGGTAATTATCGTGCTTCCCGATTTCTTCAAGCCGCACTAATAGGCCTTCAGAAGGCAGAGGGGGAGAGGAGAAGGAGGATATACATTCTCAGTGTTTGCTCCTTTGAGTGTAAGGTGCGCTGCCCGATACCTTCAAGCCGCCCACGCTTGCACTCAGAGAGCGCTTCTGTAGAAATGACAATGTTTGGGTCCGTGCTGGAGTTTTTGTACCTGGTTGTCGGCTAGCTGAGCGGCCAGCTTACCGTTGACGTCACTGGTCGTGGTCTCTCGTGTCGCCTAGTTGTGACGAACTCAACTCTGCTCGATACATACTTAGTTTATGATACAAATAGAAAGGTATATAATAACTTTAACTTATTCCATTGCAGTCAAACAACCTGGAGTGGTTCCCTCGCCTGCGCGCGCTGTCGCTGGTGGGCGGTGGGGAGGGGGAGGGGGGGGAGCTGGAGCTGCGGGCGCTGCAGGCGCAGCTCGAGCGCGCACACCTCGCCGTGAGCACCCTCACCGACCTGCTCACTGACCTGCGCGACCAGGTGCGTACTGTTATATAGCGCGGGGTCAGGGTTAGGGTCAGCTACTGTGTTATGTAGCAAGGGGTCTACAGGCGCAGCTCGAGCACTGGCCTTCAAAAACATCATGGGTCTCCAGACATTTCATGCGAAGGCTAATTTATGACGGCATTAGTTCTTCCTAGTCTAGTCGGCCTAGTCTTCTCTTTTTATAATTTTTTTGGAAGTAGTCCATTTGGAAAGTGACCGTTTAGATCTTTTGAGAAATGGTCCTTTTATGAAGTGCACCTTTTTTTGACCTGAAAATTTTGGGAAGTGGTCCTTTCTATAAGGTCTTTTCTTTTATTTTGTTTATTGTTTTTGCAATGCTTTTTTTTATATTTACCTTTAGGCTGACATGTGTGCTGACTCATGTGCGGTTTTTAATATTGTTAACCATTTGTTTTTTCACAACTATTCCTGTATCTACCATTGAAAACCTGTTATTGGCTTTATGCTTTATACTCATGTAACTACTGTGTTATATTGCTGTTGGTTTTCCAATAAAATAAAAAAATAAAATAAGTGGGTCCTTTTGAGAAGTTATTTCTTTTGGGAAGTGGATCCGTCTGGTAGCTTTTGGGAAGTATTTATTTTTCTGGATTAGTTCTATTAAGAAGTGATCCTCTTTGAAGGTGTGCGCTAATGGGTTCTGATTCTGTTGTTTAATTGACAGATGACGGAACAAAGAAAGCAGAAGCAACGCATCGGCTTACTGAACTCTACCTCGGCGTACTTGCAGAATTTGCAAATGAACTTGCCACCGTAAGCAACACCCTGTACTATCACGACGATATACTGACCTTAGGACGTCTTGACGATAACCACAAACCAATAAGCTACAAGAAACCGTCGCCGAGCATAAGCAGCACAAATGCGTATGCACTCTAATTGTTTCGTCCAAAGACCTGAAACAAACCAACATCTCGCTGTCCTGCCCTGCCCGCTGCCGCAAACTGTTGGCGATTTTGTTTTCGTTCAGCAATCGATGAAAGCGGCTTCTTTAACTTATTGGTCAGTGTTGTTAACAAATACTTGAGATAATATGATACCTGTTGGTTAAATTAAGATATTCTTCACAGTGGTGTGCATTATATATTGTGTACTATGTTTGTACATAAATAGTTTCGAAACTGATTGGTTTGATCAGAAAGATTTCCGAAATAGGAACTTTTTTAGATCTGGAATATACTACATGAAAAAAAAATATCCACGCCACTTAAAACTAGAAACTGGAAACCTCATTAGTCGTATCTTCAAACATTTAGGCAAATTTTATCAGATATTTAGACAGAATAAAATAACTGATTTAATTTTCCTAATTATTTCAAATGCGACTTACAATGGTTTTTCTTTCGAGCGTCGAAATATTATATCAAGTTTTTGGGAATAAGCTCAAAATTACACCAATTTCATATTTTCTCAGCCAGTATGTCGTCTTAACATATATACACCTCATATGCTCATAGATACCTCATATTACATCGCACAATGGATAACCGACTCTATTTCATATCGTTATACGATTCGAAATTGCGATAACTTGTTTTAAGGACACACGTTCTTTGACGTTGATATGCGATCAAAAAAAAATGTAAATTAAATTATTACTAAGTGAAATGTAAGGAAAAACATGTCGTGAAAGGGTTAAAACTAAATCTTTTTCAAATGTTAGAAATTCTTAGACGTTTGAATTATAGTTTCTACAAGGTTTAAACAAATGAAAAGTCTAAAATTGTTTTCCCAAAATTGATAACTGAACTAAATTCGATATAATTATGCCTATATTTGAAAATAGCCACTTAAGCCTTTATTAAATTTTTTAAAAAGGTCACGACTACCGAAATAGGGCATAAAATATATGAATTGTACAGTTCTCAATTATGTATAAAATATATTAGGTCTTTCGTTCATTTGACACCTTGTATATATTTTTTCCCTTCAAACTTCGAACTAGAAAAAAAAGTTATGACAAAAAAAATGATAATAAATAAGTAGATAAAAGTTAAAGCTAGATTTCTATCTTGTTATGTATTTACTAAAACTATTATATTTACTACTTAGACAGTAGCGTTCATACATATCTCATGATATTTTGACTAAAGTTGACTTATTATTATGACTCTTATTGTCATTGTGTTTAGTGCGTAATTCGCTAAATCTTTTTTCTTAAAAGTACTTGACTGAGACTGCCTTCTTGCAAGAATCCTCACAATATTGCTGCAAATTTAATAAATAAAACGTTGGGCTGAATCCATGAAATCTATACAGGGTGTTAGGTAAACAGTTGCATTACTTTAAGGGGTGATTGTACCCTAAATTTGTTTTTACTTTTCATACAAATGTTCGATCAGGTAATTGCTTTTAGTATGGAAAGTGCGAAAATGTTTTTGAGAATTTCCTATAGGTTTCATAGGGAAAGTTGTTCAGTATCATGGGTACAATCACCCCTTAAAGTACCTAATTCAACTGTTTACCCTAACACCCTGTAGTTATGTGTATCTAGTGAAAAATGGTATAGGTAGAGATAATTCCAACAGAGTTCTTGTAAATACTTTAGAAAGTGTTTATTAGAGCAAAATATATCGCTATTCTATTCAATTTCGGCTAAATAGTTTCTTTAATAGCTTATAATGGCCTAATTTTAGAACTAACATCCACAATAGCGCTTCAACAGCGCTGCTTAGCCGCTTGGCCTTGTAACGGGACAGCGCTGCTTTCGCTTTAGAGCGAAGAAGTGTAGTAACGAAAAAAATTCGAATAGGATCGCTTTATTATCCTTAAGACGTCTTTTCATACAATACTAGAGAAAAACGGTATGTCATATGACGATATGCATCATGAGTAATAAAAAATCGACTTTCTCCCTTCGCAATAAGGACCCCGTTTTAAGACGTGACGTAAGATAAGTTAGGAATTTCTTCGCTGCAACAGTTCTTATGGCAGTTCTTTGTCAAGTATTTTAGCCAAAGGATTTGAATTTTTATAAACTGTTATGATTAAGTACTATAAAATATAATGAACGTGCCCTTTATTGCTGTGAACGTTTTACAATCATAAAATCCACTCAATAAAGCTTACATTGTCTCGAATAAAAAACGATTTGAACGAATTTTTCTGAAATTAGTACAAAGTACAGAGTTTAATTTTATTTACATATACTCACGCCCATGTCCTATTGGGGTTGGCAGTCCTATGATCTGGAGTATATTTTATAATATGTGTGAATTTAAGTTCAATACGATACTGAAAATATCGTTCGTATACAGGGTGAACATTAGCATCCTTTTAAACTAAGAGTCTACCCATCAAACTGAAACAACTTTTACTATTGCAGCAAACCGATCGGAGCAACAAAAAAAATCAGAAGTTCCATCATAAACTGCAGTGCGTACTCGACTCGAATGTATGCAACAGCAGATTTTTTTGTTGCTCCGATCGGTTTGCTCCCATAGTAAAAGTTGGTCAGTTTGATGGGTAGACTCTTAGTTTAAAAGGATGCTAATGATATCAATTTCACCATGTAGATAATGAAATAAATGAGAATTGTTTAATTGTGTAAGATATTGTTTACAAAATAATATAGAACAAATTGTTTGTGGTTTTAGTGTCGTTTCATTTTGTTATGGCTGTTATTTAGGGAGCTTATACTTATAAAATTATTTGTATTTTCACCTATTTACGTAGGTTATTTTTTTTAATATTAATCTTTTTTTTACACATATAAATTTGTTTTTTTACTACTAATATTCTCGAACAAAATTGCCTTCATGTAATTTTGGGTGGAGAAGACTTTTTTTATATTTACGTTTTAGATGAAACTAAAAAAGGAAGAATGCGACTTGTTGACATTACGAACAATTTGCCGAATGTATGTACATAAGTGTTATATAAACTGTGGAAAGTCTAGAAGAAGATCAACACACGCAAATTGACAGCTGAGTTAGCACTAAACGCGCGTTTGTTATCATATCAGACCTTGCTTATGAGTTATGAGTAATGAAAAATGTGAGTCATCTTACTATTGGAATTAGAATCATTATTACTTCTCTTTTTTCTTTTTACTGCTTATTTCTCTTTTTGGTTTCATCTATGATTAACGGTCGTAGAAAGACTTCCTTTTTCATAAGTTCCCTTAAAAAAAACTAGTAAAGTGCAATATGTAATAGCTCAAACCCTGTTACCTATTAGTTAGATTAAAAATATCGAATTTTTATTTAAAAATGGAAATCTTAAAAAGATCTGAACTATAAATATTGAGTTGAATGATTGTTTTGTACTTTTTAAACGTTAGTTTGTATCGGGTGATAGTGTTTTTTTGAGTTTTAAGTAAAAATTGACAAGTCATTAAAAATAGGCGACTCTACTTCTTTTTTGGTCCTCGTTGTTTGACTACTGAAATATAAGGTTTTTCAAAAAGTTTAGCCAGTGACTGGTCAATTTTTGCTTATAAGAATAATAGTTTAACGTTATCTAGAATTAAGTTTATATTATTATTGTAGAAATCAGAGGTTGTTCGTTAAATGACAAAATATACATAATTTGTGAATTCCTGTTGGAAGCCGTTCCGCCAAATGTTTTGACCTATAAACTTTGTGTCGATTTAATAATTGAGTGAGGCTATTATGGCAACCTTCGCCTAATTGGGGGAATTTATGTCAAGCAGTGGACGCCTTTAAGCTCACTGTGATGATGAGTATGGAAAAGATTGCCGGGGCTAAGTAAACCCTAATTTAGTCGTCAAAAATTGCATATCTATTGCTTAGGTCTATTGATAATCAGCACTTTTTTTAATGCAAAACAAATGTCACTGGCATGAGTGAACAAACATCACTATTTAATATAATGAAATGAAATGAACCGATATAAAAGCACAAATATAGTACATTAATTAATAATATCAAACTAGAGTCATCTCAACATTAGATCAGGTATATTACATTAAAAGACAAGTCGAAGTGGAATTACCAACATATACATTTTAGCTGGCGATTTTAGAGGCCGCATAATAATAATTAACTCCATAATTAAATCGACATAAATGTTTAAACATGTGAAAAATAATATAGACAAAGTGTTAATTGATTCTTACAAAAATGTTTGGTTTTAGATTAGATTGACAAATAACTTAACATTGTCCCGGGAAATAGAGGCAAATGATAACTTGAGCAATATGCATACTGTAACTAAATAAATTCCCTTCCAAAATATCACGTCATCGACTTACTGAGTGTTTTCAGATACGTAATATTTATGTGCCAATAAGCATGATATCCATAATACTGTAAATATAAATGTGTGGCAAACGACCAAAGTCGTGCACCGTACGGGTGCATTCGTTTTCGGTTTAAAATAACGTCATCCTTGTCTGTTATCGTTGGTCGCTATCCGACAGAGAAAACGATATTACAAAGCCGAAGATATCCGATCGCCAACATTTTGTATCCGATGTGTCAAAAAAAATTACAAGACCGTTTGTTTTCGTTGTGAATAATTCTTATTCATCGTCAATCGCTTTTAATTTGTATAAAAACAACTTTATTATATTATTATGTTGACTTCTAAAATTGTTTTGTACATGATACATTTATATAATTATATACAGTGCCATTATTCTGTACCAATAGTACATAGGACAAACTATACATTTATTGTATACAAACAAGATAAATAAAATATATTTCATGCCAAATATTAGGGAAATTTTTATGTAGTTATGAAAGATGTTAAACATTTTTTTATTTATATGTTTAATTGTACTTAAAACTCTCTATTTTCTATTACTCTTTCTCTTTACATAAAATAACTAATCGACCAAAATAATTCAACTTACATTCCTTTCGCAGTTACGTATATACCTTTATTATTTTTTTGTTTTATGCTTCATGTAAAAATATATTATATTATATCGAAAAGTAATATTAAATCTATAGAAACATTTCTCAATTATCTTCCAATTTTCTAAATATAGTCTAACATTACAATCTTTTTTCTTTACATAGCAAATATTTTCAAAACTAAGTACTTGCTTATTAATCTCTATACATAAAAAATTTGATAGCATTTGTACCAACATATTTCATATACATTCCTAGGGTATTTTATATTATTTATTTAAACTTTTAAAATCATATTCATAGATCTGTATTTTTGAATCTAGAATACATTTTTCGAAATTGTATTTCTTTCTCTATTAGATAGTAACATTATGTTCATAGAAAACAAACAATGGAATTACTAATTTAAATTGCGTTCATAGACTAAATTAAAAAACGACTGTACTAGACTCGAAATTATCAATTTCAATTAAGGTACACCATCACGCATCGTGCTCTATACAAACTAAGCAACGTTATTTATACATTTATAAGTACAAAAACTACGAGAACGCAATTATTTTACTTTCATTTACAAACATATTTTTTGTGTATTTCTTTCATTTTGTATCATGTAAAATCGTTGTGTTAGTTTAGTTGTTTAGCCATGCGGTTACAAATGTTTTTTTAGCATTGTCTTTTTGCATACTGAACTCATTTATGACCGTTTGAGGTTCGCCCCTTTGCAGCAGCGTAGGCGACGATATGGAGTACGATGCGAGACGATGTCCCTTAACTTCTCTCATAGTTTGTGAATTAAAATTATGTTGTATCTAATGCGGGCACTACATTCTCGCCGAGAACGAGAGTGTGGAGGCCCTTCACTGTTCTCGTGGCGTCATAAGACGTAGTAATTTTCCTTGAAAATTCTCGCCGAGAAGTTCTCGCGAGAGTGGAGTCCCTGCATAAAATGAAGCTGTATGAAGAGCTTAAGACTCAATAACGTTTATCTAGGTAGGCAATGTCGAACTGTTATATTAATCTAAGACACAGCGAAGATACTGGACAATACGCGCCGGACCCTTGAAAAAAAAAACATCTTTTCAAACATTTGAGGCACCCAAGATGCTGTTTTTGTTCCTCTAACTACAAAGTTTGGGAAGGTCTGTCCACGTCTGCGCTGAGTCTTATAAAGTATAAAGAGATATTATGATAAA
This sequence comes from Agonopterix arenella, assembly GCA_927399405.1. NCBI lineage: Eukaryota > Metazoa > Arthropoda > Insecta > Lepidoptera > Depressariidae > Agonopterix > Agonopterix arenella. Next base: position 10,230,551 of record OV656714.1, read on the forward strand.
ATATCTGAATTTGGATTGTGTTCGTGAATGAATATTTGTGATGGTTGCAATAATGTGTTTTGTTTATCTAAAAGTAAAGATATGGCACAAAATTGTTATTTCATTTCCATTATTACTACATAAACTCACGACCATAATCCCTAGTGAGGTAACCAGAAGCTTTGCTACAACTACCAACTTTCTTTTGAAACAAATTAAAGATTGAAAAATTTGTCTCGGGCTGACTTGAACCTTCACTTTTCCCAACCGGGGAACTGCTTTATCCAGAGAACGAAATTTTCAATTTTTAATTTGATTCGGAATAGCACAATATGGCTGTAACATGTTTAAAATCAATAATATCTTTTTAAATGCTCACTTTTAAGGTCATAGTGATAAGGTATAAAATCGAATGTTACCGCAAGGGGAAATGCTACCGCAAGGCTAGTAATTATAATAAATAGTCAAAGTTTAAAGCACATGTCACGTCATCCCACACTGAATTCTTCCAAAAGCTAAAGGTCATCGCTCATTTACACGACACCTCTCCCGCACGGTAAAAGAATGAATATTCAAATATAGGCTTAAGGTCATGCTCTGTAGATATACTTTACAATGAAAACATCAATAGCAAACAGCGGCAAGCTCTCTGTCACCAATGTTGTTATTGTAAAGTATACGAGCGTTAACCCGCGACTTCGTCCGCACAAATTATATACCAGATTTTAAGTCAGATCATAAGCTATCAAACAAAAAAAGTTTCATCAAAATCGGTTCAGTAGTTTTTGCGTGATACTCGTTCAAACAAACAAACACAAACAAACAGACCGACAAAAAATCCAAAAATTGGTGAAATGGAATCAGGGACACCTAAAAACCATATCGTAACTTTTTTTTTGTTAATATCTTCTATGTACAGACAAACTTCCTGTTACAGTTTTATAATAGTATTAGATCTATACTATAATACTAAGCACGAATTATAAATATACAGGGTGAAATTGATATTATTAGCATCCTTTTAAACTAAGAGTCTACTCTTCAAACTGAACAACTTTCACTATGGGAGCAATTCAATCGGAGCAACAAAAAAAATCTGCTGTTCCATATTAAACTGCAAGGTCGACGCGGGAGTTCGCGACTCAAATGTATGCAACAGATGATTTTTTTTTTGCCCCATCGCTTTGCTGGCATAGTAAAAGTTGTTCAGTTCGATGTGTAGACTCTTAGTTTAAAAGGATGCTAATGATATCAATTTCACCCTGTATACCTTATAATTACGTAACTAGTAATAATTATTAATCTATGCTTATACTGAAACGGTGAACTTAGACGATCAAACTACCTCAGGAAACGCGAAAAAAAATTCAGCTGTCCCATACATTTTAATCGGGTAGGTACAGCAGTTTTGTATGGGACAGCGGATTTTTTTTCGCGTTTCCTGAGGTAGGCTCCATAGCGAAAGTTGTTCAGTTTGATGGTCTGAGTTCACCGTTTCAGTATTTGCTAGGCCGTCACTTACACCCTGTAAATGAATATATATTTGAATGTTCATTCTTTTACCGTGCGGGAGAGGCATCGTGTAAATGAGCGATGACCTTTAGCTTTGGGAAGAATTCAGTGTGGGATGACGTGACATGTGCTTTAAACTTTGACTATTTATTATAATTACTAGCCTTGCGGTAGCATTTCCCCTCTGCCATGGTATAAGATCAATTAATCATGTGCATTTACATTCAATTTTATACCTTATCACTAAACGAGACAGCCTATAATTGCGAAACAATAATTTCCAACTTAGAACGTTTGGGGTTCACACGAGACTACTTTTCATGATTTTTAACGTTCAAAATTAGAATCTAAAGTTATGGGGAATAAAATCCAAAGTTGCGGATTTCATGTTACCTCGCCCCCCGCAAAAAGTGGCAGAAATGTTTGTTAGTAGAATTACACGCGTAACTAGTCCCTATATAAGTAGTCAAAGGCTTTAAAGTACATTTCATAAGAAACCTCAAATCCCTTAGTCGTCTCGTTCGTCACCCACGGGACGAAACGTGGTGGTCTATTCTAAGCCACCACCTTCCTCTGCCTGACCACACCGCTATCTTATTATTTAATTATCTACCTACATTTTATAATCAACCGATGATTTGTCATCAAATGTTCAATAGTTCTGATAATGATTATCTGTATTGATAATTCGATGATAAAACTGGCTAACCTTATTTATCGATCAGTGTTAGAGGTGTAAACATGGCGATGAAAAGTGTTGGTTTTTTATTATTTATTCTGTTCAGCTACTGCTGTAAGTATTTATTTTATTTATTATAAAAAATATAAAAATAATTCATAAAATCGTTAAGATTAAATCACAAAAATACATGGTGAAATTGATATCATTAGCATCCTTTTAAACTAAGAGTCTACCCATCAAACTGAACAACTTTTACTATGGGAGCAAACCGATCGGAGCAAAAACAAAATCAGCTGTTCCATACTAAACTGCAGTGCTTACTCGACTCAAATGAATGCAACAGCTGTTTTTTTTGCTCCGATTGGTTTGCGCCCATAGCAAAAGTTGTTCAGTTTGATGTGTAGACTCTTAGTTTAAAAGGATGCTAATGATATCAATTTCACCCTGTATAGCAGTCAGCACAAGCGTCGTCAAACAAAAATACGCACAAACGTTTAGCAACAGCAGTTCTATAAATTATTAGTATTCTGTATTGTTCTTGAAGAATTAAAGTAATTGAATAAGAAACTAATGACATCACAACAGCTTTAATTAAATTAATGATAATGAGTAATGAAAATGACGGCCGATGGGCGGTGTAGGTGGGATGGGGTTGTAAATAACATGTTATATCCTGTTCCAACAAGATGAAAGAGCGATAGCAGGCTACGCATAACAGAGCGAGAAATATTTTGATGCCCTTTGCACATCTTGTAAGTTAGGGTATCCCCTAACTGTCCCTACCTGTGCCATAGCCGGCTCTTAGACCAGAGACAATATATTTTTGCCCAGTGTCCTTTAACCCTCTACAACGTTAGAAACGAAGTGGTGTACAGTATAGTACCAGGTTTATAAGTCTTACCGATGTACCTGTGCAGTTAACAAATTTTAATACCGCGCGAAATTATCTTGACCAATCAGGATATGCCACCTTCAATCCGTTTACGCTATTGGCTAATTTGTTTTCGCGCCCTTTTCGCTGCTATCCGACTTTGCACCCTTTGATTACTAAATGACTTCGGGTTTTGTCGGGGCCTCGGTCCTGCTCTGCGCAAACGAAGATTGACGAGCGGAATTATTTTCCCGGTCGTACTGTACTAATTAATGCGTGTTCCCTTCTTGATGGATAGGCCTGTGCCTGCCGCGAGACGTATTCGCTCATAATCTAAACTATTATAAAACTGTAACAGGAAGTTTGTCTGTACATTGAAGATATTTAACAAAAAAAAATTACGATATGGATTTTAGATATCCCTGATTCCATGTCACCAATTTTTGGATTTTTTGTCTGTATGCTTGTTTGTTTGTTTGAACGAGCATCACGCAAAAACTACTGAACCGATTTTAATGAAACTTTTTTTGTTTGATAGCTTATTATCTGTATTAAAATCTGGTATATAATTTGTACAAACAAAGTCGCAGGTTAACGCTCGTAATTTTATAAATCTATTTTAGCGTGCGACGATGAAGTATTCAGGATAACGGCAGTAAATCTGAGAGAAGTGAGCAACGCTCAGGGGCCCAGTACGAGAATCGTCGGAGGTTCCGCCACAACCATCGAGAATTATCCTTACACTGTTCAGGTATGTATGTGGGCCATGCGTGTCATAAAATTAAGAGGATAGTCTTTGATAGTCCGAGCGCGCTGCATATAGACGAAGTTAGATCCTATTTTTTCAATACTAACTAATTTAAAGGACTTTTTTTAAATACAATCTAGAATTCTAGATGCTAATCTCTGTGCTATATGAATTTTAGATTTGTATGGAAATCTTTGATTTACTGTAACTTTGAAACCACCTTTGAAAACATATAATATATTGAAAAAATCGTGTTTAAAAATGTTTTATTGACAGTACTTGTCATTATTCAAAATATAATTAATCTTCGAAATTAGTAAAGTAGTAACTGCCTCCGTGGTCTAATTGTTAAGAGGATTGGGCTCTCGAAACGGAGGTCGTGGGTTCGATTCCCACATTGGCATTGCAGGTTGAATCACCTGATTGTCTGAAAAGAAAGATGATTCCGTGCTTGCTTCGGATGGCACGTTAAGCCTTTGGTCCCGGCTACTATCTCTGGTGGTAGTAGTCGTTACATAAAAACCACGTCAGAGGCCGTAAGGCGGTCTGAAAAAACTCTGACAGCAGGGCTTGCTAGTTGCTGCCTACACGATAAGAAGAAGTAAAGTAATAATTGGCTTCTATATTTTCAGGTGCTCTTAAACAATCAACTGTCTTGTGCAGGCTCTCTGCTCACCCGACGACATGTGCTATCCGCCGCACATTGCTACGTGGAACAGTAAGTATTTCATAGGACAAGTAGGAAGGAAGAGTAGTAGGAAGTATTTCTTGCAACATTAATAAATAATAAATATTTTGAACATTGCATTGTCACCAAATTATCTAGTCACATTTAAAGTAACAGAATCTAGCCAGCATGGCTAGCATGCCACGCACGACAAAGCGTTTAAACGAGAAAAACGTCATACGCGCTCTTTCTGGCATACGTAACATAATAAAGATGGAGGCACATCTCGATTTTTATCGTTTTCTCGGGGGTGGCATGCGAGGCCTACTGGACTTGTACTATGATGACTAGACAACGATATAGAATACATTATACAATAAATACAAACATCCATGACTCGGGTACAAATATTCATCATACAAATATTGAGGCCGCACGGGATTCGAACCCGCGGCCCTCGGCACAGCAGTCAGGTTCATTACCGACCGAGCTATTGGGCCGTCAATAAGTAAAGTATAAGCATAGATTAATAATTATTACTAGTTACGTAATTATAAGGTATACAGGGTGAACTTGATATCATTAGCATCCTTTTAAACTAAGAGTCTACCCATCAAACTGAACAAGTTTTACTATGGGAGCAAACCGATCGGAGCAAAAACAAAATCTGCTGTTGCTTACATTTGAGTCGAGTAGGCATTCCAGTTTAGTATGGAACAGCTGATATTTTTTTGCTCCGATCGATTTGCCCCCATAGTAAAAGTTGTTCAATTTGATGGCTGTTACATACATTTGAGTCGAATAGGCATTGCAGTTTAGTATGGAACAGTAGATTTTTTTTGTGCTCCGATCGGTTTGCTCCCATAGTAATAGTTGTCTAGTTTGATGGGTAGACTCTTATTTTAAAAGGATGGTAATGATATCAATTTCACCCTGTATATAAGGCAATGGTTTTTTGCGCAGCGAAGACTTGCCATCACGACTTGTCATCACACTCGTGGCATTTTCCTACCAGTAGTTATCCCACTCCCACTATAAGGTCCGCCACATACATACGGAATAAACCTGATTCGGAATTAGTTCCGAATAGAGTGTTGCCGCTTTCAGAGACTTTTTCACTTGATCTAGTGATTTTTTTGTCTTAGGTGGTATTTTTTTAAAGATTTACAGTCATATCAAACAAGTGATTTTTGAGCGTAGGCGTTAATGGAACAACACCGTTTCGTGACGGTGCAGTTGCGACGTTGTTGCGGTATAGTTGAGAAATCGCCTACGCTCAGAAATCGCTTGTGTGATAATGGTTAATGCCTTTTTGTATGCAGATTATGTCTAATATTAAAACTATCAATAGTCTTTTAATATAGTTGCATAATATAGAAATACAATTTACAAATCATCATCGTAAAGTCACGACCTCATCACATGATAGTAGTTTCGTTTTAATAAATACCTAAAAATGCTATTGTCATTCATTTGGCATTTCATACATTTTTATTTTAGACATTGTTTAAACAGCACTCTAATTATTTTTTGTAACCATAGTTCACAACACTGAATCCTGAATCAGGATTCCGGATCGGAATTCCGTATGTGTGTGGCGGACCTAAAATATTCTGCGATATTTGATCTAAGTTACATTTTATACAAATTACAGAAATGGAGTAGTAATCAGTCCGCGACGGTTCACCATCAGGGCAGGGACCACGGCACTTAACTCTGGTATAATCTACAATATTTTGTTTTTTTGCTTGTTTTACTAGTTAACGCAACTTGTCTCAACCTGGGTTAGCAATTAACTCTGGGCCAGATAGCTAACTCATACATTTGGGTCAAGCTTTGCAATTTTGTATAGAACAGCAAATTTTTATTTGCGATTTCGATTTTGGTCCCATAGAAAAAGTTGTTCAGTTTGACGGTCTGATCATCACACTAAAAAATCGTCAGCATATAAAAATGAACCCCTTATATCCTGCACACTTAAAACATGTAGTGCACTGCCTTAATGGAAATAAAGTTCGCTTCCGGATACCAGCACCAAATTTTTGTATGATGTTAGGTATGTTCTCTAGGCCCTGAAACCTGTCTGTTTTATATTTTTTATTATTTTTCAACTTTATATTGAATGAAAAAAATTATAAAAAATATTAAACATAAACATTTTTGCTTTATTGAAGTTTGATATGAGGATATCATAAGTCGTTTGGCGTATGTTTTACAATAATTTATTCAGCCGTTTCCTACCTGGAGGAACCAAAACTTGATATGTTTTTAAAATACTTTTCGTATTTTTTTTTTTAAAGTAGCTGACAGGTAATGGTGTAGTATATTTTTAGAACCGGCTCATGAAGCCCTTTCATTTGATACCCCACACAAAAGCTTTCAGAACAATTTTTTTTTAAATCCCATACACAAAATAAATGACGTCATAACTGAAGACCCTGACACCTCAAAGACTGTCTCCTGGCAGTTTTGGGGTCTAGAGAACATACCTAACAACATACTAAAATTTGGTGCTGGTATCCAAAAGTGAACTTTTTAAACAGACTTTATCAAAAAGTGGTGAAACATGCCCCTAGCCTCGTATTTGTTGGTTTTTAAAATCCTATTTCTCGCAGGCGGTTCTACTCACGCAGTCTCATCGATCATAGTGCACGAGCTCTACAACGTTCCGGTCAGAGACAATGACATAGCCGTGCTTGTATTGTCGACGGCCGTGACGCTTGGTAGCCGCATCGCCACCGCACTGATACCTATGCAAGGGAATGTGGTCCCTAACAATGTTAGTGTGCAACTCGTCGGCTGGGGACGCACTAATGTAAGCATTATTATTGACAAAACTAAAAAGTTCAAAAATAATATTGCAGCCGATGACTTTTTCGTTCGCATCATAAGAACATTAATTTGTTTTATCGAAGTCGCCTCACGGACACCAACATAAGAAAGTTCGCCCGTTTGTTTTAGTACGTTAGAAGCGTGAAGCTCTATCTTGACCTTTGACTTTGACTACTTATATAGGGACTAGCCACGCGTGTAATTCTACTAACAAACATTTCTGCCACTTTTTGCGGGGGGCGAGGTAACATGAAATCTGCAACTTTGGATTTTATTCCCCATAACTTTAGATTCTAATTTTGAACGTTAAAAATCATGAAAAAAAGTCTCGTGTGAACCCCAAACGTTCTAAGTTCGAAATTATTGTTTCGCAATTATAGGCTGTCTCGTTTAGTGATAAGGTATAACATTGAATGTAAATGCACATGATTAATCAATCTTATACCGTGGCAGAGGGAAAATGCTACCGCAAGACTAGTCCTTATAATAAATAGTCAAAGATCTTGACCTATAATTAATTACAGTTTCGCCTTTAGAGAACCTATAACTATGCAGGGTGGAAAAAAAGGCCGTGGTTGGAGGGAAAGTACCCTTAATATTTATGATGGCAAATTTTACTGAAAGGAAACATTCCTTTATTTTCAAAAATAATTAAAACTGCATTTAAAGATTTATGAAAAATCATCTGCTTGAGCCGGAAATCGAACCGGTGAAACGAGAAAAAAAACATCCTGTATTTTATGATACCAACCGAAAGAGTCATTCATAAGGATCAATTTCTTTTAAACAACATAGTATCTTAAATTAAAGAAAGACCAAGAAAAAATGATTTTTTCGTTGTTAAACTTACTCACTATCTAAAGAAAATACTTTAAAGTATGTATTCTACGACTGAATTCTCTACGAGTCGTCTTTTATATCGAATTGATTGGATATTTAAAATATCAAGTTCAAAGTTTCTGTAAATAGAACATAATAAATAATGTAATTGCATTTTATTATATGTGCACTTGGCTGTCTCATTTTGAGCAATTTATAAGTTAAATAAAGAATTTTCTTTAGACAACAATAAAAAAATCATTTTTTCCTGGTCTTTCTTTAATTTAAGATACTATGTTGTTTAAAAGAAATTGATCCTTATGAATTACTCTTTCGGTTGGTATAATAAAATACAGGATGTTTTTTTTTCTCGTTTCACCGGTTCGATTTCCGGCTCAAGCAGATGATTTTTCAAAAATCTTTAAATGCAGTTTTAATTAAATTTGAAAATAAAGGAATGTTTCCTTTCAGTAAAATTTGCCATCATAAATATTAAGGGCACTTTCCCTCCAACCACGGCCTTTTTTTTCTACCCTGTATACCTCACCTACAGTATTAATAACTCTATGTCGCTACTACTAATGTTATTCACGCTCAAGAGACGAAGGGAGCACCGTACCGAACCTCCAATACCTACGGCCGTAATGTGCTTAGAATGTGACATTCTTATTTTTTGTATATATATATATTTATATGAGTATGTATATTATATATGTATTTATAATAGGTTTTTTTTTTTTTTGTATACTCCTTTTTGTTTTTACTAATAACTGCTGATTTTTGATATTTTTTTCTGGAAACACCGCCTACCTTTCTTCTTTTCACCGTTTCCTCTACCCTAAGGTTGTCTGGAAGAAATCGCTTCTTAGCGATAAGACCGTCTTATTTTGTGCATCTTGTATTTTACTGTTTATGTTTTTGGTGTAAAATAAAGTATATTTGATTTGATTTGATTTGATTTGATGTTGTATAATTGTAGAGAAATAAAATAACTGGCCAAGTGCGTGTCGGACCATGCGCAGGGTAGGGTTCCGTAGTCACAATATAATACGGACTTAGAAGGAAGCTTTTTGTATTATACTACTGTTTATTGGCTAATAAAGTCTAAAAAGTACATTTTATAAGTTGGTCGATTATTACTCGTAAACTTGTACCACTTAGCGGTTGTGGGGACTTGCTACAGATGTCAGCAGCCACAAGTTATAGCAAAGATGCCAACAGATGGCGATACCATCGCCCTCGGGAATATGCTCCATACAAAGACAACGTTCACCGTGAATACGTAACTCGTAACCTACTACAAATAAGGTTCACAGGAGAAATAATCACAGAGATTCAATACATATACAAGGTCCAACTAAGAACTGTTGGAGGAACATTCCCAGTAGCACCCGCCGTATCGTGATAATTATCAATGATAATTATCACTTCGTACCCTGGTTATAGTTATAGCCTGTAGGATCCCACTGAAGGGGCAAAGACTTCCTTTCGCATATAAATGTGAAAGGGAGTGAGCCATTCTCCACCACGCGGGCCCAGCGCGGATTGGTGGAGGCAACTTTGTGGTCAACTTATTGTTAGAAAATTTTCAATATTAAGAAAGACCGTGTATTATTTAGTTCTTTTATATTTATTTTGTGTTTATGAATTTCTCGTAAACTTCCTGTTATACAGGGTGTAAGTGACAGCCTAGCAAATACTGAAACGGTGAACTCAGACCATCAAACTGAACAACTTTCACTATGGAGCCTTCCTCAGGAGACGCGATAAAAAATTAGCTGTCCCATACAAAACTGCTGTACCTACCAGACTCAAATGTATGGGACAGCAGATTTTTTTTTCGCGTCTCCTGAGGTAGCCTCCATAGTGGTAGTTTAAGTATTTGCTAGGCTGTCACTTACACCCTGTATATTGGTCTGTCAACAGCCGGACATAGCTCAAGCGTCGCCTGTACTAAACCAAGTGACGGTCCAGAAGGTGAATACCACGATATGTCGCGACAGATACGCCGTCCTTCAGAGCCTGACCGGAGAACCCTTCCCTGTGACTGACAGCATGATCTGCTCGGGCTTGCTTGATGTCGGAGGTCAGTTCTTTCTTTCAAAAACAGGTCTACACTCCCAAAGAATAACATTGTATTATATACAGGGTGGAAAAAAAAGGCCGTGGTTGGAGGGAAAGTACCCTTAATATTTATGATGGCAAATTTTACTGAAAGGAAACATTCCTTTATTTTCAAATTTAATTAAAACTGCATTTAAAGATTTTTGAAAAATCATCTGCTTGAGCCGGGAACCGAACCGGTGAAACGTGGAAAAAAAACATCCTGTATTTTATGATACCAACCGAAAGAGTCATAAGGATCAATTTCTTTTATACAACATAGTATCTTAAATTAAAGAAAGACCAAGAAAAAATTATTTTTTCATTTATAAACTTACTCACTATCTAAAGAAAATACTGTAAAGTATGTATTCTACGACTGAATTCTCTACGAGTCGTCTTTTATATCGAAAGGAAGGAAGGAAGTTTGTCTGTACATTGAAGATATTAACAAAAAAAAAGTTACGATATGGTTTTTAGGTGTCCCTGATTCCATTTCACCAATTTTTGGATTTCTTGTCTGTCTGTTTGTTTGTTTGAACGAGTATCACGCAAAAACTACTGAACCGATTTTGATGAAACTTTTTTTGATAGCTTATGATCTGACTTAAAATCTGGTATATAATTTGTGCGGACGAAGTCGCGGGTTGACGCTCGTAAATATTAAGGGTACTTTCCCTCCAACCACGGCCTTTTTTTTCCATATATACATTCTATGTACTAAGTATCGGGAATTTGTCAATAAAACAAAAAATACAAATTATTCATCTAAATTTATTTTATCGCCTTCAAAGTAGGCCCCATCGCTTGCAATACAACATCTCCAACGCTTCACCCAGTCTTCCATACATTTTTCATAGGCTATTTGCGGTATGGCCTTTAGCTCATTCAGCGAATTTTCTTTTATGGCTTCTATCGACTCAAAACGTTTTCCTCGAAGTGGTAATTTTAACTTGGGAAATAAAAAAAAGTCAGACGGAGCCATATTAGGTGAATACGGTGCTTGGTCGAGAACTTTTGTTGAATTTTTCGCTAAAAACTCTTTCACTATAATGGCTGTGTGTGATGGTGCATTATCATGGTGCAGCATCCATGAGTTGTGTTGCCACAAATTTGGACGTTTTCGGCGGATACTCTCACGCAAACGCTTCATGACGCCTAAATAATATTCTTTATTCACTGTTTCTCCCTCTGGAAGGAATTCGGAGTGAACCACACCACGGTAGTCAAAAAAAACTGTCAACATCACCTTGATTTTGGAGCGACTTTGCCGCGGTTTTTTGGGTTTCGGCTCGTTTTCGAGACGCCATTCTGAAGACTGTTGGCTTGTTTGCATGTCGTACTCATAAACCCATGTCTCGTCGCCAGTTATTATACGTTTCATAAAGGTCGGATCCGTAGAAGCTCGGGAAACCATGTCTTCAGCGACATGCTTTCGCTGCGCTTTTTGAACAAAATTGAGCTCTTTTGGAACTAGTCGAGCGGCGACGCGTTTCATGCCTAAAATGTCAATGAGAATGTTGTGGACGGATTTAAAAGATATGTTCACCTCACTAGCCAACTCTCTCAGACTCATAGGTCGATTTTCGAGCACTAGCTTCTTGATTCTGTCGATGTTTTCTTTGGTCGTAGCGGTTGAAGGTCTACCAGAACGAGGCAAGTCTACTACTACTTCTCGGCCTTCTTTAAAAGCCTTATACCTTTCATAAGCCCTTGTTTTCGGTATACACGATTCGCCGTAGGTATTTCGCAACATTTTTAGTGATTCACCACATGAAATATCATTTGAAACACAAAATTTAAGGCACACTCTTTGTTCAACAATATTTTCCATTGTAAAAATCGCCGAGGACTCAAAACTATGACCAACAAAAAGTGTAGTTTAAAACAAATTAAATGACAGATCCCGCTCAAATTTTGCGCGACAAATCAGTACAGTGCTACCAACATGCAGAAAAAAAATTAGAACGACCTCTTTTACGCGGGTCTTTTTATTGACATATTCCCGATACTTTTCACACAGAGTAGTATATTCACTTTTGCATCTTGCAGTCTCGTACAGAATAGGTTGAGCCTCATCTGGCAGCACGGACTCGCATTTTTTCACGCTCTATCCTTTTCTGTTGCTCAGGAATTTGCTAGAGAGCGAAAAATGTCGCAGCACTGGGCTGCGTTCACGACCTTTGGGTGCGGTTGTTTTTTCAACTCGCTCGATGGTACGGAACGACCAAGCCAATTTTTCAACTGTTTATCAATACAGCCCATGACTTCAAACTTCTTGCGTCGGTGATTAGAACTGATGGTGTTTTCAGGGAAGGATGCGTGTCAGGGTGACAGTGGGGGGCCGATGATATACAACGGTGTGGTGGTGGGGGTCACGTCGTGGGGCTACGGGTGTGCGCACCCAGTGTTCCCAGGTGTTAGCGCACGCGTCGCCAGCTACACCAACTGGATCAATCGGACGGTATGTTCTTATTTTTAGGTATTTCTTCTTAACAAAGCAGGGTTTAAAATTATCGAGATGATTTCCCTTGATAATTATCGGCTAATCATCAGATTCTATATAAGTACCTTATTAAGTACAAGCGTTTTATTTCTTTCTGCTAAACAGAAAAGTTTTATGACAGAAAGAATTTATTGCCAATTCTTTCAATACGTTTTTCTTTTTTACGTAGTACTGGTTCGTGTTAGAACCAAACCATACAGTTCCCAAAATATCGTTTTCGGGTTATCTATAGCGTCTATAGGTACAATAAAAGTAATAGATTTTTTACAGTGTGTTCTGTGAAGTACAGATAGTACAATATTCATTATTATTGACAAAGATAATTTAGATAACAATTTATAGATAAAATCTATCAGTTTTCGTTGAAATGGCGATGCCGTATCGTCAATTGCGGGGGGTTTACAGTTATCTACGAATATCTTTGTAAACCGTAGTGAAATAATAATATAGTGGGGCAGCTCAGTGGTCGCGACACGTCAATCGAGCTTAATTTTTGATCGCCCATCTTGAGCAAGGCCTTGACACTGCGCAGAAATAAAACTTGTATGCGAAAGCACTACTGCGCAGGCCCCCCTCGCCCCCCGCATTTATTAAGTACGTGGGTGTTAGTAGAGAACTGTTCGAGCAGGTTACATCAATCAATTGATACTGAAGTCAATAGTTATTGAAATAGAGTTGAAAATAGCGTGCAAGAAATCGTTGTCCCTGTGACGTTTTCGCATTATTTCTTACACGCTATTTTCAAATCTATTTCAATAGTCATTAAGTTCATTATCAATTGATTAATGAAAACTGCTTCAACAATGAACAGTTCTCCGCTAGTTGTGCGCAGAACCCTAGGTTGGTACCTACTCTTTCTTATACTATGACGTAAATCATAGCCAGTCTGGTTAGAACGCAGTCCGCAGAGAAAGACCAGGAGTGCGATTTTTGAAACTCATTCGCTGAGCTCAGCAGTTGAAAAAGTCAAAATTACTACGGAGATATGCATCTTTCTACTGCTGATTTGACTTTCAAAAATCGCACTCCTGAAGTATGATTTTTAAAAGTTGTATATCTCCATAGTTTTTTTTTTACAACACGTTTCGTCAATAAATACATCCTGAATATCTGCAACAAGCTTCGTCAACTTCCATATAAAAATGTAAAAAAGGGGGGGGGGACCCTCAACCTATAAACCTCCTCCAAAGTCTCTCCCTGAGGGACGGTTCCAAGAACGCTGGCAGCATTCCCCCTCTGTATCGCCAAGCTTATGCGCTGACGAAGGTAACTGCCAGCCCTCTTATCACCAGTGGTCTCTATAAGACACGCTGAAATCTCTTTAACAAGCTGTTTTGCATCGGGTCCCCATGGTTCCAGGGTCTCCACTCCCAAAGGAACAATCATATACCCCTCTCCAATATCAACATATTTCCGGCGCTTCGATGACTCTGCCGATGCCGCAGCAGCACCCGCGCCCAATCGGGTCCCCATGGTTCCAGGGTCTCCACTCCCAAAGGAACAATCATATACCCCTCTCCAATATCAACATATTTCCGGCGCTTCGATGACTCTGCCGATGCCGCAGCAGCACCCGCGCCCAACGATGTCCGACCAATATGCGACGTCGCCAATGTGTCCATACAAGTCGCGTCCCAAACCAAAGACCTTCCCAACTTCCAAGGCCCTACAGTTTAGCGAATGACATTCAAAAATCGCACTCCAGTTATTCCTGAATGACGTTTTTTTTTTCATTTTTCTGTAAATAATTTGAAACTTACTTTTCAGGTGACACTGTACAACAAGGGGACGTCGCTCAATGCCTCTGCACTTAGCATCATCGTCGCCATTGCTGCGTTTATCTCCAGAGTTTACAGTTAATTACCTATACAGGGTGTTACAGAAGTAAAAATAAAAATTCAAATCTTTTAAGGAGGTGGTTTAGCCATTGAACTGAAAAATATCAAAAAAGCGTAAAAAAAATCTTTTGTCCCATACATTTAGCTCGAGTAGATCTGTAGTTTAGTTTGGAACATCGCAAACGCATCGCATCATGGCGATTATGGCAAATCTCCCCATTTTGGGGGAGGCCTATGTACAGCATTGGACGTCTATCTGCTGATATGATGATGATGATGATGACGATGGAACATAAGATTTTTTTTCGCGATTTCGATATTGGTCCCACAGCGAAAGTTGTTCAGTTTGATGGTCTTAACCACCCCCTTAAATGTTTATATGTATTTTTGTAACATCTTGTATACAGATACCTTTAGTGATATGTATGTATACATCGTACAAAATTCAACAGTGTTTTACGTTAAAACCTAGCAATGAGATGTTATAATCATTAAACATTCTTAAACCTGTTTGGAAAACATACAATAGCTTTGAGTATTCAGGAAATAAACTAAACAACTTTCACTATTTTGTGAATGTAGGCTGTTTTGTCAATTCTAGCCGCTCCTACGTCGGGAGAGACTAAAGTGGTGTACCTTTTACTAGTTTTTAGTTGTATTTTCAGTAGGAAATGTTAGGTTTTCATGACATTGTAGAGCATAAAGGTTAAGGCACGATGGGGTTGACATAACCTCAGGGTTAAAAGCTTCAACAAAAAAAACTTTCACTATGGAAGCCAAAATCGAAATAAAATAAAAAAAGTTTTTGTTACAACTGTATAGCTTTGACTACTTATCTAGTTAAGCGTGTAATTCTACTAACAAACATTTCTGCCACTTTTTGCGGGGGGCGAGGTAACATGAAATCCACAACCATGGATTTTATTCCCCATCACCTCAGATTCTAATTTTGATTGTTAAAAATCATGAAAAGTAGTTTCGGTGAACCCCACACGTTCTAAGTTCGAAGTTATTGTTTCGCACTTATAGGCTATCTCGTTTAGTGATAAGGTATAAAATTGAATGTAAATGCACATGATCAATTGCTTTTATACCGTGGCAGAGGGGCAGTGCTACCATGCATGTCAAAGCTGTATAGAAATATGGTAAAATTATTTCAGCACTTTATTGAAAGTGATTTGTAATATTAATTTTCTACTTATATAGTTGTTTGGTCTGTGATTTTTAACAAATTTTACGATTTATTAAAATAATCGCAGTACTAGTACTAGAATATTATTTTGTAATTTTTTAAATAATTAAATGTATAAAATATTTATTAGTTTTTTTCCATTTTACACTTCAACTTTGCTTAGCCTTGACAGATATTGCGCGTGGGCTACTTACTGCGACCATCGCCGATCTAATGTGATCTACCCATACATCCCTTGCCTGCCTGTTTGGCCTTATATAAATATAAATAAATAAATAAATATCTTGGACATTGTCACACAAATTATCTAGTCACATTTAAAGTACCTGGATGTACCATTTAGAGTACCTGTATTATGTTGACTAGACAACCTTAGAACTTGATAGTTCTCTATCAATATGTGAGGGGATATGTAAACCTGGTGACGCCGGCATCCCGCAGTTTTAGTTTCAGGAGTCAGGAATTCTAAGATTTACTCACGACTTTTTGTAATTTTTCATAATTATGTTGTTTTTGTGTACAACACCAGTATTCTTAGATTTTTCCTTAAGGCTTCCTCACGCGAGTTGAGGACGTTTTTGATATTTTTGTCATACAAATTATGTCAGTAACGTCTTTCACAGTGAGGTAATGTCAAGAAAATTAAAAATACGGATGAGACTTCTGTGGTCTTAAGGAACATTTGCGCACAAAAATCAGAATTAGGATTTTTTTTAGACGTCGCTTGCTTTTGTAGTACAAGGGATAAATTGTATGCAATGGTGATGCCATTGCTGCATGTGCATCTAACCGCGTGAGTGGGCCATATTCCATCACGCGGGCCCAGTGCCGCATTTACATATATCTAGTTTAGTTCAGGTTGTGGGCATAGATTAATATGTATATAGGATATAAATAGGTAACTCGCCTTGAATTTTAGGACGTCCTAATTGCGTTGGTGCTTATTAGCACTAGGAGGCGCCACATTATGAAATAAATTGAAAAAGACGATCGGCCGACACGAGGATCGAACCTTAGCTACCCGGATCGTAAGCCGGTTGCCTAGACCGCTAGACCAACAAAACAGTGATTGATATGGGCGAAATCTCTCACTACTACAGCGCAGCGCGTGAGGTGTAGTGCGCTGTTACCCCGATATGAACCCTAGTGCAACACATAGTGCTTCGATACATCACCGATAGATGGCGGACGCTGTCTATGGAAAATCAGCGTTCCGCTTAGTTTGTACTAAGATAACATAGCATGGTTGTGGGTACCCATGTCTTGTCAGTCAAAAATATACTTGTTTTGTGCTTATACGGAAGTTTTATTGCCTCGCCTAAATACTCCAAACACTACAACTTGGCGACGATTCGGTTAAAATCCACGTTAACATGGCAAACCATGGTCTATTTGGAGGAGCTTTGTGTTTCAACCACCGATGTCATCAGTAGGAAACTTTTCAAGTTCGGTTGAAACATTATTGCATCGCAAATGGCATAACAGATGAAAGTGACAAGACGTTCGGAAAAAGGCGTGCGATATTGTTAACATGTTTGGCAGAGGAAACATTTATCGAGCCTCTTTGGGAAGATCATCGTAAGCGACAATTAAGTTTTTTTACAGGACGAGCTTTTTTCTATATATCTCATACATCGTGAATGGTACATTTACTTGAAACTTCACATTTTGAAATTTTGGGCGCTTACGATGTTCTTCCCGAAAAGGCTCGTTATGTTAACCGCTAACTTAGTTCATCCGAAAAGCCTGGACGACATCGTGTATAAAGATTGAGTGTTACGTCTCAGTTCGCACTTTGGAGGAAAGTTATACTTATAGGTTGACTTGCGGTCAGAAAATTTTCTGACCTGGCTGGGTGATAAAATAAAAGAGAATAATTCTAGATATCACATATGAATATTTAATTAACGAGTAATGATATAGACATAGTAGGTATATGTTACAGCGCCTAGTATAGTATAGTATAATATAATAAATATAAGGTACAAAGTGAATCCTACACATGTCATAACTGCGCCGAGCACAGCGACATGAGCACCACCTGCCGGCACAGAGCTGCAACAATACACGCATATTATTAGCACAGCATTACTATATAATCCTTACAGTACGGCAACGGATGTATAATACTTGCGCAGGGCAACGGAGGGGGCCTTGAAGGGGAAGCGGGCGGCGCGGATCATCCTGAGATCTGTATGAAGATGCCATTGACTGCGCATGACAATGTAAATACACCGGCTCGTCGGCGCATCAAGAGCGTTGCTGTATCATCATCATCATATCAGCCATGAAACGTCCACTGCTGGACTTAAGCCTCCCCCAAAATGGGGGGGATTTGCCATAATCGCCACGCTTGGCAGGCGGGTTGGCGATCGCAGTTGGATCGAATCAATGTGTGTACTCAGAGGATGCTACTGCCCATCCTTCAGTAGATCCCTTAGTCGCCTTTTACGAAACCCACGGGAGAAAATGGGATGGTGCTATTCATAGCCGACACCACACGGCAATTGCTGTATGCCTTATAGTAATACTGTGTTATTAGCTTATTTTATTTGCAAGAAATAAGGTATTTATTATTATTTTTTAATTTTCTTTCAACAAATATACAGCAAAAGTAAGATCTTAAGTACGACAAATGACTTTGTCTTATGAGTCTTCTTTAGCCTAGCCTAACAATTTTATTGTCTGGAATTTCAACGTGATAACAGATTTGAACCCGGACCGTCATGATTGAAACTCCACGCTTCTCCGCAACGCCCATAAACTCAAAGAGTAAAGGCTAGACATGCTATAATTACACGCTAGAAAGCAGCTTATAAGTATGCTTAAAATGAGCGTGCTATTGAATTCGTTTTAAGCATGCCCTTGAATCTAGTATGCTTTTCAAGTAAACACATTGGCTTATGATATGCATACGTGCTCAAGTGTACACCCCCTTCCACCCGCGTCTCAGCGTGCTCTAAAATCAATAGCCGGCCGATTTTTGTGCAAGGAGCTAATAAGCATGCTGATTTCTAGCAAAGTATGTAGCTACTAGGTAGCATTTGCTTGAAATAAGAAAAGCTTACATTAGCGGGTCACATGTGGACACTTCTGTCATTTGAACTTTAAACCATATTTCAGGTTATAATAAGGTCTACGTTTATGAGACGCAGAAGGACTACAAACCTTTGTCAGTGAGCGTCTCCTCGACGACCAGCTCGGCGAGCAGCCCGCCCCCGGCCGCCCGCACGCGCATCGTCTCGCTCGCACCCGCCGCGCCGCACGTCACCTCCTCTCCCTCCCGCCACGGCCGCCCCTCCACCTCCACGGTCTTCCATTTCGCTAGCTCCTCGCTCGCCGATAGGGCCTTCAAAGTAGAAAAGAATAACTTTTATTGTCACTGGATATGCCACAATCACAAATAGATTTACAGTACGACCAGGAAAAGTCAGTCACAGTAATTGAGTCGATCAATATCAAACACCAGTAAGTCACACCTGGTGGCGGATAGTCAAAGTAACACCAATATAAACCTTATAGTACGTAGCATAGCGTCGTTTTTGTCGTAAAGGAAAATCGCGCCTGCGCCACCAGACAACGTCGCCTGTAGGCGCGGGCGTAATTCTCCAAACGACGCTATGCTA
The DNA here is from genome assembly GCA_927399405.1 of Agonopterix arenella. Taxonomy (NCBI): domain Eukaryota; kingdom Metazoa; phylum Arthropoda; class Insecta; order Lepidoptera; family Depressariidae; genus Agonopterix; species Agonopterix arenella. Next base: position 10,249,926 of record OV656714.1, read on the forward strand.
CCTACTATAGGTTAATATTGCCGCACCCCGCCCGCGCCACGTCTCTTCTATATAAACCGCGCCTTAGGTAAATTATTTTTATTCAGTTTAAAGCAAAGTTTAAAGGCCTGAGGTGCGACTTACTGGTGTTTGATATTGATCGACTCAATTTCCCTATGTTCAGACTAAAAAACTATAAATTACTAGCAAGATTCACCCCCGGTTCAGTCTACTTATTAGTGAAAAGCGTATCAATTTCCCTACAGTAGTTTTCGAGATTAGCATATACAGACAGACAGGACGACAGAAAAATACATCGATTTTATTGTAAGATTATAATCAAAAGCCCCCTTTGATCCTCTGATCTTGACAATGTAATGTCTAGACTATGTAATTCAAAATTGTATTTTGTTTGTAATTTACCAATCTTTTGAACAAAATAAAATATACAAAGTGTGTGTTGTAGTTTCTGTCGGCATCTTCTCTACAACGGAACCTTCCAACGCGGTGGTGTAGTCAAATAATAGGGTCCCGTTTTCACTCTTTGGATACAGAACCCTAAAAATGACGTCAGAAAGCTATCTATGTGATTATTAAGTTGAGTTATTTTATGTATTTGTTGACTGCTTATTTTTCGGTGTAAAATAAAGTTTATTTGATTTAATCGTTTCCAACACCAAGCCTCCAAGCTTCAGACCAGACCAAACCAAATAACACACACTCACTCACTCACTCACACCTATATACTACTGCGCACACTCACCATTATCTTGCTTGTACCGTTTTCAAAATTATTTTCTAACATAACTATGTAAACTTAAACTTAACATCTGTCTTTAAGTAATATTATTTCTATTTATTTTTCTTTTGTTCCATTTTAGTGTTTGTTTACTTTATCTACTATTCGTAATAGTTATAGAAGAGCGAAATATCCCCACACAAGCAATTTTTTTGCTAAAAAGGAGATTCCATCACCTGATTTGTATCGTAGATTAAGTTACTGAAATAAAAAAAAACTTTTTATTTTTATTTATTATTTTTTAAACCAAGTGATAAATAAACTCACGTTACAATCAGCGCCCTCCGCGGGTTCCTGTGAGAACTTGCGCTCGTGGAAGTTGGTGAAGGCGAGGTCGTCGAGCGGGTCGAGCGCGGGGTCGATGACCGTGCAGGTCAGCGACCTCGCCGGGTCCACCACCAGGTAGCTCTGCGGGTGTTCCGGGAGGGGCGACGCCTTCGATTCTTCCTCCTGCAATATTGTACTAGATGATAATGTTGCAGGCTAGAGTGTTTATAAGCTAGCTATATGATATATGATTCATAAGCTGATCGAAATCGAAAGAAAAATAGAAAAAAATAAATCTTTTGCACAGAAGTTAAAAAGCTTCCTCATTTCAAAAAGTTACTACAACCTCATTGATTTTTTCCAGGATAACAATTTTTTAATATTTTAGGCTCTTGTGTTACGTCGACATCTCTATTACCGTTTAAATTAAATTAATAATTTACATACATACATACATACATATTCTCACGCCTGTCTCCCACTGGGGTAGGCAGAGACAACGCAGAGACAAATTAATAATTTAAGTAAAGAGTATTGGAATGTAATAAAATTGTCTGGCCCTAACAGGGCGTCACAATAATTAAATATGATCTTGTGTTACTCGTTAGCATGTACTTTATTATTTGCTATCATCACATCATCTCAGCCGATGGACGTCCACTCCTGGACATAGGCCTCCCCCAAGGATCGCCATAACGACCGGTCCTGTGCTGCCCTCATCCAAAAGGTTCCCGCTGCCATCACCAGGTCGTCGGTCCACCTTGTGGGGGTCTTACCCACGCTGTGCTTTCCGGTAAGCGGTCGCCGCTCGAGAACTTTTCGGCCCCATCAGCCATTGGTTCTGCGAGCAATGTGCCCCGTCCTTTGCCACTTTAGTTTAGCAATTATATCTTTTGCGAATTATTATATATAATTATTTGCGATACTGCAAAATACTGAATCAGAAATGAAGAGATTCGCAGAAGAAACAGAAAAACCGACAAAGATTTGTAATTGGCAATTGGCGGGGAACATTGCTTGCAGAACCGATGGCCGAGTTCTCGAGTGGTGACTAGTGAGCCCCCACAAGTTGGACCGACGACCTGGTGAAGGCAGAGGGATACCGTTGGATGAGGGCAGCGCAGGTCCGTGAGTTGTGGCGAGTTGAGGCCAACCCCCAAGGAGTGATATAGAGTGCGCGCATTTGACATCGAGCGTGAGCAAATTTTGTAAAAAAATTTAGCGCGGATATTCTATAAAATATCCATGATACATTGTCAAGGTCGTAAAATCTTCTTCTTTTGAGATAGAAATGGTCGTATAGACACTGACTGCTCCAGACAAACGAACTCAGTTTTCATTCTCATACACACTTTCATTTCAGTTTTTAACACCTTTGAAGGTTGAATTGCCAGCAGTGATCTCTTTTTTTGAACTAGAGCGAGTTTTCTATATTTACGCATCTCTTATTAATATTAGTGAATAGGACAAAACACATCTCATCCGACCTCTCTCTACGGTTTTAATGGACATTGACATTCTGTTTTTATAGCCTTATTATCATCTTTTTTGTTTTTTTTCTCTAAACAACATTTGATATGCCGTTTGTCCTTTGTTCTGCGCAGTGGAGGTTTTTGTCCAGTTGTTTTCGGTTGTTATACCTGAGCGGTTGGGCGCGGGCGCGGGTCTATGAGCGTGGCGGTGCGGTCGGTCAGGGCGTCGGTGACGAGGTAGGTGGTGGCGCGGCGCGGGTCCGTGATCACGTACGTGTCCGCGCGCCCCGGGTACAGCTCCAACTTCTCTTTACCTGCAACACCAAACAATTATGTTATAGCATGTCATCTCTAACTACAAGTATTATAATACTATTATATTCCATTTTTTCCGTGTTGTGTAGGTATTTTATACAGGGTGTGAGGAAAAGTATCATTAACATTTAAATCACATACTCTACCCATCAAATTGAACAACATTTACTATGGGAGAAAAAATAAATCAGCTGTTGCATACATTTAAGTCGAGTAAGCAATGCAGTTTTAGTATGGAACAACAGCAATAAATGAATTGAATTGAATTGATTTTTTTGTTGTACCGATCGTTTTGCTCCAATAGTAAGAGTTGTTCAGTTTGATGGGTAGAGTGATTTAAAGGTTTATGATACTTTTCCTTACACCCGGTATTTTGACACATAAGTAATTTTAGTGTTTAGATTACTGTAATATAATATTTACATAAGGAAACCTGTAGTTGGCTATACTACCTACACATATAGTTTCGCTTATAACAAACTTTGCACCCTTTGATTACTAAACGACAGGGTTTTGACGGGGGGGACTCGGGTCTGCTCTGCGCAAACGAAGATTGACGAACGGAATAAATTGATGAACGGAATGAATTTCCTGGTGGTACAGTACGTACCGGCGCTGTGTTCGGGCAGCAGGCGGCACAGCAGCCTGGCGCCCGCGCCCGCGCCCGCACTCCGCGCCGCGCAGGGCTGAGCGCGCGCCAGCACGCCCCGCCCCCCGCGCCACCCCAAGTACCCTCCCCCCCGCGCCTCCTCCTCCTCGGGCTCCTCCTCCGCCTCCACCTCCACCTCCACCCCCGCGTCGTGCTCCAGGAACACGTCCTGCAATAATACACACATACATTCAACATAAGAGTATAGTTAAGCAAAAGTTAAAAATGAACATTTATCTTATCTTATCTTATACATCGATATATGTCTGCTTGTTTCTCGTAGGCGTTTGAACTCTGTCATTATCCTCAACAAATATTTTCGCCTTGTTTCCATCGAAACCAGTTACGAACAAGTAAAAATAAGCCTTGTTCGTAACTGATTTCGTAAAAGTAAAAAAAAAAACTGGTTACGGAACTGCGGTTACGATGGCGGCCGAAGCGTTTATCTAAACTATTATAAAACTGTAACAGGAAGTTTGTCTGTACATTGAAGATATTAACAAAAAAAAGTTACGATATTGTTTTTAGGTATTGCTGATTTCATATCACCAATTTTTGGATTTTTTGTCTGTCTGTTTGTTTGTTTGTGTTTTTGTTTGAACGAGCATCACGCAAAAACTACTGAACCGATTTTGATGAAACTTTTTTTGTTTGATAGCTTATTATCTGACTTAAAATCTAGTATATAATTTGTGCGGACAAAGTCGCGGGTTAACGCTCGTAAAGTATAAAATTATACGGAGTCCTTCTTAATATGCTGACACGTTTTTAAGGGGATGATCAGACCATCAAACTGAGCAACTTTCTCTATGGGACCAGCATCGAAATCGCGAAAAAAATCAGCTGTCCCATATATTTGGCTGGGGTAGGTTTACAATTTTGTTATAGAAGAGCTGATTTTTTTTCTCAATTTCGATATTGGTCCCATAGAGAAAGTTGTTCAGTTTGATGGTTAAACAAGTGTCAGCAGATTAAAAAGGACCCTGTATAAGTCTGGGTGTTTCTGGTGGGCGTTTAAACACCGTCATTATCTTCACCAAAATTTTTTACCCTTGTATATAAGAAAAGGTATAAAATTTTATAACGCAATTTTATAATGTTCGCTGAACTCTCGTAACAGCGCTAAACAAATTATTCCTTTTCTTATAAACAAGGCAAAAATAATTGGTGATGATAATGACAGCGTTCAAACGTTCTGTAAAAACACCCATCTACAAGAATCTCGTGGCACAAAAAAAAGTAAAAACAGAAATTTTCACATGATAATGTCAAACTGTCATCTGCAAACTGCGACTTTTTGAAGAGATACAAACGCGTGTTTTTCAATCGTATGACCGCATCGCTACACTAACAATAAATAGGCGTTTGTATTGATTCATACGCACATAGAGATCTAGAAAGATGCCGACCAACGCGCTGAGTACAAAACCTAGTGTCGCATCACCACCAGTATTTTGTTAGCTTGAATGTGCTCATTATCCATTGCGGTATCAGAACTCAACGTTCGAATAATCTTTAGTACTACGCAAGCATTGTAAACTATTTACACATAATATCTCGACTGGCTTTCAGCCTCGTAGTATATTGAATCCTTACTGTCGCGAGCAATGTATTCCGTTTTTGCGCATATTGCTGGGACACTGGCCCCGCCCCATTTTCACATCTCCCTTTAGTTTTTGTGATCTGTGCATACGCACGTTTGTATCGATACAGATGCGCGTGTGCATTGCGACAAAGGCTGTCGACGAATGACTAACCAAATATTACGAACGTTTTATGCGTCGTGGCTGTATCACGTTTGCATCGATGCTGCATCGCGACTGAATCGATGCAGAAAGCCCCTTAACCCCTTACAGAAAGGCCCTTTAAAAAACCGTCAGCATATTAAGGACCTTGTATGGACTTAGTTTAAGAGCTGATCTGATGATGGAGCCGGAAGTTAGTGACAGGATCTACGCTGTAGTTAACTTAAACCTACTAGGCTCTTTGGATTGGTCATATCCCCTAAATTATATGTTGGAAATCATTATCATGTCAGCCTATAGACATCCACTGCTGGACAGCCTCCCCCGTAGTCCCCGCAGATACTCCAAGTTGTGGGAGTCGTACGCTGCCCTCATCTAACGTGTTCCCGCCGCCATCACCAGGTCGTCGTTCCACCTTGTAGAGGCTCACTGCCTACCCATGCTGCGTTTTTCGGTACGCGGTCACCACACGAGAAACTTTTTCTGCAGAACCATTTCAACGTCGTACGGAGTCATATTCCAACATCTATGCCTCTATATCGTGTAGCGTGTTTATTATTAAATGGTCCGTCGTAGGAGCTCATTGTTGCTGTTGCAGCTTTGCACGGATCTCCTTATACGGACTCAATAGTGTTACTACCTTTATCCGTCACGGTTTTTCCTGAATTGTTCAGACGAAATAAAGGAGTCATCTATCTGTTTAAACCTCTTTGGCCTCATTATGTTGGAAATACGTATATAAGGTCTAACAAAATAAGGTGAAACTAATTTAAGGGGATGATCAGACCATCAAACTGAACCACTTTCTCTACCAACCGGGGACCAATATCGAAATCGCGAAAAAAAATCAGCTGTTCCATACAAATCTACTCGACCTAAATGTTTTTTTTTTTTTTTTTTTTTTATTCATAATGGATTTGCGCTTGGCTTCATCTCACCTGATGGGAAGTATAGACGAAGCCGAGGATGTAGCGCGCTCACCCAGAAAAAGCCTATTAACTCTTCTTTTGAAAATGTCCTGATTGTATTTGCTTGGAAACACAGACGCAGGGAGTGAGTTCCAAACCTTACCGGTTCTCATTATAAAAGAGGATGCGAACCTTTTTGTGCGGATTGTTGGAATATCGACTACGTATGGATGCAGACTCGCACTACGTCTTGTCGTACGTTGGTGGAAGGGGGATGGTGGAATCAGGTCATGTAGCTCCTGGGCACACTCGCCGAAGTGTATCCGATAAAAAACCGACAGACAAGCGACCAATCGCCGGTGTTCCAGACTATGTAACTTAGCCTCGACGAGTGCGTCATCGTTGATGAGTCTCTTGGCTCGGCGCTCAACTGAGCAACTTTCTCTACCAACCGGGGACAAATATCGAAATCGCCAAAAAAAATCAGCTGTTCCATACAAATCTACTCGACCTAAATGTATGGAACAGCTGTTTTTACTTCGCGATTTCGATATTGGTCCCATAGAGAAAGTTGTTCAGTTTGATGTTCTAATCATAACCTTAAAATAGTTTCATCTAATTTTGTTAGGCCTTATATAATAACGAGCGTTAACCCGCGACTTCGTCCGCACAAATTATATACCAGATTTTAAGTCAGATCATAACCTATCAAAAAAAAAGTTTCATCAAAATCGGTTCAGTAGTTTTTGCGTGATGCTCGTTCAAACAAACAAACAAGCAGACAGACAAAAAATCCAAAAATTGGTGAAATGGAATCAGGGACACCTAAAAACCATATCGTAACTTTTTTTTGTTAATATCTTCAATGTACAGACAAACTTTCTGTTACAGTTTTATAATAGTATAGATAATGTAAATAGTGGGAAAAGGGTTAGTACCTTGGGTGGTGCGTTCTTGTAGTGCAGGCTGATCTTGCTGAGCTCGTGGTCCAGGTCCGCGAGCTGGGCGGCGTGGGCGTGGCGCGCCTTCACGCCGAGCAGCACGGTGCCCTCCACGCTCGGAGCTCCCGTCTACACACAACGGCTTACTGAGGCGGGGCTTACTAGTGTACCCACTCGATAGTACACGCCTGCCGATAGGCAGGACTACAGCGTTAGGGTAAGGGCGTTTTCCCACGAGTCACGACACGACACCACAAAATGCGGTGACGACTCCGGGCGCCATACATTTTCTATGAACCGTTTATACACGCAACGACGACACAGCACACGACGACACACGATTTTCAGAGGAAAATTTACTATGTGGTCAGATGCGGCTATGTGGTCACGTTTTTTTTGCGGTGACGATTTAGCGACCGTTTAGAACCTGCATGAACTTGCACACTACGGACCGCACGACACGACAGTTATCTCTGGTTCAGTTTGTTTTGTTTGTTATCTGTGGTTTAGTTTGTTTTGTTTGAATAGGGCGCGGGTAAAACTATAACAAACAATGGAAAAGTTCAAATACGATATTTATTCCTTAATAGTGCGCCCTCGTAGGACGTATGCTGATCAAATCAGTTGCGTCCTACAAAAAGGGGAGGTGCGGAGTACTCGAAACCGACGGGCATGTATGAAGAGATGTATGGATGTGCATGAGGCAAAAGAAGTATGTAAGCATCGTAGTAAGTGGCGCGCCCTGGTCTCTGCCTACCCCACTGGGAAAGAGGCGTGACGTTATAGATAGATAGATAGTGCGTGATGAAACTGGGACTGCGACTGCGGTGTCGGCGCTGAAATCGTCGCTCATGGGGAAACGTCCAAACGACAGCCTGTGTGCTGTGTGTCGTGTAGTTCTTAAATCGTGTCGTGTCGTGACTCGTGACAAAACGCCCTAAACAGTTGCATTACTTCAAGGCTGGTGCACACCGGATGCGTGGCGTGACGTGACTTGTGCACGCGCTCGCAACCCCTGTCTCACCGGCAAGTGAGGTGCAGGAACACTTCGCGCACGCATGTATCACGTCACGCAGGTTAACTCCTGCACGCGCGTGCGAGCCACCTTTTCAGCAGCCATATTGAGTTCAGAGCATTTGGCGAAAAGATTTTAAACAACAGCAGTTCTTCTGATGAAGATGCATTATTGTTGCTAATCTGCCAAGAATCTTCAGCTGCTACAAATAGACTTTGGATCCATGATATCAATAAGAGAAGAGAGGAATGCAGTGAATATTGATGAATATAATAAACTTTGACAATTTCTATGAGTTTTATTTGATTTGTAGTAGATTTATAGTATTTGAGCCACTATGTGACCCTTGCCTGCTAAAAGGTTGCAGGGCCCAGGTTTAGAGCATCGAGGCAACCAGATAATAATAAATACCTTATGCGGCTGCATGCCGCGGTGTGTGGGCGAGAGAGCAGGGCTATACTCCATCGGTGACTGCGGTGATACTGGACCCTGCAAATATATTTTTTTAAGTGCGGAAACCCGTTGGATGAGGGCAGCGCAGGACCGGTCGTTATGGCGATCCTTGGGGGAAGCCTATGTCCAGCAGTGGACGTCCATCGGCTGAGATGATGATGATGATGAAGTTGCAGTAAGACTTTCTACCTTGTATGTGTTCTATTTCAGTCTCTTGTTTTTAGTTTGATTTTAATTGTATTTTTGTTGACTTACAAATAAAATGAAAAGACAGGAAAACAAATATAACTTACGCTATTAGATATAGAGGCTAGTTTGTGTTGTAGCGTGAGCATGTACTCGTTGTAGGACTGGCTCTTGTTGGGCGTGCTCGGCTGCGTCGATTCCGTTGAGTTTACGTTCGTCATACCTGTGGGGACACCTCACATTAGTGACCGTTAACGTTAACTTATGTATAATTATGATCTGTCCCACAACTGTCGCATAAAAATGGCAACATTTCCCTATTAGACTAAGAGATAAGTGTACTTTTTGCAACCATCCGCTGCAAGGCTTATTCAGCGTTTATGGGGTGTAGAGCATCTCTGTGATGGGGATGGACCAGGTCTGCCTGCATAACTCCAGTCGGTTTACAAATTACTGATGTTTAAAGGTCAGTAAAAAATTAATGATCAGCTGCAAGGCTGATTGTATAATATTATTGTAGTATGCACTGTAGCTATGTGAACAGTACGAAAGTTGGTTCATCAGTCGGTTTAGGAGTTACAGGCGTTCAAAGGTCCGACTTTTGAACGGCTGTATCTCCTAAACCGACTGGCAGTTCATGCCAGTTTTTGTACTGTTCACATAGCTACAGTGCACACTACAATAATATCATACGACCAGCTTTGCAGCTGATCCTTAATTTTTTACTGATCTTTAAACGTCTGTAACTCCTAAACCGACTGAAGTTTTGCAGGCAGACCTAGTCCATCCCCATCACAGAGATGCTCTACACCCCATAAACACTGAATCAGCCTTGCTGCTGATGGTTGCAAAAAGTACACTTATCTCTTATAATATACGAGCGTTAACCCGCGACTTTGTCCGCACAAATTATATACCAGATTTTAAGTCAGATAACAAGCTATCAAACAAAAAAGTTTCATCAAAATCGGTTCAGTAGTTTTTGCGTGATGCTCGTTCAAACAAACAAACAAACAAACAGACAGACAGACAAAAAACCATATCTTAACTTTTTTTTTGTTAATATCTTCAATGTACAGACAAACTTCCTGTTACAGTTCTATAATAGTTTAAATACTGTCATGCCCCCCGCGGGCCCCGCGACAGTATGGGTATCGTGGAATGCCATGGATGGTTTTCTAAAATTACGATTTCTTTCATTCTATGGGACTTATTACTAAAAATTATCAATAAAAGCATAAATAACACGTTTATTTACCTTTATAAATATTTAAATTCATAATATTAATATTCAATTGCCGATATTTCTATTAGCGAGTAGCCGTTGCTTAAGTTAAAGCGAGACAACGACATTAGCCATTGTTATGTCTTTAAAACGTAAGCATAAACGCAGCGGCCCTTATAGGGTCTCGCGACAGTATTGGGGTTTTTGACGGAGGCTCGTATATGGTGTCATGCCAGTTGAGGGGATAACTAAAGACGAGAGGCGTCTAAAACTTTATCAATACTATAACGGCGACGGGACGAAAACAATACAAAGTAATACCTATTTTTATGCCGCTAGAGAATATAATGAGTTGACAGAGAGCTCTGTATGTCTCCGTCCATCGACAGTCGGGCCCCGCGTCTTATCGGGCCCTCTCTGCATAAACTTATTCTATTCCCTGCCTGTGTAATAAAAATAGAGATTATTTTACATTGTTTTAGCTGCGACCGTCAGTTGTAATATGAATAAAGCTCAAGAAATCGACCTATCGCTTTCTAAGGTTGTAATTGTAGCAAGGTTTACATTCTATTTTATTAAAATGAAATTGGGATGGTTTAGACCCTTTATCTACTTATATAGGGACTAGCCACGCGTGTAATTCTACCAACAAACATTTCTGCCACTTTTTGCGGGGGGGCGAGGTAACATGAAGTCCGCAACTTTGGATTTTATTCCCCATAACTTTAGATTCTAATTTTGAACGTTAAAAAATCATGAAAAGAAGTCTCGTGAGAACCCCAAACGATCTAAGTTCGAAATTATTGTTTCGCAATTATAGACTGTCTCGTTTAGTGATAAGGTATAAAATTGAATGCAAATGCACATGATAAATTAATCTTATACCGTGGCAGAGGGGAAATGCTACCGCAAGGCTAGTCCTTATAATAAATAGTCAAAGTTTAGACCAGCGGTCGGCAACTGGCAGACTTACTAGGGGCATAATTTGAAAAAATATATATTATATATTGATTGAACTCTATCTAGTTATAGCCAATTTGTAGAGCGGAGAAAAATCGAGCTCGCTTCGCTCGCGAGACGTAATTCAAAAGATTTAAAGACACTGTTAAATGGTAGTGCTAAAAATGTCGAGCTCGCTTCGCTAGCTTTTACTTAGATGCACCATGTTTTGTACTGAAAGAGCTCTGGCTACAAGTACAACCTATTCGTATTAGGAAGAAGACAAGATTTTGGTATGGATGAGCCAAGATATTCCCGAACACAACCCGAGTATTCGTGTTAAAAAATTTCTAGCTCGCTTCATAATTTTTTGTCTAAGTGCTCAAAAGTAAAAAAGGGTGGGGAAAATCAAGACCGCGGGGGCCCCCACGACCTTGAGCTTTTTGTCTGGACCTCGATAACATTTTTCAAAAGTATCCGGACCCCACTTAAATTTACTTGCCGACCCCTGGTTTAGACCATCAAACTGAACAGATATAGCTGATTTCAATAGCTCAGGCAGGTTCCTGCCTTTCGTGGCATCAGCTGTACCTATAAATACGCCTAGCCTACTATTTTAACATGTAATGCTTTAATATTTTAAATAGAAATCCGTCTGTACAATGGCTTTTTTGTGGATAATAAATATTATTCGTATTGTAACAACTCTCATTATGGAGACAAGGTCGTAAAAAATTTATAAGAATCAACTGTCCCATACATTGAATCCGAGTAGGTACTGCAGTGCAATTTTGTATGAAACAGCCGTTTTTTTTTAATTTTCTCGATATTTGCTGTTTGTATTGAAAGTTGTTCAGTTTAATGGTCTCTCAGAAACGCTTGTTAGTGTTTAACCTCCATTAAGTCTCTTGCTAGCTTTTACTATGTCAAAAAGACAAAAAGTGACAGCAAGAGATTTAATTGAGCATTTACTTTAATGAGCGTTTCTGCAACTGAGCGTTAACCCTTTAAATATCAATAAGGTGTTTTTTTACACCCTGTACATATTAATAAAGCAAGTACCCGCCATCTCCAGATCAACAGCTCTCCTGGCCAGTGCGTGATGCACGGCGCGGTGAGCGACCAGCTGGCCCAGGTTCTGCCCCATAAGACCCAGGTTCTGCCCACCTAGACCCAGGTTCTGCCCGGCGAGGCCTAGCGTCTGCCCACCCATGAGATTCTGACCACCTAACCCTAAGTTCTGAGTCGCTAGACCTGCAAAAGTGAAATCTGAAATAAAGTGTTAGTTTCGTTTAGGAAGTGGAATAAAGTATAATTGATTGATTGATTGAAGTGATGAAGTTGTAACAGTTTTAGTACTTAAGAGTTTGACTTGAAAATTAAACAATATTTCTATATAAAAGCAATAAGTTCCCTCTGCTGGAAAATAACCTTCTCTCACTCACTCAATGAATGTTTTTCCAGGGTCTCTAAATGCAATATTAAATTATTTACGAATCATTTGCATTCCTATACATCGATAGTTATATTCGTACAGTATTTTGCTCATATTTGCCTAATGCAGAAAGCCTAGCGTGCCACCCCCGAAAAAGCGATAAAAATAGAGATGTGCCTCTGTATTTGCTACGTTGCGTATGTGAAAGCGAGCGCGCGTGACTGTTTTCTAATTTTGTCGCTTTATCGTGCGTGGCATGTAAGTTGCACTTGGGGAGAGAAAAGCCAATATTCGTGCCCACTGAGGCATATATGCGCGTTTTTTGTACTTTATAGCGGTGCCCAGACCACATATATGCCTCCATCCATAAATGGGCGAATCGCGAACGAATTAAGAGTTTGAAGTGAGCGAATATAACATATGGGAGATGACGATTGTGTTAAATTGTCGAGAAATTATAAACATTTACTGACCTAAGTTCTGTCCCAAATTCTGCCCCATCAGATTCTGATTGACTAAGTTCTGCGTTAGTGCTATGTTCTGTTGCTGGAGCTGGAGCTGAGGCTGGAGCGGAGCCGAGAGGCCGAGGCCGAGGCCGAAGGACGAGCTCATCTGCTGCCCGCCGAGGTTCACCGATGTCTGCAGGGCTTGCTGCTGAACTGTAATGGAGTATAATTGTGTTGTAGATAATTAGGTATCTATTATTTTATTTCTTTTTAATGTCAACTAATGTAAGGTTTTTTTATGATAAATGAAAAGAATGCAGATGTCCACCAAAATGAATAGCTTATGCTTTTTAAAGTAAATGCGGTAGGTTTTGAATTTAAGACAATTTTAGCTAATTAACCTGGGAACATGTTTCTATTTTTTGAAATTACTTTCAAATAATAATTACAATTAACTTCAATTCGTGATATTTCTATAGAACAATATTGTTTAAAGCACTTGCATAATGAATCTATTAATAAATACAATTATCATTAATAAAATTAATATCGAAATTGAAATCATTCGGTGCACATTAAGTCAGCAAAGGATCAAACGGACGATATTTAAGAAAAAAGCTGTGACATCATCGTGGACTGCGATTTATTTACATACAAAAGCATGTAGCGGCGGCCGACGATGCATTAAAAGATGTTAGCGAAAATCGCAAGTATCATAACATTAATAACATAAATATCTTCCGTACTCGATCGCAATTCGAAAGTATACGTATATAGCCAAGTATTCACTAGGCAACAATTGACGCGCAACATGTCATAAAATACACAATGCCACACGAGATAAAATATCCAGATCTCAGTCACACACAGTGAGCGGTACAGCTCATGTGGTCAGGTAGTGAATACATGGCTTAAGGGCCATATCAAAAAAACTATTTTTGAGCGTAGGCGTTGACAGAAGGATATCGTCGCGTTACCGCCGCGACATCGCCGCCATATCGCTGCGATATTTCCAAGTTCAATGATAATTCATTCCAGGCGGAATCGTGGCGATAGCTTTCAGTAAAAATCCGATTGCAACGTCGTTGCGGTGCTGTTGCGATGTTGCTACGCTCAAAAATAGCTTGTATGATAGGTCTCTAAGTTGAAGAGTGAAGTGTAAAGTTACCTATGTAGTCGTTGGCGGTGGCCAGCATGGGCTGGTAGTACTTGTGCTGGTAGGTCGCGCAGAGCCTGCCCGGCGCCATGCCCGCTACACAGTGCGAGGTTAGTCACGCATACACATCACAGTAACACGGTTATCATCACAGCATGGTTACTATTGTGCTTTTCATGGCTATTGGCAGAAATGTGGCACTAATCTCTTAACATGACCGCTGATTCGTTATGCGGACTTTATAACGGCGCCCAGACCACATATTTATGTACATTCATCAATGTATACGCGCATCGCGAATGAATTTGTGGGCAGTGAGCGAAAATATCAAATGGGAGCGGATAAAAACTTAGTGGCAAATATAGAATTGCCGTGAATCGCACAATTGTTACCGGGTATGGTTATGATCTTAGACCAATATAAAAATAAAGGACTGGCTATACTGACAAGCATGGAAAATAAAGCAAAACAATCGCGAGCTACTAAGAAAGACTTTAATAAATAAATAGTTGACAAATATCTTCACCACAATGGCAAATCAAACTCTACGACATCCCATTGAACAGACTTAAGAACAAGAACCGCGTATAACCAGTCCATTCATTTAGTATTGGTCGAAGGATATGAAAGATGCTTTTCACACGAGGGCACGGTATTGAAACAGAAGAAAATATAAAGTCAGGAAACATTTCTGAAATCCGTATACAGTTCGAGCTACATTGCTTCGGAAATATGTGAATTTGACTGAAGGTCAAACTAAATAAAACTATGTAAATCGAAAAAAATCTGATTAAACCCTTAGTAACCTAAAGGTATGTGATCGCGTAAGACTTTCCAGCGTTAATTTTCAACTTTACATATTGCTTTATTTATTCATCTCCTCAACTGCCATGCCCTCGTATGAAATAGACGTAAGGGCTTAAAGGAGCTGTATTTCAAATGCCACCAATATGCGATGCAGCTGGCTAATCAACCAGGAAGCTGGCATAGGTATTGTCTATACCTTGGAGTACAGACTGCCTAACAAGCGGTGAAACATTATAATACTCCTTGGTGGTCGGTAACGATCGTTCTTCTTTCGTAAATTCCCGTCGTTGTTTTCGACTTTACTTTGTCCCTTTCTAATCCAACGACAAAAATTGTAGCTCCTGTCATACATGACGTTACATCATTGGATAGAAAGGGACACAAAAACGTTGGAAATATCGACGATGGAGACGTACGAAAGAACGTCGAACATTACCGACTGCCATGGCTAATTTTCTTGTTTCTATGTTTGTAAGGAGGAGTGGCATCTTTGGTGAAAACATATTATTATGGCCTTGTCGTCATACGATACGATGTCTCGCCATAGATTATTTAATAGTTACTTTGTAACTATGACGATGATGCCGATGACTACTGCGTTGATTCTGCACTCTCCCGATCCGCGACGAACGGCTAAATAAAACGGCTTATGTCAATGCACGACAGCCTGTATCTCATGCGATACGTGGCGCCTTTTAGATACTTATCGCAGCTGTAAGTACACTTAATTCAAATTCGCAATCAGCGGGCATCTGAGATCCAGCTCTTTTGTCTGAAGTCCCAATATTGTGTCAATTCTACAAAATGTCAATCGCAACTATGTAATCATTCACAGACATTGTGGGCAGAGTTGACTCAATATTTTTATCAATAATCATACTAAACAAATACAGAGGGATAAAGTTATAGCGATGGCACAGGCTGAGAAAATTTATTAGAGGAAACATTACAAAATAGAGTAGGTAGCAGTAAATTAAACTGTTCAATAAAAGAAAGAAAGAAGATACTGCATGGCTTTGTAGTATGATTGTACTAATGTATCGTCAGAGTAATTAATGTGTTCAAAGTCGCATATAGTGAAAACTTGGTTCAGAAAAATGCTTCATTTGTAGAAACATAAATACTAAAATAATTTTAAGTTTGTTAAAGTCTATCTGAAGTGATTGCCGGCTCAATATTCAGTATAAGTCAGAGTAGAGCATAAACCCTTATGCTCTTCTCTGAACACAGTTTAAGCAGATTTTTCCACTGATAATTAAAGGACAATGGGCAAAAATGTATGAAATGTGGTACCCGCCCCAATAGACATAATATATATCAGATTTTAAAGGTTACTTTATGTACATCAATGTGTACTAGGACGCTTGTCATCATTCGCTGTGGGAACGGAGCTATTCGTGATGATTCTTTAATTATTTTTTTTGGTTTTTCGACATTATTAGGCAATTATTTTTTTAATGTCATTATTACAATTATATATACATATTATATACATAATATGCTTATTATATATTATTTTTTTAATGTATTTTATTTAATATATTAAAAATAATATGTTAAATGTGGAGATTTTTTAAATGGCGTTTAGATTTATATAAGAACGTTTATTAAAATGTAATGCTGTAAATCTTCCTAAAATAAATAAATAAATAAATGTACTATAATATTACACTAATTGCTACGAACTATTAATTAAACTACTATTTTTTTGTAAACTTATGTAATTAACCATGTAACGTCTATTGTCTGTTTTTACCAAATAAATAAAATAGAACTGCATATATTCTTAAAATAATTCCTATTATATTTATTACATTGACGACAACCGACGGTTATAAGAAGAGGAATGTGAGCGCGCGGCTATATCCCAGCTAGGAGTGGTGGGGAGCGATGCGCTTGGGCAGTTTAGCGCGTCATCGGATCGGCTCCTTCACTCCAGTCGTTCAATCGTACCGTACGAAAGACGACGTCCCGCTGCTGTTCATCAGAATACGTTCTCATCTCGCTTTTATCACCGACCCCTGCACCTCTTTTTGGACATTTTCTACCTGCTTTAAACGTTGACCTCGGCTTGTGAAGTGTTTTTGTGAATTTCGTTACCGATTTGGACTGTTGCAATGGAACAACATAGCAATTGTGTGGTGTGCCGGCGAGGCCTACATAATGCAAGATACCAGCGACATGTTTTGACCGATGACCTCCCAAGGACACGACCAGCGTTTGCGGCGTACATACAAGAACATGCTGAATTGGAGGTTAGTACCCACTTCGTTATACTATTTAAATGTGTCACAGGTGATTCTCCTTATTACGAATATGTTAGCAGTGTTAGAAAATGACGCTCTTTTGAAAAGCGTGTGATTGTCATACCGCATTAACAACGAACGCCATAACATATCTTCTCTTAGCTTCACTTTTTCATGTTAGAAAATAGCGCTCTTTTGAAAAGCGTATGATTGTCAACTGTCATGCAGCTTGAATGTAATTGGTCTTAAACTACAAACGCCATACCATATCTTCTCTAAGCTTTACTTTTTCAATGTTTCTAAGTTACGTTTAGCAACATTAAATAACGGATTACAATAAGACTCATGAACATTTCACTGGATAAACACGTATTAACTATTAAGTTTTGGAAGTATGTTCTAGAGTGTTATCAAAAACGTTTCCTAATATAGTGTATGGATAGGGCAATCCGCCTGCGTACGAAACTCCAACCTCGTTTTATCAGTTCACGGAATTCAGGTGTTCTGTCCGTACCAGTAGTGATTCACTAAATAACAAAACATTTTGGCATTTATTGTGCACGTGGACAGTAAAACAAATGAAGGACGGAAATATGCGCCGACCGATGCGTGAACCGGTTCTGATAAGCACTAGAAGGGTCAACATTTTCTACCTGCTTACATTATTGTTTCGAATTATTACGATTATGTGGCATCGTTCTATACTATTATCTCGCTGGAAACTCGGTCATAAATCATCGGAGTATGCACCGAGTAAATAATCCTACTATAGATACCTACTGACCGGACCGAATTAGGTTTTTATGACAAAACGTTATCAAGCCAGAGTAAATAAAAAAACATCTACATCGTATTTTACCCTTTTCAGGTGGCGTTCAACAATACTCGATGTGTCTGTCATCGATGTTGGCAGAGAATTGAGAACGCTGTTAGACACAATGACGACGTGGTACCTGCTATACCAGAAGCAGAACCAAATGCCCAGGAACTTCAGGTTCCAGACTACGTTCGAGCCCCAAACACACCAAGGCATTGTATATTCAACGATTGCCGAAACCCAACCCGTAATCGCATACCTGAGACTATCAAACTTAATATGTTTTGTGAACATAAGTTATATATTCCTGAGGGCGCTAGAGTGTGCAGCCAACACCTTGAGAGCAACATCTGGGATGAACTGCCTCAATCTTGCAATGTCACTCATCATTTCAATGCACAACAATTTACAGACGTCTGTGACATGATGAGAAGGGCTTTAGAACGTGGACCTAGGCTCGACTTTAACACAAGAGGTTCATTGAGCAATGAAGAAATGCATTTTTGGACCGGACGTAATGGCGAACAGTTCGATGCCATACTGGATCAGGTGCCTTCTCTAAGTGAGAGATGCAAGGAACCAAGAACTGCATTAGGTATATACCTTACAAAACTACGTACCGGAGATTCCGATGAGAGATTGGCAACATTATTTAATGTGTCTCGAAGAAAACTGGAGCGTTTATTAGCTATTGTGCGTGAATGCCTAGCTAATGAATATGTAATATTACATTTGGGACTGGACCACATCAATAGAAATGAGGTATTAGAAAGAAACCTCACAATTCCTAAAGCTTTGTTTGGTAACGAAGAAAATGATAAAGTGATACTAATATATGATGGCACTTATATTTACATAAATAAAAGCTCGAACTTTTTATTTCAAAGACAATCATACAGTTTGCACAAATTCCAAAATGTTTTAAAACCTTTTTTGATAGTATGCACTGATGGATACATTCTTGACGTACTGGGTCCATACGCTGCAACAAAGACTGATGCAAATATAATGAGTGATATAATGAACAATGGAGAGAATCCTTTACATTTCTTCCTGCAAGCAAACGATGTGTTTATATTGGACCGAGGATTCAGAGATAGTTTGAACGATATTGAAGAATGTGGCTATGAATCATACATGCCTCCAACAAAAGATAGAAACGAGACACAGCTGACTACTGAGCAGGCCAATGAAGCTAGATCGGTGACGATATGTCGATGGGTTGTGGAAGTAGTGAATGGAAAGTTCAAGCGAGATTTTAAGCTCTTACGGCAATAATATTTCAATAGAGCTCTTCCACACATGTTCACTGATTTTAAAATCGCCGCTGCTATTATAAATCATTTTCACGAACCCATCGCCGATAGTAATAATGTAGAATCCTATTTAAATATCATCCGAAACAAAATGGATTCCCCAAACCTTCTGCACAATTATGTAGAGAGGAAAAGATTAAACAACAGAAGAGCAGATTTTCTAAGAATAGAAGCAAATAATGTTCAGAATTTCCCACATCTAACAGAAGAGCATGTCATTTTGCTTTCTTTAGGTACATACCAATTAAAGCTTGCGAGATCATATTGCAGTGAGCATTTAAGGAATGGCTTATATTCAATCGAAATATACAGAGAAAACGCTCTGGAAGACTTGCCAGACTACGGCATTAACGAAGATGTTTGGCTGTTACGCGGGCGCGTACAGTCACGCCACAGGAGATCGAAAACGTACTATTGTTATGTTTTAGTAAAAAACAATAACACAAATAATGAGAACGATATCGTGCAACATTATTGTACTTGCCTCACTGGACGACGTACAATGGGCACTTGTGCTCATATTATTTCAATTATCTGGTATCTTGGATATGCGAGACATGAAGGTTTTACTGCCCCTGCATCATTTCTAAATGATGTAATTGTAGATGGTCTTGAATGAAAATAAATGTCATTTCGAATTAAATCTTTAGTTTTTTTTTATTTTCAATAATATTACTCGAACATAGTACTGCAACGTATTATTTAGTGTACCACAACAACACGATAATACAATGTTGGTATACAACATAATTAATATATATTACTAGTGGACCCGTGCGGCTTCGCCCGCTGCCCAACTCCCTTTATAATATGTAGCCTATATTCCAAGTTTCATCGAAATCGGTCCAGCCGTTTTCGAGTTATAAGTGTTCGAACCAACCCGGCTGTTTTATATATATATATAAATATATTGATTTTTTATTTTCAATAGTATTACTCGAGCATAGTATTGAGCATAGTATTGCAACGTATTATTTAGAGTACCATAACAACACAATAATACAATGTTAGTATACCACATAATTAATATATATTACTAGTGGACCCGTGCGGCTTCGCCCGCTACCCAGCTCTCTTTATAATATGTAGCCTATATATCCAGGTAATGAACTATCTATATTCCAAGTTTCATCGAAATCGGTTCAGCCGTTTTCGAGTTATAAGTGTTCGAACCAACCCGGCTGTTTTATATAATATATAATAGATTGTTATTAACTATTATTATATATTTTTTATTGTTATCATATTGTTTTATTATTATTATATAACATTCTGGCATAAAAGTATTTTATTACAAATATAAATAGCAATAATAGACACCATGTGCCATTTTAATTAATTTTTTTTTCTATAAAACTTGTCATTTTCATATTGGTATATCTCCGAACTCACAATGATTTGGATCAAGCGGTCTTATTAAAAATTGGTGGTCATAAAAAGACCCATCGAACGTAACTACAGTCATTGCTATTGGAGCGGGTACCAAAATGCCCATTCTCCTTTAAACCTCTATTATGTCATTGCTAAACCTAATCGAATTCTATCGGGATCACAATGTCACTGTCCAATTAGAACACATTGTCACTTGCATATAATTTACAACTCTATTTGAATTGACAACATTTCGTTTTAAGAAAGGTACCAAAATTAGACAAAAATTTGGAGATTATGTAACTCAAAGCTTATGCCACAATTATCAGATTTTTTTATCCATTATTTCTCGAGTTATTTGAAAAATACTGAACATATAAAAAAGAGGTTGAATGAGATTTTATTCCTTTCCCAGCTTGGTTTTTCTATTGCATTTGACGGTTTTTTTTTTAATTTTTATTGCGGCCAAGGTATTATAGCCATAAATCCTGTTTTTCAGAAAATTCAAAAGTAAAAATTAAATCGGAAAAATCGTATCTTTTATTTTTTAACCTATTTTTATATTTTTCATTAAAAACAGGTGGTTACAAAAATTTAATGTTGTCAATTATGAAAAATGCTCAAGCTGTTTTTTCGCCTAAACTGCGAACCGAAGATGCGCAGCAATAAGAAAAAAGATGTGTAACATATAAAGACAATACGTTAGTAAACGAGTGATTCGAGCTGCTTATATTTTAGTAACGAAATCAGGTCAGTGCAAAACAGCATGCTTTAATAGAAACACACACTAAATAAAAAAAGATCAGCTTAATCCGCGAGTTTCCAACTAGTCAATTCAGCAACTCTTTATCAAACGTCAAAACACGAGCTTTGTATGAAAAGTTGTACTAAATCATGAATAGTGACGTCATTGTTTTTCGTCGTCGTTTCGGTACTTTTTATAGTTTATACTTTTATTAAAAACAAGCGTTAAGCCGCGACTTTGTCCGCACAGATTACATACCAGATTATAAGTTAGATATCAAACTATCAGCTACCAAACAAAAAAAGTTTTATCAAAATCGGTTCAGTAGTTTTTGCGTGATGCTCGTTCAATCAAACAAACAGACAGACAAAAAATAAAAAAATTGGTGACTCCTAAAAACCATATCGTAACTTTTTTTTGTTAATATCTTCAATGTACCGAAAAACTTTCTGCTACAGTTTTATAATAGTTTAGATAGTATTTAAGTTGCAGAATAACTGAAAATGTAAGATTTTATACTGAGAAGATAAAACTAAAATATATTCGATGCAGACAACTCCCCAATTCCAAAAAACTAATGATTCTATTTATTTTATTTGAACCCATGACCTCCCAAACTGGTGTACGCTATAAACAGTTGAGCTAACGGGATTCTGACAAATTTGTTTATGGCGCTGACATATAAAGCTTTGAAATTTTTCATACAAAATTTTAAAATCTTTACATCTTCGTAATTATATAAGGTCTAACAAAATTAGGTGAAACTATTTTAAAGGGGTGATCAGACCATCAAACTGAACAACTTTCTCTATGGGACCAATATCGAAATCGCGAAAAAAAAATCTGCTGTCCCATACAAAACTGCAGACATAACTCGACTCAAATGTATGGGACAGCTAATTTTTTTCGCGATTACGATATTGGTCCCTTAGAGAAAGTTGTTCAGTTTGATGGTCTGATCATCCCCTTAAAATAATTTCAGCTAATTTTGTTAGACCTTATATTATAAATTGCAAATGTTATTTGTGACGCGGCAACTATTTTTCCATATATAAAACATTACTTTTATTAATTACGTCTACGCGTATTGTGCGTCAAACGTTTGTATGGACTGAAACCACCTTAAGGCATTTTTCAGCTTCATAAAATTAAAATTCGACTAGTTCATTACGATCTCAGGATTACTTTAGATATTAATAAAACACGACGACTGCTAACGACGCCGACGCATTGTATCTTGTATTTGACTGTACAAATTTTGGTATTGTTGGAATCTGATAAATTAGGAATCTGGTATGCTGGTCATCTGGTATTTTGGGAATCTGGTATAGAGGGAACAAAGCATGCTTACGACACCAGTAGGCCTCGCATACCACACCCGAGAAAACTTTAAAAATCGAGATGTGCCTCTTTATTATTTTACGTACGTCAGAAAGAGCGCGCATGACGTTTTTCTCGTTTAAACGCTTTGTCGTGGGTGGCATGCTAGCCGTGCAGTCTGGAATTCTAAAAAGAATAGCAGAAGACATATCTAATGTACCCCGGTTCGTAAGGTCACGAATTCAAATCCCTAGTTTATTGCAATCTTTAATAAGAAGGTTAATAAAGTTAAGTTTCGCGTGACGACGTACCTGGCTGTCCATTGTTGAGTAGAGTATTATGCAGGCCTAGTTCGGGCTGAGGGAACTGGGGCTGGTTGAGTAACCCTAGTAGATTAGGCCCCGACAGGTTCTGCTGCTGACTGTAAATAATACAACATACATTCATTTACAACTGTACGACTATTTTATACGAAAAGCAGTTAGGTTCAGGCATACGTGTGCGCGTTAAAAAAATATGCACCCTCTCGTCTTCATCCGCTTGAATATGATGGAATAAAAAACATACATTTGCATCAAAGATAATAGTCTCGAATTATCTATTACTTTTTAAATGTTTGTTTTTTCGTTGGGGTTTTTTAATTTGTAATATCATGTTATTTCTTAATTTTTAAGGTTACTTGAAAACTGCTGAACCCATTTTAATGAAACAAAGCTAACACTCTCGCAAAAATTAGCTTTCTATTAGAAAACCGCATCGAAATCGATCCCACGGTTTGGGAGCTACCAGACAGACATACAGACGGACCGACATAGGCGTCAAACTTATAACACCTTTTTGCATCGGGGGTTAAAAAAAAATTTGTAAATACAAGGTGTTACAAAAATACAAATAAACATTTAAGAGGGTGGTTTATGTTATATTTTTCATATTGTATCGAAATAAAGTAAGGAAACAAATGTTTGTTACTCTATGGTATTAAAAAAAAAAAAAAAAAATCTCTCTGTTCTGCGACTTCTGACAAAAAACGTGTTTTATTAAAACTAATAGGTTATGTGCTCAGTTACAGAAATATAGTAAAATAACAGTGATCTTTTATAGTTTTACGATACAAGAATGTCGGGAAGTTATATCGTCAACGTTCCGAAGCTGAAGGGGCGAGAAAACTATGATGATTGGGCGTTTGCTGCCGAAAATTTTTTGGTCTTGGAGGGCATTGATATGAAGACATCTAACGCCAATCCTGATGAAGACAAGAAGGCAAAAGCAAAATTGATTATGACAATCGACCCTTCACTCTACGTGCATATCAAAAACGAGAAAACGGTGAGCGACTTGTGGACAAAGTTGAAGAGTCTATTCGACGATTCTGGTTACACCAGAAGAATCAGTTTGCTACGGACACTTATAAGTATTCGTCTCGAAAACAGCGATTCTATGACAAGTTACGTTACACAGCTCGTGGACACAGCACAGAAACTAAAAGGAACAGGTTTCGCGATAAATGACACGTGGATTGGATCTTTGCTCTTGGCGGGACTCCCTGAACGGTTTGCGCCGATGATAATGGCCATCGAACATTCAGGGATCTCCATCAGTGCCGATGAAATAAAATCAAAACTCTTGGATATGAGTGCGGAGGCTGGTGGCGCGGCCGGTAAGGATGCCGCATTTTTATCGAAGTCGAAATCGAACTTTCATCACAAACATGGCAAGTCTGCTGGTGGGAGCTCGAAAGTCAAAGTGATAAAATGCTATCGGTGTGGAAAGGCCGGTCACTATAAGAATCAATGTCCGTCTTCAGATGATAATGAAGAAAAGAAATCAAAAGCATTCAGTGCAGTGTTTTTAAATGGTAAATTTAGTGAAGAAGACTGGTACATAGATTCCGGAGCCAGCGCTCATATGACGTGTAACAAAGATTGTCTCGAAAATGTATCGCAAGAACAGCTAATAAAAGAAGTTATTGTCGCAAACAAAGTGTCCGTGCCAGTGCTATGTGCCGGGAACACACAGATCACGACACTCGTGAATGATTCTCAGCATGATGTCACAGTTAACAATGTTTTGTGTATTCCAAGTTTAACCACAAACTTGTTATCCGTAAGCCAGTTGATAGCGAATGGAAATAAAGTTACTTTCAAGGAAAATGTTTGTAATATCCATAGTCAACAGAATGAGCTGATAGGAGTAGCAGTTGTGGAGAATGGAGTCTACAAGTTAAACATGGTGAAGTCAGAGAATGATGTGTTGGCTGCAGCAGTACAAACTACAAGTTCTATTTGGCACAGAAGATTAGGACATGTTAATAGTAAAGATCTTGATAAGATGAAAAATGGCGCAGTGAATGGTATATCTTATGATGAGAAGGCTGACATCAGCAAGTCGAACTGTATTGTTTGCTGTGAGGGTAAACAAAGCAGATTACCTTTCCCGCAGAATGGTTCCAGAAGCGAGCAGTTGCTGGAGGTGATCCATGCTGATGTGTGCGGATCGATGGAAGTGAAGTCTATTGGTCTGGCCAGGTATTTTCTTCTCTTTGTGGATGACCATAGCAGAATGTCATTTGTGTATTTTTTGAAGGAGAAAAGCGAAGTGATTGATCGCTTTAAGGAATTCAAAATGATGGTAGAGAATCAGACAGGTATGAGAATAAAAACCTTAAGAACTGATAATGGAGGAGAGTTTTGCAGTGGTGAGATGAATCGTTTTTTGACGGCTGCAGGCATCATACATCAAAGAACGAACCCTTACACACCCGAACAGAACGGTCTCTGCGAACGGTTTAACAGAACTGTGGTTGAACGAGCAAGATGTCTGTTGTTCGATGCAGAGCTCGATAAAAGGTTCTGGGCGGAAGCGGTCAATACCGCAGTATATCTCAAGAACAGGTCTCCAGCCTCAGGTCTAGATCAGATGACTCCATATGAGAAATGGACAGGCAAGAAACCAGACGTAAGCCATGTCAGATTATTTGGTAGCCCTGTCATGATGCATGTTCCAAAAGAAAAAAGACTTAAGTGGGACAAGAAAGCTACTCATTACATTTTAGTTGGTTTCTCAGACAATGTGAAGGGATACCGCTTGTATAATCCTGAATCAAACTCGATTACAACAAGCAGAGACGTTATCATCATGGAAAAGGATAACTCTGACATGTTAAATATTGAAGTTAATAATGAGAAGCCTATAGAGAAGAAAGAGATACTACAGAAATTAAATGAAGAAAGTTCAGAAAGAGAAGACTTTGACAAATCTGACAAAACTTATGTCTGTGGTGAATCAAGCTCGAGCTCTGAGATTGATTCAGAAGATGATTATTTCAATGCAGATTCAGAAAATGAAGCTGTTCGTTGGGAAGAGGTGGAACCAGGAAAACGTATAAGGAAATCACCTCAAAGATACGGTTGGACTGCAGTGTGCTCATCTGATGATACATGCGGAGATATTTCTTTGGATGAAGCCCTGAATGGGTCGGAGAAACGGCAGTGGAAAAGTGCAATGGAAAAGGAACTAAAATCGTTTGATGAAAATGAAGCGTGGGAATTAGTTGATGCTCCAAGTGGTGTTAATGTAGTGCAGTGCAAGTGGGTGCTCAAAAAGAAATATGACTGTGATAAAAATGTGACATTTCGTGCAAGACTGGTTGCGAAAGGATTTTCCCAAAAAGCAGGTATTGACTATGATGAAACTTTCTCACCAGTTATAAGGCATTCAACTTTAAGATTACTGTTTGCTTTGAGTGCACAATTATCTATGGATATTACCCATCTCGATGTAACAACAGCCTTTCTTAATGGTCACTTAAAAGAATTAATTTATATGTGTGTACCTGAAGGTTTTCCAGTCAAAGATAGTAGTCAAAAAGTTTTGAAATTAAAAAAGGCTGTTTATGGGTTGAAGCAGTCCTCGCTTGCATGGTATAAAAGAGTAGATGAGACATTGTGTGAATTAGGATACAAAAGAAGCAAATTAGAGCCATGTGTTTATATAAAAAATCATAAAAACAAGGATAAGACTATTGTTGGGATTTATGTAGACGATTTTCTAATATTCTCGAATAATATATGTGAAACTGAAAGTCTGAAAAAAGCACTAAGTATGAAATTTAAGATAAAAGACTTGGGTCATGTCAGACATTACCTCGGCATGAGGATAAATGTAGACAGTGAGTCAAATGTAATTACAATTGATCAGCAAGAGTACATCGAACAGATGTTAAACAAATTTGAAATGTCAGATTGTAAATCCGTAGATACACCAATTGAGTGCAAATTAAATGTTGAAAGGTCTGATGTCT
The DNA here is from genome assembly GCA_927399405.1 of Agonopterix arenella. Lineage (NCBI taxonomy): Eukaryota > Metazoa > Arthropoda > Insecta > Lepidoptera > Depressariidae > Agonopterix > Agonopterix arenella. The sequence continues at coordinate 10,276,778 of OV656714.1, forward strand.
GTGATCGTAAATTACCGTACCAAAGATTAATTGGTAGCTTGATGTACTTATCTGTGTTGACAAGACCTGATATAGCTTATTCTGTAAGTTATCTCAGCCAATTCAATAATTCATTTTCTAGTGTTCATTGGAATTATGCAAAAAGAATTCTGAAATATTTGCAGAAAACTAAAAACTATTGTATTAAGTATACTAAAGGAAAAACAAATATTGAAGGATATGTAGATGCCGACTGGGCTAGTGATGAAACAGATCGAAAATCATACACAGGTTTTTGTTTCGTAAAATCTAACTCTGCAATCTCTTGGGAAAGCAAGAAACAGAGAACTGTAGCTTTAAGTAGTACAGAAGCCGAATACATGGCTTTGTCTGAGGCTTGTCGAGAGGCCATATATTTGAGAAAGCTAGAGTCTGAAATTACGGGCTGTTTTGGTAAAATCACACTTTTTAATGATAACCAGAGTGCTTTAAGGTTAGCGAATAATCATCAATCACATAAGCGCTCTAAGCACATAGATGTAAGGTATCATTTTATACGTGAGGCCATCACTAACAATACAGTTGATACAAAATATTTGCCTACGGCTGAAATGCCCGCAGATCTTTTGACGAAAGGGTTATGCCGCATTAAGCATTATAAATTTATGAAAACATTAGGAATGGTTGAAAAAAGTAAACTCAGTGTGATTTAAAAAAAATTGTATTTAAAAGTAATAAGAATTATTTCGATATGGGCGAGTGTTATATTTTTCATATTGTATCGAAATAAAGTAAGGAAACAAATGTTTGTTACTCTATGGTATTAAAAAAAAAAAAAAAATAAATCTCTCTGTTCTGCGACTTCTGACAAAAAACGTGTTTTATTAAAACTAATAGTTTAGACCATCAAACTGAACAGCTTTCACAATGGGACCAATATCGAAATCGCGAAAAAAAAAATCTGATGTTCCATACTAAACTACAAATGTACTCGAGCTAATTGTATTGGAAACCAGATTTTTTTTTTGCGATTTCGATGTTGGTCCCTTAGTGAAAGTTGTTCAGTTTGATGGTCTAAATCTAAACTCTCTAAAACCCCCTTAAAAGTTTTAAACGTTTATTTTTACTTTTGTAACATCCTGTATATTTGAAACTATAAGAAAACGAAACTTACTTCATAATATTCTGTTTCAGCAGCATCCTCTGCAGATTCTCAGCATTGGGCAGCGTCTCATTGACCTGGGTGGGCGTCATCGTCTGCAGCCTCGTCAGCCCCATCGGGTCAACTTGCCCCATCTGTCCCAGCCCCACATTCAGCCCCAAATCTCCCCCCATTGGCGTCCCAACTTGACTCAACCCTAGCAACGGAGAATCAGTTGCAATTTGCAAGGGAGTGGTTAGATTTATATTAGCTTGTAAACTTGGGTTTAAGAGGTTCGGATTTATATTTTGAAAAGCTGGTAGCGTTTGGGGGATAGGTACATTGTTAACGTTAGAAGTGGGGGCGGAAACTGGTGGTATACTCTGTGGTATTGACGGTACTTCGATCATTTCCGGCCTGTGATCAGCTGGTTGTGATACTTGGGAGGGGGATGAATACTGGTGGGTGGGGACGCTGTTGTCCTGGGGGATGAAGACTTGATTCGAGACCTCTTTTTCGAGGAGGCCGTTGACTTGTTCCACTTTGGGTTCTTTGGCTACTTCAGAGTAGAGTTTGGGCTTTTCAGCGTCTGTTACGACGGCTTTGTCCTGCTGGAAAGTTATAATCAACATTATTGTAAAAAACGAATAAGATGATGTAAAAAAACTAAGAACTATTTAAAGGTAAGGTACTTAGAATTGCTTTGTAGAAATTCTATTTAGACGAGATCGCGGCTAAATCCATTGTTTTTCCCGACACACACTTGACCATTTTTTTAAACCTTCCGAACATGCACACCACATACCATTAAAGTTACATCGCAAACAGACACATACCCACATCAATTTTACGCATTTAGAAAATGTAGTTTTTAGTTTAGATTTTTGTATTATTTCAATTGATAGATCCAATACATTCTATACACATGGACTCAACACGTCATACAACAACAAAATCCAAAAATGTGACATTTCTATTGTGACATTCACCTTCCGTTGTGCTCTGTCATACATTGACGCTGACATTCCAGTCCATTCATTTCCTTGGCCACTAAGCAGTACCTAATGTAAAACAATCAAGCACATTTTTGCCATCCCGTTAACAGCGCGCAGATGCGAAGTCCTCGTGTAACGTCATTGGATATATCTAAGAGCTCTTACAGACGAGCGACACTTTGCGGTCGCAAAAGGTTCGCGCGGCCGGCGACCGTATAGTCTAAGAACGCGACCCTCTGCAACCGGCGTCGCAAGTTATCGCAAACAAAGTACCGCTCGTCTGGAAGAGCCCTAACACTTCATATAGAGATTAAGTTGATTAAATGAGGTGGGAGTACACACCTGTGAATCTTCACCCTTATCGACTACGGGGCTGACTAGAAACCTGGATATCTTGCGCGTCGGCTTCTGCGGCTTCTTGTCCACGCTGGACTCCGAGCTGCCGCCGCGCTCCGGCGCCGCCGATCCTCCGTCCGATTGATTTGAACCTGGTAAACAAGCATACACTCACTATTATCTACACCGAGGGGGTATTTGGAATATTTCTAGAAGTAGCTCGAGCTCCATTGCAAACGGGACAGTAATAAGATAAAAGGGTACCGGGCCTCCAGTGCTGCCCTCAAACGTTGTTTTTAATTTTTTATTATACAACATTAAAAAAAACAAGAATGTCACGTTGTAGTTTGTAGTCATTACTGGTTTTTATTTTATCGGGACATTACGTTTTATTTTTTGTAGTAAAACCGCCCAAAGCTGCCACTTTTTGCGGTTTTAAAAATAGAAGCTACAAACATAATAAATAGCCGCTTCTTCTTCTTGTGTGGCCAGAGCCCTGGTGTCAGAGTAAAGCCGCCGCAGCCGCTGATAAAGTGTTTATTAAAGGTACTGTCACATTATCTACTAGACGCCTGCGGATGTCTGCGGAGCGTAGTGGGAAAATCATTCCGCGAACATGCAGGTGCGCTGCAAAAGCGCGGCAGCCCCAGCAATATCCTGAAGGCGTTATTATATTGATTGCGCAGGACCCATAGCGATCCCTGTCGATATGCATCCCAAAGACTACAGTATGCTCTAAACAGTGTCATTTAACTTGAGCTGAGCATTGCCAGAATCTGTGGACCAGCATAATGGCACTGACCGCAAGTGCATAAGTATAAGCACGGTAAACATTATTCTCTAGCCTTTACTAGAATTTGATGGAACGTGACACCCGTAAGATCAGAGGTGAAGTCTGATATAATAACTCACCTATAGACGAGGCGGTGCTGATCTTCCTGGACATAGTGTCTATATGAGTAGGCTTGACGACCGCGGGCTCGGGCAGGGTCTCCGGCAGGTCGTAGGCGAGCTCGGCTGCAATGTTGTCGTGGCTGGCGGTCGGGGTCGTACACTCTGAGTTGTCCTGGTTCGAGTCCGTGAGGTTCTCCTCGCGCTCTGTCGTTTCTGAGTCGTAGTCAGTCTATAATAAGATACATTATTTATTGAAACTTTACAATCAATAAAATCAAAGCCTTATAAAAAGTCCATAAGGCACACAAAAGGAAATGGAGAGGGCTATGCTCAGAGTTTCCCTGCGAGATCGAAACAGAAATGAAGAGAGAACCAGAACAGCCGACATAGTCCAAATAATTGCTAAACTAAAGTGGCAATGGATGGGGTACATTGCTCGCAGAACCGATGGCCGATGGGGTCGAAGAGTACTCAAGTGGCGGCCGAGTACCACAAAACGCAGCGTGGGTAGACAGTGAGCCCCAACAAGGTGGACGACCGAAGACCTGGTGAAGGCGGCGGGAACTCGTTGGATGAGGGAAACGCTCCTGCGCGAGTTATGGTGATCTGCGAGGGAGGCTTATGTCCAGCAATTGACATTTATCGGCTGATATGATGAGTCTAAAGCATGAATCAAGCAAAAGTGAACGTTACCTTATCAATGTTAAGCCTCAAAGCGGAGTGGTGCGCAGGGTTGAGGACCGGCGTGACGCCGGGGTTGGCGATCAGCTGATTCACGATGTCCTTTATGAGCTCGATGAAGGTGGCGCTCTGCCAGTCCGGCAGCAGGTTGTTTGATACCTACAACCAAGGGATACAGATCATCTCTACAAAATCCTTAAAAAACCAATACTTTTTCGACGATTTCGGTTACATCTGCCCGACGTTTTATACTAAATTCTTGGGACCTTACATACCAAAACTTCTTTACAAGTGACAATCGTATATCATCTTTCTGCCCTTATCCCAATATACAAGTTGTAACAAAATACCCTAAGGGCATATAAATTTTGCTAACAAAGTAGATTCCTTATCAGCCGCCTCTCTTATTAGAACTCCTTGACTAAAGATAGATAACCTCACTGGTCTAATGCGATAACCTTAATTTATTTGGCCTTGAGAATATTTATAGTTTTTCTTAATTGTGGGAGAATTCTAAGAAACAAACATTACAACCATATACAGGGATTTGTTACTGTGTGGGCTCGACCCGTGAGCTTTAAAAAAAGGGCAGGCACAGTCTTTAAATCTCATTATATCTTACCGTAGAGGAACTGACATGCATTTTCAAATGAAACCGTTTTCAGGTGATTTTTTGCAGGAAAAAACTCGAGCACTGTATATAATTCTGAGTCTAACGTGAAATCGTGGATAATTGAAACGCGGTAAGAACCCGTTAAAATGTTTATTTCACAAAGTTATCTAATATTTCACATTCGATTCGCATTTATTCACAGAAACCAAATTTTTACCCTGAGATAAGATCCCAAAACCGGTTCTATTGCCTCACGTCACGTATCTCTTTCTATTATACAGTGATGCCGCTAGGTACATCTCGCTCTCTCAGGTGTCAGTCACACTATTAGTAACTTTATGGTCTTTACATGACTTGGCACACTCTATGGAGTGATGAACTTGCTATCTGTTGATTTGTTTAGGAAGTACATTAAAAAAAGAAAACGGAAACGCTTATTTGAAGGCGCCTTTAGACCTTGATGCATGGTAAAACATAAGCGGGTCCCAAGACTCGACTCCTCGGTATCGCATTGTCACTATTACCAAAAGCACTTACCAGATTTAAGAAAGTTGCTCGCAGAACCGACGGCCGATGGGGCCTGTTAATTCTCGAGTGGCGACCGCATACCGGAAAGCGCAGCGTGGGTAGGCAGTGTGCCTACAAGGTGGACCGACAACCTGGTGAAGGCGATCCCTAGGAAACCGTTGGATGAGAGCAACGACGGACCGGTCGTTGTGGCGATCCTTGGGAAAGGCCTATGTCGAGCAGCGGACGTCAATCAGCTGAGACTTACCAGATTGCTGGCGATCTCTTCCGGGTTTACATCGGTGACGTCGAACTTGAAGGTGACCGTCTTGGACTTGGACTCGAGTTGGCATTCGACCACGGTGGCCGCCTCGTCCACCTCTAGCACCGTCAGTTTGGGCAGCTTGTCCTTTTCGCGGGATCGCTTCTTTGAACCGCGGGACTTCTTGTCGCCTGTTATAGGTGATGGTATCGCTGTCCCCCCTAGAAGTATTTAAAAATGTTTTGTTTAGTTTTTTGTTGATTAGGTTGGACCAACTTATTCAACAAAATCTATTTCCATTCCACTTGTTCCCGCGGGTGTCGGTCGAAGCGACTAAGCGCCAAGCCAGGCGATGTGGTGCGGCAACGCAGGACGAACGCTGCTGCGGCATGACTACTATTTTAACAGATGAACTATAAAAATTAATGAAACGTAGATGACGTCAGAAGTCAATGTATTTAGTAAAATTGATCATATAATGCGCTCTTTTTTACGTCCGATAAAGAGTTGATAATTTGACTAGTTGTGAAATATCCTTTATAGTAGTTGTAGAAAAAATTGTGGCTACCTTTTAAGACCACGGCCATGAGATTAAGTATGTATAAAATACAGGGCGTAAAATTAAATGGGAGTTACCTAAAGGAGTGCTTCAGACCATAAAGCTGAACAACTTTTACTATAGCAACAACACTGAAATCGCGACAAAAAAAATCCGCTGTCCCATACAAAACTGCAAACATAACTCGACTAAAGTGTATGGGACAGCAGATTTTTTTTTCGATTTCGATATTGGTCCAATAGAAAAAGTTGTTCACTTTGATGGTCTGAAGCACCCCTTTAAGTAACTGTCCCATTTAATTTTACACCCTGCATAAAATATAAAGCTTACCCTCTTGTTGTTCCGTTTGCTTCTCATCCACAGAAGTCAAATCAGGTTGCCTGATAGCTTCCACATGCGTCGCTCCAGATGGAAACTCAGACAGCGGCGTTAAAAACTGCTCCTTCTGCCCATTGTTATTGAATCCATTTTCACTATGCTCCGACGGAATATTCAACTGCTGAGGTGTTTCTTGCGGCACTGAAGGTATCGACTGTAGCGACTGAGGGATCGACGGCATTGATTGCGGTATAGACTGGGTTTGAACCGGTTGTGATATAAGTTGTGACACTGTTTGCGGGGCAGTTTGGACTGGTTGGGGAACGGTTGGTAATGGCTGCGGGGCTGTTTGGACTGGCTGCGGGACCGATTGGACTGGTGGGGCAGATTGGATAGGTTGAGGGGCAGACTGGACTGGCTGCGGGGCAGATTGAACTTGCTGTGGGGCAGATTGAACCGGTTGCGGGACAGATTGGACCGGCTGAGATTGAGGAACTTGTTGTATCTCTTGCGGCAACGTTTGAGGAGCTTGAGAAGGTAAGGAAGACTGAATGTTCTGCACGATATGGTGCATGGGCTGACTTTGCGCTTGCTGGTACATCTGCAGAGGATTGGCAGCGTAATTCTGCACCGGGGTGCCTTCATGACTAGATATCTGCCTATCGGTCTGCTGTAACAAATTCACATTTAAGCCAACCATAGTATGCGGGAGAGACTGGCCCTGCATTTGCTGCATTTGGTGGTATTCCTCCATCTTTTGCATCTGATTCTGTCTAAGATTAGCGTATTGGATCTGATCTATGGACATTTGCGGGTGCAAAGGAGGTTTCTGATATTCTAAGATTATTTGTTGATCGTGGACTTCTGTGGAGCTTATTTGACTCTGTTCTGAACCCTGTCTTTGGTACATAGGCCTGTGCGCCCTCAACATCTCTTCGACTTTCTGCTGTTGCTGCCCCATCAGCTGTTGTTTCTGTGTCAACAACGCAAGGTTCTGTTGATCTATTAGATTCTGTTGAGTTTGTAATTGTAATTCTTGTTGGGCTAGGTACTGATGCTGTTGAAAATTACGAATGTGTTGAGGGGATAATGTTTGTCCTGGCATCTGTAAGGGTTGCTGCATCATCAATTGTTGTTGTAGTGCGAGTTGTTGATGTGCTAACATTTGTTTCTGCATGTTTAGTTGCTGCTGAGCCTGCGCCATCTGCTGCTGCGCTTGGGCAACTTGCTGCTGCTGCACTAAGATAGCCGGGTCAACTGCGTTCAAGATATTCGGCTGCATATATTGCTGTTGATGATAGTTTTGACTAGTTTGTTGCAGATGATTTGCGAAATTCTGTGCGTTCTGCATTTCTTGCTCCTGCTGTTGTTGAATTTGTAAGTCAACATTTTCTTGTTGATAAGTTTGTTGTAGCTGTTGCTGTTGGGTTTCGGATTCGGATTCTTTTCTAGACTGTATCGTGTCTGGCCTGTGAATTATTTGAGCTAGGATGTTTTGAAGGTTCTGTAAGGAGGGGTCTAGGATCTGACCGGTGACAAGGTTTGTCTGTGGCACTATATTCTCCTGAGCGGCAATTTGTTCTTCATATTGCTTCTGTTGAATTGCCACCGCTTGCTGGGCTATTATATTCTGTTGTTGCTGTATAATTTGTTGTTGTAAAACTTGATTTTGATTGCTAATCTCGTTGGCTATACCTAATTGTTGATTTAGTAAGTTTGGTTGCAGTTGCGTCTGTGACTGGTTCTGATCAAGCAGGTTTTGAGCTTGCTGTTCTATTATTTGACCTTGAACGGTTTGTTCAAGTATCTGTTGCTGGTTAAGAAGGTTTTGTTCTAGTAGAACTTGTTGTTGTTGTAGAAGATGTTGGTCTGCGGATAGTGAGGGAGACATCCTGGCCTGCATCAGGTTGTGTTGGAGTAACTGCATGGCTTGCTCTTCGTTGTTTATTTGCGTCAGACTGAATTGTTGTTGAAGTAAGTGTTGCTGGGCTTGTAAGAACTGCGACTGTTGGTCTAACCTGAAACAAGGAAAATGATTGAAAAAAAAACAACGCGCGCGTTTCTCTACTCGCGCGCTATTGTTGAAAAACATCTTCCCGCACTTTTAGAGATTAGAGAAACCATACTAAACGGGCTGGGATGCATTCAAGTGAGCTTGAGTTCGAATAATGTGGTCGTTAGGATTTATCAGTTATTTAGATTTAGTAATGAAATAATTTGGACTGTTTTTTATGTAATTTGATTATATTTAGTTTTCATTTATTTAGTCTACCCTAAATATTTTAGAATAACTTACTGTACGGCCGCTAGGGCAGGCTGTGAGCCCACTCCGTTCAGTAGCCCAGCCGCCACCTGCTCTACCGGACCCACTTGTTGTTGATTTTGGATCAGCTTCACCTGTCATATATTACAAACACATAAATAAATACAGGAACGTTTAGACAGAGATTTCACAATGTTTCTGTTACTTTAGGAACATTGCTACAGCCAGGCTTCAAAATTATCAAGATAATAATTTTAAATTATCCGGATAATTATCCAAGCTAATTCTTCGACCAAACTTTGATTTATAGAAGAGTAACTATACAAGGATCAATTTTATCACACTAAACCCATACTAAAAGAACGAATGTATAATCCACCTAAAGAAAGAGGTCTTTGTATCCGTACTTATTGCAATGTGAGTTTATACAGTTTTAATTTGTTAGTATAAAAAGAATTTTATTAAATTGTTTTTAATTATGTGACATTGACATTTCATTAGTCTCGGTATAATCTTTACACCGCCTAAATTGGCCGTGTAAAATTTACTCTCAACTTATTCATAGATTAAGGTTGGTAGAACGCAAAATCAGTATGCTCTAGAGTAACCGGCGACTTAATCTAAGAATAAAATTTACTCGCGTTTGGTCGAACCGGGCCTTAGAGTTCTAAAATTGCTCTTTGCTTTAATGCACTCGTATCGAGACCAAACCGCCTAGTCATCGGCATTTTAGTTTCGTAGCACTATGAATAAAACGTAATTGAGGAAAAGGACAAAAAACAGTAAGAAATATTGAATAATTCGTTAAAGGCCCAATTCGCGAAATGGCCAATTGTGAAAATGCCTAATTAGTGAAATGGCTAACTTTACATAGAAAAGTTTTCTCCCATTTTTCATTTATGATGTCGTAGGATTTTGATTATGCATTTTTGTTACCCGACTGCCCCAGGAGGGTTAAGTTTTTCCTTAATCCTACGACATCATAAATTAAAATTGGGAGAAAATTTTTCGAAGTAAAGTTAGCCATTTCGCGAATGATTTGAAATATTGTTTCATATTTGTGAGCTTCTTTTTTCGCGAATCGTGATCGGACACATATGGCGTGACATCGCTCGCGCGATCTTTTTTGTTTTTTTTCCAATTAATTTTATAATTATCAACGTATATTTATCAAGATAATCATCATGATAATTATCCTTTCGAACCCTGGCTACAAATATTAAATTTAGAATTGTATCAAGCTTATTTTTTAGCTTATTACTAGCACATGAATAGATATATCGGAAAGAGAAGACAAGCACCATACAAGCAGGACGCCGCGCCGGAGTAAATCTCGCACCGCCGCCGCTAGATCCGTATATACCCCATTTTGATCCTTATAGCAATGGATTAGGATTTTATTCGCGAGTCTAGCTTTGCGCGCGCTTTAAGAAGCCTGGCTTCTATTTTATTTCGACGACCCGGTTGGTGTAATGGTTACCACGCCGGACTGCCAAACCAGGGTCCTGGGTTCGAATCCCGGTTCGGTCATGGATTTTTATATGTTTGTGCCGTTGTTGTATGGTTTCCATAATAAAAAGCCTATTATTGCTTGCTTGAGATCATTACAATGTATGTGCCTGTGAGCGTTATTTATTTATATCTATTCATATGATACTAGGATGCTTCCATATAAGTGTAGAGCGGAACGTTCGACTGAACACGCGCGCAATGATTTCCCTATACCGGCGACACACCTGTACGCGCCATTACGCGCCATTTTTCCTAGTAGACGCGTATTAAACCGAACTTTCGGCGCCGTATTTTCCGCAGGTGTGTCATTACATTAAGCGAATGCGCCAATCTTTAATAACAACGGATTTTCTTGGGCATATTCTATCATTTTGTATACGGCAGAGCGAGCCAGCAAGTAGCCTGGATTCTTCTCAAGTGTAGAGCAGATCATTTCAATGGCAAATGATAATCAACTTTAACTACAGCGAAATAAGTCACAAGATTATCTGAAGCCTTACATCGCTCTACGATATTTATAAACTTGAGCTTAACAATTGTTAAAAAGGAACTAATAAATTACTTACTTAAAGACTATATTAGTGACACAAGTAAATATAATATTGAAACATTTTATGTTTTTATTCGCGGTCACTACGTAAGCTAAAGTTAAACATAAATATATATGCGTTGTTTTTAACATAATACAGTTTTAGTATAAAAATAAGTCCACACGACAACCCATCGTAGCCACGCGCTTAGAACCCGTTCATATGCTGTTTCATACATACTATAGGGACTCGCTGCACATGTGTGGCCGGTGGCCGCCACTCGCTACAGCAGTGTCCGCGACTTGTGGCTTGTTGGTCTAAGCTGGTGGCTACCGACAACTTCGCGTGGCCACGAAACACCGGTGGCTGTGGCCGGTGGTTCGTTTGCGAAGAGTCTAAATGTTTAATTTAAGCTTGGAGTACAAAAAATATTCGTAAAGCAATAGTAATCACAAAACACAATTGAATGAAGAACCCCGAAATCGGTGTACCTAGCAGTAGATATACAAGTGATCTATCTACATAGTGTATATAACGTAAACACTTGCTTTAATGGCTGTAGAGAAACAGGATTCTGCCATGTACTCCTCGTCCGTGCACTGTGAATACATCCTTAGTTTCTATATGTCTATATGTATGATAACCTAGACCAGTATGCTTTACTAGATAAATCTGCTGTTCCAAATGACATGTTCATATCTTTGAACAATATTACAGGTCTAGCCATTGACTTACCAACTACTGGACGTCGGGTCCGCGCTCAAAATTGTCCGAAACGGAAGAGTAATAATTCGTATAAAGAATAACAATACGCACATGTCTTTATTTGATCCACCGACTACGCGCACGTCTACAGGGTAAAATTGATATCATTAGCATCCTTTTAAACTAAGAGTCTACCCATCAAACTGAACAACTTTTACTATGGCAGCAAACCGAGCGGAGCAAAAAAAATCTTCTGTTGCATACATTTCAGTCGCGAACGCGCGCGTCGACATTGCAGTTTAGTATGAAACAGCAGATTTTTTATTTACTCCGATCGGTTTGCTGCCATAGTAAAAGTTGTTCAGTTTGATGGGTAACTCTTAGCTTAAAAGGATGCTAATGATATCAATTTCACCCTGTATAATGCTGTGCTGCGACGCTATGCTATGCTATAAGAATTTTTTAAAACTATGCAAGCTGAATGAACAGCTATTTCAATGTTGTTAGTTTGTTTATATTACTAACACGTACTCACGTTTATGTAAGTTAGTCTAGGACAGTTTTTTCGGGAATTCTGTATTAGAATCGATATCCATTAGTTTGTAAGTTAATGGGTCCAGCGCTTAATTGAGTAAGTTCCTGCGGTAGCGGAGCGGTGCGGGAGGGGGTTGACATATGAAGGGAAGCGAGCGCCGGACTAAAGTTTCGCGTCACTTCACGTGACGTTTACCACAACCTCCCACCGCTCCGCTACCGTAGGATTCACTTCCAAACCATTATCGACTTTGCGTACGTTAAAATATAATCGAAAATCAATTAAAACTAGCGTCGATGCTCTCGAGGAATAGTAGTTGTTTTAATTGATTTTCGATTTCTATGTTGACCTGGCCTAACATCTGGTCAAAATATTGAGCTTCATACCCAACATTTTTACCAGAACATATGAAGCTCGTCGCGAGCGCTGCGTTCATGCTGAGAAATCGCTAGTGTGAGAGGCTTACGTATTCGTATTTCTGGACAGAATATAGTTCTCGACTTTGAGGCTAAGCGTAGGACTGCTATAGATGCCAAGCGCGATAGACTGAAAGCCAGACCACCCGCGGCCATCCAGTACAACTATCTTAATGGGAAATTTACGTGCAGCCTATGCGGACGCACTTTTAAAGCCAAGATAGGCTACATCAGCCATCGAAGCTCACAAAGTCAAGAGCCATAATCAGACGCTGTTGGCGAACACGGCCATGAAGCATTATCATTTGTATGTACTGACCTGCCTCAACTGTTGTTCTAAAAGGATCTGCTGCTGTCTATTCTGCTCGTTGATCAGCTCCTGGTTGAATAGCATCTGAGATTTCTTCTCACTCCTCTCCCTGCAAGTTTAAAAAGATGCTGTTTAGATACAAACTTGTTAAGACAACTCTGCCGACTGAATGGCGAAGAGCATCATTTGATTGTCAACTTTATCTCCCTATGTGTACGGTTCAGATTGATATAACGGTTGACTTTGGAACTTGCCAAGCCAAAGACAGGTCTAACAGTTTTTGCCATAAAAATACAACCTATAAACAAATTAATTTTGACCGGTGGGCAGGTCTAGATATCGCTGGATAGACCACCAAGGGTCTCGAGGAGCTGGAGGTACCCAACTGGACTGAAATGGCACAGAAACGAGATGAATGGTATATTATGGTTATCGGAGTCTAAGATCCACTTCGTATTCCTGAGCCAGAGCAGAAAGTAATTAAAAAGAATTCCTCTAGTTATAATTAATTTATGAAGTTATTCATCATACATATACCCAAGCTTGTTATCCCTATTAGGCAGAGCAGAGCCTTGGGTTTAACACACCGAAGCAAAATTTGCATTGGCTAGTAAGTCATCATCCTTATTTTAAGTGAATGAGGACGATTTTAGCAGGCCAGCAAATCGTACATCACTAAAAACATCGAGCGATGATTACATGACCTTACCATACTTATGTATAAAATCGATTCACATAGAAACACACACTAAAATTTAATAAATACTACAAATAACATAACCTCAACAGGAAAAAAATTAATTAACCATAAAACGGAACTAAATAACCACTTAATATCTGTTAAGTGGTGCAAGGCCGTAGGAATTTTATTAACTTATTTACTTGGCTACGGTTGCTTTGACAACGAAGAATCGCGTTTTGACTATAGAAGGTAAAGATCGATCCAGATTTGATGTTAATAATCACAGGACATGAAATAGTAGGTAGAAGTGCTGTGCGATAGGATACCGAGCGCTACTGGGTAGACCGTTGTATTCTTCTTTTATGTAAACTTGTTGTGAACTGTAATGTGTGAGTTACTTATGCAAATAAATTGTTTATCTATCTATTTAACAGTGCAAATGCGCGTACTTTGTGAAAACTCGGGTTTGTCATGCCTGTGTCAATTTACCAAGTTCATTTGTATGATTTTGTCAATCATTAAGGATACGCAATAACGACTTACTGAGCTCTGAACCAGCCACGTATCCAGGGGGGATAGGTGGGATTTATCCCCCCCAAATCCGAATATTTGTATGGAAAAGTCTGAACACCAGTCTATCATGTTTTTCCTTATTCATATCAGGAAACAAAGATATCAAAGTACCACTACAATTTATCAAAAACGAAATGTTTAAACTGCAACATCTTCAAAAGGCATTTTTCAATAAAATAATCACAAATATGGTTTTATTTGAGTCGACCGACTGTTATCAAAAACGGCTATCTTTCCAGACACAATGGATTTGACCGGTTTTGATACTAAACAACATATTTAGTACCTTCTGAGTTTTGTAATTTTACTTCCTGTCTTGCTCTTTCTCTGCATACAATGTTCTTGTAAAATACCGTATAATTGATTGAATGATTTGTTTCACGAAGATCTTTAAAGTTCAATTATTTTGATCTTAAACGAACTCAAACGTCAATCGAGAGAATACCTCACCATTCAGAAAGACAAAAAATGCACTGTGAGAGTATTTACAAAATGTTGGCACTAAATATTCAATTCTAATATTACATTATTATCTTTGATAACATAATTTACATAGAAAGATAGCTATACTTATCGGTTAACTCTTGCTACCACCTTGCTACACTAAAATTGTAACTTGTTCTTACGTTCGTAATTATAGCAGAGTAACAACAGTAATGATCACGGGATGACGGGACTGGGAAATGTTTAAATTTAGTTTGAACAGTAATCGCAAAGATTGAACTCATTACATTCTGAAAATAAACCTAAATAATCTAAGATGTTATGTGATTTCGTCCGGAACGGCCGACTCGTCGACGGCTCGCCTAAATTCTGGGACCTCGAAACATGACATGCGGAGAGTAGCATCCTTTTCCGACATAGACGTCCACTAGTTTGTTATAATTATAAATAACAATAAGACTGTCTTTTACAGACAAATTGTAACAAAATAATGTCTCAGTAAATGAATTAGTCAAGAAAACGTAGAAAGAGAAGTTAATAGAAGGAAGCACATTTTTTGTCATATTCACTCAATAAGAGATGCACATAGTAAATTCGCTCTAGTTAAAAAGGAGATCGCTACCTTATTGCTGTCCTTATCGGCGGTTACACTGACATTCCGTCTACCATCATAAGCGAAAAATTCTTCGTCTATGAAAGAAACACTCTTTTTCTAGTATTTACCCTGTTACGTTGGTTGTCAAAAACATTTACAATAAAACTATTACAAAACTTTAACAGAAATGTGTCTGTACATTGAACATATTCAAAAGAAAAAGATTACGAAATGGTTTCTAGGTATCTCTGACTCCAAATCAACCTTAGATTTTTATGTCTGTCTGTTTGTTTGTAAAAACTACTAAACTGATTTTGATATCTTTTGTTTGTTTCATAGCTTATGATTAGAATTTAGAGTATATAATTTGTGCGTACGAAGTCGCGGGTATATCATATACATGTAAAGAAGAAATCACTTTTACAGACTTTTCACCACTGAATCATTTAAATCATTATCAAATTTATTAATTACGAGCGTTAACCCGCGACTTCGTCCGCACAAATTATATACCAGATTTTAAGTCAGATCATAAGCTATCAAACAAAAAAAGTTTCATCAAAATCGGTTCAGTAGTTTTCGCGTGATACTCGTTCAAACAAACAAACAAAC
This sequence comes from Agonopterix arenella, assembly GCA_927399405.1. Taxonomy (NCBI): domain Eukaryota; kingdom Metazoa; phylum Arthropoda; class Insecta; order Lepidoptera; family Depressariidae; genus Agonopterix; species Agonopterix arenella. The sequence continues at coordinate 10,292,240 of OV656714.1, forward strand.
AAACACCCAAACAAACACACAAACAAACAGACAGACAAAAAATCCAAAAATTGGTGAAATGGAATCAGGGACACCTAAAAACCATATCGTAACTATTTTTTTGTTAATATCTTCAATGTACAGACAAACTTCCTGTTACAGTTTTATAATAGTATAGATAGAATTCACGATATCGACGAACAAAGAATGAAAGTAAATAATGATAGCACCTACTTTAACATCGAATTTCATTTAAATACGATTGCCGAAACGGTGGTAACTATCATTGTACTTAAAAAAGACTTACATCCATTCTACCCGAGAACTATTCAAATATATTTTTTAACCTATTTATTTATTTCATTTAAATAAATCACTTTTAAAATTAACAATTTTTGATTTGATCAGGATTTTACCACAACTATTTATCAATCGAAACAAAAGATAAAATAATAAACTAGTGTATCAAACGATATGCCGAACCTAACTGCAGTTATAGTATGGCGTCATAGCAATTAATCGTGCGCAATCAACCGTCGAAAACACTCAAATTATTCATGTTGTCATGCGAGAGAAAACAAATACGCTATTTTATTATTTTTTAGACTTAGTAGTTTTTTTCTGTTGACATTTCTCTGATTTAGATCATTTTCCTCAATACGTTGCGTGTTTTACCCTTAATTCCGGAAACAATATTATTCTGGGATCGATTAAATCAAAGTAAAATGAATAGATGAGCCCAAAATGCATTTATTAGAAGCACAGAAAGTAGGCGCGTCGGCGCGCACTATGGTCCGTCATCTCGAAACGTCTAAACTATTATAAAACTGTAACAGAAAGTGTGTCTGTACATTGAAGATATTAACAAAAAAAAAGTTACGATACGGATTTTAGGTGTCCCTGATTCCATATCACCAATTTTTGGATTTTTTGTCTGTCTGTTTGTTTGTGTGTTTCTTTGTTTGTTTGATATTTTTCTCGATTGAAAGGTTCGCGTAGATCAAAGTGGATATGGACACAACCTCACTGTTCAGGGCTGCAGTCTCCAGGGTCCGAATAGCCCTATTGATAGCCAACCTCCGATAGGAGATGGCACCACAAGAAGAAGAAGAAGTCACAAGTTATTGGGATGTTATATAATAGTACCAGTAAATGAACGGGGCCCCATTCATTTTACCTTGATCTAAGGGTGCGAAGACGTCACCATATTTGACTTCTGAGTATTTTTTATGGAGTATGCGAAGTACAAATTTTTCGCTGCGATGCGGCTCGCCTCAATATGTGCTTACCTTCATTCACTATAACAGCGAATATTGAACAAATATCAGTCTGAGAACAAACTACGCCCCGGCACGCGATTATACTAGACCTTAGTCCTTTAGCTATAAATATACTACGTAAATAAGTACTGTCATTCTTTGTTCACAAAAACAAAGACGGCACTAGATGGGATGTTAAACCAATCAATCAACCAATCTTATTGTGTAAATACCCGATTCGATCGGTAACAATCAACAGAGCAGTCGACAGTTCTCGATGATTCTGCGTCTTAATATTTAGTTTATCAATTTCAGTCAATGGATATGACTGGGGCAACAATATTAAAGTCTGGCCAGGAAAATAAAAAACCTCGCCATATTGTGGAGAATCATTGGAACAAATTTTTGTACTTAAAACATTGTCATTAAAGGTTATAGTCGATTGTAGCGTCCCCAAAGCAGGATTTTTATTTTTTTGGTCAGACTTGTGGGGACTTGCTACAGATGTCAGCACCCACAAGTTATAGCAAAGATGCCAACAGATGGCGATACCGTCGCTCTCGGAAATATGCTCCATACAAAGACAACGTTCACGCGATACCGTGAATATGTTACTCGTAACCTACTACAAATAAGGTTCACAATCGAATGCAAGACATACAGAGCAGAGGCAGAGATTCGATACATATACAAGGTTCAACTAAGAACTGTTGGACCACGGCCAGTCCCCAGGCTTCACACATAGCCTAGTGGAAGATCTTCCCTTTTCAATGGAGGAACGTTCCCAGTAGCACCTCCATAGACTTTAATTAAAATTTCCCTGTAAATTCAATAATCGGGAATTTACACAATAGTCTTACAGTTTGCTTGAATTTCACGGGAATAGAATGACAGGTTAAAATATTATAAGAGATAAGTGTACTTTTTGCAACCATCAGCAGCAAGGCTGATTCAGAGTTTATGGGGTGTAGAGCATTTCTCTGATGGGGATGGACTAGGTCTGCCTGCATAACTTCAGTTTGTACATAAACATGTATAAAAATGATGATGTCTCTGTCATCAGTATGAAAAGTGAGAGAAAGAACGTTCACTAAATAAGTTTAAGGGCCTATGGCGAAAAATAATTGAAGCGAAATGGGCGTGTAATATTACTGCCTGATGCGAGAGAAAGATATGGGGCGGCGCGCGCGCCTGAAACGACGCAAGCGTAAAACAAACTTTATTTAATTGTGATTGTACTATTTATGTAAGTTCAATTCTGCTCTTATCAAAATTTGTAAAACATCAATCTCTTTTTTTTAAATCAAGTCTCGTGTTTCTATTATTCACCGTTTAGCAGTTCAAAGCGTTTATAGATAAAGACGGAGGCTACTTTGGCTTGTTTTTCTATCGAGAAAATGTGTCTTAATCGTGTTTTGGCTCTAATCAAAACTTCAATTATATGTTCAATTTACACATATCCGCTAATCATACTCCTACTGTTAGTATTTCATGGTGTATGACGCTTTGAAGAATCCTATTTTTTTCGCATAGCCTCTTAAGCGTAAGCTTAAACTTTTTGGTGTAAGCCACCCTTAATTTCTTTTTTTATTGCAATTGTTTCCGATTTCGTTGCACATATGAAAATCACGAATAGTCCCTTAAATGACTGGTACATCAAAATGGCTTTATTTTTTGTAATCCTGTACCTAACGCAATAAATAAAGATCCACGTTTAAATACGTGTTCATTATTGCATAAAGCAATCTATCAAGACGCTCCATATAATTAGAAACTCGCGAGTCAGGGCCGGCCGCGTAATCTCATACATATAGCGATTATCCGCTGTAATTCTACCTCTTTATTATACGTAAGACAGCTAATTATTGCAACTGGTATCTATCTATCTATACTATTATAAAGCTGTAACAGAAGTGTGTCTGTACATTGAAGATATTAACAAAAAAAAAAGTTACGATATGGTTTTTAGGTGTCCCTGATTCCATTTCACCAATTTTTGGATTTTTTGTCTGTCTGTTTGTTTGTTTGTTTGAACGAGTTTCACGCAAAAACTACTGAACCGATTTTGATGAAACTTTTTTTGTTTGATAGCTTATGATCTGACTTAAAATCTGGTATATAATTTGTGCGGACGAAGTCGCGGGTTAACGCTCGTATTCTATACTTTTGTAAGTTTTGTAGTAAAAACGGAAACCAGGATCATGGGAATTAATATCAGGTCACAGGTCACTTCTAAACGTCAAATTTAGTGAGATACCATGGAGACTTTGACTACTTAATCAGCAAATCCGCAACTTTGGATTTTATTCCCCATAACTTTGGATTCTAATTTTGAACGTTAAAAATGATGAAAATAAGTCTCGTGTGAACCCCAAACGTTTTAAGTTCGATATTATTGTTTCGCAATTATAGGCTGTCTCGTTTAGTGATAAGGTATAAAATTGAGTGTAAATGCATATGATCAATTAATCTTATACCGTGGCGAAGGAGAAATGCTACCGCAAGGCTAGTCCTTAAAGTAAATAGTCAAAGTATGGAGATAACTGCCATCTCACTTAAATTTGACGTTTAGAAGTGACCTGTGTCGCTCTCACCCCTGTCATGTTAAAGGAGCTGGTTTAGGGTTGAGACACATTTACCAACGGCGTCCGCCGGCCGTCGACAATGGCGGACAGCTTCCCATACTAAATGTCATTTTTGTATGGGCCCGCCGTCGGCAAATGTGTCTCAACCTTTACACGAGTTACAGTGGTGGGGATGTGTGGTGGGCCTATCCCCTAAAAAAGAACTGACCTGTGTAAACTGATGAGCTGCGACTTGAGAAGCTTGAACACGATCCTGGCGTCCTCTTCCATGATGAGCCCAGCCTTCGCCATGTCGTTGGCGACCTCTTCACAGTCGTCGGCGTTCATGTCGAACTCGAACTGTATCGCTTCGTTCTCCTTGTGCGTGTATGATCTGGTTAACAAAATAACAATAACAATTTGAAAGAATTCTCTTCAAAGTAGACTTCAGAACCACGTGACCGCGACAGTGGCACTTGCCGCCCGAAAAGCTTTAGAACCTGGCGACACTTGCCATTGCTTGCACTTGCTATTTCTCTCAGCTGCCAGACCATAATCAATCTAGACAATATGACTTTGACCATGAATATCTCTGGTAGGAGACGTTTTCCGTGCTTCGGAAGGCATTTTGGTTCTGAAACTTTTCGAGCCATATCACATAAGCGATTTTTAGCGATGTCGCAACTGCACCGCCTCGACGTTGTAAATAAATCGCCACGATTCCACTGCGACATCGCAGAGACACTGATTAATCTCAGAAATATCGCGGCGGTGTCACGGCGATATCGATCCTTTAAAATCTTGTCTGATATGGTTTTAAAGCTGTCTTTTTGCCACCTAAAACTGAACATATAAAAAATAACAACGTACCGTTTCTTGGGGTCGATGATCTTGAGTCGGAACTGTATCTTGGTGATGTCCGATGAAGTCACTAGGTCCCTGCCCACTATCTCCAGCCGGAGGCCGATGTCCTCGCCGAAGAACTCGTGGTTGAGTAGGTCTTTCACTTTCGGCCTAGACAAATTAAATTTATAGTAAATAGATGGTTGAATTGTGTAAAAGATTACATTATTGATTTACAAATTTTTTTGAACTGCCTCCTTGGTCTAATGGTCTAGAGCTGTGCTCTTGACACGGAGGTTGTGGGTTCGATTACCACGGGGGACACATAGTGATATATCACTTTGTGCGTTTTTCCCCAGTTGGTTAGGACTTAGGACATAGCAGGCTGAATCACCTATTGTCTGAAAAGAACGATGTTGTGCTTCGGATGGCACGTTAAGCCGTTGGTGCCGGCTACTATCTCTGGTGGTAGTAGTCGTTACATAAAAACCACGTCAGAGGCCGTAAGGCGGTCTGAAAAAATTCGGACACCAGGGCTCTGACCGCACGATAAGAAGAATCTAAAAATATTAAATCGCTTCATTTCTTATTTGTCAACAAGCATGTCGTATTATTTACCTGTCTCCTTTATTAGGTCTGATGCACGACTCAATGATGTCCCTCACCTCCGGTATCGTGACCTTCTCTAAGCTCTGCGGCTTTACTCCCTACGAAACAAAAACAATAAATAAATCACTCTAAATAATTTCGTAAACAAACACCGGTGAATCTATACTATTATAAAACTGTAACAGGAAGTTTGTCTGTACATTGAAGATATTAACAAAAAAAAAGTTACGATATGGTTTTTAGGTGTCCCTGATTCCATTTCACTAATTTTTGGATTTTTTGTCTGTCTGTTTGTTTGTGTGTTTATTTGTTTGTTTGAACGAGTATCACGCAAAAACTACTGAACCGATTTTGATGAAACTTTTTTTGTTTGATATCTTATGATCTGACTTAAAATCTGGTATATAATTTGTGCGGACGAAGTCGCGGGTTAAAGCTTCTAATCTAAGAGTAAACATTTTACTTGAAATCCGCAAAAAATTGCATGAAGATAGATAACAGTAGCCCAAAAACAGAAATGTTGTTATAATGAAGAAACAAATTTTTGTCCACCCATACAACGAAAGAGGGGTTGGAAAAAAAATCGTTATGTTTTTATAAATTGCGTGAGGTGTCTTTGGATAGCTTTTGTAACGTGGAACAAAACACCTATACAAAGCAAATCAAAATCGTTATAATGCTTCTGTCTCGAGCATAAACTTATTATTATTATTATTTGTGGCTGGGCTATTGCAAGCAAGGGTCGTTATGTAACACTGCGACCATCGCTGATCTTTTGTGTTCGCCCCAAGCTCACCCATATTTTACGCATACCTCCGAACTTATGGTATTTTCTTTTCATTCTCGGGAATGCAGGTTTCCTCACGATGTTTTCCTTCACCGCCGAGCTAGTAAATGATAAATACAACCGTACATAAATTCAGAAAAACGTAGTGGTACAGGCCAGGAATCGAACCGCGTCCTCGTGATTGAGGCGCTAGCTCTCTTCCGTTGAGCATAAACTTAATATTACTGCCGTAAGTAGACCAATACAGTGTGCAAATGAGATTCCGACCTTACCGAAAAACCTACTGGTGCGAAAGAGATTATAATATAATAGCCGTAAAACCACTTGTAAACAATGAAGTCTCGGTTGGTATCCTGTCAAAAAATTAACTCATATTATTTTATGATTTTCTTTATAATTCATTTTGTGTTTTATCAGACAAATATAAAAAATAATAACGGTATCATTTTCTGTTGGAATGCAGTGTAATTTGTACCAGTAAACTCAAATAAAGAGACGTTTCAAAGGTAAATAACATTAGTACATTACTACTTTCGTAATACTTTTTTTCATATACAGGGTGTCCCGTAAGTCGACGTCAAGCCGAAATCGGGTGATAGTCCAAATCATAATAGTTACTAGAAAAATAAAAATAAAAATCTAAGTCTTGAATTTTTTAAATTATAGGCATTTCTTTATTTTTCGAGAAAATGTACACCCTGCGATGGTTTTTTAGCTCCTGTTGCTACAAATCTTAACTTTTTTTAAATTTTATTTTTCTTAGGTAATCCCGAATAGTGCTAATCTAACCTATTACTTAGAATTCTAAGTCAACTGCTGCAGCTTGGAAGAAAGTGTCACATTATGCCGTACAATGAATAGACAATTAATATTTCGTCCAACTTTAACGGACCGTACTGAAAAAAAAAAGTACTACGCCAGGTTGGCAAGTAGCACTAAAAGTTGACGCATTTAATAAGGATTCTAAAATGGTATAATACTTGCTACATTATTTCTTTGATTACGGGGGAAAAAAAATTCCTTCAAGAAACCCAGTTTCGAAAAATATTTCTTTACCTACTAAAAATTATTGTAGTGCGTTCAAAGCTTGCCTAAGACCAAGTGAGACGGAGAGTCGTTCATGAAATGTGAGTGAGACAGGTAGTGACGCTTTCAAGTCAGAGATGCTAACTTTTTGTTAAATTTAGGACAAATTTTCCTTAAGTTTAAAATTAAACACCAATTAGATGCAAAGATTTATTATTTACAAAAGATGTTCAAACTGCCTTCCTTCAACTGCAATACAAGCTCGACATCTTCTTAAAAAAGATCGGATTATCACACGGGCAAATCTTCCGTTGTTGACAAATTCAGCTGCTTCCGTAATTCTTTGCCGAAGCTCAGCCACATTTTCGATTGGCTTAAAATAAACTTTCTCTTTCACTGCTCCCCAGTAAAAAAAATCTAATGGATTTAAGTCCGGTGAACGGGCTGGCCACGAGATCGTATCAGACCGACCTATCCATCTGCCCGGATATTCTTCATTGAGAAATGCTCTAACTGAGCGGGCATAGTGCGCTGGGCAGCCATCTTGTTGATACCACATCTCTCTGTAAATACTGAGTGGCACGTCTTCCAGTAAACTAGATAAACTGTTTTGTAATAAATCTAAATAAACTTCAGCAGTCAAGATCTCTGGCAACTCAAAAGGTCCTATGACTCTTCCATTTAAAATTCCGGTCCACATGTTTATTTTAAAACGATACTGAGATCTATCTTGTCTCATTAAATGCGGATTCTCTACGTGCCACTCGTGTAAGTTGTGTAGGTTCATGTAACCGTCTTTTTTGAATGTCGATTCATCCGACCACAAAATTTTCTCTAAGAATCGCGGATCTTCCCGGTGTCTTTGTAGCATCGTTTGACAAAACGCAACCCGAAGTTGATAATCCTGAGGATGCAGGGTTTGTACTCGCTGTACATGGTATGGGTGGAGCTCATGTTTTTGTAAAATTCGGTGAGCTATAGTTTTGGGCACTCCTGTGCTTTGCTGGATTACACGTACCGAAATACTTGGATCTTCTTCAACTGCTTGAAGTACTACGTCCTCGTAAGGCAAGGAACTTCTTCCTTCACCATGTGGTCGGTTTGGAAGTATGCCTTCTGTGGAGAGTAGACGGTGCACATTTGTAAAAACTCGGTGATCTGGATAACGATCAGCATTTGGGTACCTCTCGCGATACAGTCTAGCCGCAGCACTAGCATTCCCTCTGCATTCGCCATAAATAAAGTGCATGTTGGCATATTCCTGAGTGGTGTACACAGGCATGGTGGCACTATACAATCACACGATAGTCCAGGAGAAAGCAAAGGTCGTTGTATAGAGATCAAAACTGTCCAAATCACAAGCAAACAATCAAGTCCAATAAACGAAGCAAAAAGTCGAAAGTACGAAATAACACGAACGAATACGGAAAGATGCGTAGTAAACGAAGGAGCGTACTGATCTGTATTGCGTGTGCCAATATTAAAAGTGGCGTCACTATCTATCTCGCTCACACTTCATAAAATGACTTTCTCTGTATCTGACTCATTAGCGTCACTATCTGTCTCACTCACCCATTAGAATATTTGACTCGAAAGCGTCACTACCTGTCTCACTCACACTTCATGAATGACTCTCCGTCTCACTCGGTCTTAGGCAAGCTTTGAACGCACTAGAATAATTTTTAGTAGGTAATGAAAATTTTTTCGAATCTGGGTTTTTTGAAGGAATTTTTTTTTCCCCTTAATCAAAGAAATAATGTAGCAAGTATTATACCATTTTAGAATCCTTATTAAATGCGTCAACTTTTAGTGCTACTTGCGTAGTACTTTTTTTTCAGTACGGTCCGTTAAAGTTGGACGAAATATTAATTGTCTATTCATTGTACGGCATAATGTGACACTTTCTTCCAAGCTGCAGCAGTTGACTTAGAATTCTAAGTAATAGGTTAGATTAGTACTATTCGGGATTACATAAGAAAAATAAAATTGAAAAAAAGTTAAGATTTGTAGCAACAGAAGCTAAAAAACCATCACAGGGTGTACATTTTCTCGAAAAAAAAAGAAATGCCTATAATTTAAAAAATTCAAGACTTCGATTTTTTTTTTTATTTTTCTAGTAACTATTATGATTTGGACTATCACCCGATTTCGGCTTGACGTCGACTTACGGGACACCCTGTATGCTATTCTTAAAATTATTTCGTAATACATTCATTACATGCAGTAAACGTCCCATTTTCTAGATAATATATTATTTCAAATATTTATGTGTAAGATCAAAAAATATTGTATACGTGAAAAAGAAACCGTTTCGCATAGAGATTGATTTCCAAAATCTATCACTAAAACTCACACACGTATCAATTTCGCACATATTGACATTTCGGTTTCGGTGATGCGATCATGAGGAGATTGTTGGTCTATTACGGTAGTATATTAAGTTTATGGTCTCGAGATATCATCGAGCTCAAAGTAAAAAATAGGGCGTACTACTTTATACTTTGAGAATTAAATTAAATAAATAAATAACGCTCACAGGCACATACATTGTGATGATCCCAAGTAAGCAATATAGGCTTTTTAATAATATGGAAACCATACAACAACGGCACGAACATATAACATCCATGACCGAACCGGGATTCGAACCCAGGACCCTGGTTTGGCAGTCCGGCGTGAAAACCATTACACCAACCGGGTCGTCAATCGCACTATCGTGTGCTCTTGAAGATTTGTTAAGTTTTTTAATCTATGTCAGAATAAGCTATTCATGTAATGACTACGGAACCCTATCTTGGGCAAGCCCGACACGCTCTTGGCCGGTTTATTAAATCTAGCACGCTGTAGGGGTAATTTCTAGCATGCACAGGTAGCGGTAGACTCACCGAGACGACCTTCTTGTAGATCTGTGCGGGGCCGCTGCACTCGCTGTATGGGTACTCCCCTGTCGCCATCTCTAGCATGCACATGCCAAACGCGTACACGTCGACAGATTCGTCATAGTGCTCCTCGTACATCTCGGGCGCCATGAACTCCGGCGTACCTGATACGATAATCATTAATTATAGACAGAGTTATCCAGTAACACTCGGGAGAAAAATAATTATTATTTATTTAAAAAAATTAACCCCCCATGCAAAAAAGAGGGGTGTTATAAGTTTGACGCCAATGTCTGTCTGTGGCATCGTCGTCACTCACTGGACCGATTTCGATGCGGTTTTTTTTAAATAGAAAGCTACTTTTTGCGGGAGTGTTCTTAGCTTTGTTTCATGAAAATCGGTTCAGTAGTATTATAAAATTTATAAAATTATGAAATAACATTAAACTACAAATTTATAGCATGAGTGATCAACCATTTTGCGACTATCAAAAGCTGCATTGCGTTTTGCAATTCTAAGGAATCGAAAAAATTCGTTTACGCCTTCATCAGTTTCAAACGCTATGCAAAGAAGCCGGTCTCAGGGGGTCTACCCGGACATTCGAACTTCGCAATTGCGTGCACGTTTTCGTTCCAATGTCAACTCTATTACAATGAAGTTCGGACCGAAACGGTCGCGATATATCGAAGATCGAAAGTCCGGGTACAGGGCCAGGTCCTCGTCGCGTATGGCATTCAAATGATTACGGAATGGAATTAGTCGCTGCATCCACAAAGCGACTTAAGAGTTACACCTGACCTGAACCGCACAGAATAGATTTTTTTCCTCTATCCTATGTCTTCTTGCCATTTGGAAAAATCATTCGCTAGAGCGAAAAACACTCTTCGAATTGCGGACTGCGGTCTAATCAGGGGTGCTATTGTGTAACTCGAAACTCTTAACGATCGGCATTAACCCATGGTGTTTTTTCAACTCTTGGCATTCTGCTTCAAAATTTTTTGATAATCAATTCAGACAGTCGAGTGTGTAATAATCCTAGGATCAGCAGGTTTGATTGTATTTAAAACGAAAAGATGTCGGTTAATATTGACATACCGATGACAGACTTAGCGAAGCTCCTGTTCTTCAACGTGGCTAGTCCGAGGTCGCCGATCTTAACGCTGCCAGTCGTGCCGGTTATGAAGATGTTGTCACACTTGAGGTCTCTGCAGTAAAATATACGATCATTAAGGAACCGTTTCCACATAAGCGGAGAGATTAAGAGCGGAGATGTTTATAGGTGTACCAGAATCTGATGGCAAATAAGGAAATCAAAATTTAGAATAAGCAACACTGGGGTAATTGGCATGGCATGTCGTCCGTGCATTTTAGAAAGGAATAGATAATGAATCAAAGTGACCTTTTACCTATGGATGATAGGCGGTGTCCGCGAGTGCAGGAAGTTGAGGCCCTTGAGGATCTGCCGGCACCACGACTTTAGCACCTTCGGGTTGATTCGCTTGAACCGACGGAGGTACCTGCAAATATACAAGTACAAGCTAGAAACGAAAAAAGCTAGGGAGACGAATGCCTTGTAGAAGGACTTCCTGGCTTATTATAACCTATATGAATGGTTGGATCTGAACACCACCTCACTGTTCAGGGCTGCAGTCCGAATAGCTCTAAAGATAGTCCACCTTTGATAGGAGATGGCACCACTAGAAGAAATGTAACCACACTTTTTAGTGGTAAATGAAAAAAGAACTTTATAATACAAGTTAGCTTAGTTGGTCACTAGAGAAGAGGCTGGATTCTATATTTTCTATACTATAGCTCGAGCCGAAGGCGAGGGCTGTATCAAACCGAGACTGTTATGACCAACACTCACGCGTTTCACAGGTTTTCGAGGAAAAAAAAATAAAATTTCACAAATGTGTGAAAAATGGCGTGCGGGTCTCGTGTGGTTGATCGCAGATATTACCGCACTTAAAGTAAAATTCACGCGTTATATAAGCTGTATTATGAAAGTAAAAGCTGTGCAATTGGAACCCCACCAGTTTGAAAATTAAGCTTTTTCTCCCTTTTTTACACGCTAGTTTTTCAGAAGTAAGTGTTAATTCGCGGCATGCATACTCCGTACTAGTTGACCAGTGGATAAGGATTGATGTCTTCGTGAACTGAACTATCTTTAACTATCCTACTAATATTAAATATATTATAAATGCGAAAGTTTGTGAGGATGGATGTTTGTTACTCTTTCACGCAAAAACTACTGAACGAATTTCGATGAAATTTGGCATACAGATGGACCATGGCCTGGATTAACACATAGGGAACTTTTTGTCCGGGTAACGCAGACGAAGTCGCGGGTTGACTCTAGTACTTTATATTTACACGAAGGAAGGGTAGTGACATAACTCTTCTGACAACATTATAAGTGCTAATATTTCTTGTTCCGCGCGCCTTTTTATGTGAATCTGATTATAACTAACAGATAACTAACGCTTTCAGTGTGCCCGACAGCATCAGCTCGGTGATCAGAACGATGTTCTTCTTCTTCGCCACGGTGCCCTCCCAGTAGTTGTAGAAGCGCACTATGTTTGGGTGCTGGAGTTTCTTCAACATGTCAGCTTCTTCGCGGAAGCGAAGTCGCTCTGTTTTGTTTAGTTTTTTCTCCTGCAATAAACAACAATGAATTGTAATTCAGTTTAACTATCTCCGCGGTCTCAGCGACCCAAAGTCGCGACACCATGTCACAGAATAAGTAACCTACCAGAAAAATAGCTTCGACCAGTACACTCCTACATGCGCGGCGATGTTTCTACAGTCACCATCAGATATACCATAGCAAACAAGGTGTTGAAATATTTCTAAGCAGTTCTAATTTTCAATAATTTTTTTACACAGAAGAAATCAAAAATATCTGAACGCCTAGAACATCACATAGTAAGGCCCTCGGCAGCCTGACACGGTAAACTCAGCCCATCAAACTGAACAACTTTCACTATGGAGCCTAGCTCAGGAAACGCGGAAATAATTTAACTGTCTGGCAGGTACAGCAGTTTTTTATGTCATCGTCATTATCATCATCATCATATCAGCCGACAGACGACCACTGCTGGACATAAGCCTCCCCCAAAATGGGGGGATTTGCCAGAATCGCCACGCTTGGCAGGCGGGTTGGCGATCGCAGTTGGATTGAATGTGTGTACTCAGAGGATGCTGCTGCCCATCCTCCGGTAGATCCCTTAGTCACCTTTTACGACACCCACGGTTCAGTTTTTTATGTAACAGCAGATTTTTTTCGCGTTTCTTGAGGTAGCCTCATAGTGAAAGTTGTTCAGTTTGATGGTCTAAGTACACGGTTTTAGTCTGCAGAGGGCCATCCCTTATACCAACGCAGTCAGTGTTTCTGATCACATCTGATCTAAGCAGTTTAGGAGCGCGCACGACATTTTTCTCGTCTAAACGCTTTGTCGTGGGTGGCATGCTAGCCGTGCAGGATATGCTAGATGCGTGGAATTCTACACATTGTCTGGGACATGTACAATGAGAACGTACCAGCAACTCGCACCAGGCGACCGCGACTCCGGTCTGCGTGTCGAGACCGTGGTAGACGGTCTTGAACGAGCCCCGACCAACCTCCTTGTCGTACTTGAAGAACCTGCAATATTTAGTACACCCATCAGATACGCAGGCCGAAATATACAAAACGCAACGCTTTTCCATCTGTGCTATTGAGTGTAGCACTTGTAGAATACCAATCAGTTTTTATACCCATAGAGTCATCATGTCATACAATAAGAAAGTAATGAAAATAAAATTATCAATGAATCAAAAGTGGTCACATTCCTGGGAATTGTTTTGGACAATAACTGCAATTTGGAAGCATCAAGTAGATGAGATATGCTCCAAATTGAATCGTTTTTCATATGCGCTTTGGCGATTAACAAAAATTTGTGACAAAAAAACCGCGATCCTTGCATACCACGGTTATGTTGCCTCAAGGCTGAGGTATGGCATTGTTTTATGGGGAAATTCGGTGGAGGTAAATAGAGTTTTCCTAGCACAGAAACAATGCGTGCGTGCTATTTTTAACGTGTCACAAATGACAAGCTGTAAACCGCTCTTTAAAAAACTTGTGTTGTCTCTGCCGTGCATGTACATTTATGAAATATGTTTGTTTGTTAAGTCGCGCCCAATATTGTTTAATAAAAACTGTAATATATTTAGGGACTATAATAGGAGACGTCCAAACGATCTACTGTTACCACGTATGAAGACAAGTCTATTGAGTTCAAATTGTTATCCAATGGCTGTAAGAATTTACAACAAACTGCCAAATGAGTTTAAAAATTTCACTAAAACTAAACTTAAGAGAGAACTGTACAAATGGTTAGTGGATAATTGTTTTTACAGTGTTCAGGAATACTTGAACTTAAGAGGCATGTGACATTGTTATTGTGATTGTACTTTTTTTTTTTTTGACATTGTTTTTATCCATCAGATTTCAGTTGTATAACTTTTGTAAAAATTATCTTGACATTAATTTTGAATTATTATGTAAGTAGGCATAAATTGTAAACCTTGACATATCGTGTTGTTGTATGTCAGAAATGACTAAATGTTTGAGTCTCTGCTTATTTATCTGTAATGTAATATCTCAATGTACCACATTTATTTCAATAAATATAATACATTCAATTCATTCATTCATTCATTCATTCACATGTCTTTAATGTCACCTTTGTATGCATCAGCTATGCCCAGCTGTCATACATTGCCGCTGACATTCGAGTCCTTTCAAATGTATTCGGTTATAAAGCAGTAATGTAAAACGACTGGGCATAACTTAGTGGTCCCGTTAATAGCGCACTGATGCGAAGTCCTAAAATACAATAAAACCGGTCAACATATTAACTAACGAACTATTTTTTTCTCCAGGACCTTTAGCGCGAGACCAACTCACACTTGGCCGGTTTTTATTTGTTGTTATACTGTAGAGTTTGCTCTGTAATCACACCCAGTTTGAAGCTTGTATGTATTACCGTAGAGCGAGAAGAAAAAACGTTAGTAAAAACTAGTTTCTTATATGTCAATTTTAATCTTTTTGACATTTTTATTATTTGTTAGCAAAGACGACATAATAGCGTACATTCTGTGAAAATTTCAACTGTCCAGCTATTACGGTTCAACTTACAGCCCTGAATAGGTAAGAAAGACAGACAGACAGACGGACGGACGGTCGGAGAAAGTTGGCCCTTTTGTTTTAGTACGTTAGAAGCGTGAGGTTCTATCTTGAAATATAATTAATCAAAGGTCTGTATGAAGGTTACCTGCCACACGGAGATACTCCGATAGGCTCCTCCTCGTCCTCCTTGTCCTGCTTCTGCTTATCCTCCTGCTCTTCCAACTTATCCAGCTCTATGTATCCTGGAAAAGGACAACAATATTTACATATTAAGAGTAGTTAGACTCCAAGGTTTTTTGTTTCTCAAGCGTAGAACACCACACATGTCACTGTATCTTCTGTAAACCAGGATCAACAGTGGTGACCACAGAACATTATAAGAGGGGTTAGAAATGCAAAGTAGCGCTTTTGCTTCGGAGACGACTGTCGCCATTTGTCATCCCGCTCACGCTGCTACAACTACTTATGCCCTCTCGCTCGCACCACGCCGCGCGCCTTACGGTGTTATGCAAATCATTGTATAATCGTGTGGCACGCGTCCCATGCCTACTTTGCAATTCTAACACCTGTTCTGTGGTGGTCGGAAGACCCGTGCTGCGATTTAAGGATTGCGTCAAGAGGGACCTAACCTCTTTCGGAATCGGCCACGCAAATTGGGAAGAGCTCGCGGAAAATAGAGGAGGGTGGAGAGGGAAGACAAGAGATGGTCGGACTACTCATGACGAGGCCTGGTTCGCACACCTGGCAGAGAAACGTGACAAAAAGCATAATGCTGTCACAATCCCACCTCTGTCCACCGGCGGCGTACGGTTCTATTGTGGAGGCTGTGGACGTGTATGCGGCTCTCGTATAGGACTTTACAGCCATGAGAAAAAGTGCCTCTCCAAAAACACTGCTTAAACCATCTGCAACAGATGTAAAGGCCAATGATGATGATGATGACTATAACACTTGACCATGAAGTTTAACAAACCCGGGAGATGAATCAAATTTGTTTTACCCCACAGATTACCCCCAATAGATACCCCATGATGAAAATTTTGTACAGGCCCGAAGTCACCATTTTTGGCGGTAGGTGCGGGCGCGGGGCATGAAACAATGCAATATGATTGGCCATTTCAAGGTCGCACTACTTCGAGCTTGCTCACTCGCGTTGCTTCTATTGGGGGTAATCTGTCTTGAAACCAGCACCTTCATGATTGTGTCCATACCTCTTCGCAACGCGCCACTGACACTCTAGGGAAATTAATATCAGAATTCCCCTCGTTGCGAACAAGAGACAGCATTAGCCAACTCTATAGATAATTTAAGGCAGAGTCGAGGACCCTATCGCAATAGAACCCTCTTCTTCTTATCGTGTGGGCAGAGTCCTGGTGTCAGAGTTTTTTCAGACCGCCTAACGGCCTCTGACGTGGTTTCTATGTAACGACTACTACTACCAGTAGCCGGGACCAACGGCTTAACGTGCCATCCGAAGCACGGAATCATTTTTCGTTTCGGACAATCAGATGATTCAGCCTGCAATGTCCTAACCAACTGGGGAAAAACACACAAAGGGACATTTCACTAGGTGTCCCCCGTGGGAATCGAACCCACGACCTCCGTGTCGAGAGCCAATGCTCTCAACCATTAGACCACGGAGGTAGAATGAGTAATAGAACCCTTGGCGGTATTTGCTGAATTCTTTAAATAGTGTAACACTTTGTTTATTTAGTTTCACGAACCGTTCTGTTTTTCCTGCGGTTGTTCTTCGCCTTCCTCGTCGGGCGGCAGACACTTCTCTGTTCCTGTCGCTATCTCGATGTTCTCCTCCTATAATTTATATAAAACATCGTGATTTTACATTAAATCAACATGTATTTAGCAAGGAGTTCTAACATACAGTACAGTGCACCCACCAGGTCCTGCTCCGAGAGGAAGGGGTCGTCCTCCAGCCTGGCGACCAACTTGTTGCCGCTTTCGTCCAGCTCGGGATCGCAGAGGGCGCCCTGGCCGGAACTCCGGCGTCTGTAACCTCCCACGCCTGGCTGACTCGCCTGTGAACATTATTAACATAATTATTCTGCATATATTCCATAAGAATGAGTTAGCGGCTCACACGGCACATCTTTACTCTTAGTTTTTAGTTAATACAACGTGTTAATGAATAAGCGCAAAACCTCATACACCCCAACTGATATAATAACAAAACAAAACAAAATAACAAAATAATTAGATTGAAACTATAATTTAATTATTTTGATACTTAAAATTTTAAGTTATTCGCATTTTCAGTTTTGAGGCAAAAATGATTTGTTATCATTTCAGCACTAACGTGATCATGGATACATTTTAAAAATTTTGTTTTGGTAGGAAGTAGGGTAAGTGTGCCCGTGTGCTGGGTTGAGATCGGGTTCATAAAGTTCAAAATATTACACACCAATTATTACTTTATAGTTTTGCGTTAATTCATTAATTATTGTATATTCCTTTTCTTTTGTGGATGGTTTGAAGTACCAGCAATCTTGGAGCTTTTTGTAATGTAACTTTTAATTACTTTACTGATTCAAATTTGTATTTTATTTTACACACAAACGTATGTAAAACGAATGATATTTATCTATGAAAACTTTTAGTTGGCAATGTTGTTTTATAAAAATTTTGATACCCTACTAAACTAAAATACACATAAAAAAAATGTTTTGCTTCAGGCGCCTTCCAATGTAAAATGGACTCTACGTACAATCTTTCTCTCTAATGTACCTGTGCAGTTGACAAATTTTAATAACGCGCGAAATTGGAATGATGAAAAAAAATTGTATCACTTTTTTAAAACTGTTTGATATCTTAAACACTAAAGTGAAATTAATTTTTGAATATCTTTCAAAATAACTGAAACATAAGTGTTTAAAATTTACGATTAGAGCGAGAGGCATATATAAGGTCTAACAAAATTAATGAGGGACCGAAGATTTTTTTTTCGCGATTTCAATATTGTTCCCATAGAGAAAGTTGTTCCTAACCTAATTTTGTTAGACCTTATATAAGGTCTAACAAAATTATGTGAAACTATTTTAAGGGGATAACTTTCTCTATGGGACCAATATTGAAATCGCAAAAAAAATATCTGCTGTCGCATACATTTAGGTCGAGTAGGTTTGTATGGAACAGCAGATTTTTCTTTTGCGATTTCGATATTGGTCCCATAGAGAAAGTTGTTCAGTTTGATGGTCTGATCATCCCCTTAAAATAGTTTCACCTAATTTTGTTAGACCTTATATAAAGAAAGTGACGTCACAACCGCGTATTTGCATACAAATCATGACGGCGTGTCATACAAACACCTGTTTTGCATGAAAGAGATAGAAGATAAACAAACACGTTTTTCAATCGCTTGTAACTTTTTTTGTTTTCATTGTAATTTCGTTTGGACATTGAATTTAGCCCATTTTTGTAATTCGTTAAAAGATACGAATTTCCAGAATCAGTCATCATCTCAATTACCGATAAGAATGTGCTACCTTCATTCCCTTGCCAGGATTGCTATCCGACTTTGCACCCTTTGATTACTAAACGACTTCGTGTTTTGTCGGGGGACTCTGCACCTTTATTTGTGAGAGGTATTTGCCCTGTAGTGGGATCCAACTAACTAAATTATTACTACATAAAAAGAATGAATGAATGAAATGAATGAAATATACTTTATTTAAAAAGACTGTTTGAAAATGTTTTCATTTTCTCATTTATACTTATAGATTGGCGAATACTCCGCCGACAAGAGCGCAGCTCTTAAATAAGACGATGATGAATTGATTGATATCATTAGCATTCTTTTAAACTAAGGGTCTACACATCAAACTGAACAACTTTGACTATGGGAGCAAACCGATCGGAGCAAACTGCGACTAAACTGCACCCGCCGCCGCTACCTATTCGACACAAATGTATGCAACAGCAGATTTTTTTTTCACCTGATTGGTTTGCTCCCATAGTAAAAGTTGTTCAGTGTGATGAGTAGGCTCCAACATCACACTGAACAACTTTTTTTTACACGTTGAAATTGATATCATCAGCAACCTTTTTAACTAATTAAAAAGGATGCTAATGATATCAATTTCACCCTGTAGATACTAACAACGCTTGTGGTGAGAGAGTTGAGCATGTCGAAGGTGTTGCTCTGCTGGGTGTGTATGATAGCGAGCGCGTTGTACGGCCGGGGGCCCATCACCGGCGCCTTCAGGACACCGACCTCCCCGGGCACCACCACCTGAAAACATTTACAACTTTACATTGCAAGAGACAATTTAAAAAGGAACAGCTAAGTGCTAGTCTGGCTACTCGCGCACCGAGGGTTCCGTTCAGCACTACACAATATATTAACTTACAACAAAGTTCTGTTTTCTCCGGGACCTTTAGCGCGAGACGACTCACAATTGGCTGGTTTTTATTATTTGTTGTTATACTCTGTAATCATACCAAGCTTGACGCTTGTGTGTACCGTTTTTATGGTCAATCAAAAACAAAAAATCATACAAAAACATGTTTCTTGTATGTGTCTTATTTGTGACTAGCACCGCATTTCTACCAATTTCAAGTAATTTGTGAGAATAGCTCCCAATCTCAAGGATTGTTTTTTGAGCAAAAGCGCATAATGAGAAAAGAGAAGGCGGAGCCTCCTGGCAAGCTCAAACGAGAGCCGCGCGAATGACCCACCGCTCGTGGCCAAACTTGCAATGGGACTCACATTACAGTTTTTGATATGTGACGACTGCCCCCGTGGTCTAATGGTTAAGAGCATTGGCTCTCGACACGGAGGTCGTGGGTTTGATTCCCACGGGGGACATCTAGTGAAATGTGTCCTTGTGGGTTTTTCCCCAGTTGGTTAGGACATTGCTGAATCTGAATCACCCGATTGTCTGAAAAGAAAAATGATTCCGTGTTTCGGATGGCACGTTAAGCGGTTGGTCCCGGCTACTATCTCTGGTGGTAGTAGTCGTTACATAAAAACCACGTCAGAGGCTGTAAGGCGGTCTGAAAAAACTCTGACACCAGGGCTCTGCCCACACGATAAGAAGATATGTGACGACATGCAATTCACCTTCACCCCAACCCCTCCAAGAAATGTAACCCATGCTTTTTCTATTGCTCACTCGTTTCTAGTGGATATTTGTTTTTCCTACTTTTCCTAACTGGCCGGTTCATTGTATTGTACGAGTAAGTGGTCACTGCTGTTGATCCTAGTATGTTTAGTGGTGGAAAACCCGAAAAATATAATACCTTGAAAGTTTTCTCTTTGCCATGGACGGTCTTCTCCTTGGCCGGGAGCACGCTGGAGTCGAGGTGGTGCGTCGGCTGCGATATCTGTCCATGGCCGTGTAGTCCAGATGTCATCTGTGCAACACGAGAAACCATTAAAATTCTTCATAATCGGCCTATACTACAGGGCGAAATTGATATCATTAGCATACTTTTAAACTAAGAGTCTACCCATCAAACTGAACAACTTGTACTATGGGTGCAAACCGATCGGAGCAAAAAAAATCTGCTTTTGCATACATTTGAGCCGCGAACTCGCACGTCGACATTGCAGTTTAGTATAGAACAGCAGATTTTTTATTTGCTCCGATTGGATTGCTCTCATAGTAAAAAATGGTCAGTTTGATGGGTAGACTCTTAGTTTAAAAGGATGCTAATGATATCAATTTCACCCTGTATAGGTACTAAGTGATTTTGTAGACACTTTCCTTTTAAAGAGTGATTCAGACCTTCAAACCACTTTTAGTTAGTGAGCAAAAGTGAAAAGTGCAAAAAAAATGTTCCATAATAAACTGCAATGCTTACTCGACTCACACCCAATGACTTACCAACTGGTCCGCGCTCAAAAGTGTCCGAACCAACAGAGCACCAATACGTAAAAAGAGAACCAATTACGCGACAGTCTTCGTTTGATCGGCAGACTACGCGCAAGCGTGGGCGCGCGGCGCGCGCCGTATCTAGAATTTTTAATTTTTTTAGTTGGTTTATATTACTACACGTAGTTAAGTTTGTGTAGTGTAGTCTCGGACACTTATTTCCAGAATTTTGTACTAGACCCGGCGTCCATAGTATTCTACGTCAATGCCCACAGCAGATTTTTCTCTCTCAGCTTTGCTCCCATACTAAAAGTTGTTCAGTTTGACGGTCCGAATTACCCCTAAAACTTTGGGTAAATGTCGCATATAATTCCATTGTTTACAACTACTGCCGGCCCGCAGCCGCACTCTATGTGGCCCAGCCTTAAAAGTTCAGCGCGGGGTGGCGATTTTTCAAAAAAATTGCAAAATCTCGAAAACTATCAAACTGATATTTTTATGTATTTTTCCCAGAACTTGCCCATCTCCTGTTTTCGGCTTGACGTTGAGTTTTGGGGCACCCTGTATAACGGAAGTCTTGATAGCCTGGCTAGATTTCCACCTAAAATACCCACAAGAAGAAATAGTGTCGTTTATACCAAGCCATACCCACGCTTTACCAGACGGAATAACACAACTCTTTTATCATTTATTTTACAAAGCGAAATAAAAACAACAAGTTTTATTTTTGGACGTCGTAAAATGATCATAAAATCTAGACTACACCGAATGCCTATCGATATACTAGATTCTTGGAATCTAATTTATTGTACGACTGATGCGTCGGAAACTTTCTTGCCTTTTGCGTAACAAGTCAGTTCACGTCAGTCGGTGACTCATTATAAAATTCCGTGTTGCGTTTATCCCAAATTAATTTATCACCATTATGTTTTAAAAGTGTGTACTCAGTGTGTATCCAACTGCGATCGCCAACCCGCCTGCCAAGCGTGGCGATTATGGCAAATCCCCCCATTTTGGGGGAGGTCTATGTCCAGCAGTGGACGTCTATCGGCTGATATGATGATGATGATGATGATGATGTATTAAAAGTGCGTTTTGTCTCATCTAGTTTTTTTGTTGTAAAGGTGGTTGCAGAGGGGTCAATTTTATACAAAACTTTGACGCACAATACGCGTAGACGGAATTAATACAAGTAATTTTGTATATATGGAAAAATATATAAAATATTATTTTTATTAATTCCGTCTACGCGTATTGTGCGTCAAACTTTTGTATGGACTGAAACCACCTTGCACTGCCTAAAATATAGATCAAAAATAAGAAAGAAAAGTGATTCCGAGTTTCGGATGGCACGTTAAGCCGTTGGTCCAGGCTACTATCTCTGGTGGTAGTAGTCGTTACATAAAAACCACGCCAGAGGCCGTAAGGCGGTCTGAAAAAGCTCTGACACCAGTGCTCTGACACCAGTGCTCTGCCCTCACGATACGAAGAAGAATAATTGGAGGTATTTTAACACTTTCGCGGACACTGAACGAGACACAATAGAACTTTTATTGTTATCACTGCTATAGCCGGTCACTGTCCGCGAACGTGTTAAGATACTTATAAGTAACCCAGGACAATTAATATGACGAAAGAATAAACATACATGATTCTTCCAATAGTACCCATAATACCGCATTCTTTAAATTGCAATTTCCTTAGAACACGCATAAAAACACGCAGTAAATTCGGATACGTTCCAAAGTAAACAACTGTTGCGTTCGGAAATGCGCAAGATTTATATCACAATATTATCGTTATATTCACAATAGATTTTAATAGAGTGAGATGTAGCGTAGTTTGACCTAGACTGGGATGTGATAAAACGTCAAATATTAACGCAAAGGTGTGATGTAACGACATACCATAATACTGACAGGAAAGGCCGTTTGTTTTTATAAGTTTGCAGATCGGAGGCTCGATTTAGAGCAGTGTTTACTTAAGATAGACTATAGTAGGTTAAGTTGTAGTCACGTGACAGGTCTGCTTTTGGGTGGACGTGGACTTCTCTATACTTGGGATTGGGAGTCTATTTGAAGTCTCCAAATATTTATTAAGAATCTATGGTAGGACGAAACACGATAAATATAAGTAACGAAACGACGACGAAAAACAATAACGTCAGTGTTCATTATTTAGTAGAAATTTTCATATAAAACGCGCGTTAGTGATTTGACTAGTTAGAAACTCGCGGATTCGGTATGTAAAGTTTATTTGGTGTGCTGAATCGAAAACCATTTCGCGATAACTGTCTAAATAACAATATTTTCTATGTTAAAGATTTTTAAATGAAAGGATTACGTAAATATTTAATAAAATTATGTCGTTTTTAAAGTTATGTCAATAGGTGCTTTGTAAACGCCATGATACCTAAACTTAAAATGTTAGAAATATCATAGCGTAAATGAAATATTATCTAGTTTCATTCAAAAGTTAATCTATAAAACTTAATTTCAACAAATGACAAATGTTTACATAAAGTGTTTGTTTGTACCTACTATAAGATTTTTCAATAAATGAATTGCATTGAATTTTAAAATATCTAAAAATCTACTATTTAGATGACATCTTTAAACAACGTGTAGTAAAAGAGATATTATGCACTATGCAATTCTTTTTTACGTGCACATTTTTTTCATGTGACAGTGAAAATAGATGACACACAGCTATAAGTTATAAATAGATTTAATTATGGCATAGCACCACGTTTCGTTGATAAGGCAAGTTCTAGTTTCAGATACATTCACGTCACCCTCGTTGAAGCGAGATGCGAATTTATGTTAATTAAGAAAATATTCCGTGCGATTTAAAAAAAATAGTCACGACTCAATCTTATTATCTTAAAGCTATTAAAGGCATACGGAAGCGCGTATTACGTACGCACGCACGCGCTTTCGTACGCCTGCACGGACGTACGCTCGCACGCACTCACTCTAGTACGCATTTATGCATGCTTGTTTCCCAGTCCAATCTTATCTAAACACTATAAGTGACATTCATGGTAATTGGCTAGACCTTGCCAGTTTTGTCAAAAGTGGATTCAGTTTACTGCATTAGGGACATGTTACGTACATACACACATAAACTCACGACCGTAATAGCTTTCGGGGTGGTCAGAAACATTGGTCCCAACTACCAAGTTTCTGTATAAGAATGTAGTTGTAGCAATGCTTACATAACTGCCTCCGTGGTCTAACGGTTAAGAGTATTGGCTCTCGACACGGAGGTCGTGGGTTCGATTCCCACGGGGGACACCAAGTGATATGTCACTTTGTGCGTTTTTACCCAGTTGGTTAGGACATTGCAGGCTGAATCACCTGTATGTCTGAAAAGAAAAATGATTCCGTGCTTCGGATGGCACGTTAAGCCGTTGGTCCCGGCTACTATCTCTGGTGGTAGTAGTCGTTACATAAAAACCACGTCAGAGGCCGTAAGGAGGTCTGAAAAAACTCTGACACCAGGGCTCTGCCCACACGATAAGAAAGAAGAATGGTTACATTTAGCATTTAAGTTTTAGGATGGAATGACGTGTCAAGTGGTAAGAGGTGGCTAGCCTGTCGCCCATACACTGGATGAGTAACCTTCAATCTCTTAGTCGCTTTTTACGGCACTCATGTAAATAATTGGTTTGGTCCATTCATTGGGAACCACGCGGCTATGTTATGTAAGGTACGTAAATTTTGTATGGTCTTAAATGTGCTGTTCAGTACAGAATAGTCGATCGTCTACGTTAGGTCTTATCAAGGCACGTGCAGGTCCCCCCCAACGGATCAAAATGCAGATTAGATCTAATATATAGGTGACCCATCAACTATTAACCCGGTAACTGCGACACTCGTCCCCGTTTTGTTTAGTGGACAACTTTGTCATCTTCACCGTGGAACATATATGGGCCGATCGTTTAAAAACACATGACTAGTTATATTTGGGGCGATCAAAAACTTTATAGACAACAAACAGAGCAAACATTATTTGATCACTTTTAATCGAATGTTGATATTCTTATAGATGTCCACTGCTGGACAAAGTCCTTCCCCGCAGATCGCTACAACGAGCGGTCCTGCGCTGCCCTCATCCAACGGGTTCTCGCCGCCTTCACTAGACCCTCTAGTATGATTTCTTTATTTGCGCGCGATTCGGCTTTTTCCCATACTACATGTCGCGGTAAGCGCGGCTTTCGCTTTCCGAAAAGCGCGGGAAGCGCGGTCCTTTTGTTTGCAGCGAAGGCGTGTCGCGCGCAAATAGAGATATCGTACTAGACGGGCTGGTCGTCGGTACGCATACGATTTCAGAATGGTTCACCAGCGACCATCAATTATAACTATGAGAATAGTGTCCTAACGTGCTCTCATTGCGCACGTACATTCTAAAAAAACGGCTATATAAGCCACATTAGGGCGCACGAGCGCCAACAACGAAGGAATCAGAGGCAGTCGCCGTAGCCGAAATCGGCTAGGAGTAGCATCATCATCACTGAACAACTTTTCCTAAGAAACCTAAAGGAAATTAACAAACAAAATTTTATATTTTCCATACTAAACTCAATCAGCTGATCAAACGGTTGTATGAAGAGTCAAAGTTATTTTTAGAGAATTTCCCTTGGGAAAGTTGTTCAGTATGAATATAATCTAATCAGTAATCACCCATCACCCTGTAATATTAAATGCTGAATTAAAAGACAAGACTCACCTGCCCATACCGAGACGACGCTAAATGCACATTCCTTGTCTTCAAAGAGAAATCCGGCCTCTTCCCCAGGCCATAGCCGCTCTTATTCTGCGATATAAATTTCTTTGGTCGATCCAGTCTTTCGGTGGAGCCGGTGTCACTCTGCTCCTCATCCGTAGGCCTCTTGGATGTGGAAGGTATGCCCCGGTATGCGCCACGTGTCCCCCTTATTGTCTTCTCCGGAGACTTGTCTTGTTTCCTTGTAATAAGGTTGTCTTTCCGCTGCTTGTTGCTTCGTAAGGGCACATTCGAGGCCATATTGTCCATTTTGGTCCATCAATCCGTTCTTTCTATTTAGTATTTAATTTCGTATTAGAGTAAATATTCATTATATTTAAGACTGATTAAAATAATTGAATAAATAATTCCCCGAGTTAGAACATTTGGGGTTAAATATAAGATGGATAATCACTAAATTATTGTTTAAAAAAAATAAATAGCTAGTTCCGTCTTTTGTTTCTCTCTCTCTGTGTTGGCATCCTTCTCTCATGCAGTTGTGACAACTCCAAGCGTTCGTTATACTAAGAGAAAATAAAAAATAAGTATTCTAAATAGTAAGCAGTCTTGAGGAAGGTTTTGGAAATATTGCAGAGTTGATTCTTATTGTTGTAGATGTTATCTGAAACAAGGAAAGAGATGGCATTAGGTTAGGGACGATCGTAGAGTGAGTATCAATCTGGACGAGCTAAGCGCGTATCTGAAAAGGGACGGAGATATAATGAAAACGAATTGTGAAAAAATTGTTTGACAGGATTTGCAAACAATTGCTACTAGAGCAAACAAAAATATCCCATACGCAAAAGAGGACAACCAACATAGATTTTGTCGCGCCTATAGGTCCTTAAACCAAATTAAATAAGATACGTCATATCATGATACGAGCTTTTGACCCGCGACTTCGTCTTCTTCTTTGTGCAGGGGTAAACATCCTATGTAGAATATATACAACGTGTTAATGAAAACCTCATACACCCCAAGTCCCCAACTGATTTATAACAAAATAATTAGATTGAAACAATAATTTCATTATTTTGATAGTTAAAATTTAAAGTTATTCGCATTTTAAGTTTTGAGTCAAAAATGATTTGTTATCATTTCAGCAATGAATGAAAGCGGTAACAAACTCATTTTAATAATCTTGTTTTGATAGTATGTAGGGTGAGTATGCCCGTGGGGTGGGTTGACATCGGGTTTAGTAAATTTTAAATTTTACAAACCAATTATTTATTATTTTGAAAAAAATATTACCCATGTTAAAACCTTGATAATTCGACTCTGCTCTCGATTCTAAACAAACTACTTTCTAGTTTTGCGTTAATTCATTAACACGTTGTATATTCCAAATTTCATGTTTCTATCTTCAATGGTTTAGGCTGTGCGTTGTCTGTCTGTCAATCAGTCAGTCACGGAACTCTTTTATAAATATAGACTATTTTGATTAAAAAAAAGCAAATCATAACAATAGTAAATACAATAGTCATCATAACAATATTAAAATAGAGTAAATACTACCGCATTTTCTCTCGCTCTGTTACGCGCCAAGTGAAAAAGAGAAAAGGCGCGACTTTATTATGTCGCGTTGCTATGTTAGCTTCACTGTAGGCCTCGCATGTCTCCCCCGAGAAAAAGATAATAAATCGAGATGTGCCTCCATTCTTATTATTTTACGTAGGCCAAAAAGAGCGCGCATGACGTTTTTCTAGTTTAAACTCTTTGTCGTAGGTGGCATGGAAGCCGTGCTGATCGAAGCAGTCTCAATTGGTCTGGGCAAACTGTCAAACATAACAAGCGTAGAGCAATCATCTAATAAGACCAACTGACGCGACCCTCTACGCATGACTAGTAAACTCAGCCTAAACTACTGGACCAAGAATTTAAAGATATTATACAGGGTGTAAGGAAAAGTATCAATGAACAACTTTTACTACCGCCGATTTTTTTGTTCTGAAAGGTTTGCTGCTAGACTTTAGTAAAAGATTTGACAGCGTACTAATAAAAAGTCACTGGCGGACTATTAAATAATCTGCGAGACATTTTGGTCATTCCTACAATCGTGCTACGATGGGTGTGTGCGTGACCTTTCACCGACGGTTTCACCTACACGCCGTCCGCGGAAACACCGGCTCGGCTAGTGGACAATCTAGCCCAGTCATTTTACGGAGTTTTGTTAGGAGGGGTGGGGAGTAATTATGAATGGGACTTTTATACTGTAACCGGCACCATTTAGTGACAAAAAGACTATCTGAAAAAAATATAAAAAAACAAATTTCTACGCAACATAGAAATCAAAATTGTGTCTCCCAGATGGATTTTAACTTAATAATATTATAAGATTATAACCAATGCACTCATTATAATTAGATTTAACTATATAAATTATTTTTGAAAAACAAAACAGGCAATGAAATTTTTAAAATGAATAATAATTCATAAGAAAATACTAATGTATTAAAAAAGACGCAACAGATTGAAAATTTCGTTCTCTGGGTAGTGGGCTCGGTGGCGTAATTGGATAACGCAGTTCCCCGGTTTGGAAAAGTGCGGGTTCAAGTCCCGCCCGAGACAAATTTTTCAATCTTTAATTTGATTCGAAATAGCACAACATGGCTGCAACATGTTTAAAAATCAATAATATTTGAATTTACTAATGTACTTTTCAAAGCTTTCTAAGTAGACAAAAATATTAACACCATATTTGAAATACGTAAAATGGTAAAGCCTTAAAAAATGCGCAAAAAAATACCATCTGGTATTTTAGAACTAGATAATAAATGATAAATTTTGGGCTGTTGCTGACATATATTTTTTTAATATTTTGGTACACTTCTAGGCTCAAATTGGCTCTTAAATACTATACCGAAAAAAATATCAATTATTAATTAGTGCCGGCTCAAACCGTAAAATGACTGGACTAATCTATGAGCAAACGCGTCATGTGATCATTTTGTGCACTACTTAGAAATTGCGTCTGTGGGGTAGGACATTTTTTTTTTATTTGTGTTGGCACTAACAATTTAATTTTCTTTTTGTGACTTCATTTAGGAATAGAAAACACATAAAAGTTATCATTAGAAGTCCATATGGCAGTTAGTCTAGGCTCCCAAATGATGTCTATCAATGAAATCAGTGTCACAAGATATTAATCTGAGTAATAGCCGGCAGCTGTATTTATTTTTGTCTAGTACTATACACTAGTGTTTTGGCTAGATATATTGAACAGGTGTAGAACGTTAAATATCCCAGTCAATCAAAATTCAGGAAAAAATATACCCTAGATTAGTTTTTACAGGAAGGGCCTGTCCACTAGGATCAATTGATGAATTCATTGTGCAATAGCCTACCCAAGTTCTGTGATAAACCCCCAATATGTACCCAAGTGCTGCCGGACAATTAACAAGCCTCTAGAGCTAGTTGCCAAATCTTTTTACCCGAATGGCAATGGATAACATTTCAATCTTATAATCACCTATTTTTGTTAAATAAATTAAATATATATATTTAAAATAAGTAATATGTAATTTTTCGATTTATTTTTATTCATTATATCTATTCTTCTTCTTATCGTGTGGGCAGAGCCCTGGTGTCAGTTTGTTCAGACCGCCTTTCTGAGGTTTCCGGTATCATGGCTATTGGTGTACCTTGGCATGAAAGTAGATTGAGAAAATTTTTAAATGTTAATGTTTAGATTAGATTCTGATTCAGGCAAAGGAAATGCATCCCATTCAGCTGTAAACATAATTTTTCAGTATTTTTCAAATAACTTGAGAAATAATTGATAGAAAATTCTGTAAATATTTATATACGTTTTTTATGACAATCTTAAAACAGTTTCCGAATTTTGGTACATTTCCAAAAAAAATTAATGTTGCCCATTCACAATGAGTAATAATAATATCCTATTCAATTCAACAGAAGAATAACAGATTCAAGCAGAGTAATTCTTTCATACAAATAAAATTGTAACTGGAGTCACGTTGCAGGTTCCGACACAAGCACTTGTCTGACTTGTCTCGCGTGGTTTCCGCGCGTCGCGTTTTTGCCTGCCACAAGACTCCGCAATCCTCCTTGATCAAAAACAATCCCTGAGATTGGGATAACTACTCCCCTCCCATAAACTACTTGACACTGGAGGAAAAGCAGTGCTAATGCACAAGCAAGAGTCCATTAATTAAAAATTAAAAATAAATGTAATTTTACACTTTTTTTTTTAGTGTAAACATATTTTTCCGCAAATTTAATTTTAAAAAATCCCTTACTTTAAAAGACTGTTTAAAGTATTAGGACTTGACCAACAATAAGACTACATTATTCAATTAACACAACTGTTTCATATTTTTACTCATAGAGAGAGAAGGCATAGGATCAGTATGTGCTTTGTCCTATTTATCTTATCTTATCTTGTTGTGGGGGCTGGCAAGCCAGCAACACTTCGACCCAATGGGTTCTTTTGTGTCAGCCCCAATACTTTTTGTTTTCTTCACCCTTCAAATACATGGTCAATGAAGGAGGCAACACCATTGAGGGGAAGAAATCTAAGATACCGGTTTCGGGTATCTATCTCCGAGGAGGAACATGCATTTTACCGCCAGGACATCACAGTCACAAAGAACATGCTCCATAGTCTCTTCATCCTCTCCGCATGCTCTGCAGCTGGGATCCAGGGTGAGTCTCATTTTGTGCATCATCGCGCCTGTAGCGTAGTGCCCAGTGAGGGCTCCGACTATGGCACGAGCCTTGCTCCTGCTATTATTCAGTATGAATCTTGAGACGCGAGTTGTCACATTGCTGATAAAGTTTTTGGAGTGTTGTAGGCCTACAAGGCTAGACCACTCCAGTTTGTGTGCTTCATCAGCCCAATCCCTAATGGTGATTCTTATACTGCATGCCGGGATTCCCACACTTGGTTCTGGGCTAACCATTTTTCGTTCTGACCCAGCCCTCGCCAGCTCGTCAGCATTCTCATTACCCTGGATGCCGGTATGTCCCGGAACCCAAACTAATCTTACGGCATTGTGAAGACCAAGCTTGTTGAGGGTCTTCACTCCGTCCAGAATTAGCTTGGAACTTACATAGTAGGAGTTCAAGGCTTTGAGAGCTGCTTGGCTTAAGAGATGAATATAGCAAAAGACATTGCCCACGTGACGAAATGTGTTCATTTCAAAGCGGTTCACAAATAACGGATGAGTATGATCAAAGATCAAATACAAATAGTGTGATAGCTAAAATTATACACAAAATAGGAAGAATATCCTATACTTCCCAAGGAAATGGAAATTATCCTTTTCTATTGTAGCATTTCTTATAAAATTCAACCAGTTTTGAGATGAAACGGGATTGGGTGTTTTCCTTTGAAATAGTTATAAAAATTGATCGCTACCTTATTGCTGTAACCATATTTTTGTTGTATGACTATTGTATGTAAATTATATATCTCGAAACTCCATATCACTATCTCATATGTGGTTGCCCTGAGGTTAAGTTCACTAGCGCAAACGAGAATCTTAGTTCTAAAATTTTACTCTTTTTTTTATATACAGGGTGAAATTGATATCATTAGCATCCTTTTAAACTAACAGTACAATTGAGTCGCAAACTCGCGCATCGAGATTGCAGTTTAGTATGGAACAGCAGATTTTTTATTTGCTCCGATCGGTTTGCTCCAATAGTAAAAGTTGTTCAGTTTGATGGGTAGACTCTTAGTTTAAAAGGATGCTGGTTATATCAATTTCAACCTGTATAATTAATGGAGTCTTACTTGTGTGTTAGCACTGCATTTCCACCATTGTCAAGTTGTTTATGGAAGGGGAGTATCTATGCCAATCTCAGGGACTGTTTTTGATCAAGAACAAGAAGAGATTGAGGAGTGCGGAGCCTCGTGGCAGGCAAAAACGAGACCACTGCTTGTGTCAGAACCAGCAATGTGACTCCCATTTTACTTCATCTATCGAGTCGATGGCATGTCATTCTAAATCTTTTCACCCAAAATATTTCACCACATGGACTATATCAAAAAAACAATTAAACAAATGTTCAGGTTAGATACCCTGAAGTTACATGAACATGATATCAAACAGCCCACCTTAACTACAAGTCGTTAAAAACAGTACAATCACCCCCCAAGTCCAAGGACTGTTTACAAACCACATGTCAAGGATTTTACACTAATTATTGCATACTATCATGCAACATTACACATAGTTACATTACAAACTTACCTTACATTACAACAACATAAGATAACTAGTTAAGACCAAAACACTATTATACACTAAAGATAGATGTAGTATTGTTTATCGAAATTGATCTCACGATAAAACACTGACCAGTTGATGACATGTTCATTGTATTGTATTGTATTGTACAACTGTCAAATGTACTGCAAATATGACGACAACTATCTCCGATCATGAACTTACAGGCAAAACAAGAACCACACGACACAATTAACGATTTGAGCCGGCAGAATGTTTAGATTCCCGATAGCGGGTGCGACCAACTCCACCACCCTATTTGTCACGTCAGAGATTCAGCCATTGCATGTACTTGTGAGTTTTATTTACAGTTCAACTAAAATCTGCGGACATCGGCCGTTCTAATGCAGTGCGAATGGCGCATAGCTGAATCAAGCTGAATAAATACAGTAAAAAACCGAATTGACATAACGTCAATCTCTAAAAGTTAATTTACGGGAGTAACTAGGAATTTTATACCTCGGTATCGGCATCGTCGGGTGCGTGCGTGAACGTTTTTATCGACGCACAACCGTTACTTTAGCTAAATTGATATTGGATTCTATAAATACTTACAAATAAAAATCTGGAAATCACACCATTGTTTTTTTCTTCTGCACAATCAGTAATCGATGTTGCTATATTAGAAAAAAAAAATGTTACAGTCAAAAGTGGGTCATCCACAATCGATCACTCTGAAAGCTCATTGACATTTCATCACTTTCACTTTTTGGAGAAAATACGTTACGCGGTAGTAAGAATGCAATAGAAATAAAATTATAGATACCTTGTTGAGTATAGAAGTCATAATAATATCTATAATAAGCATTGTAATTTCGTACGTTAAAATATTTGCTTACTCATGCACTTAACCTCTCGCTAAAAATCAACAAAACTTTCTGAATATTATTTATATTTTTAGCATTATTAAAAAACATGTTCTACAGCGTTTTTGATTTCTGATTCCTACTAGATGAGTAATATTAATTTAAGAGTCAAAACTTATTTGTACCAAAACTTCCAATATTTTCTGCATAGCAACACATTTCTATGAAACGATTCGTTACACGCAAACATAGTTCAGCACAAAACTATCAAATGTAGGTTACAATTTGTAGAGAATCTTATTACAGGTATAAATCATATCAATCGTATAAAAATAGAATATGAAATTAATAAATAACAGAAATGGAAGTTATGAAACGCTCTAACAAGAATTAATAATTTTCAATAAAAATATCGTGGAAAGGAGCGTAGAGGTTTCGTTCATAAATAAACCTAATTTGTTGGATCTTAATGAACAAAATAATTTCATATCAACTATTATTTTATTGCACAAAACATAAAATTGGAGCAATTTGAACTTTAAACGTAAACATGCTAAAAATGAGGATTGCTAAATATTTTTAGTTTCAAAGGTAAGTATTTTGCAAAACTTGGGTTGTTGGATGTGTTGGATGCACAGCATATTTTCTGAACGGAAAATTGTGATGTCGATTGTGTACATGGCATATTTTTAATTTTTTTGATTTTTACGTGAAATATGAAGTAAATAATTAAATTAACTACAAATAACTCAACATGGCATTTGTGAGTGCTGTTACTGGAGATGACTCCACGAAGAAATTCATGGAAGTCCTGCAAAATGACTTTAAGAATTTAAGCTTGGAGACCAAGAAGAAATATCCTCAAATAAGAGAGGTAACCCATGTTTTCCTCATGTAACACTTTTAAAATATACTTCAAACATCACTCCATCATACTGTATACATTTCTTATCAATATAAAATGTTATAACAGCGAAAAACTTAAATTAAATATACCGCAATTTGTTAGACAATTATACATGGGCAGGGTATTTTAGTGTAATCAGACCAATTAAAATTTCTACTATTTGCATTGAACGTAACTACAATTTAATCTTATCGGATTTATTAGAAATCTAGTACTTTTCCAATAATAAAATGTGATATATTGTTGCCTGCACAAGTCTTTCTAACAACAGTAGTAAATTGTTATAAATCAATGATAATAAATAAATAAATTACGCTCACAGGCACATACATTGCAATGATCCCAAATTAAGCCTTAAGACTTTTTGTTATGGAAACCATATACAACAACGGCACACACATAACATCCATGACTGAACCGGGATTCAAACCCAGGACCCTGGCTTGGCAGTCCGGCGTGGCAACCATTACACCAACTGGGTCATCCAATATATCGACAATAAACAGAATTTAACACTAAACAGTGCTCTGAGCAGTTGTTATGTAGTTGGTCCTGAATAATTCAGTTATGCGAGCTCGAAAGAACAAATTATTGCTGCTATTTCAACTCCTGCGGTCGCCATATCGTTCAACCACCAGCTGTTTATCAATTGTTATCTAAAAGCTGGAATGCGAGCGGTTAATAGATGACTCACATGCTGATAAGGAAGAATTAAATTATGCGTCACATATGCACTATTTATTAGGCCCATGGGCACTGGCAGGATTATTTTAAGGGGATGCATTTGGCTATGCAGGGTGTTAGGGTCAGGGTTAGAAAAAATCCGCTTTTTTGATATAAATCCCATATATATCAGATATATATCCAGGCTAAGAAAAAGAAGCGATTTTCATTTTTTAAGGGGATTAAACACTTAAAAATGTAAAAGGAATTTGTAAAATAATATAAGTGTCAAATTACAACATTTTTTATTTAAAAACGTAAGAATTATATGATATGAAGTTAAGGTTTGAATTTCAATAAAAAGCTAGCCATACTGGTAAGTTAAAGGGGATTTCCCCAACTTTAAATGAGGTTGCCATTTTGGGAAACAATCTAAATTATTCTGAATTGTAGTTTTTCGCTACGTGTTGCCAGGGTTAAACATTAATCTCCAAAATTTTTAGTTCAGAAGACAGGAAAAAATCGATTGATATATGTCAAGATAGAAATCAATTGATATATATCCGCTGATATATATTGGCGAACCCTGGTTAGGGTAAACAGTTGCATTAATTTAGGGGTGAATGTATCCATGATACTGAACAAAAGTTGTTATTGTTAAGAAACCTATAGGAAATTCGCAATTTGATTTTTACAATACGTTTACGTTTTCATACAAATGTTCGATCAGGTGCGTGCGTTTAGTAAGGAAAGTACAAAATTTTCTTCTTTAATTTTATTTGCAGTCGTGTGACGAAGCCATAGAGAAGCTGACCCTGGCCGCAAACAACCCTCAGGCATCTCTGTACGGGGTTGTCAACCAAATACTGTACCCCCTCGTACAGGGCTGTGAGTCTAAGGACTTGAAGATTATTAAGGTAAGTGTTTGAGATAACAAGGTTATATGTCGATACATGTAAAAAGAGTGCTACGGTCAAATTTTGCAGCACGCAATTTACCTTTGTTTATGGAAGGACATTAATTAATATTCAGTCAAGCAGTCTGTGAGGCAGAAAACTCCATCACAGACTGCTGATCTTAGCATGTGTACTGCGACATTGTACGCGCAAACTACTGGCTTTAACCTATTAACCGCCACGGTCCGAAATATAAGACTTATAACATCGAGCTCACAGCGCCGCTGTCTCATAAATAAGATTTCTATTGTTTTCATACTGTTTTTCATTTGACACGGCGCTGAGGGGCACGTTCAATGAAAATTTTTCCGGCGGTTAAAAGGTTAAAGCTAAATTAAGCTTTTGTAAAAACCCGGTTCAGAAGTTTTTAAGTAATGCCTGCACAAACAAACAGACAAATATTCAAAAAATGGTCTCATTGCATTCCATTACGTACCCTAAACGCCCCCAATTAATACTTTTGCAAACATCTTCAATGTATATCCACGAAAAGTGGTCATGTAAAATTACAATTTTTATTATATAAGGTCTAAAAAAATTAGGTGAAACTATTTTAAGGGGGTGATCAGACCATCAAACTGAACAATTTTCTCTATGGGACAAATATCGAAATCGCGAAAACAAAATCAGCTGTTCCATACAAACGTACTCGACTTAAATGTATGGAACAGCTGATTTTTTTTCGCGATTTCTATATTGGTCCCATAGAGAAAGTTGTTCAGTTTGATGGTCTGATCATCCCCTTAACACATTCGCGGACAGTGACCGGCTATAGCAGTGATAACAATAAAAGTTCTATTGTGTCTCGTTCACTGTCCGCGAATGTGTTAAAATAGTTTCAGCTAATTTTGTTAGACCTTATATATATAGACGTAAAAGTAACGTCTATTATACGAACCTCATACAATCAAATACGCTTTGCTGTGCAATTTGACCGCAGACAGTGTTTTTTTTTACGTGATTCGAACTATATTACAAATGAAAAGATGTTTATTACAAGACTCAACACTACTATTTAGCAACTATTTGTGAAAAAAAAGAGGTCGCTATATGTATTGCCGACAGTTCCTTTTTTAAATTATTATTCTGTCTGACTGTATGTCAGAAGACCATGAGCAGTTCCTTTGTATGAATCGATGGTAGCAGACTTCCTTCCCACTGTCAGGCTACCTTCATTTGGTCACCACAATCATATGTTGTCCCAAATGTGCTCTTAAGCCGCGTTGACACGATCAGTCTGCTTGGACCGAGTGGACTCTTAGGAGTAAGCTTCATAGGAGCCGTCTTCAGAGTGCGCTCGGATTATGGGTTGCACAATACGAGTAGCGTCCGAGTAGGTATCTGAGTTAACTCGGTCCAAGCAGACTCTGATTGTGTCACGTGGCTTTATTTTAGACGCCTTAATCTGAGTAAGTGGTTCACTTAGAGAGAAAGCATATTACGAGTCTTGTGGCCTGGAAATAATAATAACTTTATTGCTCTCATTTGGTTTTAAGATAAGATAAATATTCTTTATTTGCACACCAAAATAAACAAAAAAACAAAAACATTATAAACAAGAAGGGTACAAAAAGCGGCCTTCTCACTAAAAGTGATTTGTTCCAGACAACCAAGTGGATGGAAGAAGTCTTACATGAGATAAATGCTATGGCGGTATACTAGTTGATACATAATATTATAATTAACACAAAGTATAAATAAATACATAAATACATACATACTCAGTATAACAAAATAATTTTATATAATAGGTACCTTATTGAAAAGTAGTTTATAAAAATTAATTAAGCAAATATTGTCAAAGCGTAAGATAGTAGTTTTTCAGCAGTTCAAAAAGCGGTTTTAAAAGGTCCTAAAAATTCATATCTTAGGAAATATGTATAACAAAAGAATTAATCTGCTATTCACAAAATGTTGCAATGAAATAGACTATAAAAGAAAGCGACATTGCTCTCCCTAGTTAGCAGCATTTGAGAGCAGTCGGTATTACGTACATAAGTTTTAAAAAACTCATTGGTACAAGGCATGTCATTCTTCCTGATTCGAACCCGGATACTTGTGATTGACTGCATACCTCTCATCGCACCATCGACGTTCCTCTCTCACCGATCCCCGCTACCCAATCCGCCGCATAGCTCCAGCAACGTCCTATGCCGAGGTCCGTATCCCTCTGGGTGCCCCTAGGTCGGTTGCTTAAGTTCATTAATTTGTTTCATAGACCCTTCGTGGACCCTCCAATAGTCCGCAGTAAAAAGCTGTAGTTGCTCCCTGAGCAGAGCTGTAAAAGTCAAGTCCAAAAATAAAAAATTTACGTTCCTATTTAGCCTAAAGGCCATCCGTACTGTTAATTTGTACTTTTATATTAAACGAGCTTTTGACCCGCGACTTCATCCGCGTGGGTTACCCCTTTAGGGGACGATTTTTGAAAAATCCTTTCTTAGTGCACCCCTACATCGTCTGTAGAATATGTATTGAAGTTGTAGAAATCGCTTTATCGAAATCGTATCCAGGGGAGGGGGAGGGGGGAGATATAGGTGGGTTTTATCTCCCCCCCCCCCCCCACCAGAAATCCGAATATTTGTGTGGAAAAGTGATAACAGCACTTGCTTTTTCATTGTTTTTCTATGAATATCCCCCCCCCCCCCCCAAACTAAAGTCTGGATACGTGCTTGTCTGTTAATCAGTCACAGAACTCTTTTATAAGTATCGATTTACCATTATTTGATATTTGTTTCTCTCCAGTTCTGCCTCGGCACGATCCAGCGGTTGATCGCCCAGCAAGGCATAGACGCTAAAGGGGCGAGGCATGTGGTGGACTGCCTGTATAACCTCGGCCAGGCGGGAGTGCTGGAACTGAAGCTGTTGCAGACTGCCGCTCTATTGATGACTACATCTGATCTCGTTCATGGAGACACGCTTGCCAGGGTGAGCTGTTGTTTAGTTTTATTTTATTTTCAACTAGCTGTTGCACGCGACTCTGTCTGCGTAGACCTTAAAAAAGTATCCTATGTGTTAATCCAGATCATATTCTATTTGTATGCCATATTTCATCTAAATCCATTCAGTGGTTTTTGCGTGATAAGCGTTTAACATACTTGCGTTTTTATTATATGTAAAGATAGATGGATCTTGAAATTTTTATCACCTACATAAGAAAGTAACAGCATCATACAAAGTGAAACACCCTAGTAATATTTAACAGGGACGTTTAGAGCCAAAATCGAAATCACAAAAAATAAACAGCTGTCTCGTATAGAGGGTCCTTCTTAATATGCTGATGATCAGACCACTAAACTGAACTACTTTTTTCTATGGGACTAACATCAGCTACAATAGATCTGTCCAGGCCGCAGTAGCTATTTGGTCATTGACCAAGCCCTTATAACCAAATAATATGGGACCAACATTGATAACGTGAAAAAAAATCTGCTGTCCCATACATTTGGCTCGAGGCGGTTTGCAGTTTTGTATGGCACAGCTGATTAATTTTTCGGGATTATAATGTTGGTCCCGTAGAGAAAGTTGTTCAATTTGATCTGATTATCCCCTTAAAAAGTGTCAGCATATTAAGAAGGACTCTGTATTTTCTTGATTTGGTTCGAGAGTCATGAACATTTTCTATGGAACTACCAAATTTTTTTTTTGTGATTTCAGTGAAAGTTATTCAGTTTGATGTTCTGAAGTACGCCCGATGGTAATGCATTTAATTGTATATGCGTTATATATACGATCAAATTATAGGTATAATATTTTACAATGCTAGGTCGTTGGGTTTACAATAAATTCGTTTCTTTTTCGAAAAATTTCGTTAAAAGTGATTTTGAGATACGCCGTCAATCTTTTTTCTTTTCTATTAGTCTTAGAACTTATCTTTTTGTGACGACACAGTGCTCGGCAAATGTAGCATTTTGGTTTTCATTCACATTTTAGACAATTTGTATGAGGTTCGACCCTTTGCGGCGTTGGCGACGAATTGTTTGCTGTTGCATAAAAAACGTAAATAGCCACATGATATGAAGTACCCCGTAAAGCATGTGACAGTGACACATTTAAAACACCAACAATAAAAACTACTAATACTAATGTCTATGTTTACAGACAATGGTGATGTGTATGCGAATGGTGTCGACCACAGAAACGCGTGACGTCAGCACGAGTAGCGCGGCCGCGGCCACAGTCAGGCAGCTCGTCGCGCTGGTGTTCGAGCGGGCACTGGCGGAGGCTGATGGTATTGAATTCACCACTAATACCTTTCAGGGTGATCTACCATTTATAATATACCGCCACCTCAAGGGTGCAAGGAAACTGCCTCCCCGAGTGACGAAACATGACTTCGTTTGGTACCCAGGGCCAGTCAGCCTCGATACGACCATTTCTGATTCTCATGCGGTATAAATCATCATCATCATCATATCAGCCGATAGTCGTCCACAACCTGGACATAAGTCTCTCCCAAGGATCGACAAAACGACCAGTTCTGCGCTGCCCTCATCCAATGGATTCCCACCAGCTTCACCAGGTCGTCGGTCCATCTTATGGAGTTATACTGCCTACCCACGCTGCACTTTCCGATACGTGGTCGCCACTCGAGAATTCTTCGGCCCCATCGACCATCGGTTCTGTGAGCAATGTTCCCCGCCCATTGCCACTTTAGTTTAGCAATTCTTTGAGCTCTGGTTCTTCTGTGATTATCTTCATTTCAGATTCGATCTCGCAGGGAAAGTCCGAGCATAGCCCTGTCCATTGCCCTTTGAGTGACTTTTTATGAGGCCTTGAGTGAGTGACCACGTCTCTGTTCCATTAGTCAACACTGGCAACACACACTGGTCAAAGACTTTCGTCTTGAGACACTGCGGTATTTGGGACGAGAAGATACTACTTATAACTCATGCTGCCACGGAGACTGGACCGCCAACTATTTATTATATTGGTAATCATTTAATCGATATTTGTTTATTCGTGTTTCAGGTACACTAAAAGTGAATCCAGCGGATGTAAGGCCTCAGAACAACAGCAAAGCTCCTAAAGATTTGAAACCGTGCGCTGTGGACGCCTACCTTATTTTACAAGTAAGTCCAATACCTACTCTCAATGCATACCATAGCCTAATAAACTATATTCAACGAGAGCATTAGCACGGATATTCATTTCAACATTTCGAGTTGTTATTTCTGATTTCATAGCGTCCACTCTTTTTTCAGAAAATTGAAAATATAATCTTCCGTCATCAATTGATCATTCATCAATCGAATCTAAAAAATAAAAAATAAAATCTTTTTCAATAAAAACATACATTCGGGGTGGTCGGAAGCATTGCTCGAACTACCAACTTTCTGTTTAAGAATGTAGTTGTAGCAATGCTTACATTTAGCAATTTAAGTTTCAGTATGGAATGTCGTATCAAGTAGTGAGAGGTGGCTAGCCTTTCGCCCACATAAACACTGCATAAGAAACCTTTAATCCCTTAGTCGCCTTGTACTACACCCATGGGGAGAATTAGGGTGGTCACTAAGCCGGAACTACAAGGCACTATTAAAACAGGTGGTTAAAAAAATGAAATGTTGTCCATTGTGGCATATCATTAGTTGACTGACTACCTTACGTCGAAATTCGACGAAGAACCAAGGTCAAAGACGTGGGTAAGCGGATAACAAAGTTCAGTAGTCAGTTCAGAGGTCAGTAGGCAGACCACCAGCACGTTGGTCCGAGTGACGGGTTCGCATTGGATCAGATTAGCACAGGACCGTGAGGAATGGCGAAATAAAAGGGAGGCCTGTGCCCAGCGGTGGGTTGATGTGGGCTGATTTGATTGATTGATTGTCCATTGTTGCAGGATATTATCCAGCTGATAAACGGTGACGCGGCTCACTGGCTGGTCGGTATATCGGACGTGCCGAAGACCTTCGGCCTGGAACTTCTGGACACCGTGCTCACCGTCTTCTCACCCGTCTTTTTCAAGGTATTATATTTTAATCTAACTAAATCGATGCGCCTTTTGCCATAGATTACCAGTTACTACATAACAAATACATCACTTCCTTAGAAAAGGCATATACAGGGTGGTCGAGTTAAGATGGTCCAACGGAAAATCTGGGGTAGAGGACATCATTTTCGACCTTTTTGGTTCTATACAGGATGATCCAAAAATTTACGGTTTCAAAGTTATTCAAGTTTTTGTGATTTTCCACCGATCTGCTGCCTTGTCCCACTAAACTGGTTACTGTGTTCAAACTAGTTACTATTTTGAGCTGAAATTTGGCATGAACATACTACAGTAATGTATCTATGGAACGATATAAAGTTTATTACTGTAATATCAAAAAATAACAAAAATAAAATTTATTAAAAAAAATAATTTCTATTTTTTGAGAAAAAATCAAACTTTTGAAGGCGTATTGTGAAGAAAAAAAGTACTACACGTGATGTGCCCGTTATCTTAAAAACTACCTCGGTTTATGTTTATTCTATGGGAGGACAATTAAAATCGCCCCACTGTTAGAATATTTTTAAAATCGACATAGTTCATGAAAAAATGAAATAATTAAAAAAAATGTTTCAGAAATTGTTTAAACATTGTTGTGTAATGTGAACAAAATGAAACCATAAAATAAAAAAGTTTATAACAAACAATAATTTACAGAAAATTATCAAAATTTCACCCTTACACCGAAAAAAAATAGCACCTTCTTACAAACATTTCTTTTAAACGGAGGAGAGATTGGCATTTTTCCTTTATGTCATTTATTGCTTGTGTTATTTTGTGACTCAATTTTTCATCATGGCTGCATTCTCTGGCTTATGCTTTGTCTTTAAAGTAAAGCGGCCCTCCATACAAAAAAAATCTGTGGGGTTTAAACTTTTTGTTGTCTATGTATGGAGCATATTTCCGAGAGCGACGGTATCGCCATCTGTTGGCATCTTTGCTATAACTTGTGGGTGCTGATATCTGTAGCAAGTCCCCACAGTACTATTACTTCTTCGTACAGCGCGAGAAGTATCCGACGTAGCTGACTGGCGTGAGTGGCAGAAATCACGCAAGCGCGTGAGTATTAAGTGTA
Source organism: Agonopterix arenella (assembly GCA_927399405.1). Classification (NCBI taxonomy): domain Eukaryota; kingdom Metazoa; phylum Arthropoda; class Insecta; order Lepidoptera; family Depressariidae; genus Agonopterix; species Agonopterix arenella. The sequence goes on from OV656714.1 coordinate 10,334,598, forward strand.
GGTGCTTATCTCCTTAGCTACGAGTGACAGAGGCCTGCTTTTGCCCAGTGGGATAGCGATAAGGTCTAGAGCGCGCCGTTTGATCTCTACTAAGGAATATCCATGGTGTAACAAAACACCCTGATATTGTTTAGTTTGATCATTGACTTACCAACTAGTGGTCGGTGTTCGAACCAAAAGAGTAACAAAACGTGTAAAGAATAACAATTACGCGCCAGTCTTTATTTGATCCACCGACTACGCGCACGTCTACCTATAATGCCGTGCCGCGGTGCTGCGAGAATTTCTAAAAACTGCAAGCTGAATGAACAGCTGTTTCAATGTTTTAGTTTGTTTATATTACTAACACGTGCTTACGTTTATGTATGTTAGTCTAGGTCACTTTTTTTGAGAATTTTGTATGAGATCCGACGTCCATTAGTTAGTAAGTAAATGAGTTTAATGGTCTATACCAGCCTTTTTCATAATACTGGGGTGTTTTGTTACACCCTGTACCTATACAGGGTGAAATTGATTTCATTAGCATCCTTTTAAACTAAGAGTCTACCCATCAAACTGAACAACTTTTACTATGGGAACAAACCGATCGGAGCAAAAAAAAAATCTGCTGTTAGATTTTTTTTGCTCCGATCGGTTTGCTCCCATAGTAAAAGTTGTCCAATTTGATGGGTAGACTCTGGTCATGGTAGACTCTTAGTTTAAAAGGATGCTAATGTTATCAATTTCACCCTGTATAGGCCCTTTACACTGACATAAACTTTTTAAACATAGTTACTAATCTACTTACTGACAATCAATGGAGTTAGTCAGAATTTTTTCATTTAATTGTTAAATTACTTACTAGCATATGCTCACGACTATAATCCCCGAGGGGGTAGTCAGAGAAATTCTGAAACCTCAGAACATCCACGTTTCACTATAGTACCGAAACTCTGTCCAGTGTGACGGGGAGTGAGCCCGTCGCCATTTGTAAATGGACAGTAGGTACAATACATGCCTCGAAATTGAAGCATGCAGGTTTCCTCACGATGTTTTCCTTCACCGAAAAGCCAGTGGTGTTATAAATCGTACATTAATTCCGAAAAACTCATTGGTACGAGTCGGCCCGGACGGGGATCGAACCATCGCCTTCTGCACAGCAGGCAAGGTTACTCGCCACTGGACCACCACCGTTTTTTTTATTACTTACTAATTACTTAAATTGCTATTACACTTCTATTTGCAGATATCGGAGTTCAGATTCCTCTTGAAAGAGCATGTATGTGCTTTGATAATACGGCTGTTTTCACCGAACGTTAAGTACAGGTAAATGTTTTTTTTTAACTTCAACGTTTAGCGTAACTAAAATGTTTAGAATTTATCATAAGCTGATCGGCCTGATCGCACAGGTGTATGCATAGATTAATATGTATATTGGATATAGATAGGTAACTCGCCTTGAATTTTAGGACGTCATAATTGCGTTGCCGCTTATTAGCACTAGGGGGCGCCACATTATGAGATAAATTGAAAAAGACGATCGGCCGACTTGAGGATCGAACCTAAGCTACCCGGAACGTAAGCCGGTTGTCTAGACCGCTAGACCAACAAGACAGTGATTGATATGGGCGAAATCTCTCACTAGTACAGCGCAGCGCGTGAGGTGTAGTGCGCTGTTACTCCAATATGAACCCTAGTTCAACACATAGTGCTTCGAAACATAACCGATAGATGGCGGAAGCTGTCTATAGAAAACCAGCGTTCCACTTAGTTTGTACTAAGATAACATAGCATGGTTGTATGGAAAGATGAAAATAAAATTTCGCGCTTTAGGGAAATTATCATGAGTACAATCACCCTTTAAATTATTGTTGGTGTTCTTACGTTCCCCTGGTATAGAGGGTAACAGATATAATTATGTTCTTGAACATTGTACATTGTCACACAAATATTTATTTATTTATTTATTAATTCACAATATAAATTTACAGCGTAAGCCAAAACACTAGTCGCTTCGTACGACGCCCTCTAGGAGAATTAGGGTGGTCACTAAGCCGGAACCACACGGCACTTATCTAGTTACAAGGTGGAAAAATCTATCTCTCTCCCGAATCCCCCTCAAATTGAAGGGGAACATATATAAGACCATAATAAGACCTGTCGTTATGTACGGATCAAAGTGTTGGGCCACAAAAGGGACGGATGAGAAACGACTGCATGCAGCTGAGATGCGAATGTTGAGATGGATGTGTGGTGTAACAAGAATGGACAAGATTAGGAATGAGTATATTAGAGGAAGTTTGAAAGTAGCACCTATGAAGGAAAAATTGCAGGGTAATAGATTATCGTGGTATGGGCATGTAATGCAGAGAGACGAGTGTTAAGTATGAATGTGAATGGATGTAGTAGGAGAGGGAGGCCGAAGAAAAGATGGATGGATTGTGTGAAGGATGATATGTGTAAAAAAGGAGTGAGTGTTGAAACGACGGCTAAGAGAGATGAATGAAAGAGGATGACATATTGCGCCGACCCCAAATAATGGGAAATGGGCAAGACAATGATGGTGATGTACGTTATACCGACTGCTCTTAAACGGTGAAGGGGTGAAGGAAAACATCGTAAGGAAACCTGCATACGCTAAAGAAGAAATTCTAACGTGTATGTAATGTCTACCAACCCGTATTGGGCCCAAGTGGTGGACTAACGCCCATACACCCTCCGGGAGGGTAAGTCCTGCAGTGGGACGTATACCTCGTACGCTGATGATGGCAACAAGTCCTTCCCACGTCCATAGGGCAGCGTTCACGTCGCTTCATATACCAGGCGCGCAGCCGTCGAGCCAGCCGGGCGGGCAGGCCTCGTCGGCGGCCGGCGAGCGACCTCACTTCCCCATCACCATGCGTTTACTGAGGCTCGTGTCCATCATCGTGCACAAGTACTATGAAGTATTGGTAAGTAGATTTCATTGTTTTTTTCAAGATAAGTTATACGACGATCTGCGTAATTTATTTGTATTTATCTCATGTGCGATTACTCAATATTTTATTGCTTTCACGAATTTTGTGTATTATATGGGAACACGACGAAAAGGGGTCAAAAGGGGTCGTTGGAAAATTCTATGAAATGGGACAAAATATACTTCGAATTTGAGTCATTATATTGCTTCTAATTCGACATAATGGCGCGTTACACAAACCCATTCACGAATGAAATTAACATATAGATCATTTAGATGTGTGCAAAGTTTTATGAAAATACCCAAATAAGTTACTGAAGGGTAGTTTGCACCAAAACGCAATTAGATAATTATAATAAGTAATCAGTATGGGCAGTAAGAGAGACAAGTTTAAATCTTAATAAGTAATTAAGTTGAAAAGGACGTAAAGTTTTAAGTAAAAACAAAAAAGGTTATAGGAAAAAAGTGTAATATACCTTAGATGAACGTGTTTAGTTTATCTATACAAAATGCATAGGTGAAAATCTTAGATAGCAATTCGGGGAAAAATTCTTAGATAGCAATTCAGCAGAGTGGACATTAATTGAAAATAAAACGGACGGCGGAATTCCAGCCGAAAAGCCAATTAAATTTCAGGATGCAATGACGTGTCAGTCCAATTACATGTCAATAGTTCTTAAATTATTTAAATTATTTTTTTCTCCTTCAATATAGGGGTCTCATTGTCACCCTCCGTTCTTTTATTGACTACGATTCATGATTCTCATTCATTCGCCAGGTAACAGAGTGTGAAATATTCCTGTCATTAACAATCAAGTTCCTGGACCCTGACAAACCGCTGTGGCAGCGAGCACTGGCGCTAGAAGTGTTACACAAGATGACCATACAGCCGCGTAAGTTTTTATATCTACAAACTTTTTGTACGGATTCGTCAAAACATTTGATTCGAAGAAAAGACAGCCAATACATATGTATTGTGCCATATGTAACTTGCCATGTGGTGTCGGCTAAGAATAGCACCACCCCATTTTCCCGGGGGTGTCGTAAAAGGCGACTAAGGGATCTACCGGAGTATGGGCAGCAGCAGAGTACATTCAATCTAACTGCGATCACGACATTCGATTGCACACATCTGCGATTATGGCAAATCCCCCCATTTTAGGGGGGGGGGGGCTATGTCCAGCAGTGGACGTCTATCGGCTGATATGATGATGATGATGATGACATATGTATGGAAAAAGTTGAGATATTGCCCGTACCCGTAGACCGTCGGTCGGGTATTTTAGGGCTTGCCACGGGGCTCCCATTTTGTATTAGCTTAAATGTTTTTTGGACATAAAACAATCTTTGAGATTACGATACTCCCAGAACCTGTGGAGTTGATACAGGTAGCCGGGAAGTGCAGATGAAGCTCGGAGGAACTGATGGTTACTTCGAATGAATAAGGCGATACGTTTTCAAACTCAAAAATTATAATGATAAACAATGTAACATGAAATAAACACTAAATGAATTAATTCACGTTTTTCTCGCGAGCACGAGAGAAAATATGACTGTTATTTTCCTGACGGTTCCGTTGTCCAGGAAACACCGGAACGCTCATAGATAAATACTGACGACCAAAGAGTCCGCCACATCACCCCCCTCGGAGAATCATGCTCCAGCATGATAATGATCTGGGAATCTAACCACGCGACCAGCTCGCGTGACTCTCGGTGGTGTGGTGGCGGTTGAAGTGTTGTCCGCTGCCGGTAGAGCGCCGACGTCGCGAGCCATGAAGGCAGGCTTCAGCCGGTCTACCGAAACTGTCGATGGCTTAAAATCGATCTTATAAAATTTATCTTCTCTCGAAATGACTCTGAATGGACCAGCGTACGGTGGCTCGAGCGAAGCTCTCTCTCGATCTTGTCGTAGAAATACATGTGTTGCGGTACGTAGGTCTCGAGGCACATAGAAAGGTGTGTTAGCATGCCATGACGGAGGTTTAGGTGCGAGGTTTGCCATGTACGAACGGAGTCTTGTAGAGTATTGGCTGATATCTTCCGCAGAGTAGTCATCGTTGGGGCAAAGAAACTGTCCAGGCAGGCGTAGTGTTTCGCCGTACACTAGCTCGGCGGGCGACGATTGAAGATCCTCCTTCCAGGAACTGCGCATGCCCAGAAGGACCAGCGGTAGAACCTCGACCCATCGTGAGGATGTCGCATAGCACATGATAGCCGCCTTGAGCTGGCGGTGCAGGCGTTCGATGATGCCGTTTGCCGCTGGATGATATGCCGTCGTGCGGAAATGGTGTGCACCAACCAAGGTAGTAAGTGCCTTGAAGAGGTGACTCTCGAACTGGCGACCACGGTCAGTAGTCACTCGTGCAGGACAGCCGAATCTGCTAATCCAACCGGTCACAAGAGCAGTTGCACAGGTCTCAGCAGTGATGTCTTTCAGCGGAATGACCTCAGGCCACCGTGTGAATCGATCGATGACCGTGAGGCAGTACCTGTAATCTTGAGAGGAAGGTAATGGGCCTACGATGTCAAGATGAATGTGAGAGAATCTAGATGAAGGGGTTAGGAATGATGAAAAAGGTGAAACGGTATGACGTGAAACTTTACTTTGTTGGCATTGCAAGCATTGCCTAGCCCACTCTCTACAATCCTTGCGAATCCCTGGCCAAACAAATCTTTGCGTGACCAGCCGCACTGTAGCTGAACCTCCGGGATGACTCAAGTTGTGCAAGGAGTTAAACACTTCACGACGATACCCCTGTGTGACGAATGGTCTGGGAAGTTTGTGCGACGTGTCACAATATAGCTTGACCTTGCTAGCTGGGATCGGTATTTCCTCAAGTTTAAGGCTAGATTTACCTTTTAGGAGTGAACTGAGCTCTTCGTCTTTCTTCTGTGATTGTGCCAAAGAAGGGAAGTCTATAGATGCGATGTTACCTTCCATGCGCGAAAGAGCGTCTGCTACTACATTCTCTTTGCCAGAAACGTGTCGAAGGTCTGTAGAAAATTGCGATATGCTATCAAGCTGGCGCATAATGCGAGGTGAGCCTTTTTCGTTTTTCTGTTGGAATGCGTAGATCAAGGGCTTGTGGTCTGTATAGATTGTAAAATTTCGTGCTTCTAAAATGTGTCGAAAATGTTTGACGGATTCGTAGACAGCAAGGAGTTCTCTGTCGTAGGCACTGTATCGAGTCTGCGTAGAGCTAAGCTTCTTTGAAAAAAAACCTAAAGGTTGCCAAGAATTATCAACTCTTTGGTGAAGAACTCCGCCTAATGCCGTGTCTGATGCATCGGTCATCAATGCGAGCTGGGCATCTGGTAAAGGATGCGCAATTAATGTTGCATTCGACAAACTTTGCTTGCACTTCTCAAAAACATCCAATAATTCCTTTGTCCATGAAATCTCTTGGGTGCTCTTGATGTTAGGGCCTGATAAAATGTTGTTCAGGGGTGCGTGTAGGTTGGCAGCATTCGAAATAAACCTTCTATAAAAATTTACCATCCCTAGAAAACGGCGTAATTCTCGTACCGTTTTAGGTAGGGGGTAATTAAGAATGGTTGCTACCTTTGCTTCCAGAGGTCGTGTGCCTTTGGCAGTGATAGTGTATCCTAGGAAATTTACTTCTGCTTGTCCTAGAAAGCATTTTTTGACGTTAACTAGTAAACCAACTTCGCTCAGGCGTTTGAATAGCGTGCGTAAATGCTGCTTATGCTCCTCTTCGTCTGCTGAATAGACAAGAATGTCATCTATGTAAGAAAAACAGAAGTCCAGGTCTCGCAACGTCTCATCCATAAAGCGTTGGAATGTTTGTGCCGCGTTTCGCAAACCGAAAGACATCATCGGGAACTCGAACAAACCAAACGGTGTAGTGATTGCTGTTTTGATGATGTCCTCCTGATGGACCGGAATAAAGTGATACGCCTTCACCATGTCAATCGTAGAGAAGACTGTGCATCCATGTAGTTTTTGCGCGTAATCTTGTATGTGGGGCACAGGGTATCGGTCTGGGATAGTTCTCGCGTTGAGCGCCCGATAGTCTCCGCATGGCCTCCAAGCATTGTCTTTTTTCGGCACCATGTGTAGCGGTGACGCCCATGGGCTATCTGACCTGCGAGCGATTCCTGCCTTTACCATTTCCTCGAATTCCGCTTTTGCAATTTTGAGGCGCTCTGGAGCCAGGCGTCGAGGACGGCAGAACACTGAAGGTCCTGGAGTTGTGCGAATGTAATGCTGCGTTGAATGTTTGATAGTCTTCGGGACTCCTGCTGGGCTGGTTAGCTCTGGGTACTCTGCAAGAATTTTATGGTAGTCTGAATCACCTGTTATGACTTTAACGCTTGGCGTGGACGCAGAAGAGCGCGCTGAAGTGCACTTGATCGACAGTGATGTAACGCCATCTATAAGACGTTGGTAGCGACAGTCGACCAGTAAGTTAAAATGTGACAAGAAATCCGCTCCAATAATGGGTCGGTCCACGTCCGCCACTACAAAATTCCACGTAAAATCCCGGCGTAAGCCTAGGTCCAATGGCAATGGAACCGTGCCATAGGTGCTGATACTAGTCCCATTGGCTGCTGCTAAATCATACCAGGCGTTCTGTCTGCGCTGGCGTATGAGTTTGCGAGGGTAAACGCATAGGTCGGAGCCTGTATCTACTAGGTATTGAAGCTTGGTCTTTACATCTATTACAAATAAGCGGCTTGACGTGGTTTTACAATCAGATGCCGCCCCTACTGATTGCTGCCCCCGTTTCCCGATTTATAATCGCAGGGTTTAACGCACTTGCGGGCTTTATCCTTGTGCACCTGATGGTACCAGCAGATATTAATCTTAGGATCATACTCGCTACGGCTTCGCGATCTCCCGGAATTCTGACGCCTTCCTGACCTGCTGCGTGCACGACCTTGCCTTTCCTGCTTCGCCGCCAGTGCTGCCACCTGCTTTGTTAGGTCATTGATGCACTGCATAAGGGAATCATTGTTATTCGATAGGCTATTGACAGGTGGGCGTGCGCCTAGGGGTTCCGGTGCGATCTCACTTACTCTATCAGCAAGTTCGGCGACTGAATCGAGGCTAGTGCCGCGTTGCGTGGCGATGATAGCTTGAACATGTTGAGGCAATCGGTTAGACCATAATGAGCGTAAAAGTTCGTCGGGAACGTTCAAACCTCCTAAATTTTGAAGGTGTCTTAGAAATTGGGACGGCGTCCTATCGCCTATCTCTTCGAGCATTAATAACTGACGCACTCGTTTTTCACTGGACATTGACAATCTCTTAATGAGCTCTACCTTAAGTTTATCGTATTTCTCTGAGTCAGGTGGCTTTGTTATTATATCTTTGACTTCCTGCGCGTAACGATGATCTAGCTGAGCGATCACATGATGATACTTGGTCGCATCCCTAGTGATACCTGAGAGTGTAAACTGCGCGTCGGCCTGCGCGAACCAAAGCTCCGGTTCCTCCGGCCAGAAAGGTGGGAGCTTCACCTATACTGCGAATGTCTCCTTTGCCGCAGTAGGTTGGTTCTCCCCGTCCATATTTCGGGGTGTCGCGGGTCACCACTGTGGAGTTGATACAGGTAGCCGGGAAGTGCAGATGAAGCTCGGAGGAACTGATGGTTACTTCGAATGAATAAGGCGATACGTTTTCAAACTCAAAAATTATAATGATAAACAATGTAACATGAAATAAACACTAAATGAATTAATTCACGTTTTTCTCGCGAGCACGCGAGAGAAAATATGACTGTTATTTTCCTGACGGTTCCGTTGTCCAGGAAACACCGGAACGCTCATAGATAAATACTGACGACCAAAGAGTCCGCCACAAACCCACTCCACATTGGCAAAAATGCAGTGCTATACACAAACAAAAGGCCATTGATATATCAGAGGAAGACACAGGGCGACCGATAGGTTGTGGTATGGTAAATGATTACCAATGAAAAGTAAGAATTTGATTATCATTATCTTTTATTTCCTCCTTGATCATTATCTTTCATTTCTTTCCCTGACTCTAAATTTACCACCGTTTCGCAAGTAAATATACCATGGAGAAGAAATGGTAAGAAACTCCATAATAACCTGGACAAAGACAAAGTGGTGGTCAGGCAGCGTGTGCACTCGGTGACTTTCTGTAGCAGATTGATCAACCGGGTCTCCGGTGTTTTCTGGAGGCCAGTGCCCTCTCTTATTTATAGTCCACGACGCTGGTTAGACCATCCATACTCTTGATACTATCTCCGACATATCTAAACTATTATAAAACTAACAGAAGATTGTCTGTACATTGAAGATATTAACAAAAAAAAATTACGATATGGTTTTTAGGTGTCTCTCATTCCATATCACCAATTTTTGGATTTTTTGTCTGTCTGGTTGTTTGTGTGTTTGTTTGATCGAGCATCACGCAAAAACTACTGAACCTATTTTGATGAAACTTTTTTTGTTTGATAGCTTATTATCTGACCTAAAATCTGGTATATAATTTGTGCGTACGAAGTCGCGGGTTAACTCTAGTAAATAATAAATTCATCATCATCACAGCCTAGCCCACAGCAGGGCACAGGCCTACCCCCAGAGAGGGTGTATGGGCGTTAGTCCACCACGCGTGCACAATGCGGATTGGTAGACTTCATAAACACATCAGAATTTCTTCTTCAGCATATGCAGGTTTCCTCATGAGTTTTTCCTTCACCGTTTGAGAGCAGACGGTATTACGTACATAAGCTAGATAAACTCATTGGTACTTGGCATGTCGCTCGTGCGGATTCGTGACATTATAGTAATTTCAGTCAGTCAGTAATCAATTCTCATTGTTTCGCAGATCTACTGAAGGCTTTCTGCGAGTGTTACGACATGAAGCCGCACGCCACTAACATATTCCAGGACATTGTGAACGCTCTCGGGGCCTACGTGCAGAGTTTGTTCGTCGCATCGCAAATAAACACGGCTGCCGGTGAGTGTTTGTCCTACTTATCTTTGATTATATTCGTTGCGAGATCCAAGACGTATTAGAGCATTTGTTTTCAAAGTGGGGGGAGCCCCCCCCATTTAAAGCGTGACGATATGCTAAGGGAGGAGCGCTAGACGAGCTATGCAATAACCTGATCCTAGTCAGAGGTAATAGGCAGGCCACCGTATGAATGACGAATTGACAACATCTAGCTGACAGTTAATATACTAAATACTACTAAATAATACTATTAGGGTAGAACCTCATATGGCAGCACGCCATCGCATTTTTTCGTCGCTCCATCCTTTTCTGTCACTCAGGAACGTCATTTGATAGAGCCAATAAGATAGACGGAAAGCGATCGCGCGCGGCGGTGCTGCGGCGTGCGGTCGCGTACCGTCTCAAATTAAAATTTTTATTCAAAATAATATCACATAGATAGCTTTTTGACGTCATTTTTTGACTCTACCACTGCGTCGGAAGGTTTTCCGTTGAGAGAAGATGCGGCCAGAAACTCTACAACACACATCTTTTAAACAAAACAAAATATACAAAGTACAATTAAAATACAATATTGCATTACGTAGAGTAACATTGTCAAGACCAGACATTTTGGGCATTCAAATAGTCATCGCGTTTAGTATAGTAGCCTTTTTTACAGAGGACTTGTTTAACGTGGGACTTAAACTTTTTAGAATATCCTCTGGTATCTTATTATAATAGCGTATACGGTGCCCCATTAAAGATGTGGTTGACCTTACTGAGTCGAAAATGTGGGAATACTAATTTATTTTTATTTCTTGTATTGTAATTATGAACGTCACTGTTTTTGGAAAAGAGATACAAATTTTTCCAAACGTATATAATATTTTCGTAAATGTATTGACTGTAGAAAGTCAAGATACTGATATCTTTAAAAAGATCTCGTAGTGAATCTCGACAACGCAGATTATAAATGGCTCGAATTGCCCGCTTTTGAAGGATAAAGATCGCCTCAACATCTGCAGCACGGCCCCACAGGAAAATACGATAAGACATGATACTATGGAAGTAGCTGGAGTATACAAGTCTTGCAGTAGCTATATCAGTTAGCTGTCTAATTTTTCGAACTGCATAAGCTGCAGAGCTCAGCCTACCCGCTAGGGTTTCTATATGTGGACCCCATTGCAGCTTCGAGAGATCTTTATCCCTAAAAATACAGTATTGTGTGTGAAATGTAATATTTCATTATCTAAAGTTATTTGATTTTCTTTATTTATAACGTTTGGTAAAGTGAATTTAATTCAATTTAGTTTTCTTTGCATTTAATGCAAGATTATTAACACTGAACCAATTCCGAACTTGTCGAAGAGTGTCAATTACATTCTCATTAATATCATCAACATCTTATGCCTTTCTACTGGTTTTAAAAATAAGAGAATTATCACAGAACATTATAAGAGGGGTTAGAAATGCAAAGTAGCGCTTTTGCTTCGGAGACGGATGTCGCCACTTGTCTTCCCGCTCACGCTGCTACAATTACTCATGCCCTCTCGCTCGCACCACGCCGCGCGACTTATGGTGTTATGCAAATTATTGCATAACCTGTGGCGACACGTTCCACGCCTACTTTGCACTTCTAACCCCTCTTATAATGTTCTGTGAGAATTATCATCAGCAAATAAAACTATGTTCGACATGATAAGTTCTGTACCATGTACATCTACCTTATCTGCTCTAGCAAATGACATTCCCGAGTGGCAGAAAAGGATGGAGCGACGGAAAAAGGCGATGCGGTGTTGCCAGATAAAGTTCAACCCTTAATCAAATACACTTTGTGTTTGATTACTACTTATTAACAACATGCATACTTGATGTGTGTGTTATTGTATCAATTCGGACATAAAATAACTAAGATTTTACAATATGCGAGCTTTAACCCGCGACTTTGTCCGCACAAATTATATACCAGATTTTAAATCAGATCATTAGCTATCAAACAAAAAAAGTTTCATCAAAATCGGTTTTTGAGTGATGCTCGTTCAAACAAACAAACAGACAGACAAAAAATCCAAAAATTGGTGAAATGGAATCAGGGTCACCTAAAAACCATACCGTAACTTTTTTTGGTTAATATCTTCAATGTACAGACACACTTCTGTTACAGTTTTATGAAAGTACGAGCGTTAACCCGCGACTTCGTCCGCACAAATTATATACCAGATTTTAAGTCAGATCATAAGCTATCAAACAAAAAAGTTTCATCAAAATCGGTTCAGTAGTTTTTGCGTGATACTCGTTCAAACAAACAAACACACAAACAAACAGACAGACAAAAAATCCAAAAATTGGTGAAATGGAATCAGGGTCACCTAAAAACCATACCGTAACTTTTTTTGGTTAATATCTTCAATGTACAGACACACTTCTGTTACAGTTTTATGAAAGTATAGATAGATAGATATATAAGACTTGGAGTCTATAGTATTTTTGCAAATTAAGTATTTCTATTTCCATAAATAGTCATTTTCACTAAAAACGCAAACGAATTGAATCAACATTTATTCACGACTATTCACGAAAAATTATCAATATCGGGTTCTAACACACCGTACAGTACATTGGAATCTTCGAGCTCTTCCGTCTGAGGCTCGTCACCTCGGCTCTCATCATCAGCCTTGTCTGCGGGCTCCCCAAGGTTCCTCTGATTGTAGTCCACGTCGTTGAGGTCTATAATGTCTCCTTCACGGCGATAACCATATATCCCTGCAAAATTCAAAATAATTACATTTAGACTAAGAGATAAATGTACTTTTTGCAACCATCAGCAGCAAGGCTGATTCAGTGTTTATGGGGTGTAGAGCATCTCTGTGATGGGGATAAACTAGGTCTGCCTGCATAACTTAAGTCGGTTTAGGAGTTACAGACGTTTAAAGGTCAGTAAAAAATTAGGTAACGATCAGCTGCAAGGCTGATCATATGATATTATTGTAGTGTGCACTGTAGCTATGTGTACCACAATAATATGATACAATCAGCCTTGCAGCTGATCGTTAATTTTTTACTGACCTTTACACATCAGTAACTTCTAAACTGACTGGAGTTATGCAGGCAGACCTGGTCCATCCCCATCACAGAGATGTCTACACCTCAGAAACACTGAATCAGCCTTGCAGCTGATTGTTGCAAAAAGTACACTTATCTCTTAGTCTAATTGGACATTGTCATAGATTATAGTGTACCCTACGAATAAGAATAACTATAGAAGAATAACTCTAAACAAAATCGCAAAATCTACATAATTTTTGGCACCTCGTGAAAAATGACTTTTCTTATTCGTAGAGTGTACCAAAATCTGATGGCAAATAAGGAAATCAAATTTTAGATTAAGCAACACTGGGGTAATTGGATTAGGGCCCTTTACACACTGCGACTTTTTGCAGCTCTTCTGCATCGATTCAGTCCCCAAGCATCATAGATGCAAACGCGATACAGTATCGATGCAAACGCAATGACGCAAAACGTTCCCAACCACGCTGCGTTTTCCGGTACGCGGTCGCCACTCGAGAACTCTTCAACCTGGTTTTTAACCGACTTCAAAAAAGGAGGTTTCTCAATTCGACCGTATATATATATTTTTTTTATGTGTGTTCGCGCATAACTTCGTCGTTTATGAACCGAATTTGATGAGCCTTTTTTGTTGGAAAGAAGATATTCCAAGGGTGGTACCATGATAAGAAAACCAGGATCTCGTGATGGCATCCCAGAGAAATCGATGGGAATCTTTGAAAATCGTAGTGCCGGCTTGTGCGTTTGTTAATTTAAAGCACTACTATTAAATTGAACTAATGAATTCACCACTGAAAATTGTGAAATAAACAAAATTTTAACAAAAAACCGCCTTCAAAAAAACGAAAGAGTTTTAAGAAAGAAGAGAAAATATTTTGCAGCCGATGACTTTTACATTCGCATCATAAGAACATTAATTTGTTTTATAGAAGTCGGTGTCAAGCCAAGCCAAAAAACGAATGCAAGCCCTGTCGCGAATCGTACCGGCTCGACAGCGACTTCGATAAAACAAATTAATGTTCTTATGATGCGAACGAAAAAGTCATCGGCTGCAATATTATTTTTTTTCAACACACTTGCTCATAAAATGGCCCTTATTTCACCGCAATTAGGCACATAATGACACCTATAATCAAACTGTGACTTTTTCATTACTATTATTCACAAGTGAGTTATAGGTTTTTTTCTTATTGGTTGAGTTCAAGAAGTTTAGATAGTAGGTATCTAAATTTCTTGGTTGAGTTCTTGAGTTGCTTTGTTCTTAAAAAAGTTTCGATACAAAAAAGATCATATTCAATAGTACAAATAAATTCTCTAAATAAACTTTTTATTTACTAAATAAAATGATTTTTTATTATTATTTTCTTCACAAGTGTGTTGAAAAACGTCGTATGATACACGTGTGTATTGATGATTACCGTCCTCGGCTCTCTTAAGGCTCGGCGCCTCAGCGGTAATCACCAACATTACACACTTGTACCATAATGTACTATTACTCTTTAGTTTTTTTGAAGGCGGTTTTATTTTTTTTAGTTTCTGCGAGCAATGTGCCCCGCCGATTCCCACTTTACTTTAGCAATTCTTTTGACCACGGCTACTCTAAATCTACTGCGAATCTCTTCATTTCTGATGATACATATAGACCACCATACATACTAGTATTTAATTACTAACATAACGGACGTATTCAGACGACGAAACTAAACAATTTTCCCTATGAAAAATGAGTCGAAAATGTTTCGACCCATGTTTCTTAGGGAAAGTTGTTTAGTTTCATTGTCTGAATACACCCTTAAGGTGGTTTCAGTCCATACAAAAGTTTGACGCTCAATACGCGTAGACAGAATTAATAAAAGTAATATTTTATTATATGGAAAAATAGTCGATATCTAGTTGCCGCGTAACAAATAACATTTGCAATTTATAATATTATTACGAAGATATAAAGCTTTTAAAATTTTGTATGAAAAAATTTAAAGCTTTATATCTTCGTAATTATTTTATAAATGGCAAATGTTATTTGTGACGCGGAATCTAGATTTTCTAAACTATTTTTCCACATATACAAAGTTACTTTAAAGTGCGTCAAAGTTTTGTATAAAATTGACCCCTCTGGTGGCGTATAATTACTTTCTAAATTGTGGGTTGTCAGCTCATCGTCGTCGGTGACGTTGTCGCGTGTGTCGGTCAGTATGTGCATGTAGATCTCCCGCAGCGGCCTGCAGCGCCTCATGCAGCGTTGGTACGTCCTGAACCGGTTTGTGCGTGTCGAGTAGTAGCAGCCGAGGCGTTCCCTGTCACAAATAATCATTAACGTAATGGAGAATGTCATGTGTATGCTAGATCGTTTGATACTTTGTCGCTGTCATCATCATCATCTCAGCCGATGGACGTCCACTGCTGGACATAGGCCTCCTCCAAGGATCGCCATAACGACCGGTCCTGTGCTGCCCTCATCCAACGGGTTCCCAACGCCTTCACAAGGTCGTCGGTCCACCGTGTGTGGGGCCTACCCACGCTGCGCTTTTCGGTACGTGGTCGCCACTCGAGAACTTTTCGACCCCATCGGCCATCGGTTCTGCGAGCAATGTGCCACTTTAATTTAGCAATTCTTTGTGCTATGTCAGTTACTCCGGTTCTTCTGCGGATCCTCTTCATTTCTGATTCGATCTCGCAGGGAAACTCCGAGCATAGCCCTCTCCATTGCCTTTTGGGTGACTTTCAGCCTTTTTATGAGGCCTTGAGTGAACGACCACGTCTCTGTTCCATATGTCATCACTGGCAACACTTGTCGCTGTACGACCAGGAAAATAATTACCCTCGTCATTCTTTGTCTTCGCAGACAAAACCCGAAGTCGTTTAGTAATCAAAGGGTGCAAAGTCAGAAAACAATTAGCCAGTCGTGGCAAAGAATTGAAAGTAGCACATCCTGATTGGTCAATATAATTTCGCGCGCTATTAAAATTTGTCAACTTGTGCAACTACAGGCACATCCGGAGAACTTATAAATCTGTTACTATTGTACACTAGTTTTTATTTAATTCAAAAAGACCAAATATTTTAAATTTTACATACATTTTAAACTCTCGTAAATATCAAGCACTCCGCGGGCAGTGTGACGTCACGTTCTAACATTTAATTAGTCGTAGCATAGCGGTGCGGGCGCGGGAGGAGCGCGTCTCGTCCCCCCCTCCCTCTGCCTGCGCGCGGTACCAATCCTGAACTTTGACGATTGGTACGCGCCGGCAGCAGTGTCAATCAAAAGTTATTCTCAAGAGCCCGCACGTATTACAATGGTTCGAATTGTTCGTATTGTCACGGAATATATTACGACGGCCCGGTAGCACAGTCTGTAGTGAACCTGCCTGCCTGTAGGGTCGCGGGTTCGAATCCCGTAAGGGACAAATATTTATATGATGAATATGAATATTTGTACCCGAGTCATGGATGTTTGTATCTATATATGTATTCTATATCGTTGTCTAGTCATCATAATACAAGTCCAGGTACTTTAAATGTGACTAGATAATTTGTGTGACAATATCCGAGATATTTATTTATTTATTATGGTATTGTGTACGGGTGTGATTCCACATCGTATAAAAATAAAGATTTGCTGGAACTAAAGTAGTTTGAAGCATGTTTAACGCGATTTAAAACTTTGTTATTCTATAAAATAATGTGCTTTTCTTATAAAAACGTAAATAATAGTTCATAACAAAAATAAATACCTGGGTAGGTATTAGGATCAGTACCAATTAATAAAATATTAAATGATTAGAATTATTTCATATTGATTGTCTTATATTGTATTTCATTTCTTCTGAACGTAATTGTAACAACCCTTAGCATGGCCGCCATCTTGCCGCATTTCCGGCGTGTCGCGCGGTTTCTTAGAAGCGCTCTTACTATTATTGTTATATAATATAAACTTTGGTCGTAGTCATTTAAAAAGTAAATTTAATTTGAACTAAACTAAACTGAATTTAAAGAAAAAACCCTAAGCTAGCAACACAGTTAAGGCCGCATCGTTCGCATTATCTGCGCCGAATCTGATGATGACATCCGAATTCTTCTGGGATTTGGGTACCGTCTTAATTCTTCCGGCGATTCGTCCGATTCGGCACGGATAAGTGTGCGAGGTTTCATAGGATTCCATACAACGAATTTTAAAATTCGATTCTCTCCGCGTGGACAACTGTGCGATCACCTGAAGTGCGGTATGAGGTGCGGTATTTGAAGTTAGAGCATATGAATAGATGATAATATAGAAGTGAAACTACGGTTAAACCAACACGAGATTGGTAAGAATATCTTGACATTTTGTATGCGTATTTTAACATTTAATGCGAGAGTTTCGTTTTTGTAGTGTATAGTCTAAACTATTATAAAACTGTAACAGAAAGTGTGACTGTACATTGAAGATATTAACAAAAAAAGTTACGATATGGTTTTTAGGTATCCCTGATTCCATATCATCAATTTTTGGATTTTTTGTCTGTCTGTTCGTGTGTTTGTTTGTTTGTTTGAACGAGCATCACGCAAAAACTACTGAACCGATTTTGATGAAACTTGTTGTTTGATAGCTTATTATCTGACTTAAAATCTGGTATATAATTTGTGCGGACGAAGTCGCGAGTTAACCCTAGTAGACTATAGAAACGATATATATTGAAATAGTGCTATTATGTATTTAGTAATGTCATGTATTATGTGCTTACGTGCAGTTCTGTAGATGAAACACGTAGGTCCAAACGCTGCCGACGGAAGTTGCGCAAACGCCTGGCGTGAAGCGACGAGAGCACCGCATCACGTATTGAGCCGGCACGTGCATTTCAGGCCTGGGAACTGAAATAACATAATAAATACTAGTACTACCCGTACAGTAGTACCAGGTTTATAAGTCGTACAGATGCACCTGCGCAGTTGACCAATAGCGCCCGAAATTGTATTGTCCAATCAGGAAGTGCCACCTTCAATTCGTTTACGCTATTGGCTTATATGTTTTCGCGCCCGTTCCGCTGCTATCCGACTTTGCATCTTTTGATTACTAAATGACTTCGGGTTTTGTCGGGGACTCGGGCCTGACAGTTGCCTCAAGGTAGACCAGTTGCTGTCAAGCTGGCCTAATTTGACAGTCAGTTAGATGTGCCCTCTAGTGGGGCAAAACAATTCAAGTTTAACAATGTACTCGGGCCTGCTCTGCGCGAACGAAGATTGACGAGCGGAATTATTTACCTGGTCGTACTGTACAGAAGAATCTGCGCGGCAATAAAAACGTACATGCTCTAGCGTCATCAGCATCGGCTACGTCTTATTACGTCTAAAACAAGGTCTACATGGCCACAGTATAAGAAAGAGTATCTATTACTACACATATCATGGACTCCCCCAACTTTTTACCTCACCCCCTCTATTGCTCTCTGATTACCTCGGCAGTTTAATGTTTTCGAAAAAAGAGAATATAATCTCAGGACGAAGGATAATAACTGGCCAAGTGCGTGTCGGACCACGCGCAGGGTAGGGCTTAATTTCATTACATATACTACTGCCATGAATTTTTTCACATATCCAGAAACAACCGTTCAGCCGGGAGGCACTTGACTCTAACAAAAATTTTCACTTTAAAGCTTAATATTCACTAACGGATCCCTAAATCAAACAAATCCCCCCATTTTGGGGGAGGCTTATGTCCAGCAGTGGACGTTTAATGGCTGATATGATGATAATGATGGATCCCTAAATCGAATAATTATGTCTAAACGTAGTTTCAAAGGGTACAAAATCGGATAGCAGCGAAGAGGGCGCGAAAACAATTAACCAATCGCTGCATGGCATTGAAGGTGGCACATCCTGATTGTTCAATGTAATTTCGCGCGCTATTAAAATTTGTGAACTGCGCAGGTACATTGGAGGAACTTATAAATCTGGTACTACGGTATGCAGGTTTGCGTGAGCAGCTGTGTTTTCCTTCACCGTTTGATAGCAGTCGATATTACGTACATATGTTAGAAAAACTCATTTCATGTACAGTACATGGCATGTGGTCCGTGCGGATTCGAACCCATTCACACGATCTTCGATAATCACCTGCATGTCCCGTTTTCTCTGTCGTCTCTGCGTTGCTTCGAACACTTTTAATTAATAGTAATATTACTAAACTAATTAGTAATGAATAAGTACCGTGTAAAATATAATTCGACATTGTCAGTGTCGTGGCTGTCTAGATTTTGATTATGAATCGATTAAATACGTTTACTCGACTGACAAAAAGTTTGTCATAAAGAGGATAATTAAAGCCTGACCAGCAGGGCTAGCATGCCACCCACGATAAAGCGTTTAAACGAGGAAAACGAGGAAATACGAAATATGCAAATTTGTACATCAGAATGGTGGGCTATTTCCTAAGTGCGGAGAAGTCACAGAAAGAAAATTAAGAAAAGCATATCGTAATAAGCTTGTACTTCCGCCACAAAACCTCCAGCAGGGCTAGCATGCCACCCACGACAAAGTGTTTAAACGAGAAAAACGTCATGCATGCTCTTTCTGACACACGTAAAATAATAAAGATGAAGACACATCTCGATTTTTGTCGTTTTCAAGGGGGTGCCATGCGAGGCCTACTGAGAAATAAAACCTCGCCATGTTGCGAAAAATCATTGGTATTCGTATTTTGGGACTAATCCTATAAGCGGAAAATCGCTCCAGCACTTTTATTCCATTTAAACCGGGCTGACAATTGTATGGAACAGTAAAGGCTGGGCCACACAGAGTGCAGCTGTAGAACGGGTGCAGACCAGCTGCAGGCCGGTAGTAGTTGTGAACTATGGAATTATATGCGAGGTGTCACACTGCGGCTACCGTTCCGCAGCTGTTCCGCAGCCGCGCCGGACTGCATTCAGTGTGACACCTCGCATATAATTCCATAGATTACAACTACTGCCGGCCTGCAGCCGGTCTGCACCCGTTCTGCAGCTGCACTCTCTGTGGCCCAGCCTTAAGGGTTGAACCTCATGTGGTAGCACGGAATCGCATTTTTTCACGCTCCATCGTATTCTGTCGTTCAGGAACCTCATTTGCTATAGCAAGAAAGATAGCGGAATGCGACAGCACCGGCAGTGCTGTGACCTTTCTCGCTCTAGCAAATGACGTTTCTGAGTGACAGAAAAGGAAAGAGCGTGAAATAATGCGATTCCGTGCTGCCACATCAGGATGAACCTTAAACCTAATCCAGCTCACAGCAGCGTTTTGCGCTTAGTTTTAATTGGTGGCCAAGCATATTTCCACCTAATCTGGATTGACACTTTCAATATTTCCGTGCCACAGGTCTTTTTTGTCATGTAGAAATATAAAAAATGTTTTATTTGTTCGCAGGCACATCGGGCATCCCACAACAGTCCGGGTTCTACTGGAAAGGTGTGTGGTTACCTCTATGTGTGACCTTCGAACCTGGGACAGCCAAATCGGTTTAGTAAGTATATTTGTCTCGGGCGGGACTTGAACCCGCACTTTTCCAAACCGGGGAAAAGTGCGTGTTCAAATCCCGCCCGAGACAAATTTTTCAATCTTTACTTTGATTCGAAATAGCACAACATGGCTGTGACATGTTTAAAAATCTAAAATATTTGAAATTGGTACAGGGTGTGTCATCTATATCGTATGAATTCCAGTTGTTATGCTGGACTTGCGGGTTGGTTAGTTTGTTATAACTACCAGTAGATGGCGCTCATGTCCCCTTAAGACGCAACAGATTGAAAATTTCGTTCTCTGGGTAGTGGGATCGGTGGCGAAATTGAATTACGCAGTTCCCCGGTTTGGAAAAGTGTGGGTTCAAGTCCGGCCGAGACAAATTTTTTAAATCTTTAATTTGATTCGAAATAGCACAATATGGCTGTAACATGTTTAAAAATCAATAATATTTGAAAGTAAGTATATTGTGGTAGAAGTATTCATACGTATATTTAACTTCAATTTTCACTTGGACATTTTGCTGATTGGACCTATCCGTAAGTCTACTGTTGCAACTTTAGAGTATTTAAAAGCAAGTTATAAAAAAACGTGTCAATTTCTCATTCAACTAGTACCAAATTAAAACGCGTATATTGTGTCAGTGAGTATTTTCAAGAGCAATATACAGGGTGAAATTGATATCATTAGCATCTTTTTAAACTAAGAGTCTACCCATCAAACTGAACAACTTTGACTATGGGAGCAAAACGATCGGCGCAAATAAAAAATCTGCTGTTCCATACTAAACTGCAATATTGACGCGAGAGCGCGACTCAAATGTATGCAACAGCTGATTTTTTGTTTGCTCCGATGGGTTTGTTTGTTTTTTTTTTTTTTTATTACGTATGGGTTTGCTCTTGACCTCAATCTAGTCCTCAGGACGAAGATGGGGTCGAAGATGTAGCAAGCTCACCCAGAAGAAGCCTATTCACTCGTACTTTAAAGGAATTCGGGTTGTAAGCTCTCGGAAATACTGACGCAGGCAGGGCGTTCCACTCCTTCGCTGTGCGCATTATAAAAGATTCAGAAAGGCGCTCCTATAGTAAAAGTTGTTCAGTTTGACTCTTAGTTTAAAAGGATGCTAATGATATCGATTTCATCCTGTATAACCTTCTTTATTTTTGCATATACGTTTGTCTATCATGGAAATTTTAATGAAAATTCTAGACTAGCGTCATTGAGACACTATGAAAATTGACAATCATTTGCTTACGTTCGGCGCCAAGGGCCGGGCCATGACAGATGCGCGCGCTCTATCGCTTGCTTATACATATACGTTTGCTCTCCTATCTTATACCAGGCCTCCGTCACTCGGCCGTAGGTACCAAGATGGGCACCTACACTTTGGCGCATCGTAAGCGATACGCTCGCCAGATTTCTGCCACTCGCTCCAGACGGTAACGTCGCATACGTCACGCGCTGTACGAAGTAATAACAACGCTGAGTCAACATTTTCGCTCGAACCGTCTCGCAGTAGATAATTAAATCGTGGGAAATAATGGTTTAAGGAAGTGATATATATGTTACTTTGTAACTGCCTCCGTGGTCTAATGGTTAAGAGAATTGGGCTCTCGACTCGGACGTCGTGGGTTTGATTCACACAAAGGAAACATGGTGAAACATCACTCTGTGCGTATTTTCTCAGTTGGTTAGAACATTACAGGCTGAATCACCTAATTGTCTGAAAACAGAAATGATTTCGTGCGACGGATGGTACGTTAAGTCGTTGGTTCCGGCTTCTATCTCTGGTGGTAGTAGTCGTTCCATAAAAACCACGTCAGAGGCCGTAAGGCGGTTTGAATAAACTCTGACGCCAGGGCTTGCTGCCCACACGATAAAAAGAAGTAACTAGTTAATCTATGCTTATACTATTAACTTCTCTATTTTTATAATCTAACTATCAATTTGAGTTTGTAGAAACCAAACTGTTATTTAGCTATTAGCTGTAAGTTCTCCAAATATTAAATAAATAAAAATAAAATAAATTAACTTCCAAACTAATGTTTTTTGATCGTTTCCAGTATAGAAATGTTGGATCGGACGGAAGCGCCGACTATTCAAGATGGCTACGGCATATCCGTCGCGTACGCATGTCTGATGGAGATCATTCGTTCCATCGCAATCACCGTCGAAGGTCCCGAGTATTTTAGGTTTGTATTTTGAGTTATGTAATTAGTTTTATAAGCTTATTTTTCACATAACTCATGTTAAGCAAACTGTATGTTCTTATGAGTAAATAAATTCTTTAAAAGTGAGCACTGAGTTACAAATCGGCTGGTAGTGGTAGCCACAGAACATTATAAGAGGGATTAGAATTGCAAAGTAGCGCTTTTGCTTCGGAGACGGCTGTCGCCACTTGTCTTCCCGCTTACGCTGCTACAATTACTCATGCCCTCTCGCTCGCACCACGCCGCGCGCCTTTTGGTGTTATGCAAATCATTGCATAACCTGTGGCGCACGTTCCACGCCTACTTTGCACTTCTAACCCCTCTTATAATGTTCTGTGGTGGTAGCAATGCTGGTATCACAGTTATTTGAAGAGTTCATGTATTGTTTTTGCAGGCTACAAGAATTATACGAAGACTGTCAGAATGACCGCGATGATAAAGAAGTTAACTCTAACAAAAATGGCGGACAGAAAGGTAAGTCTTTAATCGTAATTTATCTTTCCTCGCTTCCATTCCTTATCTATCCTATCATGTAATTAATCTGCAGGAAGGTGCATAGGTATTGTCTACACCTGGTGATTAGACTGCCTTACAAGCGGTGAAACATGAAAATACTCCTTGGCGGTCGGTAATGTTCGACCTTCTTTCGTCAATTTCCGTCGTTGTTTCCGACGTCAACTGTGTCCCTTTCTAATCCAACGACAAAAATTAATAGAAAGGGATAAACGTAAAGTCGGAAACATCGAAGACGGATACGTATGAAAGAAGGACGAACATTACCGACCGCCATGGTCAATTTTCGTGTTTCAATGCGTGTAAGGAGGATTTGCATCCATTGGTTTATATCCATGCTAGGCCGTAAGTTTTCCTAAAATGAATAAAATACTTAACGTTCTATTTTGCTTATTTTATCGCACGAGTTTTAAATTTTAAACTTTGACATGATCTCCCCCTCAAATTGTGTTATGTCGTTTGCGTAACTCCCGCTACGAAATACTCATCTAGGTAGACACGTATTTGACACCAGACGAGATAAAAGACCCTCCCTATCAAAAACCTACTACGATTCCTAACTGCTACTAGGAAAATGAATAAGAAACTATAAAAGAGGCGCTCACAAAAGACCAGCGAAGTTCGCAGTAGCACAGGGGAAAGCTGTCAAGGCCAACTTGCAATAAATAAATAAAACTCCCTCTTTTAAACTTTTACGTGCATCAAAAAGAGTGCAAAACGCGATTCATATCGTCGGCTTGTTCGCTCGCAGATCATCTGCATTTCAGTCCAAGTGTAAGGACACACCTGCCGAAATTACGCTTGCAATGCTGTTAACGCGACACATGACGGTGCAGTTTAGAAAGGAAATACATATATTTTTTTTATAATTTCGACAGGTGTGTATCTACACCAAACCTTCTAACTAGATTCGTTTTTACAGACTCGGACGGAAAATCAGAAACCAAAGAAATAACAAACAACGGACATAACGGGGAGGCAGATCAGAACTCTAATGTTGTTGAGAAGATAGAAAACGACTTAGAGGAGAAAGAGAGACAGCTTATGTTACAGGTATTAATATTGGCTTCTTAAGCCTATTTTAGATAAAGACGAACGATTGAACGTAGCTAAAAGATTTCTTGTCAAATTATTTGTGCGTACGTTCGTAGCATCCTCGAGTATGCCTCTCCGGTCTGGTCTCCTGCATATAACACGTATGCAAACAGCATAGAGGCAGTTCAAAACAAATTTTTAAAATTCCTTAAATATAAATTTAACCTCAACTTCCACCAATATGAGGAAGGCCGTGCATTATTTGGAATCGTGAGTCTGAGGGATAGAAGACTGATCGTGGATCTTAAATTTTTACACTCCATCCTCAATGGTGCATTGGATTGCCCGGAACTGTTGGCACGGGTGGGGTTGCGTACGAACACCTCTCGTTTGCGGCGGCCTCGCCTTCTGCACCATCCGCATGCACAAAAGGAATATGCCAGGAATTCGTTTTTGAACCGATGTATTGACGCTCACGAGGACCTTATGTACGATTCTGATATCTTCTTCATGTCGCTGGGACAGTATACCAAAAGAGCGAAGGACGCAGTAAAGAATGCAGCCTATTAAACCACATATAAATAACATTTTTTTTTAAACAAATTTCATTTCATTTCAGTATCTTTTTATAGTATTGACACCCATTCACACACATACACACAAACACAATTGTTTACACACGGTCATTAAGTAGAAGCACATTAGTCTTTTTATTTGTCAAAATCTTTCATATTTTTTACGTTTTGTCCTTTGTACCTTAAACAGTTTTTAAAACGTGTTATCATGTAATTGGCGCTGTAAAATTTAAATGTTGCTGTATTAGAGATTTGCTGTTTGATAACCAATAAAGATAAATAAATAAATTATGTCTACTGTAGGTATTCATTGACTGTATTCAAGAGACTCTTGTATAATAAAGATAAGATAATGTTGTATTTTTTTAGCTGTTAAAGTCGTCATGGTGCGGCTTAGTATGGGGTCTGTCAGTCCTGGCTGAGGCCAGTATTGGCGAGCTGGAGAACATACTGCGCGCCATACAAACTGTAGCCAGGGTCAGCGGGAAGGTAAGTTACACGTCCATTTTCTTTAATCCTGCAAGGACCATGAAAATATTTCCCTCCTGCATTGTTTGCCAAAAGGATCACTCCCGAAATTACAAAAATCTATATCGGTCTAGAAATAACGTTTTGGTATATTTTAGTTCTCGATATGTCGGCAGTGTTACAACTGCCATGATCACGGGATGTCAGTCATCCCGTGATCCGAACTGCAGGTAGATTTTTAAGAGCAGACAAATCTGTCTACCCTCATTCTTCGTCGTTTGCTCTGCCCACCCGTCAAAATGTTTATTTCTAGATTAAATAATAACCGCGTAACTCTCAAAAACTGTATGTATATCTGTGTTCCAGCCTGCTCCTAATCTTGTTAATGTCAACGAGGAATAAGGTTTTTTGAGTTATATTTTGGACGAAAGGTTTACCCACCTAATTTGATACGTCATTTCGTCCTACGGCAGTAGTAATCATGGAAGCGACTGATAGCGATTATAACACATTCGTATGTCAAATTTAGGCGATATAGCCATATGTTTTACAGCATTTTGTTTCTTTTTCACACTGTCCTGCGGCCGTAGGCGTAGTAATCAGGGAAGCGACCGATAGCGATTATAGCACATTCATCTGTCAAATTTAGGTGCTTGTTCCCGGCTTGTCGTAGAGTTTTGGAACTTCCTGTATGAATCTTTGTATGTATCTTGCAGGTGGGCCACTCAGTGGGGCGAGACGCGTGTGTGAGCGCGTTGTGCCGAGCGGCCTTACCGGCCCAGTACAGCGTGCCGGCGCTAGGCGCGCTGCCGTGCCCGTGGCGCCGCGAGGCGGGCGGCGCGGGCGCGGGCGCCGCGGCCGAGCCAGACTGTCGCCACCACGTCGTGTGGGTCGGCACCCCGCTGCCCACCGCGCAGCCGCAAGGTGTGTGTGTGTGTGTCGCACTACACTACACTACACTAGTACACTACACAGTACACTAGGAGCCTGCCTGCCCGTGGCGCCGCGAGTAAGAGTAGTACATCGCTGCCACAGTATAAGTACAGCATAACTATATAGTCCTTACAGTACGGCAACGGATGTACTTGCGCGGAGCAACGGAGGGGGCCTTGCGGGGAAGCGAGCGGCGAGGGTCGCATCACGAGATTTATATGAAGGTGTCGGTATTGGCTTGCATATCTGGGCATGACAGTGTAAGTACAAGGGCGCGGCGCCGGGGGGCGGGGGGCGGTGGCATCGCCCACCATCAGCAGCGTTGCTATACTGTGAGGCTTATGGTAATACTGTGGTATAAGAAACAGTATAGTACTACATATAAAACATCCCTACCGTACCACCAATATTTACCGCACCCCGTACCAGAAAGCGCAGCGTGGGTAAGCCCCCCCACAAAGTTGACGACGACCCAGTGAAGGCGGTGGAAACAGGATGATGGCAGCACAGGACCGATCGTTGTGGCGATCTGCGGGGGAGGCCTATGTCCAGCAGTGCACGTCCATAGCCTGAGATGATGATGATATATGATATAAGAACCGAACCCCTCCTTTTCTATTTGAACCTCACTTGATTAATAGACACCCCCAACTAGCGAATTCCTGTAAATCAATATCAACAGTACACAATGAGTTGAATCTGACCAAGAACCGACCGTAAAATTATGCACAAATCTGCACCCAATTATGCACCTGCAAATTGTTAAACCTAAATTTATGCACAATAAAGATTTACTTTCTTACTTAATTACCTATTTCTTTGGTGAACGAAATGTATTTCTAGTGAATGTTTACACTGGGGTTCATACAATGCCGCTAGGTGGCCTAGAAAAATTTTACCTCACCTACATTACCTTACCTTACTTTACAGTACCTTTTCCATTATGATTTTTGGTACAATTTTTCCACCTATCTAAAGAACTGGAAAAACTAGGGTTGCCACCTCTCAGTGGCAACTCTATGGTTGCCAGGTTCAAAGAAGTAATTTTTGAACCTGGCTACCCTAGAGTTGCGGCAAACTGAGATTCGGCATTCACCAAACAAATAGGTGTATAATTTTACGGTTGGATCTCGGTCCATAAGCAGTCAGGAGGAGTAGAAAAAGTAAATATCTAACTTCAGACTTGTCGGTACACTTGTTAGATGCTATTGCTAATGAAACTAACGTATATGGTAACAGGACAGCAGCAGTCGTTCGTGATGGTGACGTCACGGCACGTGACCGCCATGAAGGCGTTGCTCTGCGCGGCGCAACGCGACGGCGACACTATACAACAGGCCTGGCTGCCTGTCCTCACTACACTACAGCACCTTGTAAGTGTTACTAACAAACAGACAACAACGACAAAGAATGAGAGCTTACATCTGCCAACAAACTGTCATGCAGTTTGGCAGATTTAATGTAAAGATACCATTTTGTAATGTCTTTTGGATAAATAAATGAATTGAATTGAAATTGAACAGACCCTGTATGTAGTTACCAGGAAAATAATTACCCTTTTGCACAGATTCCCCCGACAAAACCCGAAGTCGGTTAAAATAATCGTTTTTGTTTGTAGTAATCAAAGGGTGCAAAGTAGGATAGCAGCGAAAAGGGCGCGAAAACGATAAGCCAATAGCGGCAAGGTATTGGAGGTGGCGCATCCTGATTGGTCTGTACAGGGTGTAACAAATCACCCTAGTAATACTTAAGGGGGTGCTTCAGACCATTAAACTGAATAACTTTTACTATCTTATCTTATCTTGTTGTGGGGGCTGGCAAGCCAGCAACACTTCGACCCAGTGGGATCTTTTGTGTTAGCCCCGATACTTTTTGTTTTCTTCACCCTTCAAATACATGGTCAATGAAGGAGGCAATACCATTGAGGGGAAGAAACCTAAGATCTCCCGGTTTTGGGTATCCATCTCCGAGGACGCACATGCGTTTTACCGCCAGGACATCACAGTCACAAAGAACATGCTCCATAGTCTCTTCATCCTCTCCGCATGCTCTGCAGCTGGGATTGATCGAGATGATCTTGGATCGAATCAATGTGTATACTTAGAGGCTGCTGCCCATCCTTCAGTAGATCCCTTAGTCGCCTTTTACGACACCCACGGGAGGAAATGGGATGGTGCTATTCTTAGCCGACACCACACGGACAACTTAGCTGAGTGTAACTTCTCATATTTCATCAAACAGGTATGGATCCTAGGCCTGAAACCTTCGACAGGGGGCAGTATGAAGGCAAGTCGCGCAAGCGCAGACGCTAACGCCGTTATGAGCACTTCCGCTGTCATGGCCGACCTGCCCGGTAAGTTACTTACTTCTGATCTAAGTAGAAGATGTATGGACGTATTGTGTTGCAGATAACAAATAAATCTTTATTTTCAAAAGTTTTTCCAATTATATTGGTCTTAAAATAAAAGGTTGGTTTTTTACTAATTTTATTAGGTACTAGCGTTAACCCGCGACTTTGTCCGCACAAATTATATACCAGATTTTAAGTTGTCTAGCTCTCAAACAAAAAAAGTTTCATCCGAATCGGTTCAGTAGTTTTTGCGTGATGCTTGTTCAAACAAACAAACAGACAGACAAAAAATCCATAAATTGGTGATATGGAATCAGGGCCACCTAAAAACCATATCGTAACTTTATTTTTGTTAATATCTTCAATGTACAGACAAACTTTCTGCTACAGTTTTATAATAGTTTAGATACACACTGAAGGTATACCTGTATTCCAATATGCAACGGCGCCATCGCTGTTATGCGTTTTATATTTTTGTCCTAAACAAACTCCCTTCGCCCCGAAATGGAAGGACGAAGTTAGTCCAAAAATCAAAGAATAAATTAAAAAAAACAGAACACGATCGTACCGGCACTATTCACGGCACGGCGCCGTACTGTGTCCAAGTTATTGTGACCGGGCTACACCCCGGACACTGCCTACAACAAATAGAAATTGACAAGATGACGTCAGCACGAGCGAAACGGAGCTTAGGGCTGCAAAAACTTAAGCTGCTTGCGATACATTACTTTTTCGTGAATAAAACGCATTGACACCCCCCGTCTATTCAAAAAAAGTGTTTTCTTCCTTCGTCCTGAGATTATATCATCTTTGTTTCGAAAACATAAATTCTAGCGTGTCAATTGTGGTATCAGTCTAGGCTTCAGGTAACTGCCGAGGTAACCAGAGGGCAAAAGAGAGGTTGAGGTAAAAAGTTGGTGGGAGGCAGGGAATGTCCATTCTGTAGTACTAAAAATACTCTTTCTTATACTGTGACCGGGCCCTACGAACGGAGGGTGCGAATGTGTTCAGCGTACACTTATAAACTTAAAAATATCTTACGTAATGGACTGATTGAAATTGTAGTAAAAAGATTAATTTTTATAACAATTCTGTTTGCAAAATTAAAGTATGGTGTGACAATAAAAATGAAATTAACTTGCCTAATTTCCGGGGAACTCTATAATATTAGCAAAGCTTCGTCGTTTATACTTGTGGATACGAATGTACGCGATATTATGATGTGATATAACTAGGTGTGTACTACAATCGTTTGCAGGACAGCAAGTTCCAGTCGCGGAGTCGCTCGGAGTTATGAGTGGTATTATTACATTATTACTGTGTACCTATTTGGAATCTTGTAATATATTATTCATGAATATGTACCTAATTAAATTAAATTTAAATCAAAATATTGAGAGGAAAAATCTCATGAATTTACGGGGCTAAATTCATGCATTCTCAAACAAAACTTATAAGTACTGTAAATTAATAAAATATCTTTTAAAAATACCGCTTGACGGCGGTGCGCCCAGGAGGCTGGCAGCGTTGCCTCTTTGTGTGGCCATACTGATTCGCTGGTCGAGGTAGCTGCCAGCCCTCTGGTCACCCGAGACCTCGATTTAGCGCGCCGATAAAGCTTCAATTTGTTGGCGCGCCTCTGGCCCTCACGGACCCAATGTATCTACCCCAAACGGTGCAAAAACACCCTAGTAATACTGTACCGGGGTATTTTAGACCATCAAATTGAGCAACTTTCACTATAGAGCCAACTTCGAAATCTCGAAAAATGGTCTGATGCATCCCTTTAAGTATTACTAGGGTGTTTTGTTACACCTTGTTTAACCCTCATCGAGGGTTACGTATCTGCGCCGCTTGAAGTTTTCCGCTGTAGCCACCGCCGCATCCTAATTGGATGAGGTCGCATGGACGTGAGATGGTGCCAGGACGCAGCGACCTCCCCAATTTCCAGGGAACGAGCGTTATTCCATTGTAATCGAAAGTGACAGAAAATGTTTTTCAAAAGACCGCAATGATTTGTACCCACAATTTGGTATATTAGTTATTTCATATCTGATTCCAAATAGATGCAAAACTTAGGGGCTGATGAAAGCTTTATGTAAAGAACGTGCACTGGGGATGGAGCTTGCTGGCCAATTTATGTTTTTGTTTGTTGCACCGTTTTGTTTTGTTTTCTTTTTGTTTGTTGTCTTTATAAATTGAGAGCATTTGCGTGTAATATCTTTACAGTCGATTGAGGGTTAACATAAAAATACTTAACAGTATGGAGATGATCCGACCGTCAATCTGAACAACTTTTTTGTGAGATCAACGACGAAATCGCGAAGAAAAAATCTGCTGTTTTATACAAAACTGCAATTCTACTCTACCCAAATCTGGAGTTCTGGACATCTGATTTTGATGCCATAGAGAAAGTTTTTCTGTTTGATGGTCCGATTATCCTCTTTAAAACAATCCTCTTTATCCCTCCGTCTCTTTCAAGTAGTGTTATTAAACGCAAATGATCTAGTTCATTTTTTTTACACTTCTCTGCTACCAGCTAGCCAGTTATTCACGAATATAGATATATTTAATTACGAGGCACGATTAGATGCTTTTTATTTTTTTATTTAAGCATTTCTTTTTTATCACATCTGGTTTATGAACTGGCCTATTTATTAAATTTAATATCTAGCGAAAAAATGATTCAGCTTCATTATAATTTATAAGTCAATCACAAATCATTTTGTAGGTAACCATTGTGGTACCACCCCTAGGACACTGTCAGCTGATAGCTGTCATTTCATACAAATGGGAAAAATTTAAAAGAAGAGTTAAGCTTGGCGATATTGAGTGAGTGCGGGCGAGACAGGAATACGCATTTCTCACATTTCACGCCACGATCAAGCCAGAGGGGGTGAGGTAAAAAGATGGTGGGAGGCAGGGAGTGTCCGTACTGTATGTAGTACTACCTATACAGGGTGACCATTGATATCAGTAGCATCCTTTTAAACTAAGAGTCTACCCATCAAACTGAACAACTTTTACTATGGGAGCAAACCGATCGGAGCAAATAAAAAAAACTGCTGTTCTATACTAAACGCGCGAGTTCGCGACTCCAATGTATGCAACAGCTGTTTTTTTTTACTCCGATCGGTTTGTTCCCATAGTAAAAGTTGTTCAGTTCGGTGGGGCGACTCTTAGTTCAAAAGGATGCTAATGATATCAATTTCACCCTGCAGATACTCTTTCTTATACTGTGTTGGTACTATATTATAATGATATAGAAACACTCATTAAATTGTACCATAACTTATACAGAAAAGAAAGAAAAAAAGAGAAAAAAGGAAAAATCTTTATTCACCATTATACAGGCTTGAAAAAAAGAGCAATACAAAAAGAGAAACCTAAATATTGAAGTTAGTCAATTTTACTTATAACAAACATTGTTTCTTAAAAAACTGCATTGTAGATTTAAGCAAGCTTTTTTCCTCCCTGTATAGGTCCATCGGCTGAGATGATGATACTATGTTTACGGAGGATGGCGTGAAATATGGAAAAGGAAGGGGAAAGGCTTTTAGCAATTTGAACCATATCTATCCTAATACAAAGTAATTAATTCTATAGCGCTATCGGCGATGCTGTCGAGAGTATTCGAGTCATCAAAGAACCTGGACGATGTTGCGCTGCATCACCTGATAGACGCGCTCTGCAAACTGTCCAACGAGGCCATGGAGCTCGCTTACTCTAACAGGGTAAGTTAGTTTCAGAATGAGCTACATCGCATAACAATAGGGAAATTGACAATTATTCAAATTAGCAACTTTTAATCGAACGTCGAAACGAGCGCGATGTATGAAAAATTTGTACTAAATACCTAATTCAGATCGCATGCCATTGGCAGCATAGTGTAAAGTGGCTGTGTTGAGTGGTTTTATGAATATTGGTATTATATATATAGGTGATATATCTAAATAAAACACGAGCTTACACCGATAACTCTTTACTGTCCGGCTACAGAATCAAACGTCAAAAACAATATACAATTACCCCCATAGGTAGTGAGAAGTATACCTTCAAATTCGAGCCATTTATAATCTGCGTTGTCGAGATTCACTACGAGATCGTTTTAAAGATATCAGTATCTTCACTTTCTACAGTCAATATATTTACGAAAATATTTTATACGTTTGGAAAAATTTGTATCTCTTTCCCAAAAACAGTGACGTTCATAAATACAATACAAGAAATAAAAATAAATTAGTATCCCCACATTTTCGACTCAGTAAGGTCAACACATCTTTCATGGGGCACTGTATACGCTATTATAATAAGATACCAGAGGATCCTAAACTTGCCAGACAAAAAGTTT
Source organism: Agonopterix arenella (assembly GCA_927399405.1). Taxonomy (NCBI): domain Eukaryota; kingdom Metazoa; phylum Arthropoda; class Insecta; order Lepidoptera; family Depressariidae; genus Agonopterix; species Agonopterix arenella. Next base: position 10,367,437 of record OV656714.1, read on the forward strand.
AAGTCCCATGTTAAACAAGTCCTCTGTAAAAAAGGCTACTATAAACTCGATGACTATTTGAATTACCAAAATGTCTGGTCTTGACAATGTTACTCTATGTAATGCAATATTGTATTTTAATTGTACTTTGTATATTTTGTTTTGTTAAAAAGATGTGTGTTGTAGAGTTTCTGGCCGCATCTTCTCTCAACGAAACACCTTCCGACGCGGTGGTAGACTCAAAAAATAACGTCAAAAAGCTATCTATGTGATATTATTTTGAATAAAAAATTTTTGAATTTTGAATTTGAATTTTGAATACTACAATTGGATATGTATTTAAACTAGTTTTCTTTCAGGAACCATCGCTGTTTGCAGTGGCGAAGCTGCTAGAGACAGGATTAGCCAATATGCACAGGATTGAAGTCATGTGGAGGCCCATCACTAACCATCTACTAGAAGTAAGATTACATTATATAAGTGTCGAACAATTTTAGTGTTTTTAATTTTAGATGATTCGCCTTCAATAGCATAAAAATAAAAACAAAATTGTTTCTGAATTTTTCTTTTAAAATAAATTTGCTTTCGGAAGTATGAGCATCAGAAGAATAGACACCAATAATAGTTTACCTCTCTTCTCTACTAGATTCTACTGCTGCCTGGCCATTTTTCGGAATAAAAGGGTTGCAAGATTTTTATCGGAGCCTGGCATAAGGCCGACGCAATTGTATTTTTTTTCTTTTTCAAAATTGTGGTGCGCAATACAGCCTATACACATCGATCGGGGACATTTATTTTTGAGTTTTCTGTGTCATAAAACTTCACGTTACAGAGTTATTTGATTTATGATGTATTTTTATCTATAAGAATAAATAAATAAATAAATTTGCTGCAAAATATGTATGAGAACTTTAGTTCCTGCTAAAAACTTTGTAACGTGTCGTTTTAGGACATAGAAACCTAATTTATTGTTTGTAGAAGTGCCCCCAATCGATATCTAACTTAAAATCCTAACATTTCACGTAGTATTTACAAATCCTATCTATTTTTGATTGAAAATTATAGCCTTTTCTTTTAGATTGTAGAAAACGTGTCTGTTTATTCGACAGGTGTGCCAACATCCTCACATAAGGATGCGGGAATGGGGCGTGGAAGCTATCACTTATTTAGTGCAGGCCGCCTTCCAATACCACCACAACAACCCAGTTCATGTCACCGAGGTATGTATATTACTCACGATAGGAATTATTATCGTTTATATATTTTACACCAAATTTACACAGTAAATTAAGGAGATTTAAACAAATTAGACGCAACGGTTTAGCAAGAAAAATTTGGTATCATAATGTTGTTCATCATCAATTCTAGAGAAACGGTTTTCTGTGGTACTATTGTTTGTTGATTACTTTACTTTGTAAATCAAATCAAATTAAAGAATGGCAGTGTTACTGGAGTACCTTGTACTACAGTCATAAATATAGAAAATTAAATTACTAATTAATATCATTGCTATTGGTTGAGCGGGCTCATTTTCCGTCACTCGACGACATAGGCGCCTATTTTGCGTTAGGTGGGAATGACTACTCCTGCCACCCCAACTCCTCCAGGAAGCCTACCAGCTTGTTAATGCTGCCAAAGACTTCTGGAAGAGACCCCGGTGATCCGAGGTGTTGTGCCCGATAGTGTGCTAGCCCGTTGCATTCCAACAGCACGTGCGCAGCACATAAGTTAACATCATCACTCTTTGCAAATCATAGATGCAGAGCAAGCAGAGCGCGATGACATGATATACGAATGAATACAAAATCTAATTTGTGTTAATTCCATAAAGTTATTATACCTTACGGAATAGAGGAACTGACAGGTGAGAGAGCAAGATGTACCTAGCGGCACCACTGTATAATAGAAAGAGATATGTGACGCGAGGCAATAGAACCGTTTTTGGGGATCTTATTACAGGGTAAAAATTCAGTCTCTGTGAATAATTGAGAATCGAAAGTGAAATCGTAGATAATTTTGTGAAATATACTAACACTATTTCATTAAATAATCCACGATGTCATGTTTGACTCGACTCGACAGAGCTCGAATTTTTGACTGCCGATAATCTCCTGAAAATCTCCAAAAACGGTTTCATTTGACAACTCATGTCCGTTCCATTGTCTATTACTGTAAGGTATAATAACTTTGAATGAACCATTCATTCGCATATCATCTCCCTTTGTAAATCTTAGATCTTAGATGCGAATGAACACAAATTAGATTTTGTGTTCATTCGTATATCATCACCTTTTGCAAATCATCATCATTCTTACACCCGCAGGCTCTCGAGCGCCTCCTACTGGAGCCTCTAGCGGAACTGTGCTCGGTGCGTCACTGCGACGTGCGAGCGAGACAGCTGGAGTGCGCCGCTCGGCTGCTGCACTCGAGGGGAGACCAGCTCGGGGCAGCCTGGCCTCTCATGATGGAGATCATCTGCGCCATATCCTCGCACCACAGGTATGTCAACAGTCACACTGTCACTTGCCATCATGGCACAGAATAGGTAATAGTATACAGGGTGAAATTGATATCATTTGCATCCTTTTAAACTAAGAGTCTTCCCATCAAACTGAACAACTTTTACTATAAGAACAAACCGATCGGAGCAAATAAAAAATCAGCTGTTCCATACTAAACTGCAAGATCGACGCGCGAATTCGCGACTCGAATATATGCAACAGTAGTTTTTTTTTTGCTCTTATCGCTTGGGTAGACTCTTATGTAAAAGGATGGTAATGATATTTGTTTTACCCTGAATAGTTATACAGAACGGCCACCCCCCGCCTCACTCCGACTTCAGGTACCGCACCTCACCTCACACTTTTTGGGCAAACTTGAGGGGAGGCGAGCAAGGGAATGCAGTCAGGCGCGCGCACCCGTTGGATTTGACTATATTAAATAGTAATAGTAATATTTATTTTGCCAGCCAAAGATACATTGCATATTGTAACATGGACCACTGCACTAGGCAACGCCTGTATCGCGGGAATCAAGTAATATAGTACAAAATTGAATAATATATTTAAAAAATGAGACGAATATATTTTGATTTTATCCTCTCAGTAAAAATTAACGTTGGAAAGTAACGCTGAATTCACATTTTCAGTTAGTAGCAGATTGCACACCGAGGGCAGGAAAGTAAGAAGGTCTCAGATCTCATGTAATTGTTCAACAAACATGTCATCTGAGGCTTTCTTATTTACTGCTTGAGGTTAGTATACTATTTTTCTCCTCGCCGGAGGCGGAAAACGGCAACTTCATTTAGCGCAGCGGGACGCTTTCCGAATTTTACATTTGATGTTGCCTTTTCTGTTTCCAGTTGAGTTAAGAAAGAGAGGGCAGGTGATTTAAATTTTTTTAAATTAAGCAAAGGTTTTTCTCCATGAAGTTCGAATTATTTTACCGCGATTTTTAGAGTCTCATAAAATGATGTCTTCTATCTGTAAAAAATATACAATAAAGAGAAAAAAAACCATGACATACCGAATTGGTCTGTGATGGACTTGGGACTTCAGGCTTTGGTCCTGTTTTGACACCGCCGCGACACCTCCTAACTTATAAATGTCGTAATGTTGTTGTTGCAGCGAGCAGCTGATCCGTCAAGCGTTCCAGTGCGCGCAGGTGGTGGCGGGGGACCTGCTGGGCTGCGCGGGCCCGCGCTGTCTGCGCCGCGTCCTCACCACTGCCGCCGCCTTCGCGCTGCAGACCAGGGAGCTGAACATCAGCCTCACTGCCGTCGGACTGATGGTGCGTACACTGCCATAACTGGCTGACAAAACTGGCAAAATGCCAAGAACACTAAAAGATATCAGAATCATCATCCTATAAACGTCCCATTGCATTGCATAGCCCACGCTCAGGTAAATATGGGTGTTAGTCCACCACGCGTGCCCTATGAGGATTGGTAGACTTCACATACGAATCGGAATTTCTTCTTCATCGTATGCGGGTTTCCTCACAGTATTTTCTTTCAGCGTTTGAGAGCAGTCGGTCGATACTACATACGTAAGTTAGAAAAACTCATATCAAAACTGAAAACGTAACATGTCGTCAGCACGACTGCCTCCGTGGTCTAATGGTTAAGAGCATTGGTTCTCGACACGGTGGTCGTGGGTTCGATTCCCACGGGGGACACCTAGTGATATGTCACTTTGTGCGTTTTCCCCTGTTTGTTAGGACATTGCAGGCTGAATCACCTAATTGTCTGAAAAGAAAAATGATTCCGTGCTTCGGATGACACGTTAAGCCGTTGGTCCCGGCTACCATCTCTGGTGGTAGTAGTCGTTACATAAAACCATGTCAGAGGCCGTAAGGTGGTCTGAAAAAACTCTGATACCAGGGCTTGCTGCCCACACGATAAGAAGAAGAAGTCAGCGCGGATTCTAACCCAGAGACCCGAACCTCATGATTGAGTTTCCATACCTCTCTTATATTCGAATAGATATTACTACCAGAAAAAACAACTTCACACAATTTCGTGAACGTTCACGTACGAAAATTAGCGACACTTTGGTAAACAACTACTCTTACGAAAACGTTGCTTATCAGTTCTGGAGTGCAATTTTTGAACACAACAACTTGTAATCAGCAGTATCTCGATTAATAGTAATTTTGTCATTTTCTAGTGCTGATTTTAACGTGTGATGTTCAAAAATTGCACCCGAGAGTAATATTTACTCCGAGCTCCGTTCGACCTGCCGCGAGCACTGAGTTTCGCAACTATATTTGCACATTTAATCCAAACCAATATTATGAATGAAATTGTCTTTTTGTGTTACGTTTTCAAGGCTTAATCGCTGAACTGATTGTGATGTAATTTGGTATGGAGATAACTTGAATCACGAGGAAGGGCATAAATATAAAAACAAGAAAGAAAATAATGAAATAATTCGTCCACAGTGGAACATCTCTGACTATCTCTACCACAATCGCGACAAGCTGGTGGTGGCGCTAGCAAACGACACGGCCGTGTGCCCCGAAGTGCCCAACCACGCCGAACTGCCCCCGTTAGACAAGCTGTGGATGTGTCTGTACATTAGACTTAGTAAGTATTCGATTAACTAGACCTGGCTCTGCGCCGGAAACTGATGAAAATGCATGAAGATTTTTTCGTTTTGTCTTTTTTTATGCCTTTAATGGTTCACCTCTCTATCTAATCCTCTGGAAAATAGATATGTCGTTATACAGGGCGTAAACATCAATGCATTACATACTTAAGAGGGTGCTATTGGATCATCATTGAATGTCATAGTCGACATTTTCTATGGAACAACCAATTTTTTTTTTTTGCCATTTCTATTTTGGTTTGGTCCCATTTTTAATGTTGTTTAGTTTGATGATCTGAAGCACCTAAAGTATGTAACACATTTAAGTACAGGGACTTAACAGTAAATGCAAAATGGTTGTAGCCTACGAATAAGAATGTATAGAAATGTAAATCAAGCTCAAAAAGTGGCACCAAAAAAATGGCACCAAAAATGGTACATGTCTCTAATGTCATCTAAGTACGCTTCAGTTGTGCACCGCGGCCATACATTACTGCTGACTTTCCAGTCTTTTCAAACGTCATCGGTGACTAAGCAGTAATGTAAAACAATCAAACACACTTTTGCCGTCCCGTTAATAGTGCGCTGTGATGCGAATTCCTTGTGTATAGCATGCCATTGGTATACCCTGTTTTAAAAACCATACACTGACCACCCATTCTCCCCTCCAGGTGAGTTGTGTACGGAACCCCGAGCGCCGGTGCGTCGCGCGGCCAGCCAGACCCTGTTCAGTTGTATCGGCGCCCACGGAACCCTGCTGAGCAAGCCAGCGTGGCGCGCTTTACTGGCTGTCCTCTTCCCTATGCTCGACCAGGTAATAGGCTAGATAGAGATAACCTGTAGCCAGTGAGCAGATGAAGGACTTGCCCTCAACAGTTAACAGCAAAAGTAAATGAACTTCAGCGAAATTCGAAATGAAATGAGGCGTTTGAATAAAATAAAATAGTTTTGTGACATTGGATGGACTCTGTTTTTTTGGTGTCAAATAAAGTATAATTGATTGATTGATGGAAGTAGCGTAGCGGAGTTCTTGGATGTGTGTCCGGGCAAATTAGACGGTGTCCGGCCTTTGTTAGGCTTTTTACATTTGACCAGTCTACCCTATTTTGAAGTAGACTTGGAAATACAACGCCGCGCGGCCAATTACTTTCGTTCAAGAAAAGTTAGTCATAACTTCTTAAAACCTCGCGACCGAAATAGAATTAGTAAATTATTTAACTTTGATTGCAACATCTTTGATGAACTTTTATTAGACTGGGAACTACGGTGGCAAGGGTCTACAAAGGGTCGACATCTATACCAATTTTTTCCATCTGTTCGCGATCGTCTAGACAAAGCGTGGCTCGAGGTAGATCACTGCGTAGCCCAATTTCTTACTGGACATGGTAACTTTAAGGGAAAGCTATTTTATTTTAAATTGGTTGCGTCACCTTTATGTGAATGTTCTGTTGACAGTAACGAGTTCGAACAGACCGCTCATCATATTCTTTGGGAGTGTGAGCTCTGGTACGCCGAGCGCCAGACCATGCTTGACTCAATAAAATTTTTTCTGGTGTCCCTTACTACATGGATCTTGTTGCGACTAGGGATAACTTCCGTGCGTTCAGATGTTTTTTCCATACTTATTACTGGAAGCAAAATAGGTCATAGTTTCAGTACAATGTTAGGTTCCTATTGTTTTATTTTGTATTTTTGGTGCTTTTGCGGTCGTGTCTTTAACACTGCCATAAATGATCTCTTGAATTGGCTCTCTAATAGCCATGTTTTTTCCTTCTTATTGCTGTCTCCCGTTTGCAATGGAGGGAAGTCGGATATTTCGTTTTCCTACTCCTCCTATCTTCTTTGATTAATTCATTGCGGGTTCCAAGACAGATAAGAGTCATCCCCCGGGCTCGCTGGACTTCATTATCCAGTGTTGTGAATGGTCGCCGCTGATGATCCTGGCTTACAGGAGTTACAGCGGTGGGAATGTGTGGTGGGCCTATGCCCGTTTTTTGCTTTTTACCCTATTTTGAAGGAAACTGAGCTTTAAAAGAAGGTCCAAACCCCGGACCACCAAAAATATAACAATTTTACCTGTAAATAAAATTATTATTAAGCATACTTACCTTATTCCAGGTCTATTATTATATTTGAGAGCGGCTTACTTGACTTCCGTTTCCGAGCGAACATTACCCTAGTAAAGCGCCATCTGGTGGACACAATCAGCAGCCAGGCAGTGGGGGGCACGGCCAATGAAGCCGGTGCCCGCCATTTTATTTTCATTGAAGATTTGAATTCAGCTAGCGTTCAGCGTGATCGTGCTGCAGAATGCGAGCAAACAACACGACTAGTGTAGGTGTGACCGTGTCAGAGAGCGAGCACGACTATCCCACTACGCCAGCACGATCATATCCTGCTATGCCTTAAAAAATAGTTTATGATTTCGTTCTTTAAGATCTGGAAGGACGATATTACAGCAGACAGGTGTACAAAATAGACCTGGAATAAGGTAAGTATGCTTAATAATAATTTTATTTACAGGTAAAATTGTTATATTAAGCTTTTATACCTTATTCCAGGTCTATTATTATATTTGAGAAGTGTTTGGTATCGGCTGCTGGATTGCTTCTGGATTGACGCCAATGTGATTTATACGAAGTTCATTGATTATTTCAAATTGGTTTGCTTTGTGCGAAAACCAAAAAAGTTTATATAACATTCTTTATGAATATGGTTGGCATGGTGCGTGACCCAAATTTGTTTTTGAATTTGAGTGGTTTCGTGTGAGAAACAACATTATTTCAAACTGATACCAATAAAAACTGCAATCACAAGATATTAGAATATCATTGACAATGGCATAGGAACGCAAAATGTAATATTGACATCGATAAAAAGATAAATGTAGGGAGCAACGACAGTCAAAGCCGTGACTTGATCTCAACGGACTTCATCTTCACCGTACAGCACCGTATAGAATAGCAGTGAGTGAATGGGTTCATTCAGCTGAGAGTGGTGGTTTCATGAGGTTCAACTGAATTTTACAACAAGATGGTTCGTCAGCCGTCAGTTGCAAATATCCGACTCGCTTTGCAGACTTCTGATGAATCCAGAAATACGACGCGTGACAATAATAATTCATCATCAAACCTAGGTAGATTTGTACCGTAGGACGTAATAAAAAATTAATGGGTGACAAGCTGACTGAGAAAGAAACTTCAAATGTAAAATACACAAACTGTCACTGTTATTTGTATGAATGTCGATAGCGACAATATAACAACGTTAGTATTTCATCTAAGAATTCTGCTCGCATACATGCACATATTCGTAGTCTCCTTGCAGAGGACATTCATAACACCTAGATATTACAAATAGCTTAGCAGTTATACCGAAGCTTTATTTATTTGGCTCTGGGTTACATTTAAGGCCTAAGGGTGAGGCAAAAATTCTTGCAAGTCATTATTCGGCAGGAATCAATTCCCTCCGGTACGAACAGGTCTCAAGCCACCGGTCACCGTGAACAAGTTTTGATGATTGATCAGCAAATAATATAATAGACTTCATTCAGCATAATAAAAACACCAACTGATAAAATAAGGATATTACCTAAGTTATGCATATAGGTCAGGTAGGTATGTAACGAGCGATTAGAATGTTTGAAAGATGCCCAGTCAACCGATAACACTCGGTTAGCATAAATTAAGATAGTTGATAAAATGATGTCATAAAAAAAACGATTGTCAACCCAAGCTGAATAGCATGTTTTGGTAGCTCACTCCACATAAAAGATTCAATCGTACTATTTAATTTATACTGAATTAGTATTAAAAACGAAAACGACTAACTTTTCAAGTATAAGATTTTAACCCATTGTCTTTCAATAACGGCTTTTCAAATATTGTAACCTTACGCAACACGCACATGACAGATAAGAAACATTATGAGCGTACAGCGTATAGACTGGATTCGGAACATCCTCCAGGAAAACATAGTCACGGCATGGTCACGGTCATAAGAATGCATTTCACAAAAGCCTAGGCATATCGCGCAGGCACGACATCACAAAAATGTTGAACTACCCTCGTAAAAGGGATTTTATTTATGTGTGATTTCATCACATATGTTTTTCAGTTCAGGTTTCAAGTATTTAAATATATAGAAAGCGACAGTCACAATACGAAGCATGACGAAATATCGGATAGAATAGAACCCTTCGGCGGTATAATTGATATGCCAAGAACACACCTTATAGGCAGCTATCTTTCAGTTTCCTTCTTTGCAGTTTTTGTGTAACGTGCATACATTATTTATTACGTGGTGCTAATACTGCAACAAATTAATGGGACAAAATTGTGTGGGAGAATAGCAGACCGACGCATCAAGCCACATATAAAGATAGCTTAGCTATCAGTTATTTTATTACATAAAGTAGGTAGTTATTTATAAAGTAATGCATTTTTGAAAGAATGCACTTCAGAAAATGTCTGACTTTCTGAAACTGCTTGCATGATATTACAAACCAAAATATAGAATTATTGATTAACAACCTTGGGTATTCGTCCAACGTGTATTGTGTAACCATCAGATACTCCTGCTCCGATTGAAATGATTAGAATCCTTTGCAAAAATAGAAAATATTGGTGTTTGGAGAAGGCACCAATAATTAACTGAACTTTACCAATCCTTTGCAAAAATAGAAAATATTGGTGTTTGGAGAAGGCACCAATAATTAACTGAACTTTACCAAACGTAGGGTTACTAAATTCTGGATTGGATTGCCAGAAAGAACAGAGTTACGTGACCTTCTGTAAACATTTTTATTTCGATCTTTGTACTGCAACTTTATAAGTGAATATTCGTTAAACGGACAGCCTGGATCCCTTAAGCACTTATGTATAGTTTATATATTATTTCGAGCACCGGAACGTCATCCTGATTTATAAGTTCTGCATAATCTTGTTTTCACTGAATGTAATATTTACCAAAGAGGACCACCCAACAGGTTCGAATTAGGATCGTCTTATTTAGATTAGTATATGGGTATTGCAGGTAGGTACCCCACATTTAACAAAGAATCCTCCCATTTAACAGGGCAAGTTAAATAAAAGCTTGTTAAAACAAAAAAGGGACTCGTTTAGACGACAGAATCCAAATAAAAACCACGAACGGTGATTACAGCGTGATAATGCTTTCCGATTCCTGCGCGAAATCATGAATGTCTTTAATCTTATTAGGAATTTCAAATTTACGTAGTCCTCCGTGGATACGGGCGCATCTAGAAACGATGACCAGGTAGCAGTCGGTACGCTGGAAAGTTTCAGACATAAAATTTGATGACCATTACAGAACATGAAAAGAAAAAGTTTATGGAAATGGCTTTCTGCGTATGTCATGGGGGCAATTAATGTCCGATAGGTACCGGGACACTTAATTCCATCCATTCTTTTACCTTGTGTTTGGTTCCCGATGCTAGATGCCACGCGGGATACCGACCCACCAGGCAGTAGGCACGTGGTCGGCTGGTCGTCGTGGTGTTGAGCCCCCAGTATAGGCACGTGGGCGGCAGGTCATCACGGTAATATGCCGCCAGCAGGAATGTAGGCAGCAGGTCATCACGGTATTACGCCGCCAGCAGGAGCGTGTGCGGCAGGTCATCACGGTATTATGCCGCCAGCAGGAATGTAGGCGGCAGGTCTTCACGGTATTACGCCGCCAGCAGGAGCGTGTGCGGCAGGTCATCACGGTATTATGCCGCCAGCAGGAATGTAGGCGGCAGATCTTCACGGTATTACGCCGCCAGCAGGAGCGTGTGCGGCAGGTCATCACGGTATTATGCCGCCAGCAGGAATGTAGGCAGCAGGTCATCACGGTATTACGCCACCAGCACGAGCGTGTGCAGCAGATCATCACGGTAATATGCCGCCAGCAGGAATGTAGGCGGCAGGTCACGGTATTATGCCGCAAGCAGGAGCGTGGGCGGCAGATCATCACGGTATCATGCAGCTAGCAGGAGCGTGGACGGCAGATCATCGTGGTAATGGTAGTGCGTGGGGAGACCGCCCGCCGCATGGTACCAGTGAGCTAAGCGAACACCGGCAGGGAGTGCCGTACCGGGTCGGTAGCTTGTCCAGTATCGGCTTTACACAGGCAGAAAAATAGCAATGCGACGACATTACTAATCTTCTTTATATACTACAGTAACCAAACGGTGGGATAATCGTCGAGTGTCGACCCCAGGCCACTTATGTTACCGTACCTTAACCTGATACCTGCTTGGTGAACTGTCGTTACGCACGGACAGCGCAAGCCTGGATATTAAGTCTTGAATGTCTTCGCTTCTGCGCTTCATCCGCAGCAGACCTGTTCCTATAGACACATTACAAATACCTCCCTGGACGGGGGTAGAAACACAGGAAAAATAATACTACGAACATCTTAGTTAGCTTTAACGACACACATATAGATTGCCACTCAATCACATTCATTAAACCAGACGAAAACGATTTAGGAATGTTTTTCTCTGCAGTGTGACATTTAACGGTTCATGCACAGAAATATGCAACCGCCATACATTCAGAATTGTTTGGAAATGTTCAGCATACTGCACCATACGAACAATGGAAATTGTAATCTATAAGTAATATGCTCGACGTCTACTTATCAGATTTCTGCAACAAACGCGTCTTTGTCCACCCTCGAAGACTCCATCACTCCTGCGACCCGACGACACGACGACGAAAATACGCACTTTACTATTTAAGGGCACTTGTTAATGCAATAACTATGCAAATTAATCATTTAACCATCGAAAAACAAATCGATATTAAGAAAAAGGAAATTTAAAATTTATATTTAAAAATGGCGGTAACGGGAAGGCAGCGCTTTCCGTTACATGTCCGCTCAGTAGGAATTCAAAACGCCAATGAAAATAAAATGGCGGGCACCGGCTTCATTGGCCGTGCCCCCCACTGCCTGGCTGCTGATTGTGTCCACCAGATGGCGCTTTACTAGGGTAATGTTCGCTCGGAAACGGAAGTCAAGTAAGCCGCTCTCAAATATAATAATAGACCTGGAATAAGGTATAAAAGCTTAATATTGATTATTTTTGTTTCAATTACTTACTTCAAAGTTGATTAATTAGTGAAGAAGTATTGTTTCGTTTAATTTGGATTTCCATTGCATTGTTTCATTTGGATTTAAAAAGATTTTATGGTAAATAGTCAAAAAAAAAGCCTGGTTTCGTATAAATATTTTGTTTTCGTATTAATACTAAGGGAAAAAATCCTCAATAATTAAGGGTATCCGGCCTTTTTTACCCAAATGTCCGGCTAAACTGGCTGGTCTGTCCGGCTATTTGGTTTTAAGACCTGGCAACCCTTGATGGAAGGCGTTACAATCTTATTTTTGCTGTCAATTCGTTAGTGTTACGTGTTTTTCTCGATTACCTACAAAATGTTAGGGAGAGATTGGTTAATTCATGTTACATTGTGAAAGACACTTCGAATTGATGTACTTTTTTGAAGTCAATGTTCATTTATATTAACTCTTCTGTGTTACTGCGTACATACGTGTATATTGCAGGTAGTGAACAGTTTTTCCACCGGTAATACCAGAGCGACAAACCAACGACACAGCTTTTTTAATAATATCTATTTAATATTGTCATGTACTGAATTTTCATTTTACTAATCTTGGAAAACCAGATAACAATTTTGTAAGCTACTTTCATAATAATTTACTTTTGATGTTGTATACGCGTAAGACTTATAAACATGGTAAAACCACAGTATGGCAAAGCTCTTGATGCGCCGCCCCCTGCAGCCGCGTCGTTGTATTTACGTCGTAATGCCCGAATCTTCATACAGATCTCAGGATGATCCGCGCCGCCCACTTCCCCGCAAGGCCCCTTCCGTTGCTCTGCGCAAGTACATCCGTTGCCGCACTGTAAGGACTATATAGTTATGCTGTGGTAAAACTACTAGTATTCTATGGTAATAAAAAATATTTGGTAACTCCAGGTGCAGAAGCAGTCTAACATAGCTAGCTCTGAGAAGGTGGACACGGGAGAGCACATACTGATACATCACACGAGGAATACAGCGCAGAAACAATGGGCCGAGACTCAGGTAGGCACCCCTTTGAGTTCTCAAAAATTTTATCAATGAATAGCTACATTAAGGGCCTGTTTCACCACTTCTGGATAAGTCATTGTTAGCTTATTTGACAGATCATTTGACGTATTTCGTGTAAAAGATATATCAAATCTGCCTGCCCTGGTGTCAGAGTTTTTTCAGACCGCCTTACGGCCTCTGACGTGGTTTTTATGTAACGACTACTACCACCAGAGATATGTCAAATTATGTCATATAAGCTAGCAAGAACTTGTCCAGAAGTGTTGAAAAAGGCCCTAAATATACAGTGTCTATTTTTTTCATAGTCATATAATTGGTGAATTATACGACCAAATTGTTAATTGAGCAATTACTATTTAGTACAATTTTTCATAAAAAGCGCGCGTTTTGACGTCCGGTAAAGAGTTTGCCGGTTTGACTAATTTTGTCACTACGTAACGCTCTTTCTCCTTACTTTAATATTAATTTGTCTCTGGCAGGTGTTGACCCTGTCGGGAGTTTCCCGTGTCTTCCACTCCCGGTTCCAACTGCTGACGACTGTCGGTGACTTCAGCAGATCCTGGGCTGCTTTACTCGACTACATCACCGACTTCGCGCTGAGGAGGAGTCATGAGGTAAGCTTTTTTTTAACCCCCCACTCTAAACCCGGATCAACTGCGGCGAACACTTATAACACTAACCAATGAAGTATTGGAACCCGCAATGAATTTAATGAAAGAAGATAGGAGGAGTAGGAACAGCATGGCCATTATTATAATAAGCCAAATTCCAGAGATAATTTTTGTAGGTTTGGGGACTCTATCGCAAAAATACCAGATACAATATGGTAAAAATTTGTTTGCTCTTGTGTCATCATCCTGGGAGCAAACAGAGATACGTTTGTATGGACTAAACGGCACCCGCATTTCCTCTTAATTGCTAGCAGAATATGAATAGTATACCACCAGCCTAATGGTAACGGTGCAAACGGTGGATGAGACTGGCGTAGGCAAGACTATTGTAGATGGAAAAAGAAAGAAGAGGACTATGTCCAGCAGTAATGGGATCTATCGGGCTGTTGAAAATGCCTCGAAACCAATTCTTCTAGTGGTGCCATCTCCTATCGGAGGCTGTCTATCATTAGAGCTATTCGGACCCTGGAGGCTGCAGCCCTGAACTGAGGTGGTGATCATATCGAACCATTCATCATCATCATCATCATATCAGCCATTAAACGTCCACTGCTGGACATAAGCCTCCCCCAAAATGGGGGGATTTGCCATAATCGCCACTCTTGGCAGGCGGGTTGGCGATCGCAGTTGGATCGAATCAATGTGTGTACTCAGTCAATGTCAGTACGTGAACCATTGCTGTATGATACACGTGCTAACAAACAAACAATTATAATTAAAAAGAAATATGTCGCTGTGTGGACGCTAACAATAGGCTAAGTGTGTTTCTAACAATAGCAATATTGTGATCTCAGTTGGTCGAAAATAAAGTTTTCTATTCTATTCTATTCTATAATAATGCTAATAATAACGTAGAGGGCAAAAGAAGCATCGGTAGGCCACGAATGTCATGGCTCGCGAACCTGAAAGAGTGGACAGGCATCGCCAGCGTCGAAGAGCTGTTTCGTTTGGCGAGAAATAGACAGAGGGATATGCAGAGCTGACTGCCAACCTCCAGAAATGCAGGAGATCCCGAAGGAGAAGAAATAGAACTGACTATTGTTATTGCGTAATTGGTCAGGTATCGGTAGCGGCACTGAAGTCATTCCAAGAGGTAGTGTCGGCCGCTGGGAGGGCTTCGGAGGGCGCCGAGAGCGGGGTGCTGCAGCGGCGCGTGTGGGCCTCCGCCTGGGCCGCCTGGAGCAACATCGCCTCACAGCTAGGCGGCGAGGCGCCGGGTAAGTGAACCACTCTATTGACCACTGAACATTATAAGAGGGGTTAGAAATGCAAAGTAGCGCTTTGGCTTCAGAGACTGTCGCAATTTGTCTTCCCACTCACGCTGCTACAGCTACTTATGCCCTATCGCTCGCACCACGCCGCGCGCCTTACGGTGTTATGCAAGTCATTGCGTAACAGTGTGGCACGCATTCCACGCGTAATTTGCACTTCTAATCCCTCTTATAATGTTAGGTGCTATTGACTATGTGCGAAGTGTCAAGTCTGTCGGCGTTTCATACATTTTTGGTCCAAATGTGAAAGTAATTCTATACCAACAACAACTGCTAATTCTATTTCAAATATTATTGATTTTTAAACATGTTACAGACATGTTGTGCTATTTCGAATCAAATTAAAGATTGAATAATTTGTCTCGGGCGGGACTTGAACCTGCACTTTTCCAAACCGGGGAACTGCGTTATCCAATTTCGCCACCGAGCCCACTACCCAGAGAACGAAATTTTCAATCTGTTGCGTCACCATGTGACCATCAAACTGAACAACCTTCTCTATGGGACCAATATCAAAATCGGGAAAAAAAATCGGATGTTCCATCATCATCATATCAGCCGATAGACGTCCACTGCGGGACATAGGCCTCCCCCGATATGGGGAGATTTGCCATAATCGCCATGATGCGATGCGTTTGCGATGTTCCATACTAAACTGCAGATCGACACGAGCTAAATGTATGGGACAAAAGATTTTTTTTCGCGATTTCGATGTTGGTCCTGAAAGTTGTTCAGTTTATTTTAACTTTAGTAACACCCTGTATAGTAGCATACTATTTCTTATACTGTTCCGTTACGTTTATAATTTAATTACAGCGCCCGAGGACGGCAAGCTCGTGGAAGTGTACGCGCCATCTTTGAACTTCCTCACCACATTAGTTCAGATCTTCCCCCTCATCTTCCAGCACATACGACCTACGTGAGTTACTTCCTTATTATGCTAGATTGCTTATTGTTAGTTTTCAATCTTTCATTTAATAAAAATAATGGTTTTGATACAATTTTATTTGTTTCTTTACAGAAATGAGTGAGTTTTTAATATTTTTAGGTATCTGGAATCCGAAATATTCTAAATATAGCATATACAGAACATCTAAAAACACCATTTCCGTCCGCGGAATTTTACTACGATATACTCATTACCTTGTTTCCTAGCTGAGTCTTTCTTTATTTATGGTATATTTCCCTAGCCGAAACTTTCTAATTGAGTGTGTATTTATGGAATATTTTCATATCCGAGTCTTTCTTTATTTTCATGAAAGTCTAAAGAATTATTTTGTATGTTAAAAACTTAGGTCAGTTGTTCTGTTTACGATTAACCTAGCCGAGTCTTTATTTATAGTATATCTCAATCAATTAATCAAAATCTTTATTTGTGACTCTCCACAGCAGAATCTTGCGTTATTCATTGTATATTTCCCTAGCAGTCTTTCTTTTTTTATGATATATTTCCCAAGCCGTATCTGTCTTTATTTGTGGTATATTTCCGTAGATGTGTTTTTTTTTATGGTTTATTTCCGTGGTCGGGTTTTTCTTTATTTATGGTATATTTCCCTAGCCGAAACTTTCTAATTGAGTGTGTATTTATGGAATATTTCCATATCCGAGTCTTTCTTTATTTTTATGAAAGTCTAAAGAATTATTTTGTATGTTAAAAACTTAGGTTAGAGGTTCTGTTTTCGATTAACCTAGCCGAGTCTTTATTTATAGTATATCTCTACAGCAGAATCTTGCTTTATTTATTGTCATACTTCCCTAGCTTCACTTCTTTGTAGTATATTTCCCTAGCTTAATCTTTATTTTGTCGTTCAATTAGCCTCTTCAAACCGACAGATTTACGGCAGCGGACGTGCAGAAGCTAGGAGAGTGTCTGTCCAACATATGTTCTGTGGAACCTTCCGCCTCGGCGCTCGACACACTGGGCACCGCCTGCGCGCCCGTCAGTCTACACGCGCTGCATTGTTTAGACACTGTGCACAAGGTAATCACCTGAAACAAAAAAAAACAAATACAAAAAAAATAATCTGTCAATCAATCAACTAATCTGTCAATATTTTACTTTAGGAAAAGTTTCTTAGTTTTCGAGATAAGGACATCATCATCATCATCATCATATCAGCCATTAAACGTCCACTGCTGGACATAAGCCTCCCCCAAAATGGGGGGATTTGCCATAATCGCCACGCTTGGCAGGCGGGTTGGCGATCGCAGTTGGATCGAATCAATGTGTGTACTCAGAGGATGCTGCTCTGCCCATCCTTCAGTAGATCCCTTAGTCGCCTTTTACGACACCCACGGGAGGAAATGGGATGGTGCTATTCTTCGCCGACACCACACGGCCGAGATAAGGACAGTTTTATGAAATTCGTGAAACTCTTTACCTTTTGTCACTATTTTGAGTGCCACGGCAAACATTTGTAATCTTCTATGCAGTATCTGTGTTAAAACTGTCAATATCTTGAAAACTAAGACACTTACTAAAGTAAAATTTTGATATTCTGCTTAGTCATGCCCTAACCTATCCGCATCCGCCGGGTTGACGTCGGTTTACGGGACACTCTATATTTTTTGTGCACAATATTAGCAGGTATTTTTATTTTATGTCGTCATCTTTAGTCTATATGTACAGGGTTCTTCTTAAAATGTGTTTAATGTACCGAACGTAAGTAATAATAAATAAATAAATAAAATAAGTGTAGAACGTTGATTCGCATGCGGTCCACTGACGATTCAGTGGAGATTTATTAAGTACGATCGGGTCTCAGATGTCCGTGTGTTCACACGGCGACACATCAAGCTATACAAAACCAACATAAGCTGGCCGCGCGTAGGTTGCATAACGTATAGCGCGGCCAGCTTATGTTGGTTTTGTATAGCTTGATGTGTCGCCGTGTGTACATTGAGTCAATGTAAGGGTTGACCCTCATTTGTCAGCACGGAACTTTTTCTACGACAGGAGGCGCTAGTTCGTCACGAGCTGCTGGCTGCGCAGTTCGGTGCGCTGACGTCACTGGCCGGCGCGTGCGCATCGCAGCCGCACGGCGCCAGCGCGCGCTGCCTCTCCGCCGCCGCAGCACTCTACAGCGCCGCGCCCGCCGCCAGCGTGGACGTGCTGCCGCACCTGCTGCAGGTACTGTACTATACTATACTATACCCACACCATTACTATATAGTCCTTTCAGTATGGCAACGGATGTACTTGCGCAGAGCAATGGAGGGGGTCTTGCGGGGAAGCGGGCGGCGCGGCTCGCATTACCGGATCTGTATGAAGGTGTCGGCATTGCGTTGCATATCTGCACATGATAGTGTAAGTCCTCGAGCTAGATGTGACCTCTGGCTAAGAAAGAGCACGCTACCCGAACCGTTTGTCCCCCCCTCGGAAAGCCTTCCCCCAGGACATGAACTACCCCGGCCGATTTGGAGGTCTTTAAACAGGCTCCGAACTCAAGTCGGCCGGAGTAAGGAGAACCTGTCCAAATGGGGTTTTATTGATGGATCAGACCTGAGGTGTGAATGTGGTGTTGCCCCTCAGACTGGCCCTTCTCATATCTTGCCCTTCCTGCCCGCAAACTTGCACGCGATTGGAGCTTATGGACGCTGCTGGTGGCGCTATCCGCGTGGCAAAATACTGGGCTGGAAAAATATAAAATGACATGCCATCGACTCGATAGAAGAAGTGTACGTACACGCGGCGAATAATAATCTAATCTTATCATTCAGGGAAAGTCTTAACTGAAAACTCTGACCGCGCTGTCCGGTGTTCCCGAGTCGCGCCGGTATTTCTGAAATAGTCTTAGATCCTGTTTCACCACTTCTTAGTTAGTTCTTGACATATTTTCTATGAAAGATATGTCTAACGACCTGCTAGATAAGCTAACAAGAACTCACTGTGAAGTGGTCAAACAGGACCTTTAAGTCTTATTTCAGAAATACCTAGGGTCAGAGATTCGTTTGATACGATTTTACGAACGTGCATTACTTATTAAACATTAAAAATAATCTAAATGAAATACTATGCCCATACTATTCTTCTTATGAAAGAAAGTGGTAGGGGGCCATGATTCCACTTTGGCGACAGTGCACACGAACAAACAGTACGTTTAATAGTGGAGCGGACTGCATAAAATATATTTTAGTTTTATCTTCTTAGTAAAAAAGTATTTAAAAATAACGCTATACTCATACTTTTAGTTTTTAGCTAGAATACTATTTTTTCACCCCTCCTGGCGGAAAGCGTCAACTTTCGTCCCGCTGCGCTAAACGAAGTTGCCGCTTTTCGCCTCAGTCGGGGAGAAAAACAGTGTACTAACCTAGGGCAGTAAATAAGAAAGCCTCAGATCACATGTTTGTTGACAACAATTACATGAGATCTTGAGACCTTTCTTACATTCCTGCCGTCGGTATGTAATCTACTATTAATAACATGGTGAACTATAAAAAGTAATGAAATGTTGATGACGTCACTTGCGAGTATTTAGTAAAATTTTTCATTCTTCGCGCGCGTTTTGACGTTCGAATAAAATTAATAATTCATTTATTCATGCGGATCATATGGTACATAAAAGGTATTACAAAACAAGAAGATCAACATATGATACCCATTGTGGGCACAGCATGCTGTGGAACACAGAACAACATTTAAATTATTATTATTTAAATTAACAACATTAAAATTTGACTAATTGTCCGATCCCCTATTGCAGGCTATCCACTCGGCGATACAGAAGTGCGGAAACGACAAGCGACGGAGAAGCAGCGATCAGCCCGACGACATGACGCAGATTGCATCATTACTATTACAGGTATTTATTACTTACTTCCTTTGTACCTCCAGGTGGTTCTGAGACCAATTTTCTCCTGGTAACTTAGTTATGCAGATCTGGGCATCTTAATTCTTATTTTATTTTATACGAGCGTTAACCCGCGACTGCGTCCGCACAAATTATATACCAGATTTTAAGTCAAATCATAAGCTATCAAACATAAAAAGTTTCATCAAAATCGGTTCAGTAGTTTTTGCGTGATACTCGTTCAAACAAAAACAAACAAACACCCAAACAAACAGACAGACAAAAAATCCAAAAATTGGTGAAATGTAATCAGGGACACCTAAAAACCATATCGTAACTTTTTTTTGTTAATATCTTCAATGTACAGACAAATTCCCTATTACAGTTTTATAATAGTACGAGCGTTAACCCGCGACTTCGTCCGCACAAATTATATACCAGATTTTAAGTCAGATCATAAGCTATCAAACAAAAAAAGTTTCATCATAATCGGTTCAGTAGTTTTTGCGTGATACTCGTTCAAACAAACAAACAAACAAACACCCAAACAAACACACAAACAAACAGACAGACATAAAATCCAAAAATTGTTGAAATGGAATCAGGGACACCTAAAAACCATATCGTAACTTTTTTTTTGTTAATATCTTCAATGTACAGATAAACTTCCTGTTACAGTTTTATAATAGTATAGATAGATTGATCGGGATGCTAACAGCCTGTTTTACAGTATAATGTATAGAATAACAAGGTATTTGCAATTAACAAGCATCCACATATAGATTTTATAAATATAACAATCATTTTACGTTTCTATAAATCTTCAGTGTATAAACTATTGTCGCTGGGTGAAAAATTTGGCAAATTTGAGTTAGCACCGGATTCTTGTTCTACGTGGAATACTTTTTCTTGTGCAATATAGACCTAACTCGATATTTCACTGAATTTGAGCCTTGTGGTGTAGTAACTACAGACTAATTTGTTCGCGCACACTCACTCGCGCCAACATTACGAGGCTATGTGCAAAAAAATAGGATTCTTCAAAGCGTCATATATCATGAAGTACTAATAGTAGGAGTATGATTAGCGGATATGTGTAAATTCAACATATAATTGAAGTTTTGATTAGAGCCAAAACACGATTAAGACACATTTTCTCGATAGAAAAACAAGCCAAAGTAGCCTCCGTCTTTATCGATAAACGCTTGGAACTGCTAAACGGTGAATAATAGAAACACGAGACTTTATTTAAAAAAAAGAGATTGATCTATACTATTATAAAACTGAAACAGGAAGTTTGTCTGTACATTGAAGATATTAACAAAAAAAAAGTTACGATATGGTTTTAGGTGTCCCTGATTTCACCAATTTTTGGATTTTTTGTCTGTCTTTTTGTTTGTGTGTTTGTTTGTTTGAACGAGTATCACGCAAAAACTACTGAACCGATTTTGATGAAACTTTTTTTGTTTGATTGCTTATGATCTGACTTAAAATCTGGTATAAAATTTGTGCGGACGAAGTCACGGGTTAACGCTCGTATTTTATAAATTTTGTTTAGAGCAGAATTGAACTTACATAAATAGTACAATCACAATTAAATAAAGTTTGTTTTACCCTTGCGTTGTTTTAGGCGCGCGCGCCGCCCCATCTCTTTCCCTCGCATCGGGCAGTATTATAAGCTATCACACGCCCATATCACTTCAATTATTTTTCGACATAGGCCCTTAATGCAATTTTTCTCAAAATCTACTTTTTTGAGTTGTGCCCTTGTTGTATTCACCCAGCGATGTATCAACTAACAACTTTTCGGTAAGCGTCCTCATTCAAAATATTAAGTTGTTTACAAGTTCTATGAATGAAACTGTTTTCCCTAAAGGTACGGTGAGTATGCCGTACCTGTACGGTGAACGGATGACGAAGGCTGACGATAGATAATTTTGTGACGCGCCTTGGGAGAAGCATATGTTCAACAGTGGATAATTATACCACTTAAGGTGGTTTCAGCCCATACAAAAGTTTGACGCACAATACTCGTAGACGGAATTAATAAAAGAAATATTCGATATAATTATGGAAAAATAGTTTAAAAAATCAAGAATTCTAAAAGAATTTTGTATGAAAAATTTCAAAGCTTTATATCTTCGTAATTATATTATAAATTGCAAATGTTATTTGTGATGCGGCATCAAGATTTTTTAAACTATTTTTCCATATATAAAATATTACTTTTATTAATACCGTCTACGCGTATTTTGCGTCAAAGTTATAAAATGGCAACTCTGGCTCTGCAACCACCTTAACTTGCCATGGCACACTAATAACAAGTGAAACTTATTAGAAATTCACTTTTAGGTAGTGTAGCGAAGTTTCTGTCTTTTTTGAATGGGGAAAATTATCAGATTAATGGGAAAAGAATTGCCAAACTGAAGTGACAGTGGACGGGGCACATTGGGGCACATTGCTCGCAAAACCGATGGCCGATGGTGCCGAAAAGTTCTCGAGTGGCGACCGCGTACCGGAAAGCGTAGCGTGGGTAGGCGGGGGGCCTACCCTAACCGTGTGGGGGACACGGTGGACCGACCCGTTGGATGAGGGCAGCGCAGGACCGGTCGTTGGGGCGATCCTTGGGGGAAGCCTATGTCCAGCAGTGGACGTCCATCGGCTGAGATGATGATGATGATTGATGGGAAAAGTAACTTTCAGTATTTTTCTGCTTGTTGCGGATAAAAAAAAAGATTTAATGTTTTCAAATTAGAGTTAAAATTTGAAACAATTATTGTTTTTTGTGGTAATCTTTTTGTGATAATTATAATAAATAAAATAAAGTATATTTCATTCATTCAATAAATAAAATAAAAAGTTATTTCAGACTTTCGTCCATATTATAGTTTAAGAATTTACAGCCTAAGGCTGAACTGTGAATTAATTTTTAAAACAGGTATTAGCGACGGGTCTTCCATTAGCGAGGGAGCAGCCGGAAGTGTACAAAGAGTTTTGGGAAACACTACCAAATGTGCTAGAGACCTTTATGTTTAAACCGCCGTAAGTTTTATTTATTATTCATTTATCAGGTACTTAATTTATGTGACAATGTCTAAGATATTTATTCATTCCGCGCTGCTTTCGGCCTCAAATAGACCGGGTGTTTCTCCTCAGCGTTTGAACGCCGTCATTATCCTCAACAAATATTTTCGCTTTGTTTAAAAGAAAAGGTGAGAATTTTTGGAGAATAGTCTTCTTTGATACAGGGTGAAATTGATATCATTAGCATCCTTTTAAACTAAGAGTCTACTCATCAAACTGAACAACTTTCACTATGGGAGCTAACCGATCGGAGCAAAAAAATAATCAGCTGTTCCATACTAAACTGCAATGCCTGATCGACTCAAATGTATGCAACAGCTGATTATTTTTTTGCTCCGATCTGTTTGCTCCCATAGTGAAAGTTGTTCAGTTTGATGGGTATACTCTTAGTTTAAAAGGGTGCTAATGATATCAATTTCACCCTGTAGTAGGTAGAATGTGTAATGATAATTGTATCTGAAATATTGTAATATGCGTGAAATTTATGAATGTATCTGCACATGTATGTATCTGCAGCGTGGGTGGTACGTCGCACGCGCGGGAGCTGGTGGTGGTGGTGCGGGAGACAGTGCTGCGGCCCGGCCCCGGCCCCGGCCCCGCGCGCGCGCCGCGCCCCCCCGCGCGCCACGTGCAGCGCGTGCTCGCGCTCGTGCGCGCCGGCAGCCTGCACGCCCAGCCCGACCACCCCAACAGTTAGTACCTGCAGTACAGTGCCACGAGGAATACCCTAGGGACGGGGATGTCTGATCCAGGGGAACAGCTCCCCCTGGGTACACCTATGTCCACTGTCACACATTACCATCCCACATTCCATCGTGTCTCTAACAGGGTCTCCCTGAGAGCGTCGGTGGCGCATTACGGAAAGCTATTTTATCACTTAATCACAAGACAATAATTTTATTATTTTTCAGACCATAAATTATGAAACTCAAATGAGTTATTTTTTTTAAACATTTTTATATCTGAAAATGTCATTAAGAAAGATAAGTTATCATAAGTAAATTCAATAGGTCTCAGAGACAAAGCTTCTACGGAGCGCATAAAATGATCACGTGACACGCTCGCCCATAGATTGTCCACTGGCCGAGTCTGCTTTTTCAAGGGCCGTTGCCCTTTTCTTAGTGTATCGTAGTGCGATTGTATAAAGTTTTGTCTCTGTGGGCGACTCATGTAGTAAATGTGCTCTGAGACTAACCATACAACATGTTTGGCAGAAAACGAGCAAGAATTGCGGGAGAGAGAAGAGTTTGCGAGGACGTGCTTCGAGACGCTGCTACAATTCTCTATGCTGGAGGATATGGACTCACTAGCCGGTGTTGAAAGTGAGTAAATAATGTTTTGATTATTTTTGTACGGTCAGCGTACAGTAATTTACCTTTGGACTCAATGTGTACAACCGTCCTAGATTTGAGTCTAGATTGATGACTAAACAGAAGCCTCGAGCCCAACTGTATTTGAGATAAACGTTTAGTTGCTACCGTAGCCATACCGGTGCACCTCACCAACAACATTTTTAAACATAACATTTTTGATATAACATTTTAACGTAACATTTTTTAGTTTAAATAACATTTAATTACCTAAGTGAAATAAGTGAATATAGTATTATAATTTTTACATAATTTCAACCATCTTTATTTTGGTCCGTCAACTGAACCGATCTAACATTCTTGCAGAGCATAGGGCTCATTGGTCCTTCGAGTAAACAATATCAAAACCAGTACCCAGTTAATATTTAATATTTCAAAAAAAAATTTAATTAAGGTATATTCGCAAATACATAATTCACAATTCCAAAACCAATCAAGTGATCGAGACATCTATATCTATACTATTATAAAACTGTAACAGGAAGTTTGTCTGTACATTGAAGATATTAACAAAAAAATAGTTACGATATGGTTTTTAGGTGTCCCTGATTCCATTTCACCAATTTTTAGATTTTTTGTCTGTCTGTTTGTTTGAACGAGTATCGCGCAAAAACTACTGAACCGATTTTGATGAAACTTTTTTTGTTTGATAGCTTATGATCGGACTTAAAATCTGGTATATAATTTGTGCGGACGAAGTCGCGGGTTAACGCTCGTAGAAAATAAAGCCACAAAGACACCACATTCTACAACTAAACGAAAATGAAAGAGTCATCAGTTGGTGCGGAGAATTTTCGAGGATTAGCAATCTCTAATCAATTCAATGACATAATTGCAGAAAAGATACAAGATTGGTGGTTCAATTCAAACTCAAAAATCTTAATTCAAATGAGCCCCCTCCTCATTTGAATAAAGATTTTTGAGTTTATATCAAATCCCAATATTGACGAAGTGATAGAGAAGACACCTACAAGATGATATTTATGTACTCTCCCAGCTAACTAAACTAACCCAAAATCTTACCAGAGTCAGGGTGGCCTGTAAAAATGCGCTGTACAATTAGACCTTGTGTCTACTGTCAGCATTGCCTTATTCTAATTGTAGTGTACTTATGTCTATTTTCTGCTTTCTCATATTTTTTTAATAAAAATTTTAATTCTTTATTAAGTAGATTAAATAAAATAATAAATAATAATGAAAGACGTTTATTCAACCACACTTACAGTTACAAAAGTAGGTACAATATTTAAAAAAAAAAATAACTAGAAGTTACACATTTTTGCAAGTGCAGTAGAACAGGATAGAGTCTCAGCATTACTGCTGTTTTTCAGTCTCTTCCTTACGACTCAACTGCCCGAAATTGCCCGAACGGACTACTTAATAACTAACATATTAAAAATTAAAAATGTTTACACAATACAAATCGTAGGTAGTGTAGTATTTTTTATACTAATATAACTGTAACTATACGAGCGTTAACCCGCGACTTCGTCCGCACAAATTATATACCATATTTTAAGTCAGATCATAAGCTATCAAACAAAAAAAGTTTCATCAAAATCGGTTCAGTACTTTTTGCGTGATGCTCGTTCAAACAAACAAACACACAAACAAACAGACAGACAAAAAATCCAAAAATTGGTGAAATGGAATCAGGGACACCTAAAAACCATATCTTAACTTTTCTTTTGTTAATGTCTTCAATGTACAGACAAACTTCCTGTTACAGTTTTATAATAGTATAGATATAATTATGCAGTGATATGTTGTAAAGTATATTAAGCAGTCATGTGTTGTAAAGTTTATACTGGAAATGAAATATTTTCTATTCTATTCTATTTTAAATTGATGGTCTGATCATCCCGTTAAAAACCTTCATCATATTAAGAAGGGCCCTACAGAAATATTTTATTTTAATACTAATAATTTTGCAGATGAAACGGATCCGTTAGCAATAGTAGGTCTACTGGACAGGTTCCAGGAGGTGATATCTAGGTACGCGACAGACGATGACAATGCA
Source organism: Agonopterix arenella (assembly GCA_927399405.1). Taxonomy (NCBI): domain Eukaryota; kingdom Metazoa; phylum Arthropoda; class Insecta; order Lepidoptera; family Depressariidae; genus Agonopterix; species Agonopterix arenella. Next base: position 10,393,826 of record OV656714.1, read on the forward strand.
GAGCCTTTACCGAGGTGAGTTGTACATAATTTTAGTTTAATTTTCAGGGTTGACCCACATCTGTCAGCACGGAATCAAATTTTTCAAGATCAATTATTATGAATGACCATAAATGTTGTGTCAATACAATGTGTTTCAAAAATACAAATAAACATTTAAGGGCGTGGTTATAACCATCAAACTGAACAACTTTCACCCGAATTACTTTAAAGTACGAGTGAATAGGCACCTTCTGGGTAAGCTCGCTACATCTTCGACCCCATCTTTGTCCTGAGGACTGGATTGAGGTCAAGAGCAAACCCATTTGGAATTTAAAAAAAATGGGAGCAATATCGAAATCGCGAAAAAAAATCTGATGTTCTATCATCATCGTCATATCAGCCGATAGACGTCCACTGTTGGACCCTTCCCGAAAAAGGAGATATTACTTTCATACTAAAGTACTGATCTACTCGAGCTAAATATATGGGACAAAAGATTTTTTTCCGCGATTTCGATGTTGGTCCCATAGTGAAAGTTGTTCAGTTTGATGGTCTCAACAAACCCCTTAAAAGTTTTAAATGTTTATTTTTACTTCTGTAACACCCTGTATAAATAAAATGTTGTTGGCAGGCATCAACTATCAGAAATATCGTTTGTACTAAAAGCGATAGCAACATTAACGGAATCAATGAAGAAAGCACCCCCGGGGAAGGTTGATTCGACGGCGTGGCAGAAATTAATAGGTAAATATTTCTTACTACTATAATAGAACAGAAAACAAACTAATTCCGCTGTAGCCCAGTCATTTTACGGAGTTTTGTTAGGCGGGGTAGGGAGTAATTATTAATTGTAGTTTTAAACTGTACCCGGCACCAATTAGTGACAAAAAGACTATCTTAAAGTTTACAAGTCTTATTAGATATAGGAAAGTACAAAATCCAAATCTGCAACACGCTTCGTCCAAAATGGCAACACGCCCGTATCTGCAACATGCTTCGTCAAAATTTATCCAAAAAAATAATAATTAAATAAACAGGATACCAATCAGCAACATGCTTCGTCAAAACTTAAACCTATACACTCCAAATCTGCAACAAGCTTCGTCAACATGAAGACTATCGCACACTCAAAGGCCCAGCCCCACGCAACCCCGGCTCCATGGTCCCCATGACACTAGCGGCATTTCCCCTTTGGATGGTCAAAGACAACCTCTGCACCAAAAACGCGCCAGAGCGTGGGTCACCACCCTTAGCTCTCAACCGCCGCCCAATCTCCTGCACAAAAATTTTGGCATCATTACCCCAAGGACCCGCAGTCTCAAACGCGACCGGAACGAAGTCGTAAGCCAAAGCCAAATTACTGTACCAAGACCTCTTGTGTCTTGCCGCAAAAAAACAAAAAAAACATATCTTAAAACATATTTTTAAAAAAATCGCTACTTATTTATGTTTATGTTTATTGAAGTAATCAACAGCGTTAAAAACCAATTGTACAATGAAATAGTAAGCTTAGAATAAGGCCAATAATAGATTACTCTAAATTAAAAAGGTAAAGCAATCGTGGCAAAACAAATAACAAAAACATGCAGGCTTACGGATCTTTCGGAGTACATTACTACGCAATATAGAAATCAAAATTGTGTGTCCCAGAAGGCTTTTAAATTAATAATATTAATGCACTCATTTGACTTAGATTTAACAATATAAATTATTTTTGAGCAATAAAATAGTCAATGAAATTTAAAAAATAAGGTATTTATTAGAAAATACTAACGTATTTTTAAAACCTTATAAGAGGAGAAAAATATTAACACCATGTTTGAAGTAGGTATAATGGTAAAGCCTTAATATGTGCAAAAAAAATTTACCATCAGGTTGTTTAGAACAAGATGATAACAAATTTTTTTTGGAAATTGGAACTGTTGCTGACGTGATTTTTTTTTAATTTTGGCACATTTCTAGGCTCAAATTGGCTCTTCAATATTATACCGAAAAAAAATATTAATTAGTCCCGACTCAATGACTGGGCTACTGGCTCAATACACCCAAAGTGAACCTTGGCCAGTATTATTGGCTCATATAATTTTGTACGAACTGGAAGCAAACCCTATAAATAAAATATGTTATTACTATTCTCATGGCTTTCCATTCCTGCGTAGATTACAAATTTATGTCTATGGTTTTTAGCCCTAGGGGTCAGTTCGATTAATCCCGGGATTCATATGATAGATAAATAGATAAACAATTCAAGTTCCTTTGTAACTACTTATTACATTTTGTAATTGTTAATTGTAATTAGTCAATTAATGTTTTGGTCACGATTATAAATATATGCTTTTCGAAAGTAAATAATGATTGCATTAGCCATATTTTATAACATTATAAATAATTATTTATAATCGAAAAAAGTACATATTTATAGTCGTAACCAAAAAAGTTATTGAGTAATTCCAATGAAAAATTACAAAATGTAATTAGTAGTTATAGTGCGCTTGGTGATTTTGACAGATCGTTTTAGACCAGGCATGTCAAACTTGCGGCCCGCAGTGCATGTTCTTGCGGCCCGGTTCAATTGTAAGAACAGGTTTCCGGTGCGGCTCGAGAGCGTGCAGACTTGGACGTAGGTCCTTAGATTCTAAATTTTTTAGATGTTATTCTTAGATGTTAAATGTTAATGTAAAATCTTGTATATTTTTAGTGTATCATATGCAAGGTGAAATTGGTATCGTTAGCATCCTTTTAAACTAAGAGTCTACCCTTCAAACTTAGTCGGGGAAATCTACGGATTTTTGTATGGAGTAGGTTGCATTAATTGCACTTTTGGCGATAATTTGGAATATAGTAGATTCATACCTGAAAAACATACATTCTCAATAATCCCCGATTTCTTAGTGTGTATTACTGAATAACTAAGACAATTACAAATCATTAAATTTAGGTAGGAACCAAAAATGGAAAACTGGTGGTTTTATACAGGACGGCTTCGTTTAATACGTTTTACTTATAACAATAATAATCCCCGGTTAATATCTTAAATTTGAGTAGATATTAAATATTTTGTCAGGTTTCCAAAATTATAACCTCAAAACTTAATTATTTAACGTTTGACTGTACACATTAAATTTGCCTTGTGATAATTAACTGTCTCTTTTGCTGGTATGCAGGAAGAAATATCTTTAGAAATAAGCTTGCCCTTTGTACATTTATATAGATTTTAAGGTATTTCTCAGGGTCCTCAGCCTACATAACCACGAAATATCGACAAAAGTGTTACAAACTAACAGTAATATTAGTTCAAACACAATTTACTAAAGTGTCTTTAATGCAATCTCAAACCATATTTTTCCTAGACTAACTGAACAACTTTTACTATTGGAGCAAATCGATCGGACCAAAAAGAAATCAGCTCTTATGCCAATCTTTTATGGCATGAGATTCTGTTAGAGCTAAACTAGAGTAATAGCAAGGTTGTTATCGTGCAGGTCTCTACCCGTCGCTCGTCCGTCTGGCAGCGTCGGCGCACTGTGCGGGCGCGGGCGCGGCGCTGCGCGAGGCGCTGCTGCAGTACGGGTCGCTGCTCGCCGCGCCGGCGCCGCTCTAGCGCCGCGTGCTCTACACCATACACATATAGAGCACGAGACTGTAGTCTACGGTGAGCGCTTTTAGTTGTAGTGCTATTTTTTTTTAATCGGGCTTAGGCCCACCACACATTCCCACCGCTGTAACTCCAGAAAGCCAGGATCAACAGCGGCGACCATTCACAACACTGGACAATGAAGTCCAGCGAGCCCGGGGATGACTCTAATCTGTCTTGGAACCCGCAATGAATTAATCAAAGAAGATAGGAGGAGTAGGAAAACGAAATATCCGACTTCCCTCCATTGCAAACGGGAGACAGAAATAAGAAGGAAAAAAAAACATGGCTATTAGAGAGCCAATTCCAGAGATCATTTATGGCAGTGTTGAAGACACTACCACAAAAGCACCAAAAATACAAAATAAAACAATAGGAACCTGAAACTATGACCTATTTTGCTTCCAGTAATAAGTATGGCAAAAACATCTGAACCCACGGAAGTTATCCCTTGGCGCAACAAGATCCATGTAGTGGCATGGCATATCGATTTATTCGTGCTTGTTGTCGTATGTGGAATATGCCTTGAATATTTGGCAACGCCCACTATTTATTATGTTTAACACCTTGTATAATTATATCTGTTTCAATGTTGTGACGTAATGGTACAATAAATGGGCGGTAGACTTTCACAACGGAGCCAACTTCGAAATCACGAAAAAAATTAATCTGTTCTATTTGGTTCTATATAAAACTGCAGTCGTCTTCATCATCATCATCATCATATCAGCCATTAAACGTCCACTACTGGACATAAGCCTCCCCCAAAATGGGAGGATTTGCCATAATCGCCACGCTTGGCAGGCGGGTTGGCGATCGCAGTTGGATTGAATGTGTGTACTCAGAGGATGCTGCTGCCCATCCTTCAGTAGATCCCTTAGTCGCCTTTTACGACACCCACGAAAGGAAAAGGGATGGTGCTATTCTTAGCCGACACCACACGTCACAAAAAACTGCAGTGCCTACTCAAAAAGACTGAAAGGCAAACTGGACTGACTAAAAATGAGTATGAGTAAAAGTTGTATGGAGAAAAATTGTATTTTTTTTTATGAGCCAGTAATAAAACTTACATAGGTTTTTAGAGGACCTTTCAAAATACATTAAAAAACTTCACATTCATTCCTAGGCCGCATCGGAGCTGTGTTATTAAGGTACACATAACTTCTAAGGTTGTACAGAAGAAATCGCTTTTTAGCGCTAAGACCGCCTTGTTTTGTATCTTCTGTATTTCTTTACTGTATATTTCTCTGAGTAGGTAATATGTTTCTATTGATTGGTTGAAAATGAGTTGATTCTTAAAGGTTTTGGTTTCATGACCCTTTAGAGGGACTAGTTACGAATGTAATTCTACTAACAAACATTTTTGCCACTTTTTGCGGGGGGCGAGGTAACATGAAATCCGCAACTTTGGATTTCATCCCCATCATCCATCAACTTTAGATTCTAATTTTGAACGTTAAAAATCATGAAACGTAGTCTCGTGTGACAAATGTTCTAAGTTCGAAATTATTGTTTCGCAATTATAGGCTGTCTTGTTTAGTGATAAGGTATAAAATTGAATGTAAATGTACATGATTAATTGATCTTATACCGTGGCAGAGGGGAAATGCTACCGCAAGGCTAGTCCTTACAATAAATAGTCAAAGCTCAGCTCCTATGCGAGCTAGGCCATAAGGGTTTATTACAAAATATGTTTGTTTTCAATGGTACTATAATTATACAATACTGTCATTGGTGGCCGCGAATGTTTAAAAAATGAGAATACTTTTACTCATACCCTTTAATCATGTATGTTATTTTCCTTACTCATAATTATCTTGTTGTCAACAGAGACTTCACTCGGTTAGAAACAAAGAATAGACGTCGCTACGTGCGGTGGAAGCCTGTAGAGTTATGATTCAGGATATCATCTCATTCATTTGTGTAATTATAATTAAACTCGTGTCGAATATTATTATTCGATAAACACTTCATAGGGTGCTGTCATATTGAACGATTTTGTTATGTCGTCTGTTCTTTTTCCCAATGTTTTCCCGATTCTCTCCGCGATTTGAGAGTCAACTCGAGCTCTGGGTTCGGTAGCCCAGTTGACGATCTTTTGTTAATTTTATTTTGTCGACTGGGCACCTTAGAGGCTGAATCCTTTAAACTGGGTACACATTTAGTTGCCGCTTTGACTACTTATATAAGGTCTAACAAAATTAGCTGAAACTATTTTAAGGGGATGATCAGACAATCAAACTGAACAACTTTCTCTATGGGACCAATATCTAAATCGCGATAAAAAATCAGCTGTTCCATACAATCGTACCCGACCTAAATGTATGGGACAGCAGATTTTTTTTCGCGATTTCGATATTGGTCCCATATAGAAAGTTGCTCAGTTTGATGGTCCCTTAAAGTAGTTTCACTTAATTTTGTTAGACCTTATAATATGGACTAGTTATGCGTGTAATTCTACTAACAAACATTTCTGCCACTTTTTGTGAGGGGCGAGATAACATGAAATCCGCAACTTTGGATTTTATTCCCCATAACTTTAGATTCTAATTTTGAATGTTAAAAATCATGAAAAGTAGTCTCGTGTGAACCCCAAACGTCATAAGTTCGTAGTTATTGTTTTGCAATTATAGGATGTCTCGTTCGTTTAGTGATTAGATATAAAATTGAATGTAAATGCACATGATCAATTGTTCTTATACCGTGGTAGAAGGGAAATGCTACCGCAAGGCTAGTCCTTATAATAAATAGTCAAAATGTACAAGAGATAAGCATGTGCGATACTGAGCGAGTGCGAGCGAGACTTGATACGCCATTGTCTACATTTTCCGCCACGCTTCCTATCAAGCGGGGGTGAGGTTGAAATTGATGAAGGGCAGAGAGTATCCGTGTATTTAGTATTAGAATATTCTTTCTCATACTGTGACCATAGTACTGTGACTAAATGTTACAGTATTGTTCAGTACGGCAGCATCCTATGTAGTATTCTAAAGTGTAAAACATTCCCAGTTGTTTTTTATCAAGAAATGAGTATTTTATTATAATTCGTTGTTTTCTTTATTGATATAATTTGTACATAATGAAATGTTTGTACCTATTTGTGTTTGTAATAATTATCATGATACTAAAATGACATTATTATAGAAAACTGTGTGTCAAAGAAAATACACTGATATGTTAATAAAATATAGAAAGAAAATAAATTGATATTTAGGAATGCACCACTGTGAAGCTGTTTGCGCCTTAAGAACCCTCTTAACCGAGCCTGTTGTGCTGCCCTCAGTCGTATTTTTTTCATTTCTAATCATTTAAGCAGCTACGAGCCTTACCCTTTTTCGTGATCCCTAAAAATCTAATCGGGAGGCTTTGAATAAGTATAACTATACAGAGGCAATCAAAACATGGAGAAATGCTCCTGGCCTAAATCACTCCAAGCAGTTATCAAAGGGTATAATCGTAAACATACGAACAGCTTACTAGCTCTTAAAAAAGACAACTTATGTACAATAGTGAGATCACTCACAGGTCACTGCAAATTAAACAAACACATGCACACCTTGAAACTAAGCGACTCCACCTGCTGCAGGTTCTGCGGAGAGGACATGGAAACTCCCCTACACATTCTCTGCGATTGTGGTCCATTAATGTACAAACGAAGTATTCATCTTGGCAGACAGGTACTGGCTCCAGATGAGATACAAGAACTCCCTGTTAAAAACCTACTGCGATACCTAACTGCTGTAGGGATTAATAGGGAACTGTAGAAGGTTCACAAAAGATCAGCGATGGTCGAAGTGGCACAGACGCAAATCTGTTAAGGTCCCAATCACCCAATAATAACTACAAGCATAAAACATAATAATCCGTAATGTTTCGATAAATTGAAAGCCAACCAGGACTCCAATGTGACATTCTTATTTTTTGGAAATGTTGTTAAATTGTTTAGAAATAAAAAAAATAGATTGAGGGCAACACAATAGGCTCGGTGCCTTATTAACATTCAATATTATTGTATTTTCTCTGGTATTTTAAACAAAATTACTTGTACACTTTTTAATAGATATAAATCTACAATTTCCAAACAATATCATATTACAATATATACTAATTCGATAACATTATTAAACAAATAATAATTTGTTTCTCTCACTTACAATATAAGCTGAATTCTGAAATGTGTGACTCGTTGATAGTTTATGAGGGGAATATAGAAGTTATTATTGTACTGCCTGCAGAAATCTTGAGCGAAGTAAGCATGAAAAATTTCTAGCTTGCTTCGCTCGCTCCAAAGTTTTTACTTTCAATGTTAAATAATAAAAAAACCCGTTAGAGTTTCGGCCGAACCTGATTCCTAGTACTTACCGAGTAAGGACGATCTCACTGCGCTCGCTTCGTGTCATTAAACATTACTTAGATAGGTACTGCTTCTGTCTTCTTCTTTTTATCGTGTGGGCAGAGCCCTGGTGTCAGAGTTTATTCAGACCGCCTTACGGCCTCTGACGTGGTTTTTATGTAACGACTACTACCACCGGAGATAGTAGCCGAGACCAACGACTTAACGTGCCATCCAAAGCACGGAATCATTTTTCTTTTCAGACAATCAGGTGATTCAGCCTGCAATGTCCTAACCAACTGGGGAAAAACGCACAAAGTGACATTTCACTAGGTGTCCCCCGTGGGAATCGAACCCACGACCTCCGTGTCGGTAGCCAATGCTCTTATCTATTAGACCACGGAGGCAATTTGTATTGCTTCTGTAAAATGTCATAATTAACGAATTTATGTTTATTGTCAAAGCAATAATTTTTGGCATCAGTTTACTTTCAATTACAGTAAATTTTGAATTGATTTACTTTTGAAAAATTATATCAGATTTCCCCGAGAATTCCCCTGAAAGTCATGCATTTCCGAATTCTTATGTCATCGTCAATCAATTAACAAATAAATAGATAAAATAAAAGCAATGCATGTAGTATGTTGACAAATAAAACGTAGGTAGTTATTATTAAAATTTAGAGACACTGCAATCAGTGGTTTTGTATTGAAGTTTGTATTGTTTTGCAATTTTAGGGCAGTTACCTTTAAGGGTTTACACGAGTGACTTGATTAATTATTAATAACCTGTCGGGCCATTGTTTTATGCCCGATCGATCGATATAGTTTCGGTGTTTTTCGACTGTTTGTTCGTCTGGTTCCTAATATTAAATTGAAGATAGTATCGCCAGGAGGCTGACCGTGCGAAATTAATATCCACTGAAGTGTCACTGAACCGCTACACAACGTTTTGCCCATTCGGTACCGCATTCGGTACATGAAACGGTGTTACATTGATCCCGCGCATTGGGAAAAGCTTGCATCCCAACGCCAGGAGTGGAGGTCCTTTGTCAGAGACAAAGTTTTTGACTTTGAGGCACTCCGGCGTTCTGAGCTTGATGCCAAGCGCGATATATTGAAGGCCCGCCCACCGGCGACCATCAATTATAATTATGAGAATGGTCCTAACGTGCTCTCATTGTGCACGTACATTCGCAAAAAAAATCGGCTATATAAGTCATATTAGGGCGCACGAACGCCAACAATGAAGGGATCAGAGACAGTCGCCGTAGCCGAAATCAGCTAGGAGTAGCATCATCAATAACTTGACAGCAATTTAAGTCTGAACTCGATCGCACTGGACTCGTTACCGCTGTAAATCGCATAGTAAGTAGCGGTAGTAGTCAAGTTTAGCATTATACTAAATGATTGATTGATGATGCTGCAATGAATCGACAGTGGATAACAACCAAAACTGAATCTTAACTGAATTCATAACAAACGTCAATGTTTTGAATTACCGCGATCAGCCCCCTATTACTAACAACGAACGTCACATTTTTCCTTTAAAATTTCTATATTTACCTTTACCTTTAATTTAATAATAATATGTAATGAATAAAAAATTATTAATGAAATTTAATATTAAAAATTAATTATTGAGACAGTTTTGTGGTTTTATCGATCTTTGTCGCTTTCCCGCAACCAGCGTGCTTGACCTATTGTAAGGCACGCAATATGTACATTACAATTTCAAATATTATTGATTTTTAAACATGTTTGGAAGAGTGCGGGTTCAAGTCCCGCCCGAGACAAATTTTTCAATCTTTAATTTGATGTACATTACAGTATGTAGACATGTGTGTAAAGTGTTTAGTTTTCCAATGTATCGTTTAGTTACCACTTTAGACTTAAAATTAAGTTGTCTATCCTCGTGTACACTCGTTCTAATTTAGAGTTGCAAGAAGTATGTAAGTTAGATTACATTGTGATTGCCAAAATCTTTTGTGAAAGTCACTTTAATTTTTTTTATATCATACTCCATCGTAACGAAGTATTGCAATGTGACATTCTTACTTGGAAATGTTGGAATTATACAGCATTTCCAAGAAAAAACTAAAATAAAATACGATCGAGGCAGCACTCGGTGCCCCCTTAACAATAAGAAATGAAATTGTGTTTACAGTCAATAAGATTTTGGCGATCACCAACGGCTATTATTTATATGAAAATAAACCTTATCCTTATGAAATAAAGAATACAATAGTTTGTATAACATTTCCATCACATTTCTTATGCTGCCTCCACACGCTTGCGCGAACTTAGGCGAGCTCGCTGTTCATTGACTCGTCTGAAAAGCGATTGGTACAAGTTTACTTTATAGAAGCTTTGATGTAGGAGTGCTCCGTCACTTACGTTTGGGTGAATGTCCCAAGCAGAAAAATTTCACGGCGCTGCTGAAATCGGTAGTGCAGAAGGCTTATATTTTGTTGTGTTATTTTTTTCTGGACAGAAAATGTAGTCCTCTACCTCGGGCAACATTAACATTAAGCTAAGAATCTTATTTATAATATAAAAAAAACGTAAAGGCCCGTTTTATCATCACGGTGGTTTGTCCGCAACACCTTTTGATTATTAATTGTCTTGCAACTCGAAAACTATTTATTATTTAGACTAATGTCTACCGTAACTTAATTGGCAGATAAATGTAATATCAAAAAAAGGCATCATTGCTGAGATAACTATCCTGCCAAAGTTCTGACACGTATACATACATCTGTCCTGCGGAACAGTATCATTCCAGTGGACATAAAGTTTATCTGGAATAGCTCTGTCCAGAATGCGTTTATGCGTCCCATTCCTCGCTTGAATCTTCGATTAGTCATGCTCTAGAGACGCAGGCGCAACAGTCGCATCATGGTCCAGCTTCACACAAAAAACGAAAGAAAGTCATTTCGGTGGTAAGGGGACAAAAAAATCATCATTTGGTGGATGCTTTTCATTTCGGTGGCTTTTAAAATAACAAAATAATTTTTCTCAGTAACTATTTATGATCTTTTGTGCCCGCTAACACACATACAATTAAATAATATATATAAATTTTATGTTAAAGTTAAAAAACATTAAAATAAAAAATCTCACCGAAATGAGACAAAAATCACGATTGTTGAAATTGACCCGTTTGACAGCTTCGATAAGTACAGGTACAAACTGTCGCGCATTGACATAAGGCGCATTTTAGTTGGTCGTTCCTAAAGTTCAAAGTTCGAAATTATTGAATATAATCTGTGGTACAGCAGCGGGCTCGCTTAACACGTTCGCGGACAGTGACCTGCTATAGCAGTGATAACAATAAAAGTTCTATTGTGTCTCGTTCAGTGTCCGCGAAAGTTTTAAGGCCGCGCGAGCGTGTAGTGGTAGCATAATGTGCAATGTATAGTACGGTAGCCATATTGATTAGCTTTATCTATTAGTTTATTTACAGAAATGATCTTTTAGCTCGATAACAGTAAAGTTGTTATACATTTTTTATTTGTAATTATTTATTTACGAAGTTCTATTAAAAGTTCAAAGAATAAATCGTATTTTCCAATGTTTTCCTTAACAGCTGTGTTATTAACAGGGGCCAATCGCGTTAAATAAATGTCCATTGTATCGTCACTAAACCATTACCGAATCGCTACTTTTTGCAAATTCGTAACTCGTTCGCCATTGATTCGTTACTACTGTCTACCAAGTTGTAAATAATTCAAGTTTAGCGCGATATCAAATTGCGCACAACTGAATCGACACTGGATCATATGCAACTGGATCTTAAGGTGGTAGCAGAGGGGTCAATTTTAAACAAAACATTGACGCACAATACGCGTATACGGTATTGCCGCGTCTCAGATAACATTGCAATTTATAAAATAATTACGAAGATATAAAGCTTTGAAATTTTGCGCGAAATAATGCGTCAAAAATATAGTCTAACTTCGTATGGATCGCGCTAGAGAGCATATCTTCTTAACTGAATTTACTTAATAATGCGAACGAACGTCAATATTTTAAATTACTTCGATCGGCTCCCGTTATTTTAAGGAAGTCCACAACTTTTATTTTTCCATACGGACAAATACAGCATAGCTCAGGGAGCGATTATTACAGACAAAAAGCACGTAACCAGACTTTGGTTTCAACATTTAATTGACATTTAATTTTCGGGGGGGATATTCATAGAAAAACAATGAAAAAGTAAGTGCTGTAATCACTTTTCCAGTGCCCAACTCAAATTATAGCCTATACGATTAGTTAGTGCAGATTACCGATTTTTGTCTTTTGTTTTTTTGTGGCGGGCCTAAATGTTTGACCAAGGTAGCCTTAGGGTGAAGCCAAACGAGCGTAATTTTGTGAGTTGTACTCGCGTATTTTGAGTCCGTTCATGTAAAGGCTGACGTCGTAGACAATGCATTCCCGGATTTTATATGAAACGGACTCAAAATACGCGACTCACAACTCACATTACGCTCGTTTGGCTTCACCCTTAGATGGCAACAGATTAAAAGTGAACGAGTAATGCCCACACACGTTGACATGAGCTCATTCATTGCTGGATAGCGCTGCTATTGCTATGCGATAAAGAATTCACAATTTGTGTGGGAGTAGGTACAGTCAGCCGGCATCAAATGTGAAAACATGGTGAGCTAGCCTGCTAAAAGGAGTACTTTTAAATCCACACATTTTAATCATGTACGAAAAATTAACTATGGAAGTTTATACAATTTTCTTATACGAATAAGAAAGTAGAAATTGGAAAATAGCACTGCTGATATGAATCAGCCCTTCTCCATAGGACAGTTGAAAACTAATTAAATAATAGGTCGGGGAAAAGTTTCTTCGCATTTTTTAAGAAAATTCAAAACATTTTTTAATATAGTTTATTTACATTTAACTAAAGTATGTAGGTACCATTTTGTTCGATAACTTTTTGCCATCTTATAGGTAGGGACATGATCCCATTGCTATAGAAATTTTGGGGCTTCTGATCAAAATACCGCGACAAGTAGTTTTGGCAGTCCTCTCGTGATGTTAACCTGACACTGCCTAAAAAATTCTGAAGAGACCGAAACAGGTGGAAATCTGAAGGTGCAAGGTCAGGACTATACGGCGGATGCATTAACACCTCCCAGCTAAGCTCTCTTAATTTTTGCTGAGTGGCTAAAGATGTGTGAGGTCTAGCGTTATCATGATGAAAAACCACACCCCTTCTGTTGATTAATTCCGGCCGCTTTCTCTCTAATTCTTGCTTTAATCTCATCAGTTCGCAGTAGAGTTCAGAATCAATGGTCCTGCCTGGTGGTAACAGCCCATAATGAATAATGCCCTTCCAATCCCACCACCTTGTAGCGAGTTAACCCGGGTTTCGCCACAGCCTGTGAAGCCTGACCGGCCTTTGACCGCGACCTTTTTCGCACGTTCTTGTCGTACGTGATCCACTTTTCATCACCAGTTATCAGCTTCTTCAAAAATGGTTCGGTTTCATTACGTCATAATAAAGAATCACAAATGAGTACACGGTTCATTAGGTTTCTTTCAGTGAGCTCGTGAGGTACCCAAATATCAAGCTTTTTTGTGTACCCAGTTTTTTTCAAAAGTGCCAAAACTTTTTTGTGGTCAATTCCCTGTTCTACAGCTACGTCGTAACTACTGATATGCCGATCTTGCTCCACTTTTTCAAAAATGGCATCCATTTTATCCGTAATAGGGAATGCGAAGAAACTTTTTACCCAACCTAATACATATTACCCTCCTTCTTTTTGGCGAAAGCGTGAAAAAAGAAAATCATCGCTTTAAAAAGGAATAAGATAATTCAAATTTAGACAAAATTAGACACTCACAATTAGGATTTTGATAATTGATAGGTACATACCAATCTAAAACGTTTCCTTAACCGTTATAGGTTTACGGTTTAGTAGTGCATTGACTCGGCTGCGATAAATGTGGACCAGAGTCGAGACTGCCGACAGTTAAAATTAACCACTGGGTCGTTGCACCCTAACCTTACACTCATTTAAATATAACTTGACTCCCCCACTATACTAAACCATTCTTGAAAAGGGTTGTGTTTCTGAACATCAGAAGTTAGATGTTTTTTGTAGCTTTCTTGTGAGATGACAAATTATTGTAGGAGTCAATATTATTGTATGTAATGAAACACCTACTAGTAATGTACAAACAACTACGTATGTTTACAAATACTTATTTTCATTTTATGCGTTTAGAGTCTATCTTCGGTTTAAAACAATAATCATATCGAACACCTGCCAGGAATGCGATTTTTTATTCTCATTCGCTGAGCTCAGCAGTTGAAAATGTCAAAATAACTACGGAGATATGCATCTTTCTACTGCTGATTTGACATTCAAAAATCATACTCCAAGAGTGATTTTTGAATGTCAAATCAGCAGTAGAAAGGTGCATATTTCCATAATAATATTGACATTTTCAACTGCTGAGTTCAAAGAATGAATTTCATAAATCGCACTCCTGGAGTTTTTACCTGTACCCGGACCCAGAAGCGTCGGACACTGTGAGAAATTATTGTACTGCGTTCATGCAGTATACCTCTTCCCATCTATGTTATGTTTTGTTTTGCTAATCAGTGCTGAAAAAGTTCAGTGATTACATACTAAACACATCCTTAAATAACTGTAAGCTAATTACAAATCTGAATCAAAAGTACTCGCGAATCACATCTTGCCCTCATTAAATTTAGGTCTTGCACCGTCTCTGTCCAGGAGTGCGATTTTTGAATCTCATTCGCTGAGCTCAGCAGTTGAAAATATCAAAATTACTATGGAGATCTTTCTACTGCTGATTTGACTTTCAAAAATCGAACTCCTGAAGTATGATTTTTGAAAGACAAATTAGCACTAGAAAGATGCATATCTATATAGTTATTTTGACATTTTCAACTGTTGAAAATGTCAAAATAACTATAGAGATAGACAACGAATGAGATTCAAAAATCGCACAAAGCTCACGGCTATGCTTCCCAAAGGGGTAGTCAGAACACATTTACGCTACTCCAGGTTTTATTTGAATTTGACTTTCAATTGGCTTTTATCATTTAAATATGACACTACTACTAAGTATCTACTATAATCCGGTGACCTAATAAAATACGTATACACAACACACAGTGACCGCACGCAATGAGACAGTTAAACTTCGGATGCAGGACAGGATGCCCTTCTGTAGAGATAAAGACAAATGAAGATATGACATCACACCTTTATCGTAAGGTCTGAAGTCGGTTGGACCTGGCCTCGATCTTGTACTTATCTTGATAGCAAAGGATTATACAATACTTCATAAAGTGGACAAAGTCACTGGCATACCCAACTACCCGTAGTTGGGCGATCATAACTTCCTCAATTACTCTGACAACAGTTTTATGTTGAGTCGATAGCATGTCATAGAGTTTATCTTGTCTTGCCATCGTGGTGAAGGGAATTATGGGGATTCAGTAGGTATTCCGTCACTCGGGGAGGCTCTCTTTTGCTCGTATTCTGAGAACATTAATTATACTGTGTGTGTATTGCTCCTGACCGATTTCGGCCACAGCGACTGCTTCAACTCCGTTGTTGGCGTTGATGAGCTCTCATGTGGCTAAAATAGCTAATCTTCTTAGAGAACATCCTTTCCCATTGCGGGCACGTGAGCACGTCATTCTTATAGTGATATTGTATAGCCTCTGGTTGTCGGGCTTTAATTCATCACCTTTGTCATCTAGTTCTGATAGCCTACTCGCTTGAAAATCATAGATTTGACTGTTTACACGAGCTCTCCCTCCATGCTGGACGGATGGCCGCCAAATCCTCCCACTGCGTGGGGGACGGGGTTTTATGCCACACCTTTTCATTCATATGGTGCTATTGAACCTAATACAAAAGAAGAGTCAACTTACATGTCGATAAACCACTTTGGAATAACGACGTAGGTTTATCCAAAGTTTTCTTAGATAAATTATATAGGTACACTAGAGTTAACCCGCGACTTCGACCGCACAAATTTCATACCATAATAATAATTAAGTCATATTTAGTCATATTAATAAGTCATATTATAATTTCATATTAAGTCAGATCATAAGCTATCAAACAAAAAAAGTTTCATCAAAATCGGTTAAGTAGTTTTTGCGTGATGCTCGATCAAACAAACAAACAATCCAAAAATTTGTGATTTGGAATCAGGGGTCACCTAAAAACCAAATCGCTATTTTTTTTTTTAAATATCTTCAATGCCTGCCTTTTTGGAGAGTTGGCTAGAAGTTGCACACAATAGAGAGGATTGGAGAGTAAAAAGGGAGGCCTTTGCCCAGCAGTTGGACATTGAATAGGTTAAGTAAAAAGAAATCTTCAATGTACTTACAGACACACTTCTCGATAGATAGATAGAAATATGCGAATTAAAAGAGGAAAATTCTTGTTTATTTACCAATAGCTACTGAATTACGTCAGTATTCCTCGAAAACTTGTAAGCCTTGTTTGTTTAATTAATTAAATAGGGACGGTAATCATTTCCATTTATAGAATGTAGGTCATACATTTTATTCCTTTGCCGCCAACTGGTATACTGACAAGTATTTGTGGTATTTTACCTACCTAGTTACCTGGGTAAATCTTTAAATAAATTAGGTAAGTATATCCAACCCACTTCACGTCACACCAGTACCTACCTAAGTATTTTTAAAAATACAAAAAAAATTTTTTTTTTTATTACATTTTACTGTAATTTAATACTGTCGTCTCTATGTCTGTTTATCTATAAATCTGTTGAAGCGTTACGTTATTGATGTAGGTAGATATAGATACTTAGATCTAGATAGATCTATCTAGGCAGTATTAAATTACTTACAGACGGAGTTAACATGTGAGTACTTATAGATAGTATTAAATCGCGGCTACTAATAGACTATCTCTAATAAAAAAATCGTATTTGTATTTTATTCGTGACACCTACAAATTCTGTTATTTCACATGAACAAATTACATATCTTGAACACATGGATAGGTACAACTATTCTCTAACTATTTACTCGTAGGTACCTATTGTAGGTATTAGCAGACTACTTGATTGATTTTATTTAAATCTACTAGCGGGGCTAGTACGCCAAACCGCGATAGCGTGATATAGCGCTATCACGCGTCCGGTCTTTCTATTTGCGCGCGAACGAACGAGATAAAATACTAAATTGACAGAAGCCCCGCAGAATCAGATTTATAACAACGAAATTTTTCTGTACCTATGGTCTGCTTTAATAAATATTTGTCACTTAAGGTGGTTTCAGTCCATACAAACGTTTGACGCACAATACGCGTAGACGGAATTAATAAAAGTAATATTTTATATATGGAAAAATAGTTTAGAAAATCTAGTTGCCGCGTAACAAATAACATTTGCATTTTATAATATAATTACGAAGATATAAAGCTTTTAAAATTATATATGAAAAATTTCAAAGCTTTATATCTTCGTAATTATTTTATAAATTGCAAATGTTATTTGTTACGCGGCAACTAGATTTTCCAAACTATTTTTCCATATATACAAAGTTACTTATATTAATACCGTCTACGCGTATTGTGCGTCAAAGTTTTGTATAAAATTGACCCCTCTGCAACCACCTTAAACATTTTATCCCCTAAATGTAAAAATGCCTGACCCTTGCGTGATAAATATGCTATTAAGCTCAATATAATCTAATTACTTAGGTATACTTACCCTGACACATGCCTACATTATTAACAAACTCACGCAATTTCATTCGCAAGGGGAAACAGAAACCATTGACCCCTAACTTAATTAATACCTAATTTCCACTGGCTGGACTGGAGTGCGATTTTTGAATCTCATTCGCTGAGCTCAGTAGTTGAAAATGCCAAAATTACTATGGAGATATGCATCTTTCTACTGCTGATTTGACTTTCAAAAATCATACTTCAGGAGTGCGATTTTTGAAACTCATTCTTTGAACTCAGCAGTTGAAAATGTCAATATTACTATGGAAATATGCATCTTTCTACTGCTGATTTGACATTTAAAAATCATACTCCAAGAGTTTTAAGTCAAATCAGCAGTAGAAAGATGCGTGTCTCCATACATTTTCTATTGCTGAGTTCAACGTATGAGTTTCAAAAATCGCACTCCTGGAGTATGATTTTCAAGTCAAATCAGAGCATGATTTGACTTTTGAAAATCATACTCCAGGAGTGCGATTTTTGAAAGTCAAATCAGCAGTAGAAAGATGCGTATCTCCATACATTTTCAACTGCTGAGTTCAACGTATGAGATTCAAAAATCGCACTCCAGTAGGCCTAGCATGCCACCCCCGAGAAAACGATAAAAATCGAGATGTGCCTCCATCTTAATTCTTTTACGTAGCCCAGTAAGAGCGCGCATGACGTTTTTCTCGTTTAAACGCTTTGTCGTGGATGGCATGCTAGCCGTGCAGGAGTGCGATTTTTGAAACTCTTTCGTTGAACTCAGCAGACGTAATAAATGTCAACTTTACTATGGAGATATGCATCTTTCTACTGCTGATTTGACTTTCAAAAATCGCACTCCTTAATCATTATTCCTGGTCTGTTTCCCATACTGACTAGCACACCTACCTATTCCACTAAGCGTGATAGTAGGTACTTAGTTTATTAATAACTACTTGGAACCTCGATCAATAATGGTTTTACCGTTTTCGTTGCTATCCGTAATATCTACGTAACCTACCTACAGCTGGCAACGAAAATTTCTGCGTCGTTGCAGGATGTACCCACTTATCAATACAGCTGACGGTTTGTTAAGGTGGTTGCAGAGGGGTCATTTTTATACAAAACTTTGACGCACAATACGCGTAGACGGTATTAATATAAGTAACTTTGTATATATGAAAAATATCAAATATTATTGATTTTTAAACATGTTACAGCCATTTTGTGCTATTTCGAATCAAATTAAAGATTGAAAAATTTGTCGCGGGGGGACTTGAACCCGCACTTTTCCAAACCGGGGAACTGCATTATCCAATTTCGCCACCGAGCCCACTACCCAGAGAAAGAAATTTTCAATCTGTTGCGTCTGTTTAAAAATCAATCATATTTGTAATTGGAACAGGGTGTGTCATCTATATCGTATGAATTCCAGTTGTAATGCTGGACTTGCGGGTTGGTTAGTTTGTAATAACTACCAGTAGATGGCGCTCACGTCCCCTTAAGACGCAACAGATTGAAAATTTCGTTCTCTGGGTAGTGGGCTCGGTGGCGAAATTGGATAACGCAGTTCCCCGGTTTGGTAAAGTGCGGGTTCAAGTCCCGCCCGCGACAAATTTTTCAATCTTTAATTTAATTCAAAATAGCACAACATGGCTGTAACATGTTTAAAAATCAATAATATTTGAAATTGGAACAGGGTGTGTCATCTATATCGTATGAATTCCAGTGGTAATGCTGGACCTGCGGGTTGGTTAGTTTGTAATAACTACCAGTAGATGGCGCTCACGTCCCCTTAAGACGCAACAGATTGAAAATTTCGTTCTCTGGGTAGTGGGCTTGGTGGCGAAATTGGATAACGCAGTTCCCCGGTTTGGAAAACTGCGAGTTCAAGTCCCGCCCGAGACAAATTTTTCAATCTTTAATTTGATATGAAAAATAGTTTAGAAAATCTAGATGCCGCGTAACAAATAACATTTGCAATTTATAAAATAATTACAAATTTATAAATTTTTCATACACAATTTTAAAAGCTTTATATCTTCGTAATTATATTATAAATTGCAAATGTTATTTGTTAGCCTACCTCAGGAAACGCGAAAAAAAATCAGCTGTCCCATTCAAAACTGCCGTACAGCCTACCCGACTCAAATGAAACAGCAGATTTTTTTTCGCGTTTCCTGAGGTGGGCTCCATATTCCATAGTGGAAGTTGTTCAGTTTGATGGTTCGAGTTCACCGTTTCAGTTTGCGGAGGGCTGTCCCTTTCACCCTGTATACCTATACACCACTAGTTTTTAATTACTAAAATTAAACTACACAATTTTTCCTAAGGAATATGGGTCGAAAATCGAGTATTTTTTTTGGACCTCCCATAGAAAATCAATCTGCTGATCCGCACTTTTGTATGGAAGGTCAAAAAAAATTCTCATTTTTCAACCCACGTTCCTTAGGGAAAGTTGTTTAGCTTCATTGTCTGAATCCAAAGAAATACAAACATCCATCCAGTATAAATATTTGCTTCTTACGGGATTCGAACCCGCGACTCATGGATCAGCAGACAGGTTTACTAGTTTACTATCAACTGAGCTATCGGGCCGTCAAAATGATATATTCGATTCCTATGCGATCGTAATTTTATACTCATTTACAGACTCGAAACTGAATGGCGCAAATGCACAATCCAGTCCCCAGTCGATACTATATAAAGTCATTCAACAGACCTCCAAATAAGGCCCACGAGTCGCAATGATGTCACTTTACGCCCACATTTAAATATGAAAGACGACCGGTCTTCGAGCGCGGTCGTATTGCTTTCAATCTTGTTTGTATGCGCGTAGGAATTACGTCAAGGATGCCATTTTAGTGTAGGCGACTGTACTTAGTCGACAACATAATGAATGACGTCACAACATCGCCTGATAGGGAGAGTGGAAATTGATATATCTCCAAATTGCATGCTTGCATTTGCTCACGAGTACTCACGACTTTATTCCCCTGGGGGTTAGTCTCTAAAACTCAGAACATCCATCATTTATAGCTCCAAATTGCTGGCACCAAACAGTGGCGTAGTTAGGCGTGGGCGAAGTGGGCCCTCGCCCAAGGCCTCGCACTTAAGGGCCTATGTCGAAAAATAATTGAGGCGAAATGGGCGTGTGATAGCTTATATTACTGCCTGATGTGCGAGAAAGAAATGGGGCGGCGCGCGCGCCTGAAACGACGCAAGCGTAAAACAAACTTTATTTAATTGTGATTGTACTATTTATGTAAGTTCAATTCTGCTCTAATCAAATTATATAAAAAATCAATCTCTTTTTTTTAAATTAAGTCGCGTGTTTCTATTATTCACCGTTTAGCAGTTCCAAGCGTTTAGCGATAAAGACGGAGGCTACTTTGGCTTGTTTTTCTATCGAGAAAATGTGTCTTAATCGTGTTTAGGCTCTAATCAAAACTTCAATTATATGTTCAATTTACACATATCCGTAAATCATACTCCTAATGTTAGTACTCCATGATATATGACGCTTTGAAAAACATATTCTCATATTCACATATCCTCTTAAAGATGCCACCAGACTTAAAATCCTCGTTTATTTTTAAATTAAATAAAAACTTAAAAATATTGACCACACCCGTCACGGACTGGCACCAAACACAGCTAAGATTTGCAAAACGTTACTTAACAGTGAAGGTGGTAAACGTTTTGAAAAAAGGGAGGATTTCAAAAATTCTAGAAGTACGTAGTTCAGAATAAGATAGGTAGGTTATTCGTCTGTTTCAAATGAAATTATATCAATGAAATTTCTAGTATTTAAACGATTTTATTTTCCTATAGGACTTAGCCGAAGAACATTATGATTGTTTGAGCCGAAGAACATTACTTTTGTAAAAAATTAAATCACTCAAGTTAAAAATAAAACTTTTTTTTTATATTATATGCTTTTCAATATTCTCCCACCGAGCATTTATATTTTTTCACTATTATGGAGTATGTATGTCGAGTCAAAGAATGTTGGGTAAGATGGTAAGATAGATTTATTTATATCTTGGGAACGAAACGAAAGAAAAGGCACGAAAAGGGGCCTCGCAGATTATGCGACCTTGCCCACGTCTTTATTAGTCCACGTTACGCCACTGGCACCAAATCATACTGAGCCAGTATAACTTCACTTCAGTATTCTAGGTACTCACCTACTGAAGTTGGTTCTCAAAAAAGCCATCCTTAAATAAGTATGTAAACTTAGACAGCGCGATAACGTGAAGATTAAATTAAACTTCATAACATTGCTAGCATGAATTAGTAATCAGCCTATGTACGTCCCACTGCAGGGCTGCCCTGGGTACAGTAGGCCTGCCCTCATGGAGGGTGTATGGGCATTAGTCCACCACACGTGTGCCCAATGCGGATTGTTAGACTTCACATATGCATCAGAATTTCTGCTTCAGCGTATGCAGGTTTTGTCACGATGTTTTCCTTTACCATTTGAGAGCATTCTGTATTACACACATAAGTTAGAAAAACTCATTGGTACTGCTCACTCAGTGCATGTCGTCCGTGCGGATTCGAACTTGGACCCTCATGATTCGGTGTCTATACCTACCTCTACGCAAAGCGCTACCAACACTCTGAAGTAAGTAGGTATAGTTTCAGATTATAACTTCAATGGGCCATAGGTTCAGAGTTCAGACGAATATTTTCTATGAAACGCGAGCCCTCCTAAAAGTACTATATATAGATTTTTTACGATTTCACTAGATAAACTAATGGTGAATATGTGAGTATCATCATTGTCTTGCCCATTTCCCATTATTTGGGGTCGGCGCAATATGGCATCCTCTTCCATTCATCTCTCTTAGCCGTCGTTTCAACACTCACTCGTTTTTTACACATATCATCCTTCACACAATCCATCCATCTTTTCTTCGGCCTCCCTCTCCTACTACAGCCATCCACATTCATACTTAACACTCGTAGGTTTTGGCTTAAGTTTTACAGCCGGCCGCCTGCCTGACGCCAACCCTCTTTGGGAATGCAGTGAGTGAGTATAAATACTAAAAATCGAAAACGAGAAAAATTTCATGTTTGTGACGATTTTCTAGCGAGTGAAGTAATTCCAATCATGATTTACTATTCTTATATATTATACTTATAAACTATTCAAGAATACTGAGGTATGACTTTGGTTTTGGTAAATTGTATAAATCTAATCGAAAAATTTAAAATGAATGATGCCTCCAAGGTGTTTCGTCATAGGGCCTTAAAAGTTACATTTAGATTATATTGATCGTGATTGTACTTTTCTAAAACGATAGTATTTCGTTTATAGCGAGGTTGTACCTTCCTATAAAAACTGTTTTCATAATTTAAATTAAAAAAAAATCTGAAAACAAAAGAAATGAAACAAAAATATTTGCAAAACTTCAAAAAGCAAAATGGACAGCTGGCTCCTTCCGTATTTATTTTACCAGCAATATTCTTCAACTATGTACGCTTACCTCGCCTTGAAAATGCTGGAACAACTAGATTTCGACGAAGAAAGCTCAACTGACGAAGAATTTTTCGATTACGTCGTAGCTTCGAAGCGAAGGAGGACGGACTCTGAGCATTCTGAAGATAGACGTCCGAGGACACCGAGGATAAAAGAATTACAAGATTATGGGTGACTATGCGATTGAAATGCGCTCCCTGTGTAGTATGTGTGGTGGACTTTGAAGGACCGGTTACGGAATAGTGTGATCAGAGAAAGATGTGGTCTGAAAGAAGATGTAGTGACTAGGATTGAAAAAGGCATGTTGAGGTGGTTTGGCCATGTGGAAAGAATGAGCGAATGTAGGTTGACGTATGAAATTTACAAGGCAAGTGTGAATGGGATGGTTGAAAGGGGTCGCCCTAGGCGCACGTATGCTGACCAAATCGGACGCGTACTGAAGAAGGGCCAAATAAAATGTACCCGGAACCGACGAGCTTGTATGAAGAAACTTATGGATGTTGAGGAGGCGAAAGATGTGTGTCAGAATCGTAGCATGTGGCGATCTGTTGTCTCTGCCTACCCCAGTAGTGGGACATAGGCGTGAGCATATGTATGTATGTGGGTGACTAAAATTTTTCAATCTTGCCATTTATTTAGTCACCAGTAGACTTATTTGTGCCTGTGTCCTTTACTGAAGACTTCAAGCCTGCCTCTTTTATAACATTATGTATCCCCATACATAATACCTATCTACCTATCCATTATCACCGCTCACTACTACTTATATTAATCTACTACCTACTTAGCATAGCATATGCTCAAGACTATATTCCCCGAGGCGATAGTCAGAGATATTCTGAAACCTCAGAACATCCACGTTTCACTAGCACTGAAATTCTGTCCAGTGTGACGGGGAGTGAGCCCGTCGCCACTTGTAATGGACAGTGGATACAATACATACCTCGAAATTAAAACATGCAGGTTTCCTCACGATGTTTTCCTTCACCGAAAAGCCAATGGTTTTACAAATCGTACATAAATTCCGAAAAACTTATTGGTACGAGTCGGCCTGGACGGGGATCGAACCATCGCCTCCTGCACGGCAAACAAGGTTACTCGCCACTGGACCACCACGGCTATCTACTACCTACTTATATAGTTTATATTAATTTTTATTTACCTACTTGAATATACATGGTGTTTTTTTTTACTGGGACAGTATGGGGAAAATCCGAAAGCATAGGAGATAAAGGGAAACTGTCGTAATCACCATAGGATATACTTTGCCATAGATAGGTCAATTTTTGTGTTAACAATTTTAGCAGAGTAACTTTTTATGGTCAAGCGTGAGTTGTCCATAAAGATTCATAAAACTGTAATTTTTGTAACGCAGATCGACTCGGTTTCATGTAAGGATCATTTGTTTCATCATATGCATTATTATGGACAACACATGCTAGACCAAAAGAAAAATAACTATGCCAAAATTGTTTTCACCTGGAGTGCGATTTTTGAAACTCATTCTTTGAACTCAGCAGCTTGAAAATATCAAAATTACTATGGAGATATTCATCTTTCTACTGCTGATTTGATATTCAAAAATTATACTCCAGGAGTGCGATTTTTGAAAGTCAAATCAGCAGTAGAAAGATGTGTATCTCCATACATGTTCAACTGCGGAGTTCAACGTATGAGTTTCAAAAATCGCACTCCTGTTGATTTCTAAGACAGTTTCCCTGTATCTCTTATGGTTTCGGGATTCCCCATTTTATCCAGTTTGTATACTAATCTTGAAGAGAATAAATAATTTTCAGAGTGACTACGTCATCGGCACCGTCGTCGGCGTTGTCATTTCCACTTACCACAGCTACAAGCAAAACGGACAGCATCGAATCCAAAAATGGGTTAGAAAATCTTTACATAGGTACTTACAATGCTACAGTAGTACGACCAGGAAAATAATTCCGCTCGTCAATCTTCGTTTGCGCAGAGCAGGGCCGAATTTCCCGACAAAACCCGAAGGCGCGAAAACAAATTAGATAATAGCGTAAACGGATTGAAGGTGGCACATCCTGATTGGTCAATATAATTTTGCGCGCTATTAAAATTTGTCAACTGCGCAGGTACATCGGTAAGTCGTTTCCCATGGGGGTAGGCAGACACTAATAGACTAGAATATTTGTATGGAAAAGTGATTGCAGCACTTACTTTTTCATGGTTTTTCTATGAATATCCCCCCCCCCCCCCCCCCCTCCCGATCCTCATCATCATTAATCCTCATTAATCCTGGGTAATCCTGGTTACCACATAATTCTTCAAAACTTTTACAAATTGTGCTTGTTGTACCTAGAATTCATTTGTACCCGTCCTATATTACCCTAGTTTAGTAGCAAATCCGTTATATTGGCCCACAGTCGGGAATCCGTTGGGATAACGGATGACGACCCGGCTGGTGTAATGGTTACCACGCCGGACTGCCAAACCAGGGTCCTGGGTTCGAATCCCGGTTCGGTCATGGATGTTTATATGTTTGTGCTGTTGTTGTATGGTTTACATAATAAACAGCCTATAGTGCTTGCTTGGGATCATTACAATGTATGTGCCTGTAAGCGTTATTTATTATTTATAACGAGCGATAACTCGCGACTTCGTCCGCACAAATTATATACCAGATTTTAAGTCAGATATTTTGAGCTATCAAACAAAAAAAGTTTCATCAAAATCGGTTCAGTAGTTTTTGCGTGATACTCGTTCAAACAAACAAACAAACAAACACACAAACAAACAGACGGACAAAAAATCCAAAAATTGGTGAAATGGAATCAGGGACACCGAAAAACCATATCGTAACTTTTTTTTTTGTTAATATCTTCAATGTACAGACAAACTTCCTTTTACAGTTTTATAATAGTATAGATACGATGGGCAAGTGGCTCAACCAAATGTATAAATGTTTACATGAGGGGTCCAACTTTATTTTTCAAAGAGAAAGTTGTTCAATTTAATGTTCACCACCCCTTAAAAAGCCGTCAGCATATCACGAAGGATCCTATCTTAATAATAATTGACTTTTACTAGCGACGCCTCCCGTCTCAACTACGATCAACAAGAATACATAGTGAAGTACTTGGAGAAGAATCCAGACCTCGCCAAAGGCAGACCAAGGACCAGGGTTGGGATCCAGAGAACAAAAGACGAATGGACCGAGCTCGCCGCGGAACTTAACAAGATAGAAGGTGGCGTCGTCAAAACTGGCAAGGGATGGGCTAAAGTAAGTGTTAGATCCATATATAATAGAAGATATTTTTGAGCGTCGCGTTATGTTATGGCTGCGAAATTTCTGAGATCAGTCAGTGTAGCGGCGGAATATGCAATAATAATTTATTGTATATGGAATTTGGGTAATACGATTTGCAGTTACAGTCACATTTTTTGTCACGCCTTCCAAACCCTACCTTCGCAGATGTACACACATTTATCACAGAAGTATTAATTAACATGACATTTATATAGAAACAAGAAGCTAAATCTTACACAATAGCAATTCAAACAGGAAAATGTCAACATCTAAATTAGTTATTTTAAAATGTCAATGGAATTAAATCTACCCCGTACTTGCACAAAAAAAGAGTGTTATTACTTATTAGAAATGAATAAAGTAAATGTCAATATAAATTAAGTAAAATAAAGATGTCATAAGAATTATCATTGCCCTCCAAGAATTCCTTGATGTTATAGAAACACTTTTCTATAAGCCATAACCATCTTGGTTAACATTTTGAAATCGTTTAGTTTCTTCTCCTTAAACAGTCCGGCAATTTATTAAATGGGTTTTTGATACTAGTCACAATACCACGCGAATCCAAGTTGCGACATCGTTACGGTGCAGTTGCCACATTGCCTATGCAGTAAATGCCGCCAATCACCCCGAATACTTTCTTGTCTAATGGCAATAAACTTCTTCACCACTATGGCCAGTCAAACTCAATGACATGTCATCGACTCGATGCTGTTATAATGAATATATAAATATTATAGAAAAGTATAAAGCGATAGGTTGGTTTTAGCGCGTTTTGGGTTGAACCTCATCCACAGATTAAAAATAAATTACTGCGTAACCTCATGTGGCAGCATGGAATCTCATTTTTTCACTCCATCCTTGTCTCTCGATCAGAAACGTCATTTGCTAGAGCGTGTAAGATAGCGGGAACGCGACAGCACCGGCAGTGCGTCTAGCAAATGACGTTCCTGAGCGACAGAAAAGGATAGAGCGTGAAAAAATGCGAATCCGTGCTGCCATATGAGGCATATGTCCATATGGCCATATGTCCTCTAGTAAGACGGTCCTTATGGAAGAGAGCTAGCGACTCAATCAAGAGGCGGCTGTTCGATTCCTGGCCTGTACCACTAAGTTCTATGGAATTTATGTACGGTTGTATTTATCACTAGCGTTAACCCGCGACTTCGTCCGCACAACTTATATACCAGATTTTAAGTCAGTTCATAAGCTATCAAACAAAAAAAGATTCATCAAAATCGGTTCAGTAATTTTCACGTGATGCTCGATCAAATAAACAAACAAGCAAACTTCTTTTTTTATATAGTTTAGATATAGACTATCACTAGCTCGGCGGTGAAGGAAAACATCGTGAGGAAACCTGCATACCCGAGAATGAAAAGAAAATACCATAAGTTCGGAGGAATGGGTGAGCTTGGGGCGAACACAATAGACCAGTGATGGTCGCAGTGTTACATAACGACCCTTGCTTGCAATAGCCCTACCAACAATCAAGACTTGACTGCAAAATCCTGGAACAAAAAAAAGTTAAATCTTACTTTACTTACAGTACTGGTCGAACAAGAAGTGCACTTTGATCAAAAACCGTGACAAGTTGGTGGCAAGTCACCGCACGTGTACCAACCCTGATAGCAGCCCGTGCTTCGATATCAGGCTGCTGGCGGTGCTGGGATGCCTGGATGGAAATGATCAGGTTCCGGAGCCTAAGGTAATGCTGACGTTTTTTTAAGGGGATGAACAAGAATATTAAACTGGACCGCCTTCTCTATAGAGCGAGGAGGAAGGAATCGGGATAGGTTTGTACGGAACAGCAGTTTATTTTCCGCGTTCTCGATGTTGGTCCCATTGAGAAAGTTGTTCAGTTTAATGGTCTGATCGGATCCTTAAAAAACTATTCGCATATTAGCTTATTTTCTTGATAGAAGGGTCCTTCAGGGGTGGAAATTGATTCCATGGTCAAAAATACTGATTTTACTGACTAAAATACTGACCATTTACTGACCTGCATGGCTAGCATGCCACCCACGACAAAGCGTTTAAACGAGAAAAACGTCGTGCGCGCTCTTTAAATACGTAAAATAATAAAGATGGAGGCACATCTCGATTTTTGTCGTTTTCTCGGGGGTGGCATGCGAGGCCTACTGGAGTGCGATTTTTGAATCTCAGACGCTGAGTTCAGCAGTTGAAAATGTCAAAATTACTATGGAGATATGCATCTTTCTACTACTGATTTGACATTCAATAATCATACTCCAGGAGTGCGATTTTTGAAAGTCAAATCAGCAGTAGAAAGATGCGTATCTCCATACATTTTCAACTGCTGAGCTTATGAGATTAAAAAATCGCACTCCAAGTCCTTAAATATGAAGATTTTTTTAAATACAGTGGTAGTTAAGTAAGTTAAACTTAATTATGTAAAACTCGACCTACATATATTTACAGATATATATTAGTTACTTGCCTACCACATTATACGATTCGTGTTTACATGTCTGTTTATAGACCTACCTGTACCTACTGCCATATCCGTTACCTACATTGGTATGATATTTCATCTAGGGTGTCATTTTCATTTTTATGCCGATTTTGTAAACCAAGAGTTTTGAGACTGGAATGGTGTGCAATTAATAAAACAATTGTTTTTCAGCCGCAAGAAGAGGTCGGTATTAAGCTGCTTTCACTTCAACCACCGCCACCGCCGCCAGAGCCGTCAGTTCTGGCGGCTGGACCCTCGTCAGCTCCTCCACCTCCAGTAGCTTGTGATGATATTCTAGCTGAAACTCCGCCGAGTAAGTACCTATTTACCCCAACATTCATCGAAACAGTATCATCTTAGCGGCTTTGGGGATTCGGCTCCTCCAGGGGCCAATTTGGGGTTTTGCTAGGGGTCTTGGCTCCCCCCGTCGGTTGAGACAAAATACCATACATTTTCCCAAGTTTTACCATTATAACTATGGTGTTCTTGACTCGCCCTTCGGAACTTGGTTCCCCTGATGTCTCTCTTGGAAACTAGCAGTCATTTTACGGTTTGAGCCGGGACTAATTAATAATTGATATTTTTTCGGAGCTAATTCGAGCTTCGAAATGTACCAAAATAAAAAAAAATTCTGTCAGCAACAGTTCCAAATTTAAAATTTAGCTATTATTTAGATATAAAAAACCTGATGGTAATTTTTTATTAACATATTTAAGGCATTACCATTATACCTTGAACCAATCATTATACATACTCTTGGACGTACATACTTCAAACATGGTGTAAATGTTTGTCTAGTTAGGTTTTGAAAAATACATTCGTATTTTCTAATAAAAACCAATCTTTAGTAAATTCCAATCCCATTTTATTGCTCGAAAATAATTTATTTTGTTAAATACAAGTAATTCAAATGAGTGCATTGCATTGGTATTGATATTATTAATTGAAAAGCCTTCTGGGACTCACAATTTTGATTTCTATGTTGCGTAGCGATTTTTTTTATGTTTTCAGAAAGTGTTTTTTTCACTAAATGGTGCCAGTTATAGTTTAAAAGTCCAATTCATAATTACTTCCCACCTCTCCTAACAAAACTCCGTAAAATGACTGGGCTAAACGACAAGGAAATTTTGCTAGTGGTCTTGGCTTCCCCGGGTAGGGGAGATTAAATTGGTCCGGGAGAGCCATCAATCCTTGTTAACCCAAAGAAATTGCTAGGAGAGCCAAGGCCCCGAAGTCGAAGTGTCCATCAAGGTTTAAAGTTCATTTATTTTCAGGCCCCAGTCCAGCTTTGGAGGTGAAGCCACCTCCACAAAACGAAGCCAACATTGCTGACCAAAACGACGTAAAACCGCAAGAGTTAGAAGGTTCAGCTTTATACAGCAGCTTTGAAAAAATGGAAAAGTTGGCAAATAAAATGAAGACTCACTTCGATTCAGCTATAAAAGCATGGAATAACGATAGACGAAGGATGAAAAAGTTGCTCAATGAGCAGCAGAAGAATATCACGAAGATTCGCGAAAGTTTAGATAATGGTCGTACTTAAGTGTAAGCTTGTTTTAAGTAAAATAAGTACTTATAGTTAAATAAACGGCGGCGTTAAAAATCTATTTGTTTCTACTAGCTGACCCGGCGAACTTCGTACCGCCTCAGAACTTTTTCCCGACACACACTTGGCCGTTTTTTTATTTATAAACCTTCCCTGGCATATGAGCATATGCTCGACAACCCACCAAAGTTTCATCGCAATCGGTCCAGCCGTTCTCGCATGATGTCGTGACCAAAAATGTTATAGGATATAATGGATACAATGTTCTTGGTCGTGACAAAGGGAAATGGGGATTCATTTTTTATTAAGAATATGCAAGGCAAGAAAAAAACCATATATACACCCTATAGTTAAATCTGTACACCCACTATATAAAAAAGGCAAAAATTGAAACGTGCCTGTCCTTGTTACTTTGCGTATGCAAAAGCGGGCGCGCACGACGCGACGGTTTTCTCGTTTTGTTGTGCGTGGCATGCTAGCCCTACGGATCATTTGTAGGTGAAGAAGTTGTTTGCCGGGTACTGTATAGCGTTTTTGTTTTTGCAGTACTTAATCAATATCGTTAGTTTTGTGAGCTTTTGCAATGTTTTGTCAACGTTCTTCTTTTCTACTTTTAGTTCCTAAAAACTCGACAGATGGCATGTTTATCGCTCCATATAAGACGTTCGCGAGATCCTGTCACAATCATGTCAAGACTGTGCCTGCCATTTTTTTTAAAGGCCAAGGGATCGAGCCTATACAACCATGCCAGACTTAGTTTCAAATTTTCGATGAAAATGACTCGCAAATAATGAAATATTGCATCGAAAGATGGCATCTTTTTGATCTTCTTTATACCCCCTAAAACCCTTTTCGAAATTTGACATTTATTCGCACACACCGTAGCGCCATCTATCGATCCCAGAGAAAACGATAAGAATTCACACCACTTCTGAACAAGTATTTGACCAAGGATTTTAGATAGGTATAGACAATACCTATACCAGCTTCCTGTATTTGACATAGCGAGCATCAGATATGAGCTAACAGGGACTTAACCAAAACAAGTGAAACAATCTGAAGTTTCAATTGAAAACTAAATTAATAATTCAAATGGAAAGGAAACTAGGAAATTAAACGTCAAAAAATTCACATAATTTCTTTTATTTCACCGGGGAATGTATCGGTCTTACGTCCGACAAATAAATTAACTTAGTACTCCTCGGCTCCCTCGCCTTCACCCTCGGCGGAGTCCATGCCGACCTCTTCGTAGTCCTTCTCGAGGGCCGCTAAGTCCTCGCGGGCCTCGGAGAACTCTCCTTCCTCCATACCCTCACCTACGTACCAATGTACGAAGGCGCGCTTGGCGTACATGAGGTCGAACTTGTGGTCCAGGCGAGCCCAGGCCTCGGCGATGGCGGTTGTGTTGGACAACATGCACACGGCACGCTGCACCTTAGCCAAGTCTCCGCCGGGCACGACTGTCGGGGGCTGGTAGTTGATGCCGACCTTGAAACCAGTGGGACACCAGTCTACGAACTGAATCGTACGCTTGGTCTTGATCGTGGCAATAGCCGCGTTGACATCCTTGGGCACGACGTCACCACGGTACAACATGCAGCAGGCCATGTATTTGCCGTGACGGGGGTCGCATTTGACCATCTGGTTGGCCGGCTCGAAGCACGCGTTGGTGATCTCGGCGACGGATAACTGCTCGTGGTAAGCCTTCTCCGCGGAGATGACGGGCGCGTATGTTACCAGGGGGAAGTGGATACGAGGGTAGGGCACCAAGTTGGTCTGGAACTCGGTTAGGTCGACGTTGAGGGCGCCGTCGAAACGCAGGGAAGCCGTGATCGAGGAGACGATCTGACCAATGAGCCTGTTCAGGTTGGTGTATGTCGGGCGTTCAATGTCCAAGTTGCGTCTGCAGATGTCGTAAATAGCTTCGTTGTCGACCATGAAAGCACAGTCTGAGTGCTCCAGGGTGGTGTGGGTGGTCAGGATGGAGTTGTAGGGCTCGACGACAGCGGTGGACACTTGTGGGGCGGGGTAGATAGCGAACTCGAGCTTTGACTTCTTTCCGTAGTCGACAGACAGACGCTCCATGAGGAGGGAAGTGAAACCGGAGCCGGTGCCTCCGCCGAAGGAGTGGAAGATGAGGAAGCCCTGGAGACCGGTGCACTGGTCGGCCAACTTGCGGATGCGGTCGAGGACCAGGTCTACGATCTCCTTGCCGATGGTGTAGTGGCCACGGGCGTAGTTGTTCGCCGCGTCCTCTTTGCCAGTGATAAGTTGTTCTGGATGAAACAACTGCCTGTATGTGCCGGTACGAACCTCATCTGTTGACAAATTTGTTCAGTTAGTTGTTTGTAAAACACAAGTTACCAAAAAGGTACATTTATGGCTAATATACATGTTTTTAAAGTGAAATAAATGATAGATTTTTGTAACTTCATAATAAAGGGTCTAAGGGTCTAAGGTCATAATAAAGGGTCTAACTAAGAGTCTACCCATCAAAACTGAACAACTTGCACTATGGGAGCAAACCGATCGGAGCAAAAAAAAATCTGCTGTTCCATACTAAACTGTTATGCCTACTCAACTCAAATCTATGCAACAGCTGATTTTTTTTTGCTCCTAACGGTTTGCTCCCATAGTAAAAGTTGTTCAGTTTGGTGGGTACTCTTAGTTTAAAAAGATGCTAATGATATCAATTTCACCCTGTATTACAAAAATACAAATAAACATTAAAGGGGGTGGTTCAGACCATCAAACTGAACAACTTTTACTATGGGACCAATAACAAAACAGCGAAAAAAAAATCGGAGGTTCCATCATCATCATATCAGCCGATAGACATCACTGCTGGACATAGGCCTCCCCAAAATGAGATTTGCCATAATCGCCGTGATGCGATGTTCCATACTAAACTACAGATCTACTCGAGCTAAATGTATGGGACAAGTGACGAGCTACAATAGATCTATTCAGGTTGCAATAGCTATTGGTCATTGACCAAGCCCTTACAACCAAATAATAATGGGACAAAAGATTTTTTTTTCGCGATGTTGGTTCCATAGTGAAAGTTGTTCAGTTTGTTGGTCTAAACCATCCCCTTAAAAGTTTTCAATTTATATTTTTAATTCTTTTCTCCTGTTTGTTCTTCTTTCTCCTTTATACTTATGTTTTATGTTTTTTTTTATCAATTTGGTCCAAAATAGATTATATTTCTAAAAATGTAATCTAACCCGCCATCCCATGCCAATGTTATCAAAAGTGGCTTCGTTAACTCTCTCATTAAAGATTCTAAGTGTAATTATGTATTCATTGATTATTAGAAAAATCTAACGTGAACTGCAAATACATACCAACTACAGTGGGTTCAAGATCGACGAACACAGCACGGGGAACGTGCTTGCCCGCTCCGGTCTCGCTGAAGAAGGTGTTGAAGGAGTCATCTCCGCCCCCGATGGTCTTGTCGGTGGGCATCTGGCCGTCGGGCTGGATGCCGTGCTCCAGGCAGTAGAGCTCCCAGCAGGCATTTCCGATCTGGACTCCAGCTTGGCCAACGTGTACTGAGATGCACTCACGCTGTTTGAGGACAGTTGTTGGTTAGTTCATGTTTTTTGGATGTTTAATTTTGGCCCCCGAGATGGTATTTGAGCCGTTTTGGGAATGAGAGATACATGATTTTTGATACAATAATGACCGTAACATCAGTACCTACTTGTATTTTTTTTCCAGGTTTTATCACGACATAGTATAAAACAAAGTCGCTTCCTGCTGTCTGTCTGTCCCTATGTATGATAGATCTTTAAAACTAAGCAACGGATGCAGTTTTTTTAAATAAATAGAGTGATTCAAGAGGAAGGTTTATCTTCTATCTATACTATTATAAAACTGTAACAGAAGTTTGTCTGTACATTGAAGATATTAACAAAAAAAGTTACGATATGGTTTTTAGCTGTCCCTGATTCCACATCAGCAATTTTTGGATTTTTTGTCTGTTTGTTTGAACGAGCGTCACGCAAAAACTACTGAACCGATTTTGATGAAACTTTTTTTGTTTATTAGCTAATGATCAGACTTAAAATCTGGTATATAATTTGTGCAGACAAAGTTGTGGGTTAACGCTCGTATGTATATAATTGCAGTAGCATTGCACCCGTACGAAGGGTCGCCGGTCTACTATATCTTGAGCTCAAAATGAACTCAATAGGTATAATTGGTGCATATAAATGACCTTAGACATCAAAAGAAGAATTTCTAAACAATGTCGAACGAAATGAACTTCAATTGGTGCCCTACATAGCGAAGAAAGTCAATTATCTTCGTAAGTCTGTACAGTAAAGTGAATATAACAAGTAGGTTGCAAAGAGAAAGGTGAAAGTATGTAATTGGTAGTAAATTTAGTTCCTTTGCAATTAATTCTTAAAGTAGATCAGCCTCCTAACAGAAGTTATATTAAATTTTAATCAGTTTTAATCTTGGAAGTTCATAGACATCCATAATTTTTTTAGATTTCTAAAAAATGTTTATATAGAATAATTAGGACTGAAGCATTTTAAAACTGGCATTTATACGTAGGGATATGCTAGGGACTTTCATTTTGTATCAGTACCTAGCAATAAAGTCGGTAAATATCGGTCGGTGACAGGTCTATAGTGGGAGCAGAATTCCATTTGTTAATTTCACAGGAAAACGCCCTATGCGTGTGACATAACAGTTAAAATGCCTTGAATCGCGTGACTTCTGTATTGATCCCATAATTTAAATATCGATATGAACCAAGTTACTTGACAGTGTAGCATAGAATGCTAATTTATTCACTGTCACCAAGGTTGTATGTAAATTGGACAGATGTATTTTATAAGTTGAGAATTCGATGAAAACAAATGAGATCACCGAACTCAAACCTTGAATGAGGTCACATGGACACGTCATTGATAAATCAGACAAAAATTATCAAGATCTTTATGAATTTTCAGAGAGAATCTCCACTGAATGAAAGTGAAGAGTGATTTCATCCGAAAATAGGCTAGATTATTGAATTAGTTAGTTAGAAAAAATACGGCATACGGGGCGTGGCAACCGGCATGGCTTACTTGATAAACTACGCAAAATCTAAGTGCTATAGGATTGTAGAAACAATTTAGCATCTATATTAAAGATCTTGCATCTTCATTAGTTAAGAATTTAAGAAGAAAGAACAGAAAAATTTGAAGATCGCATTTTAAATCCATAAGAGGACCAAATTGAAAAGTCGCGTTGAAGTATGGAGTTGTAACGGAAACGTGACATTTCAAAATTGGTCGCGTAATATGCCGACAAAATGGTGGCATGACCAACCGGTACTTTTCATAGAAAATTTCACGAAAATAACCGTTTCAGAATCAAAAATCCTAGGAATTAAGAAAGATAATAATGAATTTAAAAGATTGCTTACCATTTTGTATAGAGTTTTGTTGAACTTAACGTAGAAATAAGTTAATTAAATATGTCAGTCGTCGTTCAGCGACACCGGTTAAGAGGTTTGCCAAACGAATAATAACGCGAAAAATCCGTTAGGCGGCTATTTATACTGTCGGCGCCACGGGGGAACGACGCCTCGCATGCTGCGTCCTGATTGGTCGATACAACTGCCGCATGGGTGGAGTAGCCAATAAGGTCAAAGCTGCATTATATCACCATTGCAGGAATATGTGGGTTGGTGATTCATTCGAGGGCTGTGAATTTAATCGATATCGACGTTCCAAATATAGACATAACGTCGTAGTACTGAAACGACATAACTTTTCGTGATTTTTTGATTTCCCTCTATTTCACATTAGGTACTTAGTGTACCTGCCTATGCTATTAAACTATAACTGGTTGCAACGTATTTTGGCTTTGGCCAAAGGGTGCAGGATGAGAGGGTTATTATACGGGTCAAGTAAAGGCTTATGCATTCCCGTATTTAAAAAAAAAAACTTGCAGTGCAGTTTGTTATTTATTTAATTTTGTTACTTGTGGTTTTGCAAAACGCCCTGGTCTCTGCCTACCCCACTGGGAAAGAGGCGTGACGTTATAGATAGATAGATAGGTTTTACAAATTTTGGAATTGTACTTATTGTTGACTCTATTTTTAATAAAAATCACAGACTTTTCCTCAAGGCCATATCGCTAATTATCCAAATTGTAAATGAAATGGCTGAAAGCCAGATCGCAACAAGCCAGATCTCAGCCAATAAAGAGCGCGTGCTGCCCCCTCCATCCATCCGCCTTTGATTATTTATCCTGGAAAAATAGTGTGTGACAATTGATCGCCATCCTACATCGTACACAATCTTGGTCCTTGGTTGCTAGATTATTTTATTAGTAGGTAATACAAATATGTAGTGGCAATATGCAGACCGCACTATAAATACTAGACTTACTGGAATTATTGGAATAAATACTAGGTACCTATGCTAAATTTATCGAGAGCGAGCGTCGGTGTCGTTGGCGCATTGCGGAGAGCTATGGAAACTCAATCTTGATTCTTGAAGCTAAGATTCGAATCCGCACGAACGACATGCCATGTCATGTACCAATGAGTTTTTCTAACTTATGCACGTAAAGCCGGGTCCGCAGCGCCAATTTTCAGACAAAACAATGTTATCAAAACAAGTTAGCAAAACATTTCCCCTCGTTCGCCTGCGGGGGTAGGGGGTAAAATGTTTTGATAACATGTTTTGTTAGAAAATTGGCGCTGCGGACCCGGCTTAATACCGACTGCTGCTGACGCGCAACGTTTTATGAGCGCTCGGCGTAAGTCCGCCACACATATAAGGAATTGCAATCCGGAATCCTGAATCAGCATTACGATTTCGTATGGATTTTCCGCCTCGACAGTTGCGATCGGAATTGCGCAGCTGTCAAATCCTATACAAAATCACAATCCTGATTCGGAATTCTGGATTACAATTCTGTATGTGTGTGGCGGACCTAAGTGGTAGCGAATTCAAAGTTCAAGTCAACGCTCGTAAACTCTCGCGCGATCTGTAATACCTAATAAAACAACTGGCCAAATATTTTTTAGAACCAGGTAAATAATATATTTAAAAAAAATCCATATTGTTATCGACAAAAATGCTACATCACTTAAAAGTTCGTTACACCTTTGTGTGCAAACACACAAATGAACAAATACAACTGTCTGCGATCATTTGCGTATTTATAAAGACTTTTAACACAATTTGATGATAAATTACTCGAATTATTGGAATAATTGATAAGAAATAAACAGTTTTGCAATGTCTAATATGCTGAATATACTTATTTATCGGTATTTTCGGCAATTTATTGAAACCCGCTTTCGCACACACGCATATTTCAGTCAGTAGGTACGTATATATACGTGTCAGTAGCATAGCATGTTTGTCAATGTGTTGGAAAGTTGGCTTCATGCCCATTTATGGCACTGCCAGTGGTTCTCAATAAACTGCTTAGACTTGTAAATTGTAATCAATATAGAAGTATTAATTTACTAACGGGTAACGGTAATCAATGGTTATAATAATCATCATCATCCATTCATCATCATCTTGACAGCTGTATTGCCAATGGATAAACTTTTAACTACCAATAAATACGCAATAATACCGATAATGTTAGACTTATTTTGTTGTAGAAAAACGGACATAGAATGCACAAAGAGTTCTTTTCAGGGTTCCTTAGTCAAACAAGGAACCTTTGTACTTTCGTCCATTCTGTCTGTCTGTATACCCAGGCTTAACTACTGAATCGCAATCCGGCTTGAAGACAGATAATAGTAACCCAAAAACAGAAATATGGTATTTGAGAAGAAACAATTTTTTTCGCGAGATCACGTCAAAATCATATCAAGACTGTGCCTGCTTTTTTAATTGCCTAAAGATCCAGCTCTTGTGGGCCGGGCCATATGAGATGTAAACAGTTTCAAATCGATTAAAATGATTCGTAAATAAAGAAATATTCAATTAAATGATGCGTCGGTATCTTTTTGATCATCTTTTCCCTCTTTTTTATTTAAAAGAAACACATATTAGTGTAAAGAAACAAATTTTGAAATTGTGATCTTTACTCGCGCAGACCGTAGTGCCATCTATCGGTTCCCTTGAAAACCAACAGAAAAATGCTCAGTCAATGTATCAAAACGTCTTTTACATTGTTGCAATCAGAGATTTTTTTTAACTGTTTAATTTTTAAATAAAAATGCTTCCTAAAATTGGGGAATCGAGAAAAACACGGAACACTATCGATATGAGTCAATTTTCAAGATTGTGATGCCATACATCCAACGTAACACTAAACTATATTTTTTTATGAAAACGCCTCATTTTCATTGAGAGAATTTATAGTAATGTGATAAACATTTTTTTAGGCAGCACTGAGGTGCTTTACAATGAGTTTTAAAATCATTTAATGTTTAGTGAAAAAGAAAACAAAAAACAAAACAAGCAAATAACAAATAACAAACCAAACAAAAAACAAACAACAACTAACATACAACTTATAACAACTTAACTTTTTACAAATAACTTACCTAAATCAAATAAGAAAATATTCAGCAGTTGGAAACATTTTGAGCATCTTTGACCCCTTGGGAGCGCGTAATTTCTCTATGCTTAGACCGCAGAATGTATTATTTATTTCAACGCCATCTATCGTAAAATTCTCTTAGTAATTCAATAACAGGAGAACTGGCTAGTGAAAAGCTCTTGGGCTCAAGAACAAACCGGGAATGAAGCTGGAAAAATGATCCGCGCCATCTATGATGAGGAAACAAAATCATCTTTGAATACAAAAAATAAAAAATATCCAGTGGGAATTTTTGTTCTATTTTAATAGATTCCTATGCAAATAGTATTAAAAATAATAGGTTGCCATATTATTCTAATCTTTTTAAATATTTTCACAAAAAAGATGATCGAGTTAATAAGTTTCCCGGAAAATCCGGAAAGTGGGTTTCTTTAACGTAGGACACAAAACAAAATTTAACTATTTCTTTCCATAAGCCACCGATACTGCAAGATAGAAAGAGACGAAGATATTTCGTCATTAACTTTTACGAAACGTGATATTTCCGTTTCACATTTTCCCGCGCTTCTCTACAAGTTCGCGCCAACTCACTCCGCGCGCGAACGTATTTGAATCGAGCGCTTGCGCAAACGAAAATTAAAGAATCGAATTTAATAAAATCGTAAATTATTTAAACCTGTTACAGTGGTAATAATGAAATAAATCTAGTGCTTTTTTGTGTTCAGTGTTGTGTTATTTAACAACTTTATTTTAAGCTCAGGATTTTTTGAAGAGGTAAGTTTTCGCATTTTATTTTAATGTATTATTTTAACGACCTCGGCTGATTTATAGCCGCGAATGTCACCGAAATGTCGCCTATGCAAGGTTTTTCTTTATAATAAAACCGTTCGTAGCCTTTTAAGGTTGTTTAGTTTGCCGTTACGTTCAGATATGGTGTGCCTAGGTATGGCCTAGGTGGCCTAGGTCTATAAGATCTAGACTGGACGCCGTGGCTTCGATCTAGGCTGGAGGCGGTGTTGAAAGTGGGGTATTGTATTGGTTGGAGCTAAGATTTACGACTTTGTTTATGTAATTTACAGACATTCTAAGAGCTGTTAAAAACGAAGAAAATATTGAAGATTGAGAAGTTTTAAATAAGATAGATAGATAAACAATTTATTTGCCGGCCTCATCGTCACTTAACATCAGGTGAGATCGGGGTCAAATGCTTACCTATCAGATATAAAAAAAAAAAAAAAGTTTACAAAACAAGAATACAACGAAACATCAATAGAACAACATGAAATTTATTGTATGCAACAGCAGCAAATAGGCCCCAGCTCAACATAGACCTTGCCCGAAAGCAGGGTGTTGATTTTCAGATGAAACCTTTTTAGCAGTAGTCATAATATAAGGAAGTATGATTCTTCTAATCTTAGTCTCTATTCTACTCTGGGACTATTTCTTAATTCGAACACCGAAGAAAATTAAGAAAAAGAAGTGATGGAATGAGCGTTTATCCTGTGTTCGTTTTTCTAGAGGATACATAACACTAACGGTCTTTTCAAGTACCTACACAGGTCATAAAAGAGGGAATAGATGATCAAAAAGATGCAACGTATATTTTGAACTGTTTATGTCGGAATGGCTGTATGACCTTGATGCCTTAGCCTTTAAAATAAAGCAGGCACAGTCTTAACTCTATGAACAGAACCTCAGATTAGAACAGAACATGTCATCTATTGAGTTTTAGGAAGTCGTTTAAAAAATAAAAGAAAAACGCTCATTGAAAAATACTTTTAAAAGATGAAGCTTACCTCTACATTATACAGGGTGAAATTGATATCATTAGCATCCTTTTAAACTAAGAGTCTACACATCAAACTGAACAACTTTTACTACTATGGGAGCAAAAAAATCGGAGCAAAAAAAAATCTGCTGTTGCATACATTTTAGGCACTGCAGTTTAGTATGGAACAGCTGTTTTTTTTTTGCTCCCATCGCTTTGTCCCCATAGGAAAAGTTGTTTAGTTTGATGGGTAGAGTATGTGGTGAAAGATGCATATCTCCATAGTAATATTGACATTTTCAACTGCTGAGTTCAAATAAGAGAGTTTCTAAAATCGCACTCCTGATAGTAAAACGAATTTTCTCTGCCTAATGTTTTTATTAAACTAAAAAACAAATAAGGGTAAATATTAAGAACTTAAAACTAACTAACTCTACGCAAAAAATAAGTACTTATCGTAAAAGTAGGTCTAGGTATAATAATACCTACTATTACATACCTAATTATCCCTACTTACTAGAAAAGGTAGAATAATTCTCGAAACGACGACGCCTTAAAAAATATGATCAAATATTTCGAGTCGCCCACCAGACCACCTTATGTAATACTACATGGTCCCAACTTACCCACCTACGCAACAGCTGTTGACATTAAACATGTGGGCAGAATATTTTACCTGAGGCAAAGAAAATATAACCTGAGTTCATTTATTGGTAACCGATGCTAGAGGTGTAGACTCGTGCCATAGTCGGAGCCCTCACTGGGCACTACGCCACAGGCACGATGATGCACAAAATGAAACTCACCCTGGATCCCAGCTGCCGAGCATGCGGAGAGGATGAAGAGACTATGGAGCATGTTCTTTGTGACTTGATGTCTTGGCGGCAAAACGCATGTGCCTCCTCGGAGATGGATACCCAAAACCGGGAGATCTTAGGTTTCTTCCCCTCAATGGTATTGCCTCCTTCATTGACCATGTATTTGAAGGGTGAAGAAAACAAAAAGTATTGGGGCTAACACAAAAGATCATACTGGGTCGAAGTGTTGCTGGCTTGCCAGCCACCACAACAAGATAAGATAAGATAGAGTTGTAGACGTTAGAAGCTGCCCAAACTTTGGAGTTTGGAGTAGAAAAGTTTTCTATATCCCTTTACAATATGACTGGCTACACATGTACAACTTATAAAACTATTGTATAATAAAACCGGTCAAGTGCGAGTCGGGCTACTCGCGCACCTCCTCGCTCGCCTCGCTCGGTGCGGCCACGGAATATCTAAGGTCCGCCACATACATCCGGAATAACTCTGATTCGGAATTCGATTCCGTATGGAGTGTTGCCGCTTTCAGAGACTTTTTCACTAGATCTAGTGATTTTTTGATGTCTTAGGTGGCATATTTTAAAGTGATTTTTGAGCGTAGGCGTTGATGGAACGATACCGTATCGTGACGGTGCAGTTGCGACGTCGTTGCGGCATAATTGCGAAATCGCCTACGCTCAATAACCGGTTGTGTGATAATGGTTCATGCCATTTGTATGCTGATTATGTCTAATGTAAAAACCATTAATATTGGAATACAATTTACAAACCATCATAGTAACATTCGTAACGTCATGACCTCATCACGTGATAGTAATTATCATGTATAGAAATTGTTTGTTTTGTTGTAATAAATACCTAAAAAAGGAATTATTGTTATTCATTTGGCGTTTCATACATTTTAATTTTAGGAATTTTTTAAACAGCACTAGTTTTTTTTGCAACCATAGTTGACAGCACTGAATCCTGAACCAGGATTCCGGATCGCAATTCCGTCTGTGTGTGTCGGACCTTAGAGTACAAGTGCGGCGCGGTTCCGTACCACACCACACAACACACATATTAACTTACAAAGAAGCGCTAGATCGACTCACACTTGGCCGGTCTTTATTATTTGTTGTTATATAATACAGGGTGTAAGTAGACTGTCACAGTCTAGCAAATACTGAAACGGTGAACTCAGACTATCAAACTGAACAACTTTCACTCTGGACTCCATAGTATGGAGCCTACCTCAGGAAACACGAAAACATATCAGCTGTCCCATACAAAACTGCTGTACCTACCCGACTAAAATGTATAGGACAGTTGATTTTCGCGTTTCCTGAGGTAGGCTCCATAGTGAATGGTCTGAGTTCATCGTTTCAGTATTTGCTAGGCTGTCACTTACACCCTGTAGAGTAGTATAGTAGTGACTATATAGTCTGCTTGCTCTATAATCATCACACCAAGTTTTCACCCTTTGAGTACGGAACCCTAAGCCACAGGTGTGAGTTTCACTAGGTATGGCATGTACACACGGCGACACATCAAGCTATACAAAACGAATATCAGCTGGTCGTGACCAGCTTATATTGGTTTTGTATAGCTTGATGTGTCGCCGTGTGTACATGCCATACCGTTTTGGTTTTGTATAGCTTGATGTGTCGCCGTGTGTACATGTCACGTAGAACAATGCATTTTCTATGGTGTCTTGAAATTGCCGCATATGAGATATGTTGTCACTATCAGACCGATCACTAAATAAGTTAAAGCATTTAACCTTTTTGTGCAAGCAAGGGTGACTGGTAAAGGAGTTGACTAAACTTTTTCAGGTATGAACCTTGAGTTAATAACGTCATGTGTGTACGTGCCTCCCTGCCACCTAAAGGAATAAAATATGAGCTTTCGTAACAGATGATTCAATCCAATGACAAACAATTCCAGGATTCAATAAAATAACTATAGGACCTTGTTCTCATTTCATTGCTCATTGCTATTTCGGTGAGCAATCGAGCGAATGTTTGAAGAAAACAAACTGAAAACCGCGAAGATGTATGTATGCGTCAGTGCATCACATCATCGGGCAATTTTTATTAAATCAATAATGCATTCGAAAATAACTATTTTCTTTGTTTATTCAGTTAGTCATCATGTTGTAAGCTTGCACAGACTTTCAATATTATAAGCTTATGAATAGGCTGAGGGTGCGATACCAAACTGCTCTCGGTGAAGGAAAACATCGTGAGGAAACCTGCATACGCTGAAGAAGACATTC
Organism: Agonopterix arenella; assembly: GCA_927399405.1. Classification (NCBI taxonomy): domain Eukaryota; kingdom Metazoa; phylum Arthropoda; class Insecta; order Lepidoptera; family Depressariidae; genus Agonopterix; species Agonopterix arenella. Next base: position 10,437,657 of record OV656714.1, read on the forward strand.
TGATGTGTATGTGAACTGTGAAGTTTATCAATCCACATTGGGCACGAGTGGCGGACGTCCATCACAGTGACGTCCATACACCCTTCGTGAGGGGAGGCCTGTGTCCTGCAATCGGACGTTTATAGGCTGATGATGATGATTATGACCTTTTAAATGCCGTGTGGTTGCGGCTTGGAATGGACCACCCATATATCTCTTCACGCGGGCGACCAAGGGCTAAGGGTTTCTTATGCAGTAGGTATATTTGTGGGCGAAAGGCTAACCACCTACTTTACACGTCATTTTGATCTTGACACCTAGTCAGCCTTGTTGCAACTGCTTGGAAGACAGCCTGTTAGTTGTAGCAATGTTTCTGACCACACCGAAAGGGATTATGGTCTTCAGTTTATGCACTTAATGTATGTAAATTTTAACGAACCACAGTAACGCTCGCTCGTTCAGAAAGAAACCTCTTCAAACATTGGACTTCGCAAAATACCAAATCGCCAAAAACAATGTTTCCAATAACCGAGAGTGTAAACAGTGCATGCTGAGATGACATCATCTCACTGTGGCGCTAATATTAAAACTTGGCGATCTTCCACCGGCGCGGACGCAGCACATCGACATGGATCATCGAAATACTGCTGAATACGAATTAGAGAGCGAAAATATTAAATATTCGGTCAATGACTTGGGAATTAGGAAAATATTGTTCCAAGAATGTTCGACATCATTTTAGCTTTTAGTACCTCTACTGGTGATTTTGTAAACACTTTCAAAATTTTCAGGGTTGGTTCAGACCGTCAAACTGAACAACTGTTACTATGTGCTGGGAGCAAAGATGATATATCTAATCTAAACTATTATAAAACTGTAGCAGAACGTTTGTCTGTACATTGAAGATATTAACAAAAAAAAAGTTACGATATGGTTTTTAGGTGTCCCTGATTCCATTTCACCAATTTTTGGATTTTTTGTCTGTCTGTTTGTTTGTGTGTTTGTTTGTTTGTTTATTTGTTTGTTTGTTTGTTTGTTTGAACGAGTATCACGCAAGAACTACTGAACCGATTTTGATGAAACTTTTTTTGTTTGATAGCTTATGATCTGACTTAAAATCTGGTATATAATTTATCTCGCTACGTTGACGGGAGCCGGAGATATAAATATATAACCGCAAGTGCAACCAATGTACGGTACCATTTCAATTTCAACTAAGTAACACTAATTAAAATTAAAAGACTTGTAATAAAGTAAGCTAATTCTGAAGACTGTTTGATTTATAAATAACGAAAATAACAATAAATTACAAAATAAATACCAATAATTATAAATTTTATCATTGTCCAGTGCTGATGACTGCACCGGTATAACATTGTTTTTCTTTTTGCCTATAAAATCTTTCAAACTCCATGGAGAAAACCTTTGCATAACAAAAAAAACCTTAGTACTGGCCACAAGAAAACAAGATTCGAATTACAAATTTCTTGACATTTTGTAGAATTACAGTGCAAACAAAGCAGGAGTAATTATTAAAAAAAAAACTGCACGCCAATTTCAAACAAAGAGAATATAATCATGATTTCAAATCAGCAGCCGAAAGATGTCTAAAACTCGATTTTTAATTCGGAATGTTTTTATTTACGGTGTAATCACACAGTTACGCAAGACTGGATAATAGCTTATATTTTAAAGCAATTACAAGACAGGTAAGGAACTATTTTGAAATACCGTAAATTATTACTAAAATACAAACGAACAACTCTAACAAATTAATAAGGGTCGGTTTTTTATGCCGCCGATGCGATGTGCCGCCGTGCATTTTGCGCATTTTTCTACGGCGCTCCATACAAAACGAAGCTTAGTTTGAACATTTAGTAATTAAAGTAAAAAATGAATGGTTTTAAAACAATCTAGAAACCAATATCTGTGATTTCCTTTTAAATGTTTAGTTCTAAAGTTATCTTGACTCAAAGTTTGTAGTCCGTCCGTGTCGTGTGTCGTCCACCATTTGGGCTCTCTCTGAGGAACCTGCCACCGCCCTGCGGACTGTCGCTTGATATGAGCTTTACATAAATTAATGTAACATTCGGCAATAGCCGACTGCGTCCTTCCGGACGAAATTATTCGCTGGAATCCAGGCGCATACTTGCACCTCAGCCGTTGTTTCAAATGCACGCAAATTGACAGCGAGTGCTGACCAGGCGACGTTGCAGTGGAATGCGACCGTCACCGATTTTGCACGCATCTGACCGGATTGCAAGATGTATATGGTCCTTCTTATATGCAGACAGTTTTTTAAGGGTATGATCAGACCATCATACTGAACAACTTTCTGTATGGGACCAAAGTCAAAATCACGAAAAAAAATCAACTGTTCCATACAAAACTGCAATCCTACTCTACATAAATGTATGGGGCAGAAGATTTTTTTTCGCGATATCGATGACAGTCTCATAGAGAAAGCTGTTTGATGGTCTGATCATCCTCTTAAAAAAGTGTCAGCATATTAAGTTAAATATATAAAAAATAAAGTAATATATATATAATGCGCCCCGACGCGTTCCGTTCAGTGATAATCATACTTAAAAAATAATTTTGTATCTGCCAGTACACTTGATTGTTTTCAATAATGAAAAATGCCATCACGAAGAAGAACTAATAATCTCACTAATATTATAAACGTGAAAGTTTGTGACGATGTTTGTAAAGTTGTAATGTTGTATGTTTGTGGCGCAATCACGCATAAACGGCTGAATGGATTTTGATGAAATTTGGCACGCAGATAGAATGTGTTCTGGATTAAGATATAGGATACTTTTTATCCTAGCAATGGGTTCCTGTGGGATAAATTACAATGTTTTATCATGCTGAAACATGTACCACGTTTTTATTCTATGCTCACTAGCGCCAATTTGACGCTGACAGATGCATTTGTGTAGATTGCAGTGATAAAAATATATTTACTTTTTTCAACAGTTTTGACAACAGCTGTGTAGTATATTTGGTATATGGTTAGATTTTCGTGCATGAGGTGGAGGTTCGATTCTTGGTCGAGAATGTTTTTTTTATTTTTTTTTTAAATACATTCAACGACTATATCCATTTTTCACCGGATTAGACAGAAGCAGTTAGGCTTGATATGTTAAGGGCCTGACCTTCAATCTTAATAATATCTTGAGATCATATCAGATCTAATATTAGCGCAGGATGTTTTATTTTGGCTTTTTTCTAATTTTAATCCTACCATTCTACCAGGTATCTCACTAATATTAATATTATGTTTGTGTTTCTATCATCAACACAAAAAATTCGGTTTTACAGATTTGATTGTATAGGTACTTGGCGAATTGGAAAAATAATCTTCTTCTTATCGTGTCGACTTCAAATTCTGAACAAAGTCGCTAAATAGTAGCTTGCCTGAATCGGGCAACCGATACTGCACCGTCGCTAGCAGTCATGAGCTCCTCCTGCGTGCAGATGTTAGGGCACGCAGGGCACGATGTGAGATGGGCCATCGTTTGTGGAGTTGCACACAAGCAAGTCACATTTTGCGCATCCGAGTATCCCCACCTGACCATGTTGTCCTTACTGCGACCGACCTGGGTTCGAAGTCGGTTTAAAGACTTCCAGGTCGCCCAAGGCAAGTCATGTCTAGGCGTGAGGCTCTCAGACGGCGACACAAATGGAGTTGGGAGGGACACTTTTTGTCGCCATAGAGTACACCTTGCTTGCGCTGGGCCAGTATTCAGGGGGTCGACACACTTCATAAAGCTGCGTCGGCTTGGCAGCCTTTGCGGCGCAGGAATAAAGCAATGCATGGGATGTCGTATGTCATCCACCATTTGGGCTCTTTCTGAGGAACCTGCCACAGCCCTACTTACATCTGGGGGCGCTATGCCAGCCAGTGGGTAAAGCAACTGTACTGGAGCCGGTTTCAAGCAACCAGTTATAATCCGACACGTTTTGTTTGTCTTTTAACCTTTTCTAAAGTTGGTTTTCATAATTTTATCGTAGTATTGTTTTCATCTTAATAGATGGCGTTGCGTGTTTTTTTGAAGCAAGTACCATACTCAATTCACGCTCAAGACATCTCAGATATTCGGTCTTACAGATTTGATTGTATAGTTACTTACCGGCTGAATTAGAAAAATAATTAAATAAATAACGCTTACAGGAACATTGTTATGAATCCAAGCAAGCACATGACCGAACCGGGTTTCGAACCCAGGACCCTGGTTTGGCAGTCCGGCGACGTAACCATTACACCAACCGGGTCGTCAAATATTAAAAATCAAGTGTTCAAAAATTTAATCGTAGTATTGTTTTCATCTTAATAGATGGCGTTGGGAGTTTTTTTAAAGCAAGTGTGCTACAATTATTAATTCAAAAACCTAGCTATAGCAAAAGCTTACAAATTTAGTTGATTATATTATCGTTGTAATACATCGTTGTAAGTATATTGATTGTCTGAGTCCAATCTGAGCCAATGCTACGGAATGATAACCTTATTTTACAGAAAGGACGAATTTTGTTGCAGTAATTCTTGCCAAATTTTTGTTTTGTTTGATTTTCGGTCTCAATTATGATTTTTTGAGGGCTTGTGCAACTTAACTATAGAACATCATTCTACCACAACGTATAAAAAGGTACCTACGTATCTAAAAGTTCCTTATAATATAACACCACAGGTCGGTAATGTAGCTACTTACATAATTGAAAATCTTTTTTAGCAAATTGACCATTAGCTTGCTATAATATTATCGTTTTAGCTCTTGCCTTCACCATTTTACAGTAGCCCGCGTGGTAGAGTATCCTCTAACGTTTATACGTGAGTGGAGGTCTGTGACCCGCAGTGGGTCGTAAGATGATTATTATGCTGCTCGACATAAATAAAAAACTAATAAACGACGAACAGTAGAAAAATTAAAGTGATGGATCCAGTGAATGACTTTTAAATCTGATACCTACAGAATTACTTGGGGTACTTTCTGATTTTGATTTAGCTTAAGTTCATGACTTTCTTATCTTATTATGGGAAATGGCAAGCCAGCAACACTTCGACACAATGGTATCTTTTGTATTGAACCCTACATATTATTTTCTTCATCCTTGAAAAACTTGGAAAATGAGGGAGGCAATAGCGTTCAGGGTAAGAAACCTGTAATGAATAACCATCTCTCAGGAGTCACATACGTTTACCCACCAAGACATCGCAGTCACACAGTACAAATGTTCCATGGTTTCCTCCTCCTCTCCACACGCTCGGCAACCGGGATCTAGAGTGAGCTTTATCGTGCCTGTTGCGTAGTGCCCGGTGAGGGCTCCGACGATGGCACGAGCTTTGCTCCTGCTGTTGTTCAGTATGAACTGTGGGATTCGTGGTGGTATATTGCTATTATACTCTGACACCAGGGCTTTGCCCACACGATAATAAGAAGATTGCTGATGAATTTCCTGCAGTGTTGCAGACCCGAGAGGCCAGAGCATTCTAGCCTGTGTCTTTTATCAGCCCATTCCTTAATCGCCATTCTAATGTTACATGCCAGGATTCCTAGACTTGGTTCGGACCATGACCTTCATGACCTTAGACGAGACATTAGACAAAATTACATGTCTACGCAGACGAAGTCGCGGGCAAAAGCTAGTATATATATATATATTTAAAAAAAAACCTCCGTACTAAACTGCAATGCCTACCGACTCAAATCTTGACTTAAAAAAGTTGTTCAGTTTTATGGTCTAAACTGAACCAGAACCTCCGAATGAAAGTGTTTAAAAGTCACCCAGTATAACCATCTAAGTGCTACCTACAGGGAAGAGGAAGTCAAAACAATGTTAAAGATTAATTAAAATCTATTCAATAAGTAGTCTCCGTGATGCGTGGTCAAACAGAGAGATGTAGGTACAGACTACAGATAGATAAACAAAAATTGCTGTTTTAGTAAAGACCGGCACAAAAGGGGCCTATATTATCTATGCCTGTAGTGAAAAAGGATACAAAGTCGAGTTGTTTCCAGGCGTACTTGTACACCTACCCTTTTTCACTAGAGGCACAGTGTCCACAATTCTTTTTAGTGGTTCATAATAACTGCTTCCGAATGTAACAAGTCTTTGTTTTAGCTAAGATGAAGAAATATGAAATCGTAGAAATTGGCATGTTTCCCAAGACTGACAGAACAATATCCAAATATACTGAGGCGCCTTGTTCCAGACAATACAGACCTAGTTTTGTATTGTGTATGTTGTCTATAAAGTTTTACAAAATTAACAGATTTTAACAAACATTCCATAACAGAAATGAACAGACTTCACACCAGTGTGACTAATAGGAACCAGGATAGCTTGAATGGTGTATAAGTGTTATCCACCTACTTATAGTTACAGAATCGATAAATCTGATCAGGGGTTTTATTGTGTAACTACCCCATTATTCACGCAAAATCCCATTACGCGATTGACCAAAACTTAAATACACACATGGCCAAATACACGACTGGCCAAAATACGCACTATGCGCAAATACGGACGGTACTTACCGTCGGTATATTACCGGTTTCGATCTTGGGCAGCCCTGTAGAATTCCATAGTGTCCCATAGGTATGTGCGTATTTTGCGTGCGTAATATACGCGTGTATCCAGGAGTGCGAATTTTGAAACTCATTTGTTGAACTCAGAAAGATGCGTATCTCCATACATTATCAACTGCTGAGTTCAACGTATGAGTTATGTTTGTCTCTGTATAAACGCATTATTTTTTGGCTGAGCAGAGCAATATGTACATCAATATGGCATTGAAATAATATTTATTTTTAAACACAAATACAATGTATTTTTTAATAAGAAATGTTCTCAGGAGATCAATTTAAAACTCATTATCTCATGTATTATCTAAGTAAGTATACCTAAACCAAATTAACTAGAACTTTTTCCTCAATCAATCTAAGTCACTGCCCAGACGAGCAAAACCACTTAAGGTCATTCTACATCTGTATTATTTACATGGAATACATAATGCGTCATTTTGCACTGTTAATGCTTGTGGAATTGTGTCAGGGTCTTTTGAAGGATTTGTCGAAACAATTAGTGTGTTGTCATGGTTTATTTTCTTTAACTAGTAGGTAACTTGTTTTGGGTAAAAGTTACAAGTTAATTAGCAGAGTAAGAGCTAAAATTAAGCATGCTATTTATTGCACTTAACAAAACCTGATATAGTATTACATAATAATCTAAACAAAACTATTCTGTTTGTAAAATAATCCTAAAATCACCGAGATAGATGATAATTAAAATTATATATTAGAGGAATAGGCGTGGCGATTATGGCAAATCCCCCCATTTTGGGGGAGGCCTATGTCCAGCAGTGGACGTCTATCGGCTGATATGATGATGATGATGATGATGATTAGAGGAATGCAATGCATATTGATTTGTTCCGACATTAAAGCAATAATTTAATAACATGTTTTTTTTTTCATTTTAAAGCTTTGTATTTTTTTTTATTTCATTTATTAAGGCATAGGTACACAAAAGAATACAATACATTCATTATATTGCTAAAATACAAAATATTAATTAAAATGAATAAAGCACGTATCCAGGGTTGCAGGGGAAAGGTAGGATTTATCAGCCCAGAAAACTGAATATTTGTATGGAATCACGACATATGGAACAGTGATTACAGCTCTTCATTTTTAATTATAATGCTCTACTATTATAGTAGATACTTCAATGGAAACAATCCACGCCTTCAGCCTTCGGTCTCCAGTCAGCATCTGAAATAGGAGTCCAGCCAGATCAGTCCACCAAAACAAATGCCAAATCAATTATTAGAGTTCGCCGAAATGACGTGTCCGTCTGTCAATTACTCACGTGCTACTATACATTTATTTTCGTACCTGTTGTGTTGGCTGAGCCAACTAGGTCTTACAAGATAGTAGTCAGGAAGTTGCATCATAACTAGGGTTGACCAAAAGTTTCAAAAGTTTAACACGTGGAAATAGTAGTTGAACTAAAATTGTACCTTACGAAGTATGTTGGTATTACGTTGGTTGATCGAATCAAGAACAGTGTGATAAGGGATTGGTGTAAGTTGAAGGATGATATTGTAACAAGGAAAGATGTATGAATGTCAATGAGGCTAAAGAGGTGTGTCAGAGTCGTAGCGTGTGGCGGTCCGTGGTCTCTGCCTACCCCCATGGGACAATGGCGTGAGCTTATGTAAAATTTTTATATTCAAAAGTACTTATTATCACCATTGGCCCACCACGTCCCACCGAATGGTGGGCCTGTTTTTACTAGGAGGAGAAGGAATGGAGCCAAACTCTTGTCGGGTTCACATCGGATTGATAAAGTAATTTATGTAGGTTCAAAGGTGTACAAAACAAAAGTGAGATTCTTGACAAAAAAGAAGTAAGATTCTGGACAAAACAGAAGTGAGATTCGTGACAAAACAGAAGTGATATTCTTAACAAAAAAGAAGTGAGATTCGTGACAAAACAGAAATGAGATTCTTGACAAAAAAGAAGTAGGATTCTTGAAAGTTACACGTTCGAAAACATGATCGAATGATGCATAATCTCCATAGTGCTTTTGATATTTTCTACTGCTGATTTGAACGCGTGTGATTTTCAAAAATCACACTCAAAGTCTCTTACTTGATTTATTTATTTAATGTCAGTATACTTTACGCCTTATGACCAACGCCGAGAAAACACAAATTTTTAGAATGTTTTCTGGCTTGTGGTTGGTGACCCTAACACGTTAGACTGCAGTGAGACATTACATTATGCAGTCAAGTATCGTTTTGGCTTGATCTCGATCTTTTAGTATAGTTTCCACTGGTGCATACCAAAACAATCTATACTTATAAAACAGTTCCGTGACTGACTGACAGACAACACAGCCTGAATCGCTGAAGATAAAAACTTGTGGAATACATTTTCTACACAGAGGTAATAGGGGTGAACTAAGAAAGGATTTTTCGAAAATCGACCTCTTATATATATTCCTTGCCCTAAATGAGTGCAACGGGTTCGGGTTCCGAAATCCAAGCGGATGAAGTTTCGGGCAAAAGCTAGTTATAAATCCACAAAGTCTATACCTAATACGGGGTCCTTCTAAGTAATTCCAATCACAATTTATTCATACCTATGTATACACATTACTTGCTGGCTGCGGTTTTTTGACAGCTGTTTTTTTTTTCTTTCTATTTTGGTCCCTCTTTTTTTCTTTCTGTTTTAGTCCCTTTGGACTTAGAGAAAGTTTTCAGTTTAATGGTCTGGTAAAAAACGTCAGCATATTAAAAAAAGGACTAATATATCCTATAGGTTTCTTAGGGAAAGTGTTTCAGTATCATGAGTACAAACATCCATTAAAGTATTGCAACACTACCCAAACACCCTGTATAATTTGCTCCTTGATGATAAGTTCTTCTTTGTAAAACGTGCTAAAAATGTTGATAGAATCCAAAACAAAAACAGCTCGAAACCAGTCTGGCCTGTTTACTTGAACTAAATTTATTTTTTCGCTGTCTGACCGAAATCTAACCTTGGTCGCTTATTTTGTAAGCCAGTCTTTGATCTGCTTTCTTAATTTATGAGTTCTACATTTTATTTTTATTTTTAATTTGTATCAAGACTACTAAGTCCCTCATACCCTGGTCCCGTGGAAAGTGTTTGGTTTGGGACGCCACCTGCGTCGACACTCTGGCACCCTCACATGTTCGTGCGTCTTCCTGCCGCGCAGGTGTACCTGCAGCCTTAGCGGAATCGGGAAAAAAGGATCTACCAGGGATTGGGTGACAGCTATATATTCCTGCCCTTCGCCGTGGAGACCCTAGGTTGCTGGGGTCCTGAGGGGAAAATGTTCCTCAAATGCCTCTCAAAGCGCCTGTTCGAGGCTACAGGCGACAGGAGGGCTGGCAGCTATTTTGCGCAAAGGATCAGTCTTGCGATCCAAAGAGGCAACGCTGCCAGCCTCCTAGGCACTCTGCCCCGAGTAGGGGCTTTAGAGGACATTTTATACCTTCAAGTAGCCAAGGTGTTTTTTTTCTGTTCTTTTTGTTTTTTCTACCCGTTGATCTATGGAACATTGTATAAATATAAAGTATCCTATCATATGAACATAGACGTCAGACTACTAAGTACGAAATGCCATTAATAAATTCTAATTTATTACAAAATTTCGCCGCTGTTTATCTAATATAAGTCGCGGCACGAATCTCTAGCTCTGACCTTGAACGCGCTGATCGTACTACAAGGCACTATGCACTATTTTCGTCTAAATTCACTCATTCGAGCGCTAGAGTTTCGTGCCGCGTCTACTATGTATACAGGGTCACAGGGTGTTAGGGTAAACAGTTGCATTACTTTAAGGGGTGATTGCACCCATGGTACTGAACAGCTTCCCCAAAGAAACCTATAGGAAATACGCAATAAAAAAAATTGACTTTCCATACTTGGTTAATGCGTTTGCTGGTTGAAAAGTCGAAAACTGACCAACTTTTTCTAGGGGACCAAAACAAAAAAACATTTTCTCATACATTTCGGTCGAGTAGGATTGCAGTTTTGTATAGAACAGCAATTTATTTGTATAAATAGCCCAGTCATTTTGAGGCGTTTTGTTAGAAGGGGTAGGGAGTAATAATCAATGGGACTTTTAAACTGTAACCGGCAACATTTAGTGACTAAAAGACTATCTGAAGACATGTAAAAAAAAATCATAAAAATCAAAATTGTATTTCCGATAAGGCTTTTAATTTTAACTAATTAATATTCTTACCGATGCACTTATTTTAATTAGATTTAACAAAATAAATTATTTATCACATAGAGGAATGAAGAGAGAAAATACTAATGTATTTTTCAAAGCCTTCTAAGTAGACAAAAATATTAACACCATTATTGAAATATGTATGTATGTATGTAAAGCCATAAAAATGAGCAAAAAAAATTTTACAATCTGGTTTTTTAGAACGAGATAAATGCTAAATTTTAAATTTGGGGCTGTTGTGGACGTAATTTTTTTTTTAATTTTGGTTCATTTCTAAGTTCATATTGGCTCTTAAATACTTTACCTAAAATAAATATCAATTAATAATTAGTCCCGGCTCAAACCGTTAAATGACTGGATTAGAAAGTAGTTTAAATTAGTATTACAGTAATGAAAATGAGCGATTATACCTATAATGTTATTCCAGTTGTTTTCTTGAATACCTACTACAAGTTCTAAGAAATCTGACGCAATTTTATTATTCTAAGACATTCATTCATATTATTTTACGAACTGAATCTCCTTGAAACCGATGTAGGTGCGAAGTGAGACATAAATATCAACAGCTCGCACGTGAGAAAGGGACATAACACTTGTAAAGGTGTGCGTAGGTGCGCGTTCGCACATCCGCCGAACTATTTTCGTTTATTTTAGAAACCGTTTCCTTAGCAACGTCAAGTTGTATTTAACGATCTGCCGGTGACAGATGCGACTCGTGGGATTCTGTGAATTAGTCGTTCAATTGTTTATTTTCATTTGGTTTACTCATTCACAAAAAAATCGCGAGTCAACTTCTAGTGGCGACGAAAAGCAAGATGAGCTCATTATGCCAATTACACACGGCGACACATCAAGCTATACAAAACCAACATAAGCTGGCCGCGCGATGCTATACGTTAATTAATCTACGCGCGGTCAGCTTATGTTGGTTTTGTTTAGCTGGATGTGTCGCCTTGTGTACATCATTAATACATCAACATATGCTTCACAAACGGTGAAAGCATAATGAGAAACCAGTAGGCCTCGCATGTCACCCCCGAGAAAACGAAAAAAATCGAGACGTTTGTTATTTTAAATGGTACCTATGTAACTAGGTATGCCAAAACATGACATTTTTCTCGTCTTGTCGCTTTGTCGTGGGTGTCATGCTAGCGCTGCATATTCGCTGAAGAAGAAATTCTAGTTGCATTGGTATGTGAAGTCTACCAATCCATGTTGTGCACGCGTGTTACAGCGAGAAAATAGACCTATATCGCTATGCCCTGCTCTCAGTAAGTAAATTTCTTTGGTTTTTTCATTAAAATATTAATGAATCATACTTTTGAACAATGCAGTGAATTGTAATAACTGCTTTGGTCTATTTCTATTTTTGTTCGGCATTTAACCTTCGTAAAGAAATAAATTCGGAACGTGTCGGTACAGTATAAGAATTATAAAAATCATACTAGGTATAGATACTATAGATGTATGATGTAGTTTATTATTCTTACGCCCACAGTTGGAACCAACGTTAAAATGTTGTTAAACACCTAGGTAGTTATAATTATGTGTTACTGTTATCCGCATTGGGCACGTGCGCTTGGTTTACTCATACAACTTGTTGAGGGTAACCATGCTCTCTAGCATTAGGTAACCATGCATGCATGATTTCTCTACACGCGCGCGACACGCCTTCGCTATATAAAGCTGTGTCGTGCTCATGCGCAAGTAGAGACATCATACTAGACCGGCGGCATAGGGTTGCCAGATGATTTATCCACAAGGCCGGACGTAGTCATTGAAAAAAGCCGGACGTTTAGGGTTGCAAGTCCGGTCAGATGGCCCTAGTCTGACATCACCATGAGTCTTTTTATTTGTCCAAATCTTTCATATTTTTTACGTTTTGTCCTTTGTACCTTAAACAGTTTTTAAAACGTGTTATCATGTAATTGGCGCTGTAAAATTTAAATGTTGCTGTATTAGAGATTAAGTAATTTGCTGTTTGATAACCAATAAAGATAAATAAATAAATAAATGAGTGCAGTCTTTGCCGAAAATTCCGACAGTAGTAAAACTCCTACACAGGTAGGTATTTTCATCAAAATCGGTGAAGCCGCGTGATTTGCTATATAAGGTCTAACAAAATAAGGTGAAACTATTTTAAGGGGATGATCAGACCATCAAACTGAACAACTTTCTCTATGGGACCGATACTGAAATCGCGAAAAAAAAATCTGCTGTCCCATACATTTAGGTCGAGTAGGTTTGTATGGAACAGCTGATTTTTTTTCGTGATTTCAATACTGGTCCCATAGAGAATGTTGTTCAGTTTGATGGTCTGATCATCCCCTTAAAATAGTTTCACTTAATTTTGTTAGACTTTATATATTCGTCTTTGCCTACTTCGCTATCGCTGTGTGATTACAACGAATCTAGTTAGATGGTTCCTGCTATGTTAGTGACAAAAAGCCAGACGTCTTGCAACCCTAGCCACATGAGTAAATACCCCACAGAGACAAACTTCTAAGGAGCAGCGCCGAGCGCACAAAATGATCACAAGATACTCTCGCCCTCAGATAAATTAACAGGAATTATCTGAGCTCTCGCCCATAGTCAGTAACCTCCTGTACAAAAAGCTTTCCAAAACAGAATAAATACCAAACGTTATGACTATTGAATGTAGGACACTCGGACGCGTGGGCGGGCGGCATTCTGAAACTAATCCGCCCACGGTAGCGGCGTCCGTCGGCAGTCCACCGGCGCGGCGCTAACGCACGTCCCTGGCCGATTCTCACTGATCTCTGCATCAACATAAACGTGTTAGAAACACTCTTTAAAGTACGACAATTTATTATAAGGACTAGCCTCGCGGTAACATTTCCCCTCTGCCACGGTATAAGAACAATTGATCATGTGCACAAATTTACACTCAATTTTATACCTTATCACTAAACGAGCCTATAATTGCGAAACAATAATTTCGAACTTAGAACGTTTGGGGTTTACACGAGACTATTTTTCATGATTTTTGACAATAAAAATTTGAATGTAAAGTTATGGAGAGTAAAATCCAAAGTTGCGGATTTCATGTAACCTCGCCCCCCGCAAAAAGTGGCAGAAATGTTTGTTAGTAGAATTACACGTGTAACTAGTCCCTATGTAAGTAGTCAAAGGTTACAAATAACGATTTAAAAAAAAACTCTATATGTGTCTTTCGAGCCCAGATAGACTAAGAGATAAGTGTACTTTTTGCAGCCATCAGCAGCAAGGCTGAATCAGTGTTTATGGGGTGTAGAGCATCTCTGTGATGGGGATGGACCAGGTCTGCCTGCATAACTCTAGTCGGTTTAGGAGTTACTGATGTTTAAAGGTCAGTAAAAAATTTTAGAATGCACTGTAGCTATGTGAACAGTACAAAAACTGACATGAACTGCCAGTCTGTTAAGGAGATACAGCCGTTCAAAGGTTGGACATTTGGATGGCTGTAACTCCTAAACCGACTGATAAGCCATGTCAGTTTTTGTACTGTTCACATAGCTACAATAATATTATACGATCAGCCATGCAGCTGATCGTAAATATTTTACTGACCCTTAAAAATCGATAAGTCCTAAACAGACTGGAGTTATGCAGGCAGACCTGGTCCATCCCCATCACAGAGATGCTCTACACCCCATAAACACTGAATCAGCCTTGCTGCTGATGGTTGCAAAAAGTACACTTATCTCTTAGTCTAAGACTTCCATAATAACATACCTACGTTTTTGGTTGACACGATGATGATGATGAAATCTAGTCTTTAAAGGAGAATACCGATTATGACTTGTCAGTAATTAATGCAATTTGACATAATTAAACTACTATCGTGCCGCCTACGCTACGGTGCCTGGTGGGGACCATAATCGTCCTTACCTAATGCAATCAGTTGGTTTGGTCCTGCATGCGAGGGAATGGTCTCCTCACCTTTACTAAGAAATATTTATGAAACTGAGAAAATAGTTATTCAGAATCGAGGGTAGAATCGATTTCACACCTTTTTAATAGTTTTTTTTTAATTTGTATTTATATAAGGTCTAACAAAATTAGGTGAAACTATTTAGAGGGGATGATCAGACCATCAAACTGAACAACTTTCTCTATGGGACCAATATAGAAATTGCGAAAAAAAAACTGCTGTCCCATACATTTAGGTCGAGTACGTTTGTGTGGAACAGCTGATTTCTTTTTTGCGATTTCGATATTGGTCCCATAGAGAAAGTTGTTCAGTTTGATGGTCTGATCATCCCCTTAAAATAGTTTCACCTAATTTTGTTAGACCTTATATTTATGCCGTGTATTTTTCTCTAGCTCGTGCTCAGGCTCATGGCAATATAAATACTCGTACCTATACGCTACGTTACAGTCATCATACCTACGCCACGTTTAGCGATAGCATAGTCATACTGTAATAAAAACTAATAGTGGTGAAGCTCAGCGGTCGTGACAGGCCAATCGTGGGGGGCGTGCGAGAGCCGGGAATAATTAGTAATTGACATTTTTTTCGGTATAATATTGACGAGCCAATTTGAGCCTGGAAATGTAACAAAATTTAAAAAAAATCACGTCAGCAACAGTTCCAATTTTAAAATTAAGCTATTATCTCGTTCTAAAAAACCTGGTGATAAATTTTTTATTGCACATATTTAAGGCTTTACCATTATACATACTACAAACATGGTGTGAATATTTTTGTCTACTTAGAAAGTTTTGAAAAATACATTCGTATTTTCTAATAAATACCTCATTTTTTAAATTTCATTGCCTATTTAATAATTTATATTGTTAAATCTAAGTCAAATGAGTACATTAGTATTAGTATTAATAATTTAAAATCCTTCTGGGACACACAATTTTGATTTCTATGTTGCGTAGCGATTTTTTTTAATATGCTTTAAGATAGTCCTTTTGTCACTTAATGGTTCCGGTTACAGTTTAAAAGTCCAATTAGTAATTACTCCCTACCCCGCCTAACAAAACTCCGTAAAATGACTGGGCTATAGACCTGCCGCGTCCGCTGAGCTTCATCACTAATTTTTTATTTACACTGGCAGAGTAATGAGAAGGCGGGGTGCGGTGGCGAAGGACGGGTGTAAGCGGGGGGGAAGTAAATATGAATATCCAAAATAATATATATGTTTTTTTTTATAGTTTTCAATTTCAACTGAAATCGATTTAGATCAATAAAAATTTGTTGGGGTGTATGAGGGTCGATTATTCCGTTAACACTTAATTCCTCGAAGAGCATGAGAAACATAAGAATAAGATGTCGACAAAAGCAAAACTATAAATTTTATTAAGGTATTATAGCCTCTTTGAAATTCACTGGTATGAATCCTAGTTCCTTGTTGGAAGCAGCAGAAGACGCTGAAAGCAGTCCCTAGCGTGGACTATACAGGCTGAAACTGAAAAGTAATATTTTGAAATAAAATAATTATAATTTTATTTTTCGCTGAGAAGTTTCAAACTGGCCTATCTCGTATTCCCGGCTTGACGCTGTATTTCGGAACAGCCTGTATAGAAGTTATATTTTATGACAATGATGCAATATCGTGTCCTTGTCAACGCTTGCCCGGCACAGATTGGCTACACCTACTCGCCTGTAGGAATTACCTTTAATAGTTGAGATCTCATCTATCTATTAAAACTTCCAGTGTTGCATTCGCCGATATAATAAACGTTCTAAATTGTTAAGGCTTCTACAGAGTGAAATTGATATCATTAGCATCCTTTTAAACTAAGAGTCTACCCATCAAACTGATCAACTTTTACTATGGGAACAAACCGATCGAAACAAAAAAATCTGCTGTACCATACTAAACTGCAACGCCTACTTGACTCAAAAATGTATGTAACAGTAGATTTTTTTTTTGCTCCGATCGGTTTGTACCCATAGTAAAAGTTGTTCAGTTTGATGGGTAGAGTATGTGGTTTAAAGGTTAATGATACTTTTCCTGGTAGGCGTAGTGTGGGACGCCCTGCTGCCCGCTGGGCCGAGGACCTGAGCCAAGTAGCTGGGAGCGACTGGATGAGGAAGGCCGAGGACAGAGTTTTGTGGCGTACCTTGGGAGAGGCCTATGTTCAGCAGTGGACCATGATAGGCTGATGATGATGATAATGATACTTTTCCTTACACCCTTTTCTGCACTAATGCATGGAAAAAACAATTTCAAATCATCATTATGCAGCAAATGGCCTTTAAAAACGTGCAAATAATTTACATAGATTATTATTAATTTTAATGAGCAAAATATTTGCAATGAGATAAGAACAAAACTGGATAAGAAATGAGATACAAGTAGTCTGTTCTGTTGTAGACTTGACCCGTCCTTATATGGTCGACATCTGACCAAGCAGATCGATTAACCTGCCATTTCGACCTTATGATGTCATATTTACAAGGCACAAATTAAATTGCAGCTAAAACGGTCCAATGTCATATTTGTTTCGTTTATTGGTTAATTACATACACAACACAAGCATTCATGCATTTCTACAAGGGCCGGACTAAGTTCCAATATACAAACGACCCGGTTGGTGTAATGGTTAAGGCAAACCAGGGCCCTGGGTTCGAATCCCGGTACGATCATGGATGTTATATGATCGTGCCGTTGTTGTATGGTTTTCATATAAAAAAGCATATAATAGTGCTTACTTGAGATCATTACAATGTAAGTGCCTGTGAGCGTTACATATCTATTATATTATTATATACAGGGTCCATCTTAATACGCTGACACTTTTTTAAGGGGATGATCAGACCATCAAACTGAACAACATGGAACCAACATCGAAATCGCGAAATCTGCTGTCCCTTACATTTGGCTCGAGTAGGTTTGCAGTTTTGTATCTGACAGCTGTTTTTTTTCGCGATTTCGATGTTGGTCCCATAGAGAAAGTTGTTCAGTTTGAAGGTTAAAAAAGTGTCAGCATATTAAGAAGGACCCTATTTGTAGGTACTTAAAAGATGTAACAAATGAACAACTTTCATTATGGAGACTCTGACACCAGGGCCTACACCAAAGAGTAATATAAGTATATAAGAAAAGAGAACCCAACGTGGGAACATTATGCATCCAACTTATGTCAAATTGAAGGCTAGCTAGCGCCATCTATGTTTCACCGACAATAATTCAACCTATACTATACATACCTACTTATATCTACTCATACCGATGGATATTATTGTTTTAAATGCTAGTTTTCGTTCAATCCCGCACCGATCGAGTGAAATTCCAGTATCCTTACTATTCCTGTAATCTAAACATTGGTAAGACCAGAAAATCACTAAATTGTCACGAAATTGAACGAAAACTACAAATAACCCACACATTACGCAAGATAGGTAGCCATTTTGTGAATTTGTCAATTTGACATTGACATAGACAATAAAATCTTTTTTCTCATTGTTCTGCGAAATATGTAATAGATGGCAGCACATTCTATGCAAACTGAATCGGAAAAAGCCACCAAAAGGCGACTGTCCTCCGCCTGGCCTACACTATAAGAAGAAGATTATGGAGACAAAGCCGAAAAAAATCTGCTGTATGTCCCATACATTTGAGCCGAGAATATATGGCAGTATTGTATGAAACAGCAGACTTTTTTATTTTTCTCGATGTTGGCTCCATAGTGAAAGTTGTTCAGTTTGGTGGCCTTTAAATATTACTAGGGTGTTTCCTTACACCCTGTATATGTCTCATTATGAGCATAAATAAGAGTAGATGTCACAATAGCCTTGTAGCATTTTTTGAGCCGAAATAATCGAGGTAAACTACGAAATTTCAAGATATAAAATCGTACAAGGAAGTTTTAATAACAATAAATGGTCCTTTGGAACGTTCCCTCTTACAAATCGTCGTTTATCCGGCTCGAAGGACCATGTCATAACCAAGACAAGTTTTCTTGATTGTTTTTGTTAAAATATAATATACTCACGACCAACGACGCACGACAATTTTCCGGAGGAGTATTGTGATATTCTAAATATAGCATACTTAGAAATTCCACTGAAAATGTGACACCGTTATACAGGGTGAAATTCATATCATTAGCATCCTTTTAAACTAAGAGTCTACCCATCAAACTGAACAACTTTTACTATGGGAGCAAACCTAACGGAGCAAATAAAAAATCAGCTGTTCCATACTAAACTGCAATGTCGACGCGCGAGTTAGCGACTCAAATTTATGCAACAGCTGATTTTTTTTTGCTGCCATAGTTAAAGTTGTTCAGTTTGATTGGTAGACTCTTAGTTTAAAAAGATACTAATGATATCAATTTCACCCTCTATATTTTTGCTTGTTTCATTTTAATTTTGACACCTACAAATATTACTATCCGGTATATAAAACAAAAGTTGTTATTATTTTTTCTAATATCTACCATTATTCATAGTAGGTACCTACCTATGTAACAGTGTTGCCAGAAGGTTACTTTTGTAACCTTTTAGGTGATTTTTAGCTCTGCCAGGTTACTTTTAGGTTACACGATTCAAAAGGTTACTTTTAGGTGATTTTTCGGAATTTGTACTATTAATTTTAAAATTCTTATTTTTCCATGAAACGGAACGCTTTTTCATATATTTTGCAATGTTTTAAAACCCAAAACATTCGTAACGTAGCAAGTGCAACTCCTAAAAACACGTTTTCCTCTCTCGAATTATTGTATATTGTATACCAAATAACTAAATTAAGCGTCTCACTTACTCGCTCGATCAATAAATCGGATGAAAAATGCAACTTAAAATGGAAAACGCTTCTGAATTGTTTATATTTCTGTAAGAAAATACAACCAACTTCTACTTATTTATCAACTTTTAATACCTTATTACTGGAAAAAATAATAAATGAAAGGTTACTTTTCACACCAAAAGGTTACTTTTTTTGTCTATTTCCTACTTTTAACAATTGACTGTATGAGAATTCAAATCCTATTATAGTTGTAGGCTGTTGGACGAAAGATCAAGAATAGTGCCTGTCTACGTCAATTTGTCCGCAGTCACATTCAATGGGATGTTATTTGTCTGTTTCGCTTATCTTGAAGTTTGTTCTTTACAAACAAGCTTTTTAAAAAACACGTTTTTAAAATAAAGGTGGAACTAGTTTTGGACAAGCTGATAAAGTTTTTGACATATTTGCCTTTGTCAGATTTTCGATTTTTTTAAATTACTTATACCTATAGTTTTGAAGTTAAAGTTTCTCAAAGATTTCCATACAAATCCTGCTAGCACTGAAACTGTCAACCTAGGTATTTTACTTGAATAAGTTATATGTCAATATTGACAGTCGAAGCTACAAAAGCGTAGACAAAAATTGTAACCAGTATTTCCCTCTAAACCCTATCCATATATACACGCACACAGACATAATTTGTATGGCGCCTCACGCACACCAACCTAAGAAAGTTGGCCCCTTTTGTTTTATACGGTAGAAGCATGAGGCTCTTTCTAGACATATACTTTTTCTAAGGTATTTTATTTGATTCACGTTGCAGGTTCTGAACCGAGCACTCGTCTCGCGTGGATTTCGCGTTTTTCCCTGCCACGAGGCTCCGCAATCCTCAATCTCTTCTTGTTCTTGACCAAAAACAATCCCTGAGATTGGGATAGATTCTCCCATAAACCTTGACACCTCAGATAAATTAATTTATCTGAGCTTGACACTGGCGAAATCATCAAGGAAACGCCATTACACAAAAAAATAGAATATTTTATTTGCTTGGGTAGGTACTAAATTCTGTCAAACCATAGGCGCATATTTGTATAATTGAAAATAGGATGTATCTTATCGTTTGTATGCAGCGCTGCAAGGAATGTCCCCTAATTTTTTTTTAAACTCATTGGGAAGTTTCGCCAAAAATGAGCCAGCCCAGACTCCCCAACTTGTTCACTCAATGAGATCACATGTTGAAAGCCGTTACGAATTCTTAATTCTCGGAGAATGAGTAATTCATTAGTAATGTGGTGCTATGCTAGTGTGATGAGAGAAGCGATTGTTAAATTGTTATTAATAATGTTAATTGATCTGGATCGTTGACCTTCGCTGTAGGTGCTGTTAACTGTAAGGTGACTTTTTTATTTAGGTAGGTATTACACATAAACAACATTCGTCTCAGCTGATATTTTTTTGCGATTTGGTTTTTAGCTCACATCTCTAGAAGTCCGGATTCAAAAGTAGAAATTACTAGTAAAATAAACAAATCATTCACAAAGCAGTAGCAAAACGCAACCATCTGCTATGGTATATGGATAATATTTTCATCGAATATTATCACTGAGGTATGTTATTTGGCTTGGTTGAACATAGTGTGTGTGATTTCGTTTTCTTCAATTATTGTCACTATATTGTACGGTTATCGTGAATTTTCAATAAAATAAACATAATCAATGCATAGAAGATTGAATGGACTAACTAATAAGAAAATTTATGAGTTTCATACACTTGATACAAAAGGTAGGTATCATAAGGAACAAAACCTTTCACCCAACTTCTACAGGTTACAACTACTTAATTTACTTTTTTTTTGTTTCACTCTACACGTATTACTAAGTTTCATTGATGTTCGGTCCCTCTAAGAGGGAGACCGAAAAAGCAGGCAGTCTGCCTTTCTTCTTTACAACCTTTATATTGATGAAAATTGTTGTTCATATATTTCTGGCATTATCACTGCCAAAATAATAAAAAAGGGTAAAAGCATTGGCACAAACAATAATCTAACTTGGATTATTTGGACTGGTCTACAAAAGGGAGACGGGGAATTTAGCAAACGACCGGAACGGTCTGGTTCACTAGTCAAAAATAAAAGGCCAACCCTTCCCTCTGCCGACCCTCCTACAAAACAAAAGAAAGACTTTAAACTTCACCGCATCTTTAATTAAAAAAGAACGAGAGCGAAAACTTTAACAGTACGAGTGAAAGAGAAAGCCTTAGTGCAAAAATAAACGAAAATGCGAAGATGATGTCATTCTTGTATAAGACGAATAACGGTCAAGGGTGTATCGGCATAAGCAAGATAAAAGTGAATAATCGAGAAGTATATCGATAAATTAAGTTTTCGTACATGGAAAATAGGACGTATAATAAACTCACAACCGACTTTTCTTTGCTACATAATTATATACAACTACCAAAAGCCAGCCAACGTTTGACGTGGTTTTAGTCCATACAAAAGTTTGACGGACAATACGCGCAGACGGAATTAATAAAAGTAATATTTTATATATGGAAAAATAGTTTAGAAAATCTAGTTGCCGCGTCACAAATAACATTTGCAATTTTTAATATAATTACGAAGATATAAAGCTTTTAGATATAAAATTTTGCTTATATCTTCGTAATTATTTTATAAATCGCAACGTGACGCGGCATCTTGATTTTCTAAAATATTTTTCCTTATATACAAAGTTACTTATATTAATACCGTCTACGCGTATTGTGCGTCAAGGTTTTGTAAAAAATTGACCCCGTTGATTCCCCATCGTGCTCCATAGAAACTGAAGTTTGATTCTATTAAATTCAATGATAATATTAAATTATATATTATATTAAATTGTAGGCTAAATAGTGAATAAAAATGCATGCCACTGAGTCGGACGCATCCGTTGACGAAATATATGTTCATATTTTTCTGTTTACTTTAAAACATCAATTATTACTATTTAATTTGTATTTTATTATCTGCAAGGTCGCTCAGCCCTGTCTCGTCAACGCAATCTATCGAGCCATTAGGAACTACTTTTTCTTTTTTAATGGCTTTCGGAAAATCCCTCATACCATAGTTTACAACCACTGTCGGCCCGCAGCCGTTCCACAGCCGGCCTGCAGCCGCACTCTGTGTGGCCAGCCTTTATACTTACATTTTACTAAACGTAGTTCCTAGATCGCGTTTAAAAATTAATTGGTTAACAGCGAAACCACTCAAAAACTTTATTGCATATTTAATATCAATCAATCAAAATAGTTTATTGATTTAATGTGTAATTAACTAATTATATTTAGGTGTAGATCTATTTTATTACTGTGCGGGCTTTTTTCAATGGTCTTCTTGTGTTGTGGGACTGCGGAACCCAGATATTTCTAAAAATGGTAATCTATAAATCTGTTATTAATATATTTTGGCAAAATATATACGGTCGAATTGAGAAACCTCCTCCTTTTTTGAAGTCGGTTAAAAAGATAAGGTACAATAATACATAAAATTTATAAAATATACTTAACCTAAACTAAAGAATAATTGATATAAGCCTACACAACAACAAAAAACAGGGTTAAAGTAAATCGACCATTTAAGCTTGGGAGTTGTCCCCCTCGTTGTATGGCCAAAGATATTCTTTGTACCAGAAACGAGCCGGAACGAGAGTTGCAGCCTTTTTCTCGTCCTATCTATAAATTAATTAATATCAAATCATAAACATGAACCACATCCGGTCGATAGTCGTAGTATACCTATAGGTATAAAATGTGTTTTAAAATAGAGGCAGTAGGCGTTAACTATGAATGGGTGAAGATGACGAATGCGCCCACGCAGACGAAACCTTTATCGACTGCCATATTAGTCCGTTGACATATAAATTGTGTGCCTTAGTGAGACGTTACGATTGTTATTGAGAAAGTTTTGTATGATTCATTAGTTCAACTATTGTATGGATGCGGGATGAGAGTAAGATGGCGCAAATCATGCCGACGGCAACGTTATATCTTTCAAATGATATATTTTATATACAAGCTGTAACAAAGCACCCTAACAATATTTCAAGGAGGTGGTTTCAATATGGAGCCAAAATCAACTGTGTAATACAGAAAATGCATTATCTTCTACCTACTTACTCGAGTCAAATGTATGGGACAGTTTCGACATATATCTACAGGCTAAAATTGATATCATTAGCATCTTTTCAAACTAAAAGTCTACCCATCAAACTGAACTTTTACTATGGGAGCCAAAAAAAAGTCATCTGTTCCATACTGAACTGCAATGCCTACTCGACTCCAATATATGCAACAGCTGATTATTTTTTTGCTGCAATCGGTTTGCTGCCATAGTGAAAGTTGATGGGTAGACTCTTAGTTGAAAAGGATGCTCATGATAACAATTAAACCCTGTATATACCTAGTGAAAGTTGTTCAGTTTGATGGTCTAAAGTCTAAACCATTTCTCTAAATTTTACTAGGTTGTTTTGTTGCATTTGTTAATACAATTATGTGTCAAATATGAATGAGTATACAAAATCGGTCAGGAGCGTGTCGGATATAGGTACTTATGATAGGGTTCCGTAACCATTATAAAAGTAAACGTCACAAGTACACTTTGTTCCGGAGAGCATTTCTTTTTCTGACACTAATTAGGCTACAACAATAATTGCTACTTACAGAAACTTAATAAGAGCTATAGTAAACTTTAAACCAAAAGTTGTTTAACCGTAGTTAATTTTAAACTGTTAAAATTAACACAAACTGGGTCAAGTTACCCAAAACCAGAGACCGCTACAGTTTGATGTGGCCCGCTGTTTATTTTAGTTCACCACCTGCTAGTTTACTACTGAAATGTAGTTTAAAAATAAATACTTTCCAAATATGTACACGACAGTATCCCTTTTCGGGGTGGTTATAAACTTCGCTACAATTTTTATTTTTATTTTTATTTTCTTTATTGATTTCCCAACAGTTGTTACACTAATACAATACAACAATATATATCTTCAGAAACATTTAAGCCAAATGTACAACTTATTACAGGGAAATACAGCATGCACTGAAACAAACATATTAACAAGTTAACTTAGATTAATGGTACATTTACTTACTATTAATTAAATTACATACACAGTATAACTGTTCCGATCCCAAAAGTATTTTTAAAGAGCTTATTCGTCCCGATCAAGACACACTAATAACAACTACCAATCAGTAGGGGTTTATTGGTTAGGTATACATTTGCAGCAAAAAGGTCCTTTTTAGATTTTTTTAAGAGCATGTTAGTGCGCTCTATACAAACGAACCAATTAATTTCAATGGAATTTTTAAAAAACAATCTAGAAACTAATATTTCTGTCTGTGGCTCTATTGTCAGATTTTCGGTAAAATGTATAGTTTCAAATTCAAAGTACAGTGGCTCAAAAGTATATAAAACTTAAATTAATCCTAGTATTGAAACCAATAATTCCCAGCTTCTTGATTGAAACAGTATATTTTGACGAAAATGTGACAAACGGCAAAGAGATTAGTTTCTAGATCGTGTTTAATCGGTTAGTATTGAAAATAGGATCTAACTTTTCGTTTAGTACGCGCGCTCTGTAAGGAATATCGTCTTAATTTATGTCATGCATGCATGATAATGCTCACAGAACATTATAAGAGGGGAGAGAAGTGCAAAGTAGGCGTGGAACGTGTCGCCACAGGTTATGCAATGATTTGCATAACACCATAAGGCGTGTTGCGTGGTGCGAGCGAGAGGGCATGAGTAATTGTAGCAGCGTGAGCGGGAAGACAAGTGGCGACAGCGCCGCCGCCGTCTCCGAAGCAAAAGCGCTACTTTGCATTTCTAACCCCTCTTATGTGTTCTGTGATAATGCTAGATTGATTCCCAAAATAGGTGTTAATAATAACAATAATTAAATTATTAATAATCTTCAAACTAAAATGGTGATGTCAATCTGTCATAGGTGCAGTTATTATCATAAATACGTCAGACACACTGACTAAAATGGACGATAAGTGTATATTTACACTTATGATCACGAAGAAGTAAGATTAAGTAGGTACCTATAGATTATTATAAGTTGGTATTTATGATTTATGAAACACGTGTGTGAAACTTTAAAAAGGATTTCAAGGAAGAAAAGAATGATATAAAATTGACGGTCTTACCAAGAAATCTTATAGAATCCTTCTTTTTAAGGGGATGATCAGGAGTGCGATTTTTGAATCTCATTCGCTGAGCTCAGCAGTTGAAAATCTCAAAATTACTATGGAGATATGCAAATCAGCAGTAGAAAGATGCGTATCTCCATACATTTTCAACTGCTGAATGTATCTTTCTACTGCTTATTTGACATTAAAAATCATACTCCAGGAGTGCGATTTTTGAAAGTCAAATCAGCAGTAGAAAGACGCGTATCTCCATACATTTTCAACTGCTGAGTTCAAAACACAAGTCAGCAGTAGAAAGATCCATAGTAATATTGCCATTTTAGTCGGGTAGGTACAGCAGTTTTGTATGGGACAGCTGTTTTTTTTCGCGTTATAATAGGTAGGTATGTTTTATAATTCTTCTTCGTCCCCGTTTGCGATACCTAGGTACAACTAATTTTGCAATTGTTTTGTATTTTCGATCAAATCATCGATTATAAAAAGTAGGTAAGTAAATTCCCAATAAAAGTACCTAATTAATACCTACTTTTAATTTAAATGTAAACAATATTAAGAATTATAAAATTGACAAAAAAAGGGGTCGACCGGCCGTAAGGCGGAATCGCTGATACTTCAGAGTTAGAATCACAATGATTGAACATTGGAATCGGAAAGGAGTTGACAGCTCTGTGTCGAGTGTTTCACCCCACTAGAGGGTACATCTGAATGACTGTCAAATTAGACCGGCTTGACAGCTACCGGTTTGCTCTGAGGCGACTTTGGACCCCCGTTTGAATGAGCAACGAAATTCGTATAAGTACTGCCGGAGAGAGAAAACTTTGATAGCGCGATGCAGAACACCATTGTTGTTGGTTTGTAAGCAATGTGGGGTAGGCATGTTAGGACTTTATTGTTATGATGGCATTGATTTTAATCTTTTTGGTTTCGAACAAATTTGTTTTTGGTTGGTTTCTTTTCTACACAAGGCGTAATAATGAAATATAAATAGGTATTTTATGCGCACGGTGCATTACGTAAAATAATTTATTGAATGAATAAAATAATTCGTGTAGCTGATTTTTAATACCTATACTTACTATACAGGTGTTAGGGTAAACAGTTGCATTACTTTAAGGGGTAATTGAACCCTTTCTACTGAACAACTTTCCCTAAGAAACCTATGGGAAATTCTCGAAAAAAAAATGCATTTTCTATCCTTAATACAACCAGCCAGCTGATCGAACATTTGTATTTGAAGTTGATTTTTTTTTGCGAATTTTCTACGTATAAGTTTCTTAGGGATAGTTGATCCGTATCATGGATACAAACACCCTAAAGTAATGCAACCATATAGATCTAGAATTCTAGAGAGATGCCAACCAACGCGCTGAGTACGAAACCTAGTGTCGCATCACGACGCGATAGAAAGTATTTTGTTAGCTTGAATGTGCTCATTATCCTTTGCGGTATCAGAACTCAACGTTCGAATAATCTTTAGTACTACGCAAGCATTGTAAACTATTTACACATAATATCTCGACTGGCTTTCAGCTTCATAATATAAGGTCTAACAAAATTAGGTGAAACTATTTTAAGGGGGTGATCAGACCATCAAACTGAACAACTTTCTCGATGGGACCGATATCGAAATCGCGAAAAAAAAATCAGCTGTTCCATACATTTAGGTCGAGTAGTTTTGTATGGAACAGCAGATTTTTTTTTCGCGATTTCGATATTGGTCCTATAGAGAAAGTTGTTCAGTTTGATCGTCTGATCACCCCCTTAAAATAGTTTCACCTAATTTTGTTAGACCTTAAATATTGAATCATTACTGTCGCGAGCAATGTGTTCCGTTTTTGCGCATATTGCTGCGACACCGGCCCCGCTCCCTTTTCACATCTCCCTTTAGTTTTTGTGATCTGTGGATGCAACTGTTTACCGTACCACCCTGTCGTAGTATTAGTATAGTATAGTAGTCGAGCAGGCTAGGCGTTGCAGTTTAGTATGGAATGTAACAGCTATTTTTTGCTCTCATAGTAAAAGTTTTTCAGTTTGATGGTCCTGAGTGCGATTTTTGAAACTCATTCTTTGAACTCAGCAGTTGAAAATGTCAATATTACTATGGAAAATGTATCTTTCCTACTGCTGGTTTGACATTAAAAAATTATACTCCAGGAGTGCGATTTTTGAAAGTCAAATAAGCAGTAGAAAGATGCGTATCTCCATACATTTTCAACTGCTGAATGTATCTTTCTACTGCTGATTTGACATTAAAAAATCATACTCCAGGAGTGCGATTTTTGAAAGTCAAATCGGCTGTAGAAAGATCCGAAATCATACATTTTCAACTGCTAAGTTCAAAAGTCAAGTCAGCAGTAGAAAGATACATATCTCCATAGTAATATTGACATTTTCAACTGCTGAGCTCAAAGTATGAGTTTAAAAAATCGCACTCCTGAACCAACACAGAAAATTTGGAAAATGTTTATAAAATCATAGTCTAGTATTATTGTTGTAGGTAGGTATGCAAATTGCGAAGCGAACGTCGATCAAATCATCGATTATAAAAAGTAGCTAAGTAAATAATAAAAAAAGTACCTAATACTTTTAATTTGAATGTAAACAATAATAGGAATTACAAAATTAATAAAAAAGGGGTCGACCGGCCGTAAGGCGGAATCGCTGATACTTCAGAGTTAGAATCACAATGATTGAACATTGGAATCGGAAAGGAGTTGACAGCTCTGTGTCGAGTGTTTCACCCCACTAGAGGGTACATCTGAATGACTGTCAAATTAGACCGGCTTGACAGCTACCGGTTTGCTCTGAGGCGACTTTGGACCCCCGTTTGAATGAGCAACGAAATTCGTATAAGTACTAACGGAGAGAGAAAACTTTGATAGCGCGATGCAGAACACCATTGTTGTTGGTTTGAAAGCAAAATGGGGTATGTCAGGACTATATTGTCATGATGGCATTGATTTTAATCTTTATTCTCATAGGTAAGAAGTTTGTTTTTGGTTGGATTCAACATTTTCACAATCTCATAAGGTGAATAATAAAAATAACTTTTGCGTATACTACGATGCTTACTATTGATGTAACATCAAACTGAACAACTTATGGAGCCAACTTCGAAATCGCGAAAAAAGCCGTTTCTTACAAAACTGCAGACATACTGAGTAGGAAAATGTACCTACTTATGGGACAACTGATTTTTTTTTGACGTATGCGAACTCCATATTGAAAGTTGTTCAGTTTGATGGTCTGAAACTCCGAAGTAACGTCCGCTTAAGAGCCTACCGAGCCTATTGAAAATGAAAATGTATTTATTGTGGATCATAGGTTAATTAATAGATGTTGTACATAGAAAATAAAACAGTTCGGTTATGTCCTGCGGCCACAATGGCGTACAATATTATAAAAAAACGAGCGTTAACCCGCGACTTTGTCCGCACAAACAAACAAACAGACAGACAAAAAATAAAAAAATTGGTGATATGGAATCAGAGACACCTAAAAACCATATCGTAACTTTTTTTTGTTAAATATCTTCAATATACAGACAAACTTTCTGCTACAGTTTGCGTGATGCTCGTTCAAACAAACAAACAAACAAACAGACAGACAAAAAAATCCAAAAATTGGTTGATATGGAATCAGGAAAAACCATATCGTTACTTTTTTTTTGTTAATATCTTCAATGTACAGACAAACTTTCGGCTACAGTTTTATAATAGTTTAGATTGTGTTGTCAACAATAGTTTTTTTTTTATTTCTAAGCTATTTAAACATTTCGAAAAAACAAGAATTGCCACATTGTAGTCCTGATTGGCTTTCAATTTATCGAAACATTACGGATTGTTATGTTTTATGCTTGTAGCTATTATCGTTAAAACCGCCAAAAGTGTATTACAAACATTATAAAAACAAATACGCAGTGACCCGATAAATGCCGATAAATTGAAAATCAGCAATGACTACAATGTGACATTCTTGTTTTTTGGAAATATTGTTTAATTGTTAAGATCCAAAAAATACGATTGGGGGCAGCACAATAGGCTCGGTGCAGCCTTAAGTATTACTAGGCTGTTTTGTTACACCCTGTATTATTAGATTGTCAGTTAAAAATTTGTAGGTAATTGTTTTTTCGCAAAGAGTCTCATACAA
The DNA here is from genome assembly GCA_927399405.1 of Agonopterix arenella. Lineage (NCBI taxonomy): Eukaryota > Metazoa > Arthropoda > Insecta > Lepidoptera > Depressariidae > Agonopterix > Agonopterix arenella. The sequence continues at coordinate 10,467,443 of OV656714.1, forward strand.
ATCTTAAATTAATCCTAGTACTACTTAATTGAAACTAGGTATCGGGTATTTTAATAGAAATCTGACGAACCAAAGACATCTACGGCATTGATTTTAATTGGTTTATTCTCAAAACAGGATCAAACTTCATTTGTATGCAGCGCGCTTGGGCGCTCCGGCCTCTGACGGGTATATCCTCTGAATACTTTTATTGGCGTAGTAAATAAATAAGTAACGCTCACAGGCACATAAAATAAATAAACCGAACCGGGATTCGAACCCAGGACCCTGGTTTGGCAGTTCGGCGTGGAAACCATTACACCAACCGGGTCGTAGTGTAGCAATATTTTCTTTTTTTCAAAAAGGAGTCGAATAGCCTGACGGCATAGTTGCCTCTGCGGTCATGTGAAACTCGAAAGTTTCGTTTTCCATAGTGAACAAGTTTAGATAATTGCCTGTTTTGCCCCACTAGAGGGCACATCTTACTGACTGTCAAATCAGACCAGCTTGACAGCAACTGGTTTACCTTGAGGCAACTAGACTCCCGATAATAAACGAAACAGATTTTGTATATGTGCTAAGCGAAGAGAAAACTTTGATAGCGCGATGTAGGATTGCTTTGTTATTTGCACCCTATTTCGTTGGACTAATGTTTGCTTCTACTTGTCATTCGTTTTAAATGCATAAAAAGTGAATACATAACATTTATATTGTATTTTTTCTTATTTTAAAGTGCCTAATGTTTGATTATGTTTAGTTATGTCGATATTAATTTGATAGTTATAGCTAAGTTTCTGTCTGCCCTACCGAAATAGACTTAACCAGAGCAACACACATTGAGGAACAAGTTGTAAGTAAACATAATTTTTTAATCAAATAAGCCTACACCACAGAACATTATCATTGCAAAACCTAAATTGTGTTTTTTTTTATATTTTTTTGTCCCGTGTTTTATAGTGGACATTGCAAAAACCACAAACAGTGTCGTTGATGTCTATTGTATTGCCTATATTAAAATAAAACATACATATACATATTGTCACGCCTGTCTCCCACTGGGGTAGGCAGAGACAACGGAACGCAGGTGGCGTTAGCTACGATCCTGACATACCTCTCTAGCTTCCTCCACATTCATAAGTCCTTTCATGCATGCTCGTCGGTTTCGGGTAGATCTGACCTGGTCCTTTTTAAACACGTCACCAATTTGGTTCATATAAGTCTAGGCCGTTCCCTTCCAACTTTTCCACTTACGCTTGCCTTATATAAGGTCTAACAAAATTAGGTGAAACTATTTTAAGGGGATGATCAGACCATCAAACTGAACAACTTTCTCTATGGGACCGATACTGAAATCGCGAAAAAAAAATCTGCTGTCCCATACATGTAGGTCGAGTAGGTTTGTATGGAACAGCTGATTTTTTTTCGTGATTTCAATATTAGTCCCATAGAGAAAGTTGTTCAGTTTGATGGTCTGATCATCCCCTTAAAATAGTTTCACCTAATTTTGTTAGACCTTATAGATTGCCCTCGTCAATCTGCCCTCATCCATTCTTTCCACTTGAATAAAATAAAATATCGTGATAATTTAAAGTAGGCTCGATTTTATTTGATTTTTTAATAAACTGTTACTGTACTTGGTTAGAGACATTCTTTTTAATATTTACTTATATAAGGTCTAACAAAATTAGGTGAAACTAGTTTAAGGGGATGATCAGACCATTAAACTGAACAACTTTCTCTATGGGACCAATATCGAAATCGCGAAAAAAAAATCGGCCATTCCATACAAACCTACTCGACCTAAATGTATGGTACAGCAGATTTTTTTTCGCGATTTCACTATTGGTCCCATAGAGAAAGTTGTTCAGTTTGATGGTCTGATACTCCCCTTAAAATAGTTTCAACTAATTTTGTTAGACCTTATATAAACATATTTATTCAAGAAATATTATTAAAACAAATCTCCTACAAATCCATTATGTCCATACCTACCTTACCTAAACCACAGAATAAATACTAAAACTGTTCCGAAATATAATAAAAATAGATTTCATTATGATGAGGGCGCCACTGAACGGTAAAACAGGAAAAGGATTCATTTTGGAACTCTATTCAAACGAACACAAATTAGTTTATGTATGTAGCTTTGAGATAATAAAAACAGGTTGACATTAACTTGTCATAAAGGCAGTAGCCATGAGGCCATGACATAATATCAGATTCCATGGCCAGATTTGGCGTCGAACGACAGACAACATCTGTTCAAATATTTGCATATTTTGTCATTAGATTTACTAGTTTGAATTCTACCTACGTTATTGTTTAACATAACCTTATGTTTACTGTTATTCCTTGAGGACAGACAGAGATATTCTATAGCTATCTTTCTACAAAATATAAGGTCTAACAAAATTAGCTGAAACTATTTTAAGGGTATGCTCAGACCATCAAACTGAACAACTTTCTCTACGGGACCAATATCGAAATCTCGAAAAAAGAATCTGCTGCCCCATACATTTGAGTCAAGTTGTGTTGGCAGTTTTGTATCAATCATCAATTTTTTTTTTCGCCATTTCGATGTTGGTCCCATTGAGAAAGTTGTTCAGTTTGATGGTCTGAGCATGCCCTTAAAATAGTTTCAGCTAATTTTGTTAGACCTTATATAGGTAGTCTACCTAACTACTTTATGAAGTTTATTTTCGTAACACGCTGAGTCTTTGTTCTTAAATATAACAATTTTTTTTTATCTTCGCTGCGCTCCTCCGACCAAAAAAATCGTTGGTGTGATATTAAATAAAAAATCGCACTTCTGACAAACAGGGAATGAAATATACTATTTCCTCTGCTCATTGGCGTAGCGAGACTCTCACCTCAGAAAGCTCGCTTCACTCGCTCCAGATCAGGCGGAGGACAGTCGCCTTTTGGTGGCTTTTTCCGATTCAGTTTGCATAGAATGTGCTGCCATCTATTAAATATTTCGCAGAACTATGAAAAAAAAAAGATTTTATTGTCTATGTCAATGTCAAATTGACAAAATCACAAAATGGCTACCTATCTTGCGTAATGTACGGGTTGTTTGTAGTTTTCGTTCAATTTCGTGCCGATTTAGTGATGTTCTGGAGTTTCTGTTGTTCTCTTACCAATGTATAGATTACAGGAATAGTAAGGATACTGGAATTTCACTCGATCGGTGCGGGATTGAACGAAAACTAGCATTCAAAACAATAATATCCATTGGTATGAGTAGATATAAGGTATGTATAGTATAGGTTTAATTATTGTCGGTGAAACATAGATGGCGCTAGCTAGCCTTCAATTTGACATAAGGTGGATGCATAATGTTGCCACGAGTGGGTTCTCTTTTCTAATATACTTATATTACTCTTTGCTCCAGATGTAAAGGCATGCAAGGGCTGAAGCCAATACTGTTTATGAAATAATCGCGTTTTTTCACCTTTATAACATGTCCTACAACCTCCTTAAAAATTCGAAGCCAAATTCTGGTTAAGGGGAGCCTTATAGCCCAGTCATTTTACGGTTTGAGCCGGGACTAATTAATAATTGATATTTTTTTTCGATATAATATTGAAGAACACTCTTTTAGAGTTAAGCTCGCCTTTGTACATCACGACTTGTTGTAATTTTTTTCATAATTATGTTTTTGTGTACAATAAAGAATCTAAGAAGAACCAATTTGAGCCTAGGAATGTACCAAAATAAAAAAAAATCACATCAGCAACAGTTCCAATTTTAAAATTTAACCATTAACTCGTTCTAAAAAAACTGACGGTAATTTTTTTTTGCTCATATTTATGGCTTTACCAGTATATATACTTAAAACATGGTGTAAATATTTTTGTGTACTTAGGTTTGGAAAAATACATTCGTATTTTCTAATAAACGGTTCCGGTTGCCTCCCTCAGGGATGTGCCCAAGAGCTACATGAGCTCATCCCGCCTTCCCCTTTCTACTATCGGACTTCCAGACGCACCGCGGGATATCACCCCTTTTTGGTTGACATCCCACATATCCGCACCAAGCGCTTTTCTTTTATAATGCGCACAGCCAAGGATCGGAACGCCCTGCGTGCGTCAGTATTTCCGAGCGCTTACAAGTGAGCTCGCTACATCTTCGACCCCATCTTCGTCCTGAGGACTAGATTGAGGTTAAGAGCAAACCCATACGTAATAAAAAAAAAAAACTCTGTAGCTACGCCAATGCCTCGGTTCTAAGTTATATAAATATACCGTTTCTTCTCGTCGGTTTTTTTCAAATCGCCTGCGCCGCGGGATTACTCATCCCATAGTACAAATCACGTACAAATGAAAGGCTATTCCAATATCTCCATACGTCTCCAATAAAACCCGGTGTATAAGTATGAAAGCTACTTCCCACGCGCTGCGCAAGCGACTGCAACTGGCTCAGATTTCACCTCCAAATACGGCCTTACCTATGTTGATATTATATTACTACTAGCTGTTACCCGCGCAGACCACTGAAATATACTTTACGTCCTATTCTCAGACCCACTGAATGTATACACAAAATTTCATAAGAATCGGTCAAGCCGTTTCAGAGGAGTTTCCCATCCCAATAATAATAAATAATAATACCGAGAATTTTATACAGGTGAAATTGATATCAGTAGCATCCTTTTAAACTAAGAGTCTACCCATCAAACTGAACAACTTTTACTATGGGAGCAAACCAATCGAAGCAAAAAAAAAAACAGCTGTTCCATACTAAACTGCACCCGCCGCCGCCGCTGCCTCATCATCATCATATCAGCCATTAAACGTCCACTACTGGACATAAGCCTCCCCCAAAATGGGGGGATTTACCATAATCGCCACGCTTGGCAGGCGGGTTGGCGATCGCAGTTGGATCAAATCAATGTGTGTACTCAGAGGATGCTGCTGCCCATCCTTCAGTAGATCCCTTAGTCGCCTTTTACGACACCCACGGGAGGAAATGGGATGGTGCTACTCGACTCAAATGTATGCAACAGCTGTTTTTTTTGCTTCGATTGGTTTGCTCCCATAGTAAAAGTTGTTCAGTTTGATGGGTAGACTCTTAGTTTAAAAGGATGCTAATGATATCAATTTCACCCTGTATATTAGAGATAATATTGGCTGTAATATTGGCTAAGGATTCTAGGATTAAGATGTAGGCACTTAAAATCCGGAATTCCGGATCAGAATTGTGATTTTATATTGGATTTGAAATAGTGGAGGGGGAAAATCCATACGAAATCGTAATCCTGATTCGGAATTCCGAATGTGTGTGACAGGGAAGGTCTAAATAAAAACCATAATAAAAGTTTTATGTTTTCACTACAGGAGTGCGATTTTTGAATCTCATACGTCGAACTCAGCAGTTGAAAATGTATGGAGGTTGGAGATACGCACTGCTGATTTGACTTTCAAAAATCGCACTCCTGGAGTAAAATTTTTAAAAGTCAAATCAGCAGTAGAAAGATGTATATCTTCATAGTAATTTTGACATTGTCAACTGCTGAGCTCAGCGAATGAGATTCTAAAATCGCACTCCTGGTCTAAATAATAACCTTACTAAAAACTAAAATTATATATTTTTACTACAGGATGTTACACTTACTACAGTTGCATTACTTTAAGGGGTGATTGTACCCATGATTGTACCCTGTATAAAGGGTCCTATTTAATTTAATATGCAGATTTTTAGGATATTTCGCTGATAAATAATTTCAACTTATGATTTTTATTATTAGTTATAATTGCCAAAATATAAAAAAGAATGATGATTGAACCGGGGTTTGAACCTAGGACCTTGGTTTCGTAGTAGGTGCAGCGACAGCGGCACGCAGCGTTACTATCATCAAACAAATTATATCGAATACAAAATGCTTGCAACACCGGGATTCAATATTCAATGAGGGATTTTCCAAAAGCCATTAAAAAAGAAAAAGTAGTTCCTAATGGCTCGATAGATGGCGTTAACGAGACAGGGGTGAGCGACCTTCCAGATAATAAAATACAAAAAAATAGTGAAAATGTGTTTTTAAGTAAGCAGCAAAATAGGAACATATATTTCGTCAACGGATGCGTCTGACTCAGTGTCATGCATTTTTCTTTACTTTTTAGCCTAAAATTGTCGTCTTCGGACCCGTCTCTGGTCAACGTCATCTATCGCCGGTATGTTGAACTACATTTGACTAGCTATCAGAAAATTCCTAATTAGCAGCATTAAAAAAAATAAAAAAACGCTTCATTTTTTCTATCAATTTGTTACAGATTAGCACAAAATCAAAATGACGACCAAGTCCTACAGTAAGCACAAGGAGTTCAAGGAGTTCTCCACCAGTGGCAGCACTGTGCCGTACACTGATGAAGCGTTCGGTAAGAAAGATTTTCATTTTCATTGATTTTTTATAGGAACAAACAAAATTGTTTGTATTGTAGGGTACAATATTCTAATTCTAATCTAATATATAAATTTCTCGGTCACGGTGTTTGCGGTGTTTGTAACAAAACTCATCCTAAACGACTCACTTGACCGATTCTTATGAAATTTGGTCTGTGGGTTTATTCAGTAGGTCTGAGAATAGATGTCGTAAAGTATATAAGGTCTAACAAAATTAGCTGAAACTATTTTAAGGGGATGATCAGACCATCAAACTGAACAATTTTCTCTATGGGACCAATACCGAAATCGCGACAAAAAAATCAGCTGTCCCATACAAAACTGCAAACTTAACAAGACTGAAATGTATGGGACAGCTGATTTTTTTTTCGCGATTTCGATATTGGTCCCATAGAGAAAGTTAATCAGTTTGATGGTCTGGAGTGCGATTTTTAAATCTCATTAGCTGAGCTCAAAAGTTGAAAATTTCAAAATTACTATGGAGATATGCAGCTTTCTACTACTGATTTGACTTTTAAAACTCATACTCAAGGAGTGCGATTTTTGAAAGTCAAATCCGCCCATTTCGCTTCAATTATTTTTGTTAAGGCCCTTAAATTTATTTGTTTACGTTAGCTACGGTTGTCTATGGTGATACCGCAGCTGACCTTGACCTTGACATTTTCAGACATGATGAAATCCGAACTGATCCCGAAGGGCAGCAAGCTGGACTCGCTGGGGCGCGGCGGCGGGGGTGGGGGCCACAGAGAATATCATTATGAGTACAAAGAAGAAAAACATCCCTCGGGAAAGTACGATAGGAAAGACTTGCACACCGTTGAGGTAAGAATATGTAGCCCAGTCATTTTTCGGTTTGAGCCGGGACTAATTAATAATTGATGTTATTTTTCGGTATAGTATTTAAGAGCCAATTTGAGCCTAGAAATATACCAAAATTAAAAAGAAATCACGTCAGTACCATCCCCAAATTTAAAACTTTGCATTTATCTCGTTCTGAAAAACCTGTTGGTAAATTTTTTTTGCACATTTTTAAGGCTTTACCTTTATACATACTTCAAACATGGCGTTATCATTTTTGTCTACTTTTAAGGCGTTAAAAAGTACATTAGTATTTTTCTAATTAATACTTTATTTTAAAAACTTTTAAAGCCTATTTTATTGCCCAAAAATAACATATATTGTTAAATCTAATTAAAATGAGTGCATTGGTATTAATATTATTAAGTTAGAACCCTTCTGGGACATAAAATTTTGATTTCTATGTTGCGTAGCGAAATTTTTTTTAATTTGCTTTCAGATAGTCTTTTTGTCACTAAATGGTGCAGGTTTCAGTTTAAAAGTCCCATTCACAATTACTTCCCACCCCTCGCAACAAAACTCCGTAAAATGACTGGGCTAATGACCCAAATCATACAGCATTACCTACTTTTTTGTCCCTGGGAAATAGTACAGACTATAGAGACAGACATAATGGAATTTAGACGGAAATTAGACGGCCCGGTAGCACAGTCTGTAGTGAACCTGCCTGCTGTGCCGAGGGTCGCGGGTTCGAATCCCGTAAGGGGCAAATATTTATATGATGAATATGAATATTTGTACCCGAGTCATGGATGTTTGTATCTATATATGTATTCTATACCGTTGTCTAGTCATCATAATACAAGTCCAGGTACTTTAAATGTGACTAGATAATTTGTGTGACAATGTCAAAGATATTTATTTATTATTATTATTAATTGCACAAAACCAAAATAAATCTAGGAAGTGATACCTACAGCATAGACTACCTCCTATCTATGCCATACCTATGCTAGTAGTATATTTACATTCAAAGGACTAACAATTACGTAATGAACTGGATCCATTGCCAACTATTTGCTTATTAATAAAATAAAAATGTTGTTGAGTTGAGTTCACAGTCTTTAAAACTGTTTCTAAAAATGGAAAAAATTTAAAATAAATAAATAAAATAATAAAAATTAAAAAAAAGTACATAAAATCAATTAGGTAAAAAAGCAATTAAGGAATTAAGCTTGTTCTTTCTTATGCTTTATAAGAAAGAACAAGCTTCAAATCTGCAACACGCTTGTCAAAATAAATAATATTATAAATAAAAACATTAAAACAATCTTTAACTATAGATGACACTGTGGTTGTACCAAGTAGGTACGGTTGACCTTGACCCATTGTTTTTCACGTATATTTTTTTGGGTGATAAATACCTACATGAGAGAAATTCAGTAGGTATTAAACTGTGTCATTGTGTAGAAATACTACTTGACTAGGAGCATTGTTAACGAATTTCTATTTTTACTTATTCCAGGAGTACACGATACCTCCAAAGACTACACCCAAATCGTCCGAAAGCAGTTCATACTACTACGAGAGGGAAGAGAGGGACTTACCCTCATACGGCACGCGCACCTACAACTATGAGTCCTCCAACTTGACACCAGGTATGATTATTATAATGATTAATCAGTTTACAATAAAAATCACACCCTAACCAACCCCATCGCCAGGAATCGCACCCGGCATAAAGGATCTCACCACACTAGCTTCGTTCCCACAATAAGATGGCCAAAGAAATCCTTTGAACCAGGTAAAACCCCGCAAGCTCTCAATCTTTATTTACTTACTTACTATGCTGGCTAAGGGACCCGAAGTGGGTCTTGGCCTCCGACAACAAAGCACGCCATTCATCTCTTTTCTGTGCCATCTCAGTCCAGTTGGGCACCTCCAGTTCCTCGAGATCCTTGGTAATCTTACAAATAATTTTTTATTCATCTCTTCAGGTTATTCCAAAGTGAAATCGTCTAAGGCGACCAAGGAGTTGTCTCACAACGTCGGGGAGCTGGACTCCTTGCTCGATGACCTCCAGAAGGACCAGGAACGACAGCTTTATAAGAGTTAGTACACATTCGGTTGACGACTTTATAGCCTAGTAACATTTAGAAAGTTCAAATCCCGTAGAAAAGAAATATTTAGAGATGAATACATACCAGTTTCAGGAAAGTAACGTTGTAATTAAACACGAAATGTCTTTTGAAAAGGCTATAGTAGAGATATGTCTGCCTACCCCAATGGGATATATCATAATCATCATTCTTTCGTACAGGTTATGTAAGTTTCATAATTATGCTGAAATTTTTTTTTTCGTGCTTTTTTTTTCATTTTTTTTATTTATTACAGGTGGATATACTTCAGATACGGCTGAGAGCACATCTTTCGACTACAAGAGAGGGTAAGATAAATGAAATACCTATAGCATAAAAATAAATGAAGGGATGATATTTATGAAGATGAGATAACAAGGTCAGGTTTAAATAATTATAACCCGAGAGTAGTGTAAAGGATCAAAATTTCTTATAAATTTCTATTAAAAGAAGACAATATAAGTTATAAAATCTATGGGTAAATTAAGTAGGTACATTTCGTCTGCAGAACAAACTGAGCAATCTACCGAGCAGGCATGAGCCTGGCCCAGTCTTTGTTGTTCGAAGCTTCGAAGTAAGTTAGTTAGCAATCTCATAAGTCATAATAGAGTATTTTCCAGTCTCCACATTTTTAGCACATGAGTAGATACCACACAGAGACAAAGCTACACTACTAGCGTAACGCGGTGGTGTGTGCGTGACCTTTCACCGACGGGTTCACCTACACACGGCCTGCTCGCCAGTTAACAATCTATGCCGCCTATCTATCGCCGAGGGCGTCACCCTTAAAAGTTCTTTGGCGAGGCGTCTCTCGTTAAGGTCTTTTTGGGGTATTTACATAATTATGAGCTTCAAGGCCCTCTTATCTGAATTGCAGCACGCCAGTGAAGGCGCCATCTAGCGGCTACTCGACGCTGAAGCGCGAGGAGAGGCTGGAAGCGTCCTCGTGGGGCTCGAGCCCCCCGCCGCCCCCCGCTATCACGCGCGCTTCTGAGATGCGCCAGGAAGTGTACAGGGAGGAGAAAACTGGTATGTGTTCCGAACCTTTTGAATGTGATGTAGACAAAAATACATAAAGTTTTGCGAAATTCTATTAATTACAGGAAAACATTACTCTCTTTCCATTACTCTGTAAAAATAAAGACAGCTTTGTAGAATATAATTAGATTTGAAAAAACTACATTGCAGAGTCGCGAGTGGTTCCATCGCAGATATCTCCAGCCATGCCTCTAGCGGTTCCTCCCGCCACCTGCTCGCACTGCCATCAACTGCCCACCACTACTGGCACTGTAAGTTACGGTCACATAGAGATAATCTCCAGCTATGCCTATAGCAGTCCTATAGGAGTCTCGTCAACTGCTCCCACTAGTATCCCTCCTCAACTGTAAAGCACAGATATTGGTTTCTAGATAGTGATAGTGTATTGTAGTGTATATCAGGTCCTAGTGGTTAATATCCAAAATATCATCAAACTTCGTTTGTATGGAGTGCGCCAACAGTAATAGCCCCTTAAGTATCATCAGGTAATGACAGAGCTTTGACAGAGCGATACAGCACTAACTAAAGCCTTGTTCATTTAGGATTAAAACAACACTACATGCGCCAGTGAGGGTTATTTATATATTTAAAAAACTATTTGTCTACGAGAATTCAAACTCTTGACCTACCTGCTTATCCAGGACATCTCTGAGTTACATCCACGCTATGCCCTTCGAATTAAACAATCCTTGTAATTTTTTGAGACTAACATTTTGTAATTGTAACGTCAATCCACAGCTCTCCCGCTCGGGAACGCCCATGAACAAGGTAACGACGACGGTGAAGACGTACACGTATGAAGTCCCCGCCGATCAGGACCCCACCAGCGTGCCGCTCCCGCCCCACGCCGACCATCAGCACACCTACGTCAGCTCCTCGGAGAACATGCGCTCTACGTGAGTATCATCATCATCATATCAGCCGATGGACGTCCACTACTGGACATAGGCCTCCCCAAGGATCCTGCGCTGCCTACTTTGCACTTCTAACCACTCTTATAATGTTCTGTGGTTACAATACACAGGGTGTAAAATTAAATGCGTTACATATCGAACGGGTGCTTAAGATCTGAACAATTTTCACTATATAGCCAACATCGAAATGGCGAAGAAAATCAGCGGTTCTAGAGAAAATATCAATAGCTACCTTACTCGACCAAACAAAATGATGTATGAATTCAAAGTTTGTCCCATAATAAAAGTTGTTCGATATTTACCTAATTGCATACCTTCCTAATAGGAAGGAAGTTCCTAAAACCATTGGTTCCATTGTTTGCCACTGGCAGTCAAAGACTTTTCAAGCTTTTTTTAAATAAAAAATAATAATAATAAAATTACTTGCTCGCGACTAAAAAGTGCTTCTAACTGTAAGTCAGCTTTAAAGGTCAGCTAAATAACAATTTCAAAGGTCAATGTCAGGTTTAAATTGCACCAAGAAAGTAATAATTTGACGTAAGTACCTAATTTAATTCGAAATGCAGCATGAACTTTTGTAAAAATATTGAATTAATAAATGCTTACCTAACTTCCAACAGATCGAACACGACGAAGGCGGTCCCCCCGTCCCCCTCGCTGGGCGGGTGCCAGTACTGCTCGCACTGCAACTCCCACATCAGGGAGTACAGACATGTCACTTCTGCTGATGGTAATTATTTATTTATTTAACACTTTATTTCTTCTTCTTCGGGTTCCTCTCCATTACTGAAGGTTGGCAGTCAGCTCTGCATATCCCTGTCTATCTCTCGCCAAACGAAACAGCTCTTCGACGCTGGCGATGCCTGTCCACTCTTTAAGGTTCGCGAGCCATGACATTCGTGGCCTACCGACGCTTCTTGTGCCCTCCACTTTGCCCATTATGATAGTCTGGAGCAGTTGGTATCGCTCATTCCTCAAAATATGACCAAGGTAGGCGACTTTCCTCCTTTTAACGGTTTGCAACAGCTCCCGGGACTTCCTGACACGTCGTAGAACCTCCACATTGGTGACTCGTAGCATTCTTCGGTAGAACCACATTGCTGTTTCTGGCGAGTAGCTTCCTTAATGGTCCATGCCTCGCAACCGTATAGAACTATTGGCCAGATGTAACACTGGAGCATTCTTACTCGGAGTCTTATATCTAGTTTTCGATTAGTTAGGACCTTTTTCATTTTTGTAAACGACGCGCGGGCTATTTCGATCCGGGTTTTAATCTCGTCGTCTGATTCCCATGTTTCATTAGTCCATGTGCCGAGGTACTTGTAACACTTTATTTACGTAGTATTAATAAGGTAGGTACTTACTTATTAGCACTATATTCAGGAAATTTTCTTGAAACATCTTTTTACACATCAAGGCGGATGTAATTTTAATAGCAGAAAAATCAAAGTGACCTTGTAGTGAGTGAGTGTAGTGACTTTGAAATTTAAGGTCAGTTTGACCTTGATTTTTCTGCTTATACATAATAGAAAGATTTTACCTTACAATAAAATCAATATTGTGATCCTGAAGTCCTCTCTGGGTTTGTGAGAGAGTGTTTGCTGGATTTTACTGCATTTTTGCCTCAAAAGCCCATTTAATGACCGCTTCCGTCGTAATTTTCCTAGATTTCATAAATAGAACACTTAACGATAACTTCCGCTTGTCACCTTTCCCGCCATTCGCCAGCGTGCTTGTTTGGCGTTGCCGCCATTTTCTTCATTGCGCCTCACCAGGTGGCCTTAAATAGGCCCAGAGAGGACTTCAGGATCACAATATTGATTTTATTGTAAGGTAAAATCTTTCTATTGTGACCCTTTCGTCCTCTCTGGGTTTGTGAGACGTGTCTGTTATCACCTGGTGAATGGCAGGGGTGAAGTTATAATAGGTACTAGATTCAAGAGAATAAAGAATAAGTATATTGTTATTAAAAACAAAAACATAGTAAGTACTATTATGGTAAGAAAAAAAAAATATAATTAATTGAAAACTCTTCAATTATTAATAATAATACATATAAGAATGCTTTGATAACCTAAAAAAGTTATTTTCTATTAATTTATAATTTTTCTATTAATTTAAATTAAAATTATAATTTTCTATTAAAAGTTATATGTCTGAAAAGAATATGATAAGTTTTGTCTTTATTCAACCTACTTTGTTTTCTGTAGTAACTATGGAAGTTTCTACTAATCCCTTTAATACATCATCGAGGGAGAAATCACTAATCCGACTTGAGACGTCGATTCAATTTTATAATAATAATACTCTCCGCTTTCCCCACTGGGAAAGAAGCGAGACTTTTTAAATAGATAGGAAAAAAAAAAAAAAACTGAAATTTGGCTCACTTATACCGAATACCTATAATGTAATCAAATACTTGTCAAAATTAAATTTCGTAGTTAATACTTTGATCGGGGCAACCGAACAGTCGATCTGTACTTGCGAAATGACGCTAAGTTTGTTTCAAGCTAATAAGGAAAACATATCACATGAAGATCATTACCAATCACGATTTGATATTTAAATTTAAGATTTATACCGGCCGCGCCGATGCCAACAACAACAAAAAATCGTGTTGCACCGACGCAACGAATCGCATAATGGCCGTATCTATCATCTCTAGCAACTTAGATCCTAAATCGAAGTTCACACAAACTGTGGTTTCTTTGAAAAGAATGTTTGTTAAGCGCTCTATTCATAGCCCAGGTAAGAAAGTTGAAGTTATGAAAGTTGAAAGAACACAGTAAACGTGCTTCCTGTTTGGTGCGCATTTTTCCACAGAAAAAAAAAAAAAAGTAAGAGAAGAATATTAACAACCTTAAATTTTAGGCGATGGATACGAAATGACAATATTATATTTTATATTTTTATGTAAGCGCCACTTATTCATATATTATAATTATGGAGTTCGACACTGGACAGAGTTTGGGCACTACTAGTGAAACGTGGATGTTCCGAGGCTCCAGAATATCTCTGACTACCCCCTCGGGGAATATAGTCGTGAGCATATGCTATGCTTGCTATGGAGTTCGATAGGAAAATAATGTTTAAAATGTCTTCTTTTCCACTCACGCTGCTTATGGGGACTCCCGCGATCAACCATGCTTCCAGTTTCAGATCCTCCAAGTTTGGACGAGGTTACCCCGTGGTGATGTGTTCGGGTTGAGGTGTTTGGCGTTGATGTTACACATCTGTGTCCACTGTGTATGAGCTATTCGGTGTGCGATTTTACTTTTTCAGTTGTATTGATGACTTTACTGACGTCAAACTTGCTATTGATAAAATAGTAATACGAGGATTGAATGAAGCATTTCATAGTCATACTAAGTACAAAATTTAAATTGACTTCTAATTGAATTGTACTCCAAAAAAAAAAAAAAAAAAAAAAAAAAAAAAAAAAAAATCGCACTCTGATAAACCAGCTATTATGTTTTGTTATCAGTCACAAACAAACAAAAGGTATAAACGAAGGCCAATATCTCCACTTTTATTATACATATTAGCCACAGCCGAACAATTGTCGGACTATAGTCAAAGCTGTCAAAACGCGTATGAAATTTTACGCTGCTCACGTTTCTTATTTATTTATATCTATATTTATATTTGTCTATGAAGAACGCTAGAGGCCGTCGACTCCAGGGACTTGACCACTGGGACTCACGACTCAATATCTCACGTTCTGCGACAGTGTAGGCGGCCCAGATGACACGACGAAGCCCGCAGAGCTCAGCCTTCCGTTCCAAGGAGTGACTACACACACCTGGAAAGGATTTTACTTCCAAGGAGGGACTTTACACGCCTGGAAGTGTGCACAACGAAACTCGCAAAGATTTAACTTCAGAGGAGAGAGTTTAACCACCTAGTAAGTCTAACGAAGCTCGCAAAAATCTAATTTCATAGTTTGGACTTTACCCACCTGAAAGTGTGCACAACGAAGCTCGTAAAGATATGACTTCATAGTGAGGACTTTACTCATCTGGAAGTGTGCACGACGAAGCTCGCAAAGATCTGTCTTCCGAGCAAGGACTTTACCCAACCGGACGTGTGAATGACGACGCTCGCCAAAATTTGCCCTCTAAGGAGGGACTTTACCCACCTGGAAGTATGCAAGACGATGTCTTCAGAGGAGGAATTTTATCCACCTGGTTTGTGCACGATGAAAATCGCAAAGATCTGTCTTCCGAGACACTTTATACCCAACTGGAAGTGTGCACGACGAAGCTCTTAAATATCTGACTTTCGACAAGGAACTTTACCCAACTGGTAGTGTGCACGACGAAGCTCACAAATTATAAACATCTGACTTCTGGCAGGGAATTTTATCCAACTGGTAGTGTGCACGACGAAGTTCATAAATATTTTACTTCCGACAATGGACTCTACCCAACTGGAAGTGTGGACGACGGAGCTCGCAAAGATCTGACTTCCGACAAAGGACTTTATTCACTTTACCCAACTGGAAGAGTGCAAGACGAAGATCGCAAACTTTTAACTTCCAAATAGGGACTTTACCCTCCTGGAGTTGTGCACGACCTGTTGTGAGATTCCACTCCTTCCTTCTTTCGTCCGCTTTTCGTGAAGAATTCTTGTTTCAGGTCATGTTGCCGTAGACAGGCACCAAGAAATGTTCTATCAGTTTTAGAAAAATTATTTACTTTTGTAATTAAATCTCTGTCCAAGACATTTCATAGCATTTATAATCAATTGAAAAACCACGATAATTCGTTCGATGTAGCGAAGCTTTCAGGACAGGGTTACGCCAAATGGTACGCAAACTGTCTTTTGGAAAAGTCTTGGTAAATTTGCCGAAGAATCTAACGATGTGTTAGAATTGCTATAAAATTTAAATTACGTTCAATTTATACCGTCTTTGGCTTACCAATCACTGTAGAAAATGTACGTGTCGAAGAAGGACATTTAATATTCTTGTGATTCGACACCCACCTGAATAAATCTATGTAGACACATTTTCTCAGGTTTTATAGATAATTATATGGACGGGATCGGGAGTTCCCGCCTCCTTTGATGAAAATAACACTTATATGTTGAACAAGTCGTCGTCTACTGTAGAAAAGAACGACGCGACGACGGCAGAATCTCGAAGAGGTAATAATATTTCAGAATTTAACCAAAACAAAGGTGGCGTTTAGTAAAATATCAAGGTTCAGACCGAAAACAATATTCAAACCATTTTGGCTGCTACTGATCCATGACGGTCATTCGCTAAACATTCCGATAAGTTGGCTAGTAACATAGGTCTATCAACTCTTTGAGCCGTTAAAATATAAAGTTACCAAATGTTATAAATGTTATACAAGATAATTTAAGACCTTTCTTATATCATTATATCATTTTGGACAAACATTTTACAGACGCCCCCCTTTTTTTTTTTTAAATTATCGATCTACTACTCGCAATATGCAACCTTGAAAGATGGTTGGTAGCTATTGCGACAACCTTTCCGAAATGGAAGTACGGTTGTGAGCTTATGTACATAATTATGCATGTATGAAAATTAAATAGATTGGAAATCTTCGAAATCCCGCCGTCCCTGCTCCTGTTACAGGTCTGCCATTTGAAAATCTCGTTCTAACGGGTTTTAAGACATCGGTCAAATTTGATATTGGTCAAACCGGTATTTCGTCTAAAACGAACCGCAATAATGTCAACTCATCAACGGAAAGCTTATTTATTATGTAACAGTCAGAATGCAAAAGAGAAACGTTTTATGGCATCCAACTTTTAGATTTATCATGCATGACACACTTATTAGTTACACATTAAGGCTACCCTAGCCTCAAGTCGTTATAATTTGGCCAGATGCCGCGCGGAAGAATTCCCTCGAAAATGGAGGGCCAGCGCGGTCGAGCACTCAAACGTTGTACAAATTCAAAACACAAACCTGGCCCGCGAGTTATCAAACCTCAACTCGCAAAAATCTATAGCTGGCGCTGGAGCTGCGCCTGGAGCTGGGGCCGCGCGGCGCGGGACACGAGGCGCGGGAGCAGGACACGAGGCACGGAGACGCGGCGCGGCAAGACGGTCGCGGCGACAACACTCGATTCGACAAAATAATGATTCTCGAGAACCATCACGAACCGAATTCACTAAACGGGCTTTAAATTTAACAAAACTACACTATACGAGTGACTTAACAAAATTATTTCACATTATTATCGTTAACGGAAATTTCGAACTTTCAAATTATTTTCACTCGCGATGTATTGAGGCAGGACTGCACTCAATAAAATCCGGAAACACAATGCAATGAAGAAAATGGCGGCAACGCCAAACAAGCACGCTGGCGAATGGCGGGAAAGGTGACAAGCGGAAGTTATCGTTAAGTGTTCTATTTATGAAATCTAGGAAAATTACGACGGAAGCGGTCATTAAATGGGCTTTTGAGGCAAAAATGCAGTAAAATCCAGCAAACACTCTCTCACAAACCCAGAGAGGACGAAAGGGTCACAATAACGAAAACACACAAAAATTGCCACTGATATTTTTGTTCCCAGAGGCTTCTCCATGCTTTTTATTTATCAAAATTCATAAGAATTTTATAATAAATTTTAAACAGGCGAATATTAATTTTCCATTGTATTTTTTTACTATTTATTCTTTAAAGCTGTGGGAAATTTTCATCAAGGCTCCTTTTATCGATCAGTGGCGCCCTAATCACTGTTAAAAGATTTATTAAAAATGCAAATCAAATCAAATCAAATCAAATGTTTATTTTGCATATGGCTTTTGTAGTTCATTGGAGTAGCAGTTTTTTAATTTAGGCTTTCTTTATTGAAAAATCTTTAATATTGTGCTGAGGGCGCCACTAAACTGTAAAAGGACTTCGAGTTTTATTTTTGTACAGTACGCCATAATTTATAATTTTATTGTACTAAATTAATTTATAATGTTAATGACAGAGCACACTAACGAGCGCATGGTGTATCCGACTCCATCGAATGAAACCAAACTGATCCCCGCCAACGCCGAGCCGCACAATGGACATGGCCCATACGTGAGTCTCATTGTTTGAATCTAAACTAAAAACTGTAACAGGAAGTTTGTCTGTACATTGAAGATATTAACAAAAAAAAGTTACGATATGGTTTTTAGGTACCCCTGATTCCATATCACCAATTTTTGGATTTTTTGTCGGTCTGTTTGTTTGTTTGTTTGTTTGAACGAGCATCACGCAAAAACTACTGAACCGATTTTGATAAAACTTTTTTTGTTTGATAGCTTATTATCTGGTATACAATTTGTACGGACAAAGTCACGGGTTAACGCTCGTAAACTTATGAAAACAGGACAAATTACAATGAGCTGATCAGATTTGTCGAAGAACCGAAGGGTTTTGGAGTTATGGTTATGAAGTAAATACCATTTTTGGGCGTAATACCTTCGCAAAAAACATTGAAACTACATTATTGGTGACATTTGAAACTAGTTATTTTAATTTAGTACACTTTGAAAGGTCTTGCCAGGTTATGCGTGATTTTGACATTCTAGCAAATAAAGTGGTGCCGTCATTTTTACCAAACTGTAAGAATAAGTGACTTATTAAATATTATGTGGTATCTAATAGAGAGATTCCAGATGATGACGTTACGGTCTACGTAAGTTGACTGAAAGGGATGGGATCACTGGATATGGATATAGAAAACATGCATAGAAGAATAGAAAAAAACACAAGAGATGACAAGCACATGAACGAACGCAGTTGCGAGAGAGCGAGGAAATTCGCAAATTTATTTTTTTACTTCTTATACAAAACGATCGATTAGCTTGCAGTTAGTATGGAAAGTCCAAATTTCCCATAGGTTTTCTTTGGGAAAGTATTTCAGTATCATGGGTACAATCACCCCTTAAAGTAATGCCACCTTTTACCCTAACATCCTTTATACGCCAGGACCATATCCCATATAGGATCTCGAGGATGATGATGATGATATGTTATTGATTCCTTACAAACGCTTGTTATAATAATGATTATTTAAATTATCATCTTTTTCCTCAGGGTCCAACATCGTACAAGTACTCGGAGACTACCTACTCCGCGCAGAACACGACAGAGCGGTACCCCCCCGGCGGTACAGACCGGTACCCCCCCGCGGGGGGTCCGGAGCGGTACACGTCCCCCTCCCCCGCGCCCTTCCCGCGTCCAACGACGCCCTCTCCCTCCAATCAGCAGACGCCGAAGAAGCTGGACGATTTGTTAGCAGACTTCCCTGAGGCGGTAAGTTTTACTGATAAATATAATTAGCCAGTCGAATGATCTTTATGATCTGCTGGCCAAAGATAAGATGCCAGGAGACAAAAAGCCTCGTATCAGCTAAGCAGTAAGAATAAAGAGAAAGTTAGGTAATAGAAAACTGAAATAGCTGAATGTTTAAATAAATTGTTACTGACTGGCCATTACACAAAGTGATGCCTGTTTTGTTTTATTTACGTAAGTATTTTGTATTTATCAAATACCAAAGCCTGTCTGTTGATCATAAAACATCTGTAGAAAACAAAATCTTACCGTTCAAAAGCCTAAATTAAAAAAGTTACTCGAACTTCCTACCTAACTTCAATATTTTTACCTATTGCTTAGTACACAAATGTAGAAAAAGAAAAAAAACGGCTACTTTTACATTTATTTTGATATTCCTAAAAGTGGACTGTTTAGAATTAGAAACTATAAAAGTTAGCTATAAAAACAGCTTTTCAGCTTTTGTAGAAAGCACTTTTTCACTTAGAGTTTTCATTATTGAGAAATCTTTAGTATTGTGACGAGGGCGCCACTGAGCGGTAAAACGAATCTTAATTGACATTAACTATCAATCTTCCAGAGATTCCCCACCCAACCCGACGGCGTGGTCCAACGCAAAGTGCAAGTAACGCACGAGCGGTCCGCTCAGAACCAAAACAACAACACCGCGGTCAAGCCAGCGCCGCCCGGTAACAGCAGGAACGTGGCGGGCCCTGCAGTCTACTACCCGCCCGGCCACACGCCTTTCAGCAAGAAGCCGGAACCCGCAGGGTATCAGGCTAGTGTAAGTATCGTGTCCTTGGGTTTAGATTAGGACACGGAGAAAATCTATTTTCCAACTTGTACAATAATTTACATTATTTGCATTGAAAAACAAATCGTGTACTTTTACTTACGTTTCTCTACACATTCTCTACCAGCATTCAGCACAGAATATGTAGTATGTATGTATAGTATTTGGCTATTTGCGAAGTGGGTGGTGGAAATTGTCAAATATGCTTGAATCTATGCAAATCCACCATAGGTAGGTTATATATATTAATGAAATCCACACACTAACTTAACACGAAATCTCCAAATCTGTTAAGTTTATATTGGCATCCTGCTAACCCTTATAAGTGACTGGTGGTAATGGCTGCAATGGGCCATTACAGTCACTAATAAAAAAAACATGTCCAATATCATTTAGCTAAAAAAAAAACATTTTCCCCACAGGCAATGCAACAAGGAGGCGGCGCTTACGCATCGGGCCGCGGTATGTACGAATACGAGTCTGGCTCCCGAAGCAAAGAGAAGCACTCCGAGAAGAAAACAGCGGTGCCGATCTGCCTGCCTCTCTGCTGCGCCATGCCTTGCGTTATTATGTAACCTTGACCTCTTATGTCAAGGTCACGTGACACGTTACATTTAAGTCAAGCTATGAAAACAGCTGAAAAACACCTTTTGGTAAATTTTTAATTTTTTCTTCGAGAGAATATAAAGGTCAAGGTCATCTGACATGGTATACAGCTTGATTTTACATGTACTGTGTTTGAAGTTAGGTATTAAATTTTGTATAAGGTCAGCTTGACCTTACAAATTTTATGGCCATAGCATATTTGTAAATCCAGTGATTCGGAATACTTTTTCGGACAGAAACAATGTCTTCCATTTTACAAGTAAGTTCTATGGATTTAAAAATGAGAAAGACCTTTATTTTTACAACAATAATGAATTTGTGCCATTAAGAAAGTTGTAAATGTTATTAATTTCTTAAGTTTTTTTATAAATGTAAAGTCTCAATACTTGAAAGCATAGTATCTGAGAGCTGCAAGTCTATTGGTATATAATAACTTAAATTTTAACTTGCTAGTAATCTCTAACTTTGAATCTCAATATTTATCGAACAAAAAAATGTTTATAAGAATTTTGAAAAACCTAAAGATATTTGCGTAAAAACTAACAAAGTGCCATTAATGATATTATAAATGTAAGTGAAATGATGTGACAATTTAAAAAATTGTGTATAGATAAATATTATTGTAATTTTTATCATTATTATTAATAAATTTTAACTGACATGTGTTTCTTTAAATATTTTATAGTTACTTACCTACCCTAATTGTTAAGGATTTACGTACTCAAATACATTTTTGTAATTATAAAGGGTGTAGGTACTGTAAGGAGGTGGTATAGCCATAGCTTGCTGGCTGGTTCTAATTTAAATTTGGAACGTTGTCGAATCCCGTGGTGGATTTTCATTAGAAACTGAACAACTTCCACTATAGTCCACTCAATGAATGGCTCATAAGGGGGTGTAGAGTGCGTGAGCTGAAACCTAAGCGATTTCTTCTGAAAGTTGTTCAGGGTTCTTAGGGAGTAAACATACTTAAAGTCCCCCCCCCCCCCTCTAGGAGTCGCGCCGGAGGGGTGAAAGTTCTCACTTTTGGGTTAATCGTGAATATATCCAAAACGGAGCGTCGTAGAGAAAAGTGGTCTGCTAATCAATGAAACTATAAAATTCTCTACACCTTTTATTCCACACTTTGGTTTCGGGGGGGAAAATCCCCCGATTTTCATTGAAAAACGAAGAGAAAATTATAACTGTAAACATTGTTCCATACAAATATTCGGATCTCGGGGGGGATAGGTAGGATTTATCCCCCCCTCCCCCCCTCTCCCAAATCAAAGGAGAACGTCAATGGTAAACGTCAACTCGACTCGAAATGTGTATTGAAAGGTCGTTTTTTTTCATTATTTCGATATTGGCTTCATAATGAAATTTCTTCAGTTTGATGGTCTGAGCTGAAGCACCCCGTTCGATATGTAACGCATTTAATTTTACATAAGGCAATCATACCAAAATAATATCACATATACCACAAACCTTGCCCTCAAATTAGAAGCTTCACTCGTCAATGAATTAAACGATATTACACAAGTTAACTGGGTTAAGAAGACAATAGAAATAAAACATGTTGTCGTAATAAAAACACATATATTTTGCTTTTATATTTTACCAAAAACTTGGATCGAGTCCAACAAGGCATCGGGTTTAGTCCAGACAATACAAGCTCGCCACTAGGACTCGCCCGCTCTTACTCTAAGGCCTTTTGTTCCGGCTAACGATTTAGTGGGTCTGTCTCCTATTTTGTAAGGCTTAAGACATATTTTGCAGTAACAATAAGTCTATTGACTAACATATTTGAACTTTAAATGCTGTGATTATTTACAAAAAAGGTAAACAAGCAATATACACGTTTTAAAGATTAAAAATATTCATTGGAAACTTTAAAAAATATGTTTATTGCTTGCAAGCATTTCTGTAGCAGAAGATAAGGGTCAAACCACACCACGGGCGCGGTTCGATGCGCGTTGTTGCACCCTAAACATGATAATTTTAACAATCAACACTATAACATATCCTATCACACTTGTTAGTCTCATTAACTAATTTTTACAATAAAAATACTACTATAACAAAAAAAAAACAAAAGAGAGAGAGCTTAAAACAAAACATATATGACAACAATCACTCCGTAGGCGCGGTTTATATAGAAGAGACGTGGCGCGGGCGGGGTGCGGCAATATAAACCTTATAGTACATAGCATAGCGTCGTTTGGAGAATTACGCCCGGGCCTCCAGGGGACGTCGCCTGGTGGCGCGAGCGCCATTTTCCTTTATGACAAAAACGACGCTATGCTACGTACTATAAGGTTTATATTGGTAATACTTTGACTATCCGTCTCTTCTGTATATACAACACCTCAGAGAATCTAAAGATACGAAAATTCATAAAACACTAAATAGTACTCAAATCAACTGAATTATTAGATAAATGCTAATAAGATTAAATATAAAAATAACTCAGAAGATTATGAAAGAGGGAGAAGTAATCATCAATAGAATATAGATACAATGTGTTAACGAATAAACACAACTAAACGTAATGTGATGTACACACGGCGACACATCAAGATATAAAAACCAACATAAGCTGGCCGCGCGTAGGTCGAGTAACGTATAGCATCGCGCGGGGCCAGCTTACGTTGGTTTTGTACAGCTTGATGTGTCGCCGCGTGTACTTCAGACTATGGCGATTCTATGCCGGGTTGAAAATATAACTGACCAACATTCCTTTTTATTAACTAAAATTTTAAACATCTTTCACTCAGTTGCAGAAACGCTCATTAGAGTTAATACTCCATTAAATCTCTTGCTAGCTTTTACTACGTCAACAAGACAAAAAGTGACGGCAAGACATTTAATGGAGGTTTAACTATAATGAGCGTTTCTGCAACTGAGCGTTTAAGTTATAATAAAATCGGTCTCATATTCTTTTAGAATGGAATCTATAATTTTATATTAGAACGAATTTGGCAATCGCAAGCCGAACCAAAATAAAACTCGAAAATTTCTGAAACAAATTTTTGGACTTGCAATTAAACAACTTAACAATTAAAGTCGATGGTAGCGCCCCCAAAGCTGGTTTCATTTTATTTTTCTGGGTCCAGCTTTACCTAGTCTTTACGTACGCACGGCGACACATCAAGCTATACCAAACCAACCAACATAAGCTGGCCGCGCGACGCTATACGTTACTCGACCTACGCGCGGCCAGCTTATGTTTGTTTTGTATAGCTTGATGTGTCGCCGTGTGTACAATAGTTATTTCTGAAGGTACTGTACGACCGGTTTTCTTTAAAAACTTGAACGCGCCATTAAGAATCATTGAGTTACAAAAACATCTTCAAATCTTTTTTATATAGTTTTTTTTATCTATTTTCCCAACTTTCGTTACTTCTCTCATACTAAATAATTTAGCCAGACTTTAACGAAAAAAATTCTACAACATAGTTTTGGCAAGGAAAATGTGGTGGCACCACAAACAAAAACAACAAAATACCTAGGAAAATTAAAAAAAAATTTAAATTACATTATTCATAAAAATTGTGTTCGCCATTTCTAACATCAGAATCTGCTAAAAAACATGGAACTAGTTTTTCAATTACAAATCATACTTTGTTGGTTAAGGGATTGAACCTTATCTGCCAGCACGGCATCGTCGGCCACTTTTTTCCGTCGCTCCATCCTTTTCTGTCACTCAGGAACGTCATTTGCTAGGGCGAGAAAGATAGCAATGCGATCGCACGCGGCAGCACTGGCCGTGCTGTGACCTTTCTCGCTTTAGCCAATGACGTTCCTGAGCGACAGAAAAGGATAGAGTGAAAAAATGCGAAGCGGTGCTGCCAGATGAGGCTCAATCCTAAAACATAAGGTTGCTATTCCAATTACATCTCAGATTAATTTTAAATGTTGTTAAAATAGCAACCTAGTTTCAAAACAATAATTCTTTATCAAATTCTACAATATCCTGAATTCAGACAGACCCACTAAAACTTAGCAAGTCGACAGCCCATACCAACAAACATAGACACACTCAACAAAAAAACATTTTTGAAAAAAAAATCAACATTCACACGGGACTGCCAACCTTTTCAATTTCGCAATCATTTCGCAACCAGCTTTAAATGTTAGAAATTAATTTTAAGATTGTTTAAAATAATAGCAAATATGTATCTATAGTTTGCAAGACATTGAATAATTATGTATCAGAACAGACAACGCGAACAAAGTCTGTGCACCACGATCAGCAGTGCGGGGCGCGTGCTGGGAGCGTCGCGGTGCAGCACGCGCCCCGCACATGCTAAGTAACGTTGAGCCAATTAGCTTAAACGAGTGTTACAAAAACTTTATTCTGAGTGTCGCCTCTAGTAGGTACCTCAATGTTGCAAGACGTGTTTTATTTGATTATTTTTAAATGCAGTATTGCTATAGTTCAAAATAAAAAGCCTGAGGTAAGGAGGAAAAATTCAGTGGCGGATGTGAACTCAATTCCTCCTATCAGGGCGCTTTATCTCAGAGCCGACCCTTGGCTGTGCGCAAGCGCGGAGCATTTCGCACTGCCAAACCATTATCGACTTTCCTTCCGTTGGAATAGCATCGAAAATCAATTAACACAACTTTCGCCTCAAGTAGCTTTGATGCCCTCGGGGACTAATTGTTGTGTAAATTGATTTTCGATTTTATTTCAACGCGAGCAAAGATGATAATGGTTGGGCAGTGAAAAATGCTCTACGCTGCGCTATACCATGTGTGCCCCGGCCCGTAAAGCCTAAAAAACATTTGAAGCGCAACATGTAACCCAACATGTTAAGCGACGCTAGGGCGAGAAAGATAGCAATGCGATCGCACGCGGCAGCACTGGCCGTGCTGTGACCTTTCTCGCTTTAGCCAATGACGTTCCTGAGCAACAGAAAAGGATAGAGTGAAAAAATGCGAAGCGGTGCTGCCAGATGAGGCTCAATCCTAAAACATAAGGTTAAGCGACGCCGCGCAACATTTGTACGTTGTCTGTAAATGATCAGACGTTGGCAATTATGTCACCTGAGGACACGTTGGTCCTAGCTGCAATACCTTGCTGTGATTTAGTTTTTTTTTACAATTTTCAATCAGCTGGAAACGTTCCGCGCTGTTGTGCAATGTTGTCAAACATGTTGAGCTGATTTTGCGCTTCAATTGTTGCCTAGAGACTACATAGCAAAGCTACCTACACTTTTCCCAGACCATCCGAATTTAGTAATCTGTTTTGTCTTTAATTTATAAACAGTACAACATGGCTATAACATGTTATAATTAATCACATTTCATCAATATTGTTTTAGAATTGTTATTAGTCTATTTTGTACTTAGTGGTTTTGCAGCATGGGAGAAGAGAAAAAAGATATGGTATAAACATGGAAGATATTGAATCTATCAAACAAATTGCTTTAACAATCAGGTAAATATTCTTGACAATAATCGAAATGGTTTCGAGCATTATTTAGTTTTGTAAACAAATAGAAGAATTACACATAGTAGTAGAATGCAGATAAAAGCTAATCGCAAAGATATATAGTGTTTCTGATTCTTTTATAATGAGCACAGCCAAGGAGTGGAACGCCCTGCCTGCGTCAGTATTTCCGAGCGCTTACAACCCGAATCACTTTAAAGTACGAGTGAATAGGCTTCTTCTGGGTTAGCTCGCTACATCTTCGACCCCATCATTGTCCTAAGGACTGGATTGAGGTCAAGAGCAAAACCATTTTTAATAAAATAAAAAATGTGTGTAAAACGAAATCTTGTTTTTATTTGGTTTCGAATGTAGATATTTTCTTTGTAAACCGCAAATTATTGTAGTCTTGTAAACTGCAGATACTACAAATGCTATCATTTTACTAAATCTAAATATCGATTTATTTTTGAACTCCACCGAAATTGTATATAGTAAGTTTCATTTATATTTTATTGCATCTGAAAATCTAATAATTATCGGTCCACCGATATCTGTGTTACTAGATTTTATTAAAACTACACTAACTTCATACAATTTTGGTGGTGTCCCATTTAGTGGTCGTTTAGATACGTCATACGTTGCAAGCTTCAACTTTGTCTGATATTTGACGAATGATATATAGCAATATATATGTATAATATACAATTGGAACTCCTATTATTATTAATTACCTAATTTTTTTCATTTTTATAAATCACATTCGGTAACAGGACAACTCAATATGAAACAGTCTAAGGATTATTCTTTTGTCTTACATTGGAAACATTTCCGTACAAAATATTTTGGTGGATCGGAAAGAATTTTAGAATATGTTTAGGGTTTCTATGCTGACAGTTCTTTTGGAAGATCAGACCATACAACTGAATAAGTTTCCCTATGGGACAAACATAGAATAGAAAACACAGTTTTAATTTTTCAACGAAATATTCGGTTTATAATTGAAATTTATATCAAAATTGTGTTGTTCCTTACAAAACTGCATACCTGTTTGAATAAGATGTACGGAACAGCAGATTTTTCTCGCGATTTCGATGTTAATCTGAGAAAGTTGTTTCGTTTAACGGTCTGATCATCCCCTTAAAAAATCGTCACCATAGAAGTACCCTGTGGAACGTAAATACGAGTAAGAAATTATGTGATGAAATCTGATGTTTTTGAGCCATTATTGACAAAGAAAACTTAATAATAAGTACAGAAGAATAAATTCCATACAATGAGCGCTAAAAATTGATAAAAATATCTACGAAATATATTTTCGTTCAATGTGAGCCAAATTGAATCATGCGCGCATCGCATAAGGTAAATATTACTCTCAACCGATGAAGACTATGTTTCCGCGAGAATCGTAAGATTGGACTTTACAATAGCACTTAGTAGGAAATTGAAGGCCGCCAGCTAAACGATGGCAAAAGTCTGGAGAAAGACAGGATTGCCTTTGACATATTTGAAATTAGGTACAACACTTTGCGGATCACAAAGTTGAAGAGGAGATGGACAGAAATCTTGGTTAGACTGGAAGACGGTCAGTAGACCAAGGCAATATCAGAGTGGTGGCCAAGAGAGACATAGGTCAGTAGGCAGACCACCAAGCACGTTGTTCTGATGACATTGTGAGGGTGACGGGTTCTTATTGGATCAGATTAGTTGATGTGGGCTGATTTGATTGATTGTCCTATACATTTTTTTATGAAAACGACTAACGGCAAATGCACAAGAACACGGTGACAATAGGAAGACAACTTCAGTCGATTTCGAAATAAATTTTGGAGAATGTAATCATGTTTCTTAATATAAGGTCCTCAGGGGCTTTTTTGCTGTCTATCGAGCAAGCAAACAAAACGGCATCAGTAGTGACATGTAGTGTACGTTCTAGTCATAAAGTTATTATACCTTACAGTAATAGAGGAACTGACATGAGTTTTCAAATGAAACCGTTTTTTGGAGGTTTTCAGGAGATTATCGGCAGGCAAAAATTCGAGTACGTCTATAATACGGGGTCAAACGTGAAATCGTGGATTATTTAATGAAATAGTGTTAGTATATTTCACAAAATTTTCTACGATTTTACTTTCGATTCGCAATTATTCACAGAAACCGAATTTTTACCCTGCGATAAGATCCCCAAAAACGGTTTTATTGCATCGCATCACGTATCTCTTTCTATTATACAGTGGTGCCGCTAGGTACATCTCGCTCTCTCAGCTGTCACCTCTATTCCGTAAGGTATAATAACTTTATGGTTCTAATATATACGACATAATAGTTCAATGACTGACAATAGTATATTGTATACCTGAATAACCTGCCAGAAAACATCAGATTTTTTCACACACTTAATCAATAATCCGAATTTAAATAACGTAATATGTTTTTTTTTTAATCTTTTGTAATTATTCGCAGTATATTTAATATCACAACGCTTAGATCCACCGCAAAGTTTTATTCCCGTCTAAAAGAATAAAAAATAAATACATGACTAAACACATCAGAGGACGCGTGACTAAATAATATAAATAAAGACTATTCAATCTTTTTTTTTTAACTTTAAAAGCTTGGAAGTGGCTTGCACGTCCCAATTTTGAGCGTGCGCAAGTTTGAACAAATTTCCTTCAAAAACTTTCGCATGAAAATTCAGTGAATCTGCCAAAAAAATTATAACACTTAACTTTTGCATACCAGTCTATACATGAAGGGTTGTACGGACTATGTTGGCCTCTGCACAGCAGTGGAATGGAGCAGGATAGATTTAAAAAAAAATCATAGAATAATCAACAGTGAAGTTAGATTAGAGCAATATAACACAGGCTATTTTTGAGCGTATGCGTTGATGGAATGATATCGTTGCGATATTCAAGAACAATCAGAGCCTCTACCCGCACATTCAAACTTCGCAATTGCGTGAACGTTTTCGTTCCAATGCCAACTCAATTACAATGAAGTTCGGACCGGAACGGTCGAAATATATTGATAATCGAAAGTCCGGTACAGGGCCAGCTCCGCGGCGGAATCGCGGCGATAATTCGTAGTGAAAATCGATCGATCAAATCGACCATTCAGTTGCGATGTCAAGGCGGTGCAGTTGCTACATCGCATACGCTCAAAAACCGCTTGTGTGATTACTTTTGTGGCGCCTTTTTCTTGGCGGGGCCATCAACATTCTAGTCTTTATATCTCCGTTTGGACTAAGTTTAGAGATATACAGGGTGAAATTCATATCATTAGCATCCTTTTTAACTAAGAGTCTACCCATAAAACTGAACAACTTTTACTATGGGAGCAAACCAATCGGAGCACAAAAAACATTTGCTGTTGCATACATTTGAGTTGAGTGGGCACGGCACGGCACTGTAGTGTAGTATATAATATCCGATTTTTTTTTTGCTCCGATTGCGATTTCCGATTGCTTTGCTCCCATAGTAAAAGTTGTTCAGTTTGATGGGTAGACTCTTAATTTAAAAGAATGCTAATGATATCAATTTCACCCTGTAGTTATATGTAATAACAAGTTTTGTTGATGGACGCGCCAAAAAAAAGCGCTAGTATCAGTCATTAGGTTTTTAGAGTCCAATGAGCTATTATTTAGTAGATAAATTAAAGTTATCCCAAAAAATGAGCATTCTATTTACGATTTGCACTTACATTTGTATATCCCGGGTCGAAATGTTGCTGGCTTGTTAGCCACCATAATATGACACATTTGTATATTTTTACTGTGTGAGTTTGACTTAGCTATTTAACTATGAGAGCGATGATAGCCCATACGGAAGAGAGCTAGCGCGTCAATCATGAGGCCGCGGTTCGATTCCTGGCCTGTACCACTAAGTTCTTCGGAATTTATGTACGGTTGTCTTTATCATTTACTAGCTCGGCGGTGAAGGAAAACATCGTGAGGAAACCTGCATTCCCGAGAATGAAAAGAAAATACCATAAGTTCGGAGGTATGCGTAAAATATGGGTGAGCTTGGGGCGAACACGGACCAGCGCTGGTCTCAGTGTTACAACGACCCTTGCTTGCAATAGCCCAACCACAAATAATAGTAGCTATTTGACTGTAGAACATTTTTGGCAGATCCAACAAAAAACAAAATTCCACGCAACTCAAACCCGAACAAGATATAATAATCATGCACCATTTCTTTCATCCTACCTACATTAACTAACTTAAGAGCTGTATATACATTATTCGAGAACTTATACTACCAAACTGTATGTACAATTTAGACTTAAAATCTAAGTAAGGCCACATGGAACTTTGCGAGTCAACTGAAACTTTGGTCGGGCTTCCTCGGACCTTTGACTGGCGTTTGTTAACTGTTTGGGTTATTGTAGAAGTTAGAAAGACATTCTGTTTGAATTTGAACTTAGGTGTATTGATATAAACTAAGTATACGGTAATGGGTCCAAACCAAGGGTTTTATTGTTTCCGATTCAACCAGTTGCAAATCAATTTGGGTGTTTATTGGCAATTCTTAGTGATTCTGCCTGTTAATATTTAGTTAATCAATTTCAGACTATGGATATGACTTTGACTACTTACATAGGGACTAGTTACGCGTGTAATTCTACTAACATGCATTTCTGCCACTTTTTGCTGGGGGCGAGGTAACACGAAATCCGCAACTTTGGATTTTATTCCCCATAACTTTAGATTCTAAATTTGATTGTTAAAGATCATGAAATGTAGTCTCGTGTGAACCCTAAACGTTTTCGAAATTATTGATTCGCAATTATAGGCTGTCTCGTTTAGTGATAAGGTTCAAAATTGTGCACATGATCAATTGTTATTATACCGTGGCAGAGGGGAAATGCTACCGTAAGGCTATTACATATTTGAACTATACTTTTGGATAGGGAATTCCAGTTGGGGATATTTTTTAAATTCCAACACAAATCTAAGCGTGTCATATCATAGAGCGACTTTCGGCATGGATGTTTATGTCAAAATGTTAATTGATTTTTTTTATCAAACTTTATGATTTTAATTTCGTATTTTAATTTTTTTTTTGTTTTTGATGTGTAGTAGAAAGATGTAGTAGAAGTCTCCGTAGTAATATTGACATTTTGAACTGCTGAGTTCAAAGAATGAGTTTCAAAAATCTCACTCCAGCTAGTTTTTGGTACCATCATTTGGAGTCTACCATCTGACCCCTTAGGTACTGTTTATACAGAATAGACGTGTGGCGGTGGCGGATTGTCAAAGTATTACCCAATATAAACCTTTTAGTACGTAGCATAGCGTTGTTATTGTCGTAAAGGAAAATCGCCCGCGCCACCAGGCGACGTCGCCTGGAGGCGCGGGCGAAATTCTCCAAACTACGCTAAGCGACGTACTATAAGGTTTATATTGTCTTACTTTGAATATCCGTCACCGCCACACGTAACTTCTGTATAAACCGCGCCTTAGATCTCAGTCAGCCAATAGAACTATCTACTTTCATCACAACTATTCAAAGACACCATCAATAATACAGTTTTTGAGAGTTACGCGGATATTATTTAATCTAGAAATAAACATTTTAACGGGGTCTTACCGCGTTTTGGTATATTTGAGTTCTCGATATTGCACTGCACTGCCGAAATATCAGGAACTCAAATATACCAAAACGCAAGTAAGAACCCGTTAAAATGTTTTCACCTTCAGTAATTAATTGGAAGCAACAAACTCAAACAGAATTCCCTCTATTTCTTACCAACCAAACAGCATAACACCTTAACAATTTGGCACTTCACTTAGCACGAGGGGAGTATCACAGGATCACACGTCAGTCGATCACAACATACGGCAGAGCTATTAGGTCACCTAACTTAGCGCACTCGTGCCATTCCGTGAACAAAGAAGGCCGAGGAGGGCGGCCAAGCTCGTCTACACTAGACTCCGCTTCAGCAGACTTCAGCGTAGACTCTAACAATTCTTCACCATCATCCTTAGGAAGGGTCACTACGGGCGCGGAGGATGTTTGACTGTAAATAAACGGCACTGATTCTATAGCACTCTGACACAGAGAAAACAAAGTTCTCCCGTCTAATTCAACTTTCGTTCTTTCAACGGTCCTGTGATCTCGTTGTTCACTTTTAAAATCGTCCGTAACATCCAGTTCCATCTTCTCAGTCGCACCAAACTGTTTGACTTCCTCCGTTGATAGGAGAGGTGCTTTTAATCGCTCGCTGGGTTCGAGATTAGGTACCCCGACCATTTCGGCTTCAATCGTACAGTTGTAGTCAACTTTTGAGTCTACTTTCTCATCCTCATCTATATCCTCTTCCATTTCTTCTTTGACCGGTTCCTCGATGGGATATGGCCTCATTGGGGGTGGAGAAGGCGGTGGAGGGGGTTCAGGAGGTGCAGGGGCGAACTCCGTCCATGGCAGATGCGTACACAGCGGTACCCTGGACATATTCTTCACGCAATAATCGTCCGCGTAGTCGGAGTATTTGTACAGAGGGACGACGCTTGTGAATAACTCAGGTTTCTCAGGGTCTGTTAGTTTCCTGACAGCGAACTGGTGAGGGTGTGTAGGTGCTCTGGTGCCGTTGATGCCAGGGAGGTAGGCGTGGTGGAGGGCTCGGACTTGGTAGGGTAGGACCCTCAGGCGGGAGGCGGCGGGACAGTCTTCGTCGGCTTCCTCCCCGCAGGTACAGTCAGCATATTCTCTCTCGTCTTCTAGAGGGGGCAGCGGCGGTGGAGGGGTGGCGGGGGGAGGGGTAGGCGCCTCGCTTCTGCCGTTGCGTAGGGGGGAGTCCACTTTTATTGGATATACTGCAAGAGAAAAATTTTAAGGGTATTCATAGGATATTTGGATAGGATATTTTATGAGTTTGCTTTGCGTTGAATGAAAGAAATGATCTTTTTACTAGATATGAGATCTTATACGTATTTATTTCTATCTGTAAGTGTGCATTTTGTTTTGTAAGCAATACAGTAGAATCAGTCAATTAGTTGTTGACCTTTAGTCGTATTTTAATCAACTACTGTTAATTCAATTCAATTCATTTATTTTATTTCAGATCATTGATCTATATAGTGGTGTTAGTAACAATGACTTAAAACTATGTTAGTGACACATTTTTTTTTTCACTTATTTAACATTAACAAAAGGGGGCCTAGAGTCCCTATGCAGGCTATTCCAATGCCCAATGATGGGACACTGGAACCGCTCTGCAATGGGCTCGAGGAGGGTGTTGGTGCTGCCCCGTACCCTGCGCACCAGGGAGGCGGCTCGTTTGCGTATGATGGCTGCAAAGCTATTAACTCGCGCCGCCGCAAACATGCCCGATGCGCTGCAGAAACGAAACAGCCCCAACATCCTCAGCCCATTGTTGTATTGCACGCGCAGCGCACTGAGCGACGTCTGCGTGTAACTGACCCACAGGCTGCACGTGTAGAACGACTGGCAATATGCCTTGAATATTGAAATGTTTTAGTGTCAGAATATTAAGTGATCTATTGTCTATGCCCTACATAAACATTGGGGTGGGTGTATTTTATTTATTATTCGCGATTGCTCCGTTTCGTTATTTATAGACATGAAAACTTTTCAATCGTTTGACGTCGCATGCATGCAAGACAGGGGAATAGAAGCAAGTATTTCTGGAGAAAGGTCCTGTTGATTTATTTGGCTATTAGAGTTGCTCATATCCTGATACATAATGTAATGTTTTTTTTGTAATCTAATTTTATTTAGGGACCTTTGTACCTATTGTACATGTTAGTCCCATCGTACCCTTTTACTCTTATATACCTAAATATATACAACTTACAACTATTTATTGAGACACTGATGAGTTAAAAAAGGTGAACAGGGTCCTTGCAGCCTCTGACTCCGGTGATGCCAAAATTGAGTGGAACGTTCCAACATTAAGCCTGTTCAACTCTAGTTTTCTCATCAGTGCCTCCCGAGCTTGCTCGTACCGGACACATTCCACCAACAAGTGGTACACATCCTCAACTACTCCGCAAGTCTCACAGTTTGGTGAGTTTGTCTTTTTCATTAGGTACCCAAACTTGTACAGTGGCATGTGTCCTGATCGAAGCCTATGTGCTAGCACCACATTCTTTCTACCTAAATGGGCAACATTAAACCAAGGTATAACGGAAGGTAATAATGTAATGTTGTAGATGAGTACTGACCGTCCTCCACAACGACCACGTCGTCGTCGTCTACCGGGGAGCCTGGCGACGGCAGCGGCTTGCTGCCTCGCGACTGTATCTGCTCTAACAGCTCCTTAGTCGTCTTCACCTGCAAGTTTAGTAAATACCCTTTATTAGTATTGGATATATCAAAATTGGGAAAACTGAGTCGTGTTCTAAGGAAAAGGAAGACATTCTAGTGCATATAAGAAGTCATAGAGAAACACGTAACTCGTACCCCGAGAGGAGTGGCCTTACGCATAATTTCCTCTATGACTTCTCATATGCACCAGAATGTCTTCCTTTTCCTTACGATGTCAAAAGATAGCAGTCGATATTATGTGGTTCATGATGATTTGAGTATCCATAACTTTAAAATAATTTAAAAGGAAATTTATAGAAATCAACTGCTTCTTTTTTTAAAAAAGTGCCAAGTGTGATACTATTTTTAAAACTAGATTAAGTTGTTGTTGTTGCAACAGTTGCAGAAAAGCTCATTAGAGTTAAACCTCCATTAAATCTCTTGCTAGCTTTTACTACGTCATGAGACAAAAAGTGACAGCAAGAGATTTAATGGATGATTAACTTTAATGAGCGTTTCTGTAACCGAGCGAAAATGGGCCAACTCTTGAAATAACTTGCTAGGTGAGCGACATGCATTTTTTATACAGTGTGTAGTAGCAAAGTTGCCAAAGAAAAAAATGCTACCGCACAAGTCAGACAAAAGAGGACGAGAAAGAGTGTTTTCACGCTGACTTCGCGGGAAATTTATGGCGTGAATTTACACCGCGATTCATGTGAGAGTTTGGAGCCCGCATAATGAGATTTTATGGTCATAGGCCTTTATTCTTTACCACTGGGAAACCCTTTAACAACCTGTAGGCCTCGCCTGCGCGATAAAAATCGAGATGAGCCTCCATCCCTATTATTTTAAGTATGCCAGTGCCAGAAAGAGCGCGCATGACGTTTATCTCGTTAAAACGCCTTGTAGTGGGTGGCATGCTAGCCGTAAAGGTATGAAACAATATAATCATACCTTCTTAGCGCCCCTCGCGGGTATCTTGTTGACGAGGGCGGTGTAGGGGTCGACGGAGTGTACGCCGTTCCTGCGGCGGTCCGCGTGCGTCCCGTTGCGCGCCCCCCACCCCGCCGGCGCGTGCGCCTGCGACTGCGAGGGGGACTCCGCGCCTGCGCCGGGTCTGTTGTGGCCCCTGCGTGGGGGACTCACTTTAATAGGGTGATTGTCAAAAAAAAAATTCAAAATAATTTTATTTCAAACACAGTCCATAGATTGTTAGTATATACTGAAAAACTATGTTAGTACAGTATAATACACAATCATCATCATCATCATATCAGCCATTAAACGTCCACTGCTGGACATAAGCCTCCCCCAAAATGGGGGGGATTTGCCATAATCGCCACGCTTGGAAGGCGGGTTGGCGATCGCAGTTGGATCGCGTCAATGTGTGTCCTCAGAGGATGCTGTTGCCCATCCTTCAGTAGATCCCTTAGTCGCCTTTTACGACACCCACGGGAGGAAATGGGATAGTGCTATTCATAGCCGACACCACACGGCAATAATCCTATAATTTATGGATAGAGTGGAGAGGTGTAGTTCCGTCCAGTGCCTCAAGAAGGGACAGTGTGGCCGGTTTGAATTGGTGTTCAGGAGACTGTTGGTGCTAAAATAAAAAAAATCTGCTGTCCCATACATTTGAGTTGAGCCGGTACTGCAGTTTTGTATAGCAGAGCAGATTATTTTTATTTTTTCTCGGTGTTGTCTACATAGTGAAAGTTGAAACTAAACGTTTGATGGTCTGAAGCTGAAGTATTACTAGGATGTTTTTTTACACCCGGTATAATTATGTAAGTGTGTTTGTCTTGTATTTGTATGCAGTGGGGGTACCCCAGGCGGAGGACAGTCGCCTTTTGGTGGCTTTTTCCGATTCAGTTTGCATAGAATGTGCTGCCATCTATTAACTATTTCGCAGAATTATGAAAAAAAAAAACATTTTATTGTCTATGTCAATGTCTAATAGACAGATGACAGATTCACAAAATGGCTACCTATCTTGCGTAATGCGCGAATTGTTTGAAGTTTTCGTTCAATTTCGTGCCGATTTAGTGATGTTCTGGAGTTTCTGTTTTTCTCTTACCAATGTTTAGAGTACAGGAATAGTAAGGATACTGGAATTTCACTCGATCGGTGCGGGATTGAACGAAATCTAGCATTCAAAACAATAATATGCATCGGTATGAGTAGATATAAGTAGGTATGTATAGTATAGGTTGAATTATAGTCAGTGAAACATAGATGGCGCTAGCTAGCCTTCAATTTGACATAAGGTGGATGCATAATGTTGCCACGAGTGGGGTGGTGGTGACCCCGAAAATTGAAGAAAATGAAAGGACTCTCCGGCGACGCGTCGGGCAGCGGCGCGGCATCGAACGTTAATTTGTCAGCAGTCTCTATTCAGTCACGCCTTATACCGTTCTGGTGTGAATACCCTAGCCTTTGGTTCATTCAGTTCTAAGCAGTAATAGAGCCATTGAAGACTTCAGATGACAACAAATACAGATGGGCACTGCAGCAGTTACAGGCGCAGGATTTACGACACGTTTCCAACATTACACACACTCCGCACGAGAGTTCTCCAAATCTAAACTATTATAAAACTGTAGCAGAACGTTTGTCTGTACATTGAAGATATTAACAAAAAAAAGTTATGATATGGTTTTTAGGTGTCCCTGATTCCATATTACCAATTTTTGAATTTTTTGTCTGTCTGTTTGTTTATGTGTTTGTTTGTTTGTGTGTTTGTTTGAACGAACAACACGCAAAAACTACTGAACCGATTTTTATGAAAATTTTTTTGTTTGATAGCTAATGATCTGACTTATAATCTAGTATACTATTTGTGCGGACAAAGTCGCGGGTTAACTCTAGTATGCACATAAAAATACATAATTATGTTGTTTCGTTCTAGGAGTCGCGTTGTAGGTCTGCTAATCGGTTGCCTCTCCCCGGCCTACAACGAGGCTCCAGTTGTATAGCGGCTCAAGATTGTTTTTCACAAAAAACAACCCTTGAATTCACCAAATATTTATCACCGTACAACGTCAAGCACTTTTGCTATTTAAACTAGATGTTGTGCAAAATTATCAACACTAATATGGGGACAATATTTTAACACGTTCGCGGACAGTGACCGGCTATAGCAGTGATAACAATAAAAGTTCTATTGTGTCTCGTTCAGTGTCCGCGAAAGTGTTAAGAACTGAACAGAAAGAAAAACTTATATAAATTTGTAAATGCCGCCACACAATGTGAGCTAGGCTATGAAGCTTTTTGGCTGGCTTGTGGAACCTATTCTACAGGGTGTTAGGGTATATAGTTCCGCTACTTTTAGGGATGATTGTACCCATAATGATAAATGTAAAGTTATTATTATTTCAATTGTTTTGTTAATAAAATGATATGAATGTATAAAAATGTAATTCGTGCATGAAATTTTTAATTTATGCACCTTTTAAGAATGTGAAAGTAGGAGAATAAAGGTTTTTGTTTTGTTTTGTTTGTACCCATAATATTGAACAACTTTCCCTAAGAAACCTATAGGAAATCCCAAAAAAATAATTGAACTTCCCATGTTACATGCAATCAGCTGTAGTCGGGGAAATCTATGGATTTTTGTATGGAGTAGGTTGCATTAATTGCACTTTAGGTGATAGTTTGAAATATTAGTAGATACATATCTGAAAAACATAAATTCTCAATTATCCCCGATTTTTTATTGTGTATTATGGAAAAATTAAGACATTTACAAAACATTAAATTTAGGTATGAACAAAAAATGGAAAACTGGTGATTTTGTACAGGACGGCTTCGTTCAATATAACAATAATAATCCCCGGTTAAAATCGTAAATTTGAGTAGATATTAATTATTTGGTAAGTATTCAAAAATTATAACCTCAAAACTTAATTACTTACTGTTTGTTTGTACACAATAAATTTGCCTTGTGATAATTAACTGTCTCTTTTGCTGGTATGCTGAAAGAAATATCTTTAGAAATACGTTTGCCCTTTGTATATTTATATCGATTTTAAGATATTTCTCAGGGTCCTCAGCCTATATAACCATCAAATCTCGACAAAAATGTTATAAACTAACAGTAATATTAGTTCAAACACAATTTACTAAAGTGTCTTTAATGCAATCTCAAACCGTATTTTTCCTAGACTACTGATCGAACGTTTGTATGAAAAGTCGAAAAAAAATTGCGAATTACCTATAGGTTTCTTAGGTAAAGTTGTTCAGTATCATGGTTACAATCACCCCATAAAGTAATGCAATTGTTTACCCTAACAACTTGTATAGCCAGCCAGAGGTGGACCAACCACCTCTCTGGATGCATCCGGCAGATATGTCCCTGTTCCACTGTTGATAGAACAACACTGACCTTCTCTTCTTAGGTTTCTTATCGCGCTTTGCTTTCTTCTCATCGTCGACCGGTTTGGGAGACAGCGGCCTTTTTGTAGCGGCTGCAATTAAATACAAATGTTACAAATATACATGGTGAAATTGATATCATTAGCATCCTTTTAAACTAAGAGTCTACCCATCAAACTGAACTTTTACTATGGGAGCAAACCGATCGGAACAAATAAAAAATCTGCTGTTGCATACATTTGAGTCGCAAACTCGCGCGTCGACGTTGCAGTTTAGTATGGAACAGCTGATTTTTTATTTGCTCCTATCGGTTTGCTCCTATATACTAAAAGTTGTTCAGTTTGATGGGTAGACTCTTAGTTTAAAAGGATGCTAATGATATCAAATTCCCCTTTTTTAAAGTCTTTCTTAATACGCTGATAGTTTTTTTAAGGGAATGACCAGACAATCAAACTCAACAACATTCTTTTGAGGACAAACGACCACCTCTTTGGAAAATCAAAGCACAAAATTTTTTTTTCATTTATAAAATACAAAAATTTGCTGATTGACACTTAAAATTTTCGTTTCACATATTTGAATCCTTTTTTTATGTGAAAACCTTTATACAGGGTGAAATTGATATCATTGGCATCCTTTTAAACTAGGAGTCTACCCATCAAACTGAACAACCTTTACTATGGGAGCAAACCAATAATAGAAAAAAAAAAAAAATCTGCAGTTGCATACATTTGAGTCGAGTAGGCAGGCACTGCAGTTTAGTATGGAACAGCTGTTTTTTTTTCCTACGATCGGTAAAAGTTGCGAAATAAAATACGTGGGTACAAAAATTTTAAAAAGGAACAGTTGTCTTAATCGAAATACTAGTTTTGCCCGCGACTTCGTCCGCGTGGATTTCGGAAAACTTCTCAATCACGGCACTGTTTATATTATAATATATAAGGTCTAACAAAATTAGGTGAAACTATTTTAAGGGGATGATCAGACCATGAAACTGAATAACTTTCTCTATGGGACCAATAGTGAAATCGCGAAAAAAAAATCTGCTGTCCCATACATTTAGGTCGAGTAGGTTTGTATAGAACAGCAGATTTTTTTTTCTCGATTTCAATATTGGTCCCATAGAGAAAGTTATTCAGTTTCATGGTCTGATCATCCCCTTAAAATAGTTTCACCTAATTTTGTTAGACCTTATATAGGCTTGAATCAAGGTTCCAACCAAGGCCAGCGAATAAAATAAATAATGTCAGATATACTCACGAGGTGTGTGCGGCTTGACGGTGGTGGTGTTGATGTTGGTGGTGGTGGAAGGTGCCGGCGGGGGCGGCGGCGGGAGCGGCGGCGGGGGAGGGTCGTCGTCCACCAGGATCACGTCCTGGGAATCCGACTCGTACCCGCCCCATGCTGCAGAATAATAAACTTATTAGTCTTATACCTAATCTAATTAAAGATTTAAAAAAGGACCATGGGCAAATTCAACCCCTCCCACAGATTACCCCCAATAGATACCGCATACAAGGCCGCCGTCGCGCGCTACACATCTATTTTTGCACTGATATAAGCAACGCGAGTGAGCGAGCTCGAAGTAGTGCGACCTTGAAATGGCCAATCATATTGCATTGTTTCGTACCCCGCTACCCGCACCTACCGCCAAAAATGGTGACTTCGGGCGTGTACAACATTTTCATCATGCGGTATCTATTGGGGGTAATCTGTGACCCCCCAAACATATTTAAAACCCATGGCATAAAAGGTTTTGAAAATCTATAGATATAAAAATGAATCCCTGTTTCCCTTGGTCACGACATCACGCGAGAACTGCTGGACCGACCGCGATGAAACTTTGGTGGGTTGTTGAGCACATGCCAGAGAAGGTTTATATAAAAACGGCCAAGAGTGTGTCGGGAAAAAGTTCTGCGGCGGTACGAAGTTCGCCGAGTCAGCTAGTTAGAGATAAAATAAACTCAAATCCAAAGATTTTTTTAGTCAAAAAAATCGTTGCTCAAATCCTTATTTACAATCATTTGTCTGGAAACCTATCTCAAACAGAAGGTTGTTTATGACAGCGGGGCATTCAGGCGCGTACACTGAAAGGGTGCTTGTTACAAATTATAATTTTATGATCTGGAATTGATAGTTAAAAACTCATTATTAGGTATTCAAATCGAATTTCAAAGACAAAAATGAACTGTTTAGAAATCGGTCTTTTAATATGTCACCACTATTAGCACCAGAGGTAAGTCAAATACCCTTAGAACATTTTAATGAAGAACCTTTGTACTATGCACAAAAAGCTGTACGCTTTTTAAAATGTACTAAAACCTCACCTGGCCTGGAAGGCGGGCGGGGACTGGGCACCGCGGGGCTCACCACTTGCTGTAAACGTAGTTCACATGTCAAATCAATACCCATACAAAGATATAACATAATTGGGGAGTCGCGCTGCAAGTCTGGGGGAGGTCAGACGCGTGCGTATTGGCATCTGTTAGGCTTGCACGTGGCTCCGCCATTTTGTAAACTCTTTTGTGTTTTAACTATAAAACGTTAACTTGAGATTATAATAAACTACTTGACATTAGCAGAAATGCTACTAATCATTTTTCTACGTGTACTCTCCACATAACGGGACATGTGCACAATTGTGATAACGCATCGGACGCCATTAAATAAAAATAGAATAGAACGTAATTGGGTACTTGACTGCATACAATACATTTTATATCTTCTCAGTACAAAAAACGTTTGAAAATAAAGCTAAGTTCCCATTTACAGTAATTTTTTTAGCTTGAATTTGAATACTTTTTTCAGCAAGATATACTATAAAAAGTAATGAAATGTAGATAAATAAATAAGTAAATAACGCTCACAGGCACATACATTGTAATGATGGGATCATTATAATGTATAGTAGCTCTAAAAGGCTTTTTGTTGTGGAAACCATACAACAACGGCACAAACATATAACATCCATGACCGAACCGGGATTCGAACCCAGGACCCTGGTTTGGCAGTCCGGCGTGGTAACCATTAGAACCAACTGGGTCGAATGACGATGACGTCACTATGCATTATTTAGAACAATATGTATGTTTATACAAAGCGCGTTTTGTTTTGACGTCCACTACAATATTATCTTATCTTATTTTGGGGGCTGGCAAGCCAGGAACACTTCGACCCAATTGAATCTTTTGTGTTATCCCCTACATATTTATTTTTTAACCCTTCAAAAATACAAATACAAAGTCCCAATGATATTCTTCGATTTCGCATCAGTGCGCTATTAACGGGACTACTAAGTAATGCCCAGTTGTTTTACATTACTGCTTTATAACCGAATACATTTGAAAGGACTGGAATGTCAGCGGCAATGTATGACAGCTGGGCATAACTGATGCATACAAAGGTGACATTAGAGATATGTTATTGTATGACATGATGACTCCATGGTTATAAAATCTCTGTTTGATACAAGCTTATTGACTTGACTAGTTGTCGACTAGCGGATTGCAAGGGTTGAACCTCATTTGGGAGCACAAAATCGCATTTTTTAACGCTTCATCCTTTGCTGTCGCTCAGGAAAGTCATTTGCCAGAGCGAGAAAGACAGCGGGAACGCGACAGCACGCGGCCGCACCGGCAGTGCCGTGACCTTTCTCGCTCTAGCCAATGACGTTCCTGAGCGATAGAAAAGGATAGAGCGTGAAAAAAATGCGATTCCGTTGCGCCAGATCAGGCTCCACCCTAAACATTATAAATAAATCTATATGTATAAAAATGAACCCCTATTTCCCTTGGTCACAACATCACGCGAGAACGGCTGGACCGATTGCGATGAAACTTTGGTGGGTTGTTTTGCACGTGCCAGGGAAGGTTTATAAACAAAAAAACGGCCAAGTGTGTGTTAGGTAAAACTCTGAGGCGGTACGAAGTTCGCCGGATCAGCTAGTAAATAAATAAATATCTTGGACATTGAAACACAAATTATCTAGTCATTCAAAAGGAGAGACCTTGGGCCTGGGCCATCGATGGGCTGATACAGGCTGACGAAAAATAAATAAAGACATAACAGACCCGCGATAGTGCCGGCGATGTGAGCGGAGTGCCACCGAGCCTGCGCACCTGCCTCTCCGCCGACGATCGATTCGAACCTGCAGAATTAAACATTATCATATTATTTCTATACGGTATCTTGTGCAAGAAAGGAGCCACTGATATTCTGATGTGTGGCTCCAAAAGCCTCCTGTATACGATAGAAGACAAACCAAACTGTCTAAAGATAGCTAAATTCCTAAAAGTCTGAATGTACCGATTATAGTCATTGACATACAAAATAATGGACGCCGGGTCTAGTACAAAATTCTTTCGAGCGCGGACTCTACGTCCAGTAGTTGGCAAGTCAATGGTAATAGTAAATAAATAATGCTCACAGACACATACATTGTAATGATTCCAAGTAAGTTTCTAGG
The DNA here is from genome assembly GCA_927399405.1 of Agonopterix arenella. Taxonomy (NCBI): domain Eukaryota; kingdom Metazoa; phylum Arthropoda; class Insecta; order Lepidoptera; family Depressariidae; genus Agonopterix; species Agonopterix arenella. The sequence continues at coordinate 10,510,932 of OV656714.1, forward strand.
CTTTTTATTTTGCAAATCATACAACAACGGCAGAAACATAATTATAACATCCCTGCAAGCACGTATCCCCGAAATCCGGAACAGTGATTGAAAATATAATTTTTTTATCAATGAGGGTTATGTAGAGGTCGCGCCATCTCTTGACCAGGACCTTGGCCCTGTGCGCGAGTGTTGGCTCAGTGGACTTTCTTCTAAGCTCGTTTAGGGAAGATCTTACCAGAATGCGCGGGGGATGCTCTAGTGGGTGTGACAAGGTCGCGCCATCTCTCGACCAGGACCTTGGCTCTGCGCGCGAGTGTTGGCTCAGTGATCTTTCTTAGAAGCTCGTTTAGGGAGGATCTTACCAGTATGCGCGGGGGAAGCTCTAGTGGGAATGACGAGGTCGCGCCATCTCTTGACCAGGACCTTGGCTCTGCGTGCAAGTGTCGGTTCAGTAGTCTTTCTTCGAAGCTCGTCTAGGGAGGAACTTACCAGTATGCGCGGGGGAAGCTCTAGTGGGTATGACGAGGTCGCGCCATCTCTTGACCAGGACCTTGGCCCTACGCGCGAGTGTCGGTTCAGTGGTCTTTCTTCGAAGCTCGTTTACATGCTTGCCCAGTCGGGTGGTCTGCAATATTAACGTAAAGTTAGGTACCTTATCTTATCTTGTTGTGGGGGCTGGCTAGCCAGCAACACTTCGACCCAGTAGGATCTTTTGTGTTAGCCCCAATACTTTTTGTTTTCTTCACCCATCAAATACATGGTCAACGAAGGAGGCAATACCATTGAGGGGAACAAAACCTAAGATCTCCCGGTTTTGGGTATCCATCTCCGAGGAGGCACATGCGTTTTGCCGCCAGGACATCACAGTCACAAAGAACATGCTCCATAGTCTCCTCATCCTCTCCGCATGCCCGGCAGCTGGGATCTAGGGTGAGTTTCATTTTGTGCATCATCATGCCTGTAGGTACCTTGGACATAGTCCTAGATTATCTGGTGTCATTATGATACATTACTCATGTAAGTTACGCTGAATGCTCTCAAACGATGAAGGAAAACATCGTAAGGAAACCTGTAACACTGAAGAAGAAATTCAGATGCGTATGTCAAGTCTACCAATCCGCATTGAGCATGCGTGGTGACTGGCTTAGATTTGCACAAAAGAAAAGTGAAAATGATTTACCTCCAACAGCTCTTTTGTGATATTGATTTTCTCCAAAATGGATATAATTTCGTTGACAGCATGCATGTCGACAACCTGGAAATAAAACAAATAACTTATTAAAAATAACACATGATTTTAATCATGGAGCGTCCCATAGCTAAAATTTCTTAACACTAGACAAAATATATTAGCAGACACTTTATCCTTACCAACTGGTGCCAAGCAAAACGAAATCGACGTCGAGGCAGACCCAGGAGATGGCGGGATGAAATCGATAGCTTCTTAAAGAACTGGCCTATCAAAGTGCAAAACCGGGACCGGTGGGAGACCTCTACCCAATAACGGGACAACAACGGATGACATATTAATGCTATCAACTCGATAGATGATTGATTTCTCAGAATCAAAACTAGCATGAGACCTGATGTGGAATTCATATAGTTAGTTCTGTAAGGTGTGCTTTAGAAGTGTTAAGTTATTTAAGTCTATGATTATTAATTATTATTCTATTGTGTCTGGAATAACACTATACAACGGGTTAAATTTAAGTATTATTCATATTCGATCCCAAATCAGACACACAATGCCAATAATTTTAATATATGCATAACCTTTGACTACTTATATAGAGACTAGTTACGCGTGATATTCTACTAACAAGCATTTCTGACACTTTTTGCGGGGGGCGAGGTAACATGAAATCCGCCACTTTGGATTTTATTCCCCATAACTTTAGATTCTTATTTTGAATGTTAAAAAATCATAAAAAGCACATGATCAATTGTTCTTATACCGTGGCAGAGGGGAAATGCTACCGCAAGGCCAGTCCTTATAATAAATAGTCAAAGTGCATAACAAATCACTAACAAAATATCGTAGTTGGTTTTGTCATCGCACGTTTAAGAACACTTAGATAATGAGTTCAATAATAATAGGTAATTCTGATGCTTATGCGGAGTCTATTAAACTAAGGTTGAGAGGAGCTGTGTCCTGCAGTGGGACATAGTAGGTCGATGATAATAATAAATAAATAAACACAAGAATGCAACATTTTTCTGATCCTAAAATGAAGTTATACGGTTTTTTATAATAGCAACCAAACAACGACACAAACATAACTTACTTGATTTAACAACACCTAGGATATCTAGTAATAGATACTCTTTCTTAAACTGTGCCTAGGACACTTAGCAGTCATTTCATACAAATGGGAAAATGTGCGAGCGAGACAGGAATACTCATTTATGTACTATTTTGCGCCACGTTTCCTACAGAGAGGGTAAAAGTGGTGGGCGGTAGGGAATGTCCACAATGTATGTAGGACTAGATATACTCTTTCTTATACTTAGACTGAGGTTCGATTCCTGGCCTGTACCACTAAGTTCTACGGAATTTATGTACGGTATTTATCATTTACTAGCTCGGCGGTGAAGGAAAACATCATGAGGAAACCTGCATTCCCGAGGATGAAAAGAAAATACCATAAGTACAGAGGTATGCGTAAAATATGGGTGAGCTTGATGCGAACACAAAGGACCAGCGCTGGTTTCAGTGTTACAACGACCCTTGCTTGCAATAGGCCTACCACAAATAATAATTATACTGAGACTGAACCATTATTCAAACCCAGGTCCTCTGGTTTGGCAGTCCAGCACGGTAACAACCAGGTCATTACAACTGAAATACACATTTTGGCTTTCCTAATTTCACACAGTTAACTTAGATGGGCACATTCTGTCTATGTTTTCCTTGACATGGAATTACAAAAACTAATTCGTTTGTTACCAATTAGCAACTATACCATTTCATCACGCTTGTATGATAAATGTTTCAAAGACTAAATACCAAAGAGATATACTATACTGCTAAAGTGATTAAAGTGTCGGCAGAGGGCGCCCTCATAGGAAATAATCTAATCAAATGTATGGCCGGGCATGTATGAAGAGATGTATGGGTGTGAATGAGGCAAGAGAGGTAGTTAACGATCGTGTTAGATGGTACACCCTGGTCCCTGCCTCAATGTCAGACGACTACCTGGTCGTAACTGCCGGACTGCCAAACCATCCAATGCCAAATCCCAGTTCGGTCATGGATGTTTATATGTTTGTGCCGTTGTTGTATGGTTACCATAATAAACAGCCTATAGTGCTTGCTTGGGATCATTACAATGTATGTGCCTGTGAGCATTATTTATTTATTTATTTTATTTGTTATCTGCCTACCCCACTGGGAAAGAGGCGTGACGTTATAGATAGATAGACTAAATACCAAACCGTTTTACCTTTAGTATGTGATCTGATACATCAACATTTTGAAGAATTGATACCAATAAAAATCTACTTGAAAGTACTGACCAGTAACATGCCTCTATCAAACCCCGAGGTCTATAATAAATTTAAAAATACAACATGTCCAAATCTTGACATTAATTTAAGAGGTAAGGTACAGTTTCACCTGAACTAAAAAGGATTAAAGGTGTACTCCCAAGTGTGGGTGCAATACGCTGTAAGCAAAAGAAACCAAGAACAAAAAAAGATAAATGAAATAATACCAAAACCAACCTGAGAAATCCTAGATTTCCAAATCAAATAAGAAACACCGAACATAAATAAGTCACTATATTCAAATTCAGAATGTGTATGAGTGTAAAGATACACAAAAAAAAGTTGGTTAGTACTAAAGTTTCAGATCAACTCAGAATGAAACACGGTCGGGAACTTAAGTAGGTATGTATGTGTTTGTAACCAACTAAAATATAAACGACAAATTCCAAGAACAGCAGTATATAACAGCTCAGTTCAATTTTGCAACAAATTTAACGACTGCGCAATCAATTTACTCGAGTAGAAATGAAAAAAATTAAACCATTTCCTACGATTGTTTTGTGCGGATTTTCTAGTATTTTTTGTTAGATGATAAATGGATGATAACTATGAATCGGACAATAATTGCAAAAAGCATTTTTAGGCATGAGAAGTAAAGAAATTTTACCTGATTATTTTATTTAATTCATCATTTACTCATCCTATACTCCATTTCAAATAGCAACGAAATTTTAAGGCTATTTTGAATTACAGAAACAGAGATTGGAAACACTTCCTCTTATTTATTCTTAGAAAAGCTTTAGTAAGGTCCTAGATATGTCGGATAGTATTCATCATCATCTCAGCCGATGGACGTCCAATGCTAGACATAGTCCTCCCCCAAGGATCGCCATAACGATCGGTCCTGCACTGCCCTCATCCAACGGGTTCCCTCCATTTATATTACTGATAAATAAATCATATTTGCAAATCAGAATTGGCCAGAAAGCTATATAGGAATCAGAAAATCTTGACGTCCTTATATGAAATGAAGTATAGATATATTCAGTTGAAATTCAGCTGCTTTTACGAGCACATCAAAGTGGCCCTCCACTCTAAGCCCTATATCAATATAACTGCCTCCATGGTTAAGAGCATTGGGCTCTTGACAAGGAGGTTGGGGGTTCGATTCCTATGGGGAACTAGTGATATATCACTTTGTGCGTTTTTCCCCAGTTGTTTAGGACATTGCAGGCTGAATCACCTAATTGTTTGAAAAGAAAGTTGATTCCGAGCTTCGGACAGCATGTTAAGCTGTTGGTCCCAGTTACTATCTCTGGTGGTAGTAGTCGTTACAAAAAAACCACATCAGAGGCCGTAAGGCGGTCTGAAAAACTCCAGACACCAGGGCTCTGTTCAAAGGATAAGGAGAAGAGAGACTAAAACACTAAGTATTCCCACTGAGAAAGACGAAGTGAACTTGGTCTGCCAAGGCCTACAGAGACAGGATCGCTCACCATATAAATAAGCTAGTTTTATGAACCTCTCAGAATAAGGTGTCTAAAACGACAGCACATTTGTGATAACCTATGACCAAATGACTGTGCCTGACAGTGAGAAGGCTTGCTCGCAACCATCCGTAAAGGTACACACAAAGGAACTGCTGATGGTCCTCAGACTGATAAGCATAGCATATGCTCATGACATATTCCCCGAGGGGATAGTCGGAGATAACATAACATAAATAACATAAATATTCTTTATTTGCACACCAAAATATACAGTAACAAAAACGAATAAAAAGAACGTAAGAGTACAAATGGCGGTCTTATCACTAAAAGCGATTTCTTCCAGACAACCATGGGATGGACGAACTCTTACTCTTATTCGGAAACCTCAGAACATCCACATCTCACTAGTAGTACTGAAACTCTGTCCAGTGTGACGGGGAGTGAGCCCGTCGCCACAGACCGATAGCATGGTATAAACAATAAAAAAAAAGAAAAAGAAATGCCATTGAAGGTTTTCAGGATGGAATTTTGTGTCAAATTGTTGATTATAATAGGATAGTCTTTTACCTGCAAAAATGATTCATAAAAAAACATTAAAAAGATGTGTTTGAACACAAGCAAAGAGCAATACAAAAAAAAAATTACACAGACAATAAGCATAATTGATAATTGGTAATGATAATCACATTTAATGTTGTGATAACAAACAATGATGATAATGTAATAATACTTAGTTGATGTTTACGAGTGATTTTTCAAGTATATTTCCATAGAAATCGGAGGTCATAATTCCTGACCAGTTCCAAAAATTTTAACTTATTACGGCAGAAATTTGGTATGATGACTTAAATGAGTCATTGTTTTTATAAATATAATTGTGTAATAGTGTGATTCACCGTAACTGCAAGAATTTATGCAACAATGTCCCTTTTTATCCTTTATTATCAAAGTGTGTACTCGGGACCTAGAAAAAAGGAGCTGACAAATTACTATATCCGATCGTAATGATTTGATAGTTTCCGAGATTATACTGGAATGTGGTAATGAAAGCTTTTATAGTGTTCACTGTATAAAAGTTAATGATGAATTGCCAAAAACTCCACCTACAGTAAGGTCGATGAACTTACGTTTTCTAGGAAATAAGTAAGTACAAACAATTTTGTATTTAATGCCGGTATTCATTACAGTGGAAGTGTGGTTTTGAGTTCTGTTATAAACATTCTTTGATAAGTTATGGTTTAAGACCATATTCATACTAAATGCAATTTCCAAGGAAAACCAACAGGAAATGTATATATAATCCTAAATCTAACTGATTTTCCTTTAAAAATATGGTACCCCATTTAAATTACAGAACTAAAGGATTCTAACTGACCAAATATGACCAGTTTTAAAGGTTACAGGCGAATTTCAAATAGGAGCATGTTAAATAAGTCATTGCAAGAACTTGCATATTTCCCTGCTCATTGCACAATCAAATATGACCAAATTATGAACCCTGAAAAAAAAAACTTCTGCCACAGGTTAGCAAAGACCGTTGGGCAGCACGAGGTAAAACCATCCACTCACGTAAGGTCAAAAGGCATGATAAATCACATTGTCACCATAAAACGCGAGGGCACTCCGCCGATATGAAACCAGACGAAAATCAACGGGAAAGGTCATGCGTGGCACAATTTCGTACTTTCACATTGCAAAACATTTGGCACTACGGCACTAGGGGCGGAGGGACGGCGGACGCGACGTCAGTGGCCCCTTGCGCCGAGCCCACACCGCTCACGTATCAAACACATTTTCTTATCGTATCCCGCACTACGACTAATGAACTATTATCAATATTTCGGCTAGTATCATCTCTCATCAGCTTTGGGACATCTAGATCTCCGAACACAACCTCCCAGGAGGCCAAATCGCAACATCGAATCGGGTGTCATGGGCTCGTGGACTGCTCTCATATCAACGACTCTCTTATCGGGTTTCCAATCTTCAAAACTCGAAAACTTACATTGTAATTGTTATCCAACGCATTCAGAAGTCGATTACTTAGATCATGAGCGTTATTACTCATTTATAAACGAAAATATTTAACTAAATACGACGAACGTGTCTCGGCTGCGTCGTAATGGCGGACCGACGACTACGTATGCCCGTGCCAGGGCATTTTAGCCGAATAATTCAGCTGATATCTACCAAGGCGACGCACACTCGTGTTTTTCCGTTTCTTTTGACGGAAAAACTTTATCTTGACACAATTGGACAATAGATGGCGTTAGACGAATTTGAAAAAAGTTTAAATTAATGCGTTTTAAGTATAAATAAAATTATAATTAAATAAAGACATTTATTTCATTGTGTTCACTGTTAGTAAAATAACGATAAAGTGTCGTAATAATACAAAAATTCTATTCGAAAAGTTTAGGAACTGGCAATATATTTTCGTTGATATTTTATGGTGGCAATACTGAATGGATAATTTGCTGCGAAATGACAATAGATGGCGTTAAAATCCAAATTAAAAAAGGAGAAAAAGATATTCTTTTCTCGCTCTTTCTAGTAATCTATACCAGGTCAAAAATATAAAAAACTTTATTGGGTAATTTACCCAAGGTCTTAGTCGATTTTTAGTAGTTTTAGTAGAATTATAAAAATATTCAAAAATGAAAAGATTATACCAGTCCCGGCCGTATCCCGGCGCGGCGGCATGGACGAGCGAGGCTTGGATGCCTTGGCTCGGCACCGTTACCGCTGGTATAACTTATTATTAATCTGTGCCGCTGGCACCGTGCCGGTTGTAGAGTCCTATCATATACTTATACAGGGTGTTTGGAAGGTGGGTGCGGACCTTTGAAGGGACGTTAGTATAGACCATTTAGAACATGTTGAGCCATATTTGTCCTAGACCAAGTCTGATATATATTTTCATACGTTTTTTGTGCCAAAAACCCAAAATTTGTCAATTAAGTGCTAATAACGTTTAGTTTAAGCTGAAATGTCATTTTTTTTTAATTGAATTTATTTGTCCAATGTGACCTTTGTTGTACTGAAGCATTTTAAGGCACCATTGTGTCCAAAAAAGAAAATACAGACTATTTAAACTTAACAGAAAATTTTAAATTAAAAAATCGTACTTTTAATGTCATTTATAAAAATAAATGAAATATCTACAGATGTTCAAAACATTTTAAAAACATGCTTGGTTATTGCCTTTTCTTTCGAGGTATCATTTACTAAGATGTCTTTTCAAATTTCGAAATTAGGGTGCATGAACCAGTTAAGGGTGACAAATCCAAAATTTCAAACAAATTAAAACGAAACAGTTTTTGCTTAAATAACTTTAGATTGATCTCTTAAAACAAATTGCGAGATTATTTTTAGACTTACAGTGTAATAATAATAAACTTACCGCAACCAAAATGAAGAAAGGGGGCTTAAAAAACTAAACAAAGGCCGTGGTGGCGGCGTTTGACAACAAAAAACTTAATCTTGAGCTTTAGTTATTAGTAGTATGTTTTCTTTTGTTATGTCAATACAACTTCGATTTGAGTCATTTATGATTTTTAAGCAAATAAAAAAAACTGTACTTTTAGAAAAAAAAAATTAATTCTCGTTTTCAAAATTGCAGAAAATGTATACGAAATGGCGGAAGTCAGTTTTTGTTGTCAAACGTCGCCACCACGGCCTTTGTTTAGTTTTTTAAGCCCACTTTCTTCATTTTGGTTGGGGTAAGTTTATAATTATTACACTGTAAGTCTAAAAATAATCTCGCAATTTTTTTTAAGAGATCCATCTAAAGTTATTTAAGCAAAAACTGTTTCGTTTTAATTTGTTTGAAATTTTGGAATTGTCACCCTTAACTGGTTCATGCACCCTAATTTCGAAATTTAGTAAATGATACCTCGAAAGAAAGGGCAATAACCTAGCATGTTTTTAAAATGTTTTGAACATCTGTAGATATTTTATTTATTTTTATAAATGACATTAAAAGTACGATTTTTTAATTTAAAATTTTTCTGTTAAGTTTAAATAGTCTGTATTTTCTTTTTTGGACACAATGGTGCCTTAAAATGCTTCAGTACAACAAAGGACACATTGGATTAATAAATTTCGAATATTTGTATGGAAAAGTGATTGATTACAACACTTACTCCCCCCCCCCCCCCCCGAAAATTAAATATCCCCCCGAAACTAAAATTTGGATACGTGCTTGAAAATGTATTGCGAACTTTCTCAATCTTTTTGTTTTGGTTCTGCGTTCTCTCTCTCAAGCTTTTGTTGAAGTAAGATTTTGGCATGAGATAATAAAATTAAAATCGGGCCTTAGTATGGCATAGCAAGTTAGGGTATGAATGAATGAAATCATTTATTCTCCACCCCACCCTTGAAGCCCATACATTCTAGGGTATTTCATGTACACACGGCGACACATACATCAAGCTATACAAAACCAATATAAGCTGGTCGCGATACGTTATACGTTACTCGTTCTACGCGCGGCCTGCTTATTTTGGTTTTGTATAGATTGATGTGTCGCCGTGCGTACAACCCCGTACTGTGTGTCGCGCGCGGCACTGCCATGGACCTTGGCATATTATTAATGGTGACTTTGTAACATACATCATGGTGTTTTTATATATTATATGTACTACCTACTGGGAAATCCTAGCCAAAGCTTTGGCAACACAGCACCTATGAAAACATGGGTAAACACAAAAAAATATAGTCACACAGTCTTCTACTTGGGTAATTACAGAAATTTAATGGCAACAGCAGAATTCGCCCTTCAAAATAAAATTAAAATAAAAAAATGACACTTTTTCGATTGGTGGTGCGTGAAGTAGTGTGTCGTGTATTTATCATGGCATAGAATGTGAATTACTTTCATTTACCTCGTTAAATACAGCGATTTATCTCGCTTTTTACGATCGAGAAACTACAACGGTGTCGTTTAATTTGTGCTAGTAACGGTATAATAAACGTGAAGTGTTGATACATGGCGAAAATATTGCCATTGAGTGAAGTGTTGTGAGAAAAATGGATCGCCGATGCTCTCAGTCGGTCCGGACGCTTAATTTCGACGATTCGGACACAGATCCGCCGAAAAATGTTCAGAAGAAAGACTTGTCTTCGTCTGGACCACCCCCGTCGTTGAATCAGAGCGCTGAAGGTATGAATTTTAGATGTTTGTTGTAGTATTATGATGATAGTGAATCAATTTAGACCGCGGTTTCTGTTTTCAAGGTTTATCAATACAGCTGTCAGTGTGAATTTGATTGCGAAGGCGTGAACGATTAGACCCGCCTCATTGGACAAGCTAAGTGTGCCAAATTTGATGGGAGCAAGTATTTCATAATTGATTTAAATGTTCTTAGATGCCCATGCTTAGCTGGCAAGATTTTATGCTTCACATATTATTGTGATGATAAAAAAAACAATAACACAAATAAACAATATAATTTTATGGTAATATAAACATTTTAGAATCTAAGGTTTCTTCATTCTTATTTTTCTTATCCAAAAAATTTATCAGCAATGTGACAACTCATGTCTCAAGATTCATACTGAATAATAGCAGGAGCAAGGCTCGTGCCATAGTCGGAGCCCTCACTGGGCACTATGCCACAGGCATGATGATGCACAAAATGAAACTCACCCTGGATCCCAGCTGCCGAGCATGCGGAGAGGATGAAGAGACTATGGAGTATATTCTTTGTGACTGTGATGTCCTGGCGGCAAAACGCATGTGCCTTCTCGGAGATGGGTACCCAAAACCGGGAGATCTTAGGTTTCTTCCCCTCAATGGTATTGCCTCCTTCATTGACCATGTGTTTGAAGGGTAAAGAAAACAAAAAGTATTGGGGCTAACACAAAAGATCCCACTGGGTCGAAGTGTTGCTGGCTAGCCAGCCCCTACAACAAAATAAGATAAGGTCAATGTTACTAAAATGGTACTAATTTATAATTAATGGACTCTTGCTTGTGCGTTAGCACTGCATTTCCGCCAGTGTCAAGTAGTTTATGGGAGAATCTATCCCAATCTCAGGGATTGTTTTTGGTCAAGAACAAGAAGAGATTGCGGAGCCTCGTGGCAGGCAAAAACGCGACGCGCGAAATCCACGCGAGACGTGTGCTCGGGTCAGAACCTGCAACGTGACTCCTCAAGTTTAGGATTTGTCAAACTCCATGTGGAATTATTGGAAAACTGCCAATTGCATTGTTAACTTAGTAAAATACCTGGAGTGCGATTTTTGAATCTCATACGTTGAACTCAGCAGTTGAAATGTATGTTGATACCCATCTTTCTACTGCTGATTTGACTTTCAAAAATGGCACTCCTGGAGTATGATTTGAGTTGACGTATGAGATTAAAAAATCACACTCCAGGTTCGATCGCTACAAGTTGTGAAAAAAGTTGAAAAACTTCCTACAGATTTAGATTTGAAGAGTATATCCATTCTACATGCATACCTGTTAATTCCAAGGCATGTATTATACATTATACCACTACCAACTGGTCCCCAGCAAAAGGAAATCGGCGTCGAGGCAGACCAAGAAAAAGGTGGCGAGACGAAATCGATAGCTTCCTAAAGAACTGGCCTAACGAAGCGCAAAAGGATGGGCGCAAAGGGACGCATGGAGAGATCGGAGGGAGGCCTTTGCCCAACAATGGGACAGCGACAGTTGTTATAATAATAAATTATAATAATAATGTATTATACAGGGTGGTCGAGTTAAGATGGTCCAATGGAAAATCTGGGTTTTTTGACCTTTTTGGTTCTATACAGGATGATCCAACATTACTATTTTGAGATGAAATTTGGCATAAACATACTTCAGTAATGTATCTATTGAAAGACATAAGGTTTATTAATGTAATATCAAAAAATAACAAAAATAAAACTTTTGAAGTCATATTGTGAAGAAAAATGTACTATACGTGATGTGCCCGCTGTCTTAAAAACTACCTCGGTTTATGGTTATTCTATGGGACGAAAATGAGAATCGCCCCACTTTTAGAATAATTTTAAAATTGACATAGTTAATGAAATAATTAAATAAAAAATGTTTCAGAAAGTGTTTATTAAGGGAATAAAACAGAAAAAGCACAAATAAAACTTACCCTAAACTTAAACCATTCTAATCATTCTAAACTACAAATTTTACTAATCCTACTTAGTCTAAAAGCCCGCCCCAGGTCATACCTGGCCCGAAGGTGACCATAATGCTGGCTGCATTTCCGCATTGAATCGCTAATGACATGCGTTGGGCTAGGTATGACCCAGCACGAGGATCGTTACCCGCATCCCGTAAACGTTTGCCCAGGTCCCTCATAAAAGTTTTTGCTTTTCAGAAAATGTTTAAAGATTGTTGTGTAATGTGAACAAAATGAAACCATAAAATAAAAAAGAAACCATATGATGAAACCATATAACAAACAATAAGTTAGAGAAAATTATCAAAATTTCTGCCTTACACTGAAAAAAATTGCACCTTACTAAAATTTATTTTAAATGGAGGAGAGAATGGCATTTTTCCTTTATGTTATATATAGCTTGTGTTATTTTGTGCCGCAATTCTTTCTCATTGCTGCTTTCCTAATAGCCTAAACACTTTCAGTGTCTGCTCTTAGGAGAGGTTAATGGTTATTACACAAAATTGGGCACAAGGAACTAATAAATGGACCACTTAAAATCTATACTATTATAAAACTGTAACAGGAAGTTTGTCTGTACATTGAAGATATTAACAAAAAAAAGTTATGATATGGTTTTTAGGTGTCCCTGATTCCTTTTCACCAATTTTTGGATTTTTTGTCTGTCTGTTTGTTTGTGTGTTTGTTTGAACGAGTATCACGCAAAAACTACTGAACCGATTTTGATGAAACTTTTTTTGTGTGATAGCTAATGATCTGACTTAAAATTTGGTATATATAATTTGTGCGGACAAAGTCGCGGGTTAACGCTAGTATTAAATAATGACCTCTGTCAATACATTTCACTGTACAGAAAATAACATACTTTTAAATTGGTGTTGACTATACAATGAAGACAAAGGACAGTCAAGACATGTTGACTAATTAAAAGTCAAAATTATGACCTCTCTCAATCAATACCTCTATCATTCCGACCTCTGTTTAGTGCCTTAGGGCAAGGCACACCTTAATCACAGAATGACCAATAACTTCAGGTACTGCTCCTCAATCACCCTTCACTTAAAGAGAGATTCGAGTGGCTCGAAGCAACTGCACATAATAACAGGGTGTAAACTTAAATGCCATCAAACTGAACAACTTTCAGTATGGAGCCAAGCTCGAAATCGCGAAAAATATATTCAGCTGTTCCATAGTAAAATGTATGAATGAGCTGATTTTTTTTTCGCAATTTCTATGTAGGTCCCGTAGTAAAAGTCGTTCAGTTTAATGGTCTTAAGCATCCCCTTAATTAAGTATGTAACCCATTTTTAACCCCATCCCGCACTTCCAGAGAGATAAAAGTTATGGTGTAAAAGTAATAAGACCGCCATTTGTACCCTTCATCATCATCATCATCATATCAGCCACTAAACGTCCACTGCTGGACATAAGCCTCCCCCAAAATGGGGGGATTTGCCATAATCGCCACGCTTGGCAGGCGGGTTGGCGATCGCAGTTGGATCGAATCAATGTGTGTACTCGGAGGATGCTGCTGCCCATCCTTCAGTAGATCCCTTAGTCGCCTTTTACGACACCCACGGGAGGAAATGGGATGGTGCTATTCTTAGCCGGCACCACACGGACGCCATTTGTACCCTTACGTTCTTTTTATTCTGTGTTTGCTGCTGTATGTTTTTGGTGTGCAAATAAAGAATATTTAGAACTCTAGCACCCCACTCAGTGTATAGGTATTCCTAGGAGGCGAATGCTAGAAGGTAGAACAGTAGTACCAGGCTTATAAGTCTCACCGATGTACCTGCGCAGTTGACAAATTTTAAAAGCGCGCGAAATTATATTGACCAATCAGGATGTGTGTTGCCAGTGATGACATATGGAACAGAGACGTTGTCGTTCACTCAAGGCCTCATAAAAAGGCTGAAAGTCACCCAAAGGGCAATGGAGAGGGCTATGCTCGGAGTTTCCCTGCGATATCGAATCAGAAATGAAGAGATCCGCAGAAGAACCAGAGTAACTGACATAGCCCAAAGAATTGCTGAACTAAAGTGGCAGTGGGCGGGGCACATTGCTCGCAGAACCGATGGGGCCGAAAAGTTCTCGAGTGGCGACCGCGTACCGGAAAGCGTAGCGTGGGTAGGCCCCTCACACGGTGGACCGACGACCTGGTGAAGGCGGCGGGAACCCGTTGGATGAGGGCAGCGCAGGACCGATCGTTATGGCGATCCTTGGGGGAGGCCTATGTCCAGCAGTGGACGTCCATCGGCTGAGATGATGATGATGAATCAGGATGTGACACCCTGCCGCTATTGGCTTATTGCTTTCGCGCCCTTTTCGGTGCCGAAGCATTCATAGTCTGCTATTCGAGTTGGAGCGAGATAGGGAATACCCGATTTTGCACTGCTCTGCGCAAACGAAGATTGACGAGCGGAATTATTTTCCTGGCCGTACTGTACTTACAAGGTTTTAAAACTCTAGCAACCCAGTGTAGGTATTCCTAGGAGGGGAAGGGTAGAAGGTAGTAGCAATAGGATTAAATAGGCAATTATCGTGAACCCATTTTAATTTCTATTCTATGGTGCGTGGGGCGTGCCTTAAGACCTTTCATTTCAACAATCAAAAATGTCAATCTAAGAACAAATCAACGAATTAATATAAACACTGCTGGCATGTGATTAGATTCATATCTAAACTAAGTAGCTAACTTTATCTAAAACAAACTGATTAGATATTATTTTGTTATGGTTTTATGCATTTGAAAGTCGTGAATGTTTTCCCTTTAAACCTTTAAAGGCCAGAAACTTTGTTATTAGCTGCCATCTTTTTAACCCCCGACGCAAAAAGAGGGGTGTTATAAGTTTAACGTGTATCTGTCTGTGGTATCGTAGCTCGGATGAACCGATTTTTTCGTTTCATCCGTCGAACTGATTTTCGCCAAATTAATGTACAAAAAATTGTATCAGTTGTTAATAATTAACAGTTTTTACAATATTGAAGAGTTTTTAAATTTTAAGTGTAAGTAAATATGTAATGTAAAATATAAAGTGTTAATATAGTATAGTATAGTTCAAGTTTTTAACATAATATTTGCATGCTGTTGCTACAGCTGAACAGAAGAAACTTATTTCATATTTTATACCATCTTTTGTAATATTTACCTGTTTCAAAGCAAATAAATTATATTTATTCTATACTCGAGAGCCAAATGTATGGATGTATCTTTTTTTCGCGATTTCGATGCTGGTGCCATAGAGAAAGTCGTTCAGTTTCATGGTCTATTCATCCTTTTATCATCATACTGAGTTGGATCCTGTATACTCACGCATTAAAAATTAAGATTCAATTTGATCCAAATCACGGCCAACTTTTTTCTGGGTCCGCCTGGGTCTCGACATCTGGAAAAGATTATTAAACGTAAAAAAAGATAGGATATAAACAGATTTTGGAGGGTATCACATAACAAAGAGTGTCAGATTACCGTGTTATCGCTAGTGACTGAATTATCAGCCGTGTTAACTGCAACCGTCGTAAACAACATTATCTAAATGCATTCCACTTTGGAAAAATATGTTGTGTTTTTTAGTCATATCTATACTATTATAAAACTGTAAGGAAGTTTTTTTGGATTTTTTGTCTGTCTGTTTGTTTGGGTGTTTGTTTGAACGAGTATCACGCAAAAACTACTGAACCGATTTTGATGAAACTTCTTTTGTTTGATAGCTTATGATCTGACTTAAAATCTGGTATATAATTTGTGCGGACGAAGTCGCGGGTTAACGCTCGTATATTTTATATTTTTGGAAGTTCTTGACCAAATATAATTTCATATTACCTGCTACCTGGTCAGTCTTTCTTTCTACCTATCCTTTGAATCGATAGTGCGAATAAATTATGCCTTATTTTGTGCCTCTTGTATTTTATTTCTGTATTTTACTGCTTATGTTTTTGGTGTAAAATAAAGTATATTTGATTGATTGATATATTCTGTGTATTTTACCTATGTGTCATCATCAGACTATCATCGTCCATTGCTGAACATAGTCCTTTACCAAGGCTTGTCACAAAACTCCGTCGTCGGCCTTCCTCATCCAGTCGCTCCCCGCTCCCCGCTACCTTTTTAGGTCGTCTATCCAACGTGCCATATAGGTACAGAGATAAGTACCAACACTTTGGCGCATCGTATGCGATACGCTTGCTTGATTTCTGCCACTCGCTTCAGACTGCAACGTCGCATACATCGCGCGCTGTACGAAGTAATAACAACTCTGTGGCAAGCTTTACTAGGAACATATTTGCGCGTACCGTACTGGAAGTAAGTAATTAAGGCGTGAGAAGTTGTCGTTTTCTAAGGAATGTATCTGTTTACGAAGTAACTAAGTATAATCTGTGCCTCGGCCTTCCTTATCCAATCGCTCTCTGCTACCTTTTTTAGGTCGTCTTTCCAGCGGGCGCGGCGGCCCACACTACGCCTGCCAGTTCGTGGTCTTCACTCTAGAACTTGGACACCCCATCGGTTGTCAGTTCTTCGGTGCATTACCTGGCTGGAGTGCGATTTTTGAATCTCATACGTTGAACTCAGCAGTTGAAAATGTATGGAGATACGCTTCTTTTTAGTGCTGATTTGGCTTTCAAAAATCGCACACCTGGAGTATGATTTTTGAATGTCAAATCAGCAGTAGAAAGATGCATATCTCCAAAGTAATATTGATATTTTCAACTGCTGACCTCAATAAATGAGTTTCAAAAATCGCACTCCTGTAATACCTTTTAATTTTAACCTGTATAAACAGGGAAGCAATAAACACTCCCATCCATTTAATATCATTTCCCCTGACACATGCTCTAGATACACACTGACATCGAAATGTAATTAAATACTTTACGCCTGTCAGTTTGTGTGGAATGGATGACATTTGAACTTTGAGCTTAGTCACTTCTGTAAAGTGATATTGGAAAGGTGATATGTCCGTATTTTAAAGAGCGTTGCGTTAGTGGCGTGTTGCGGAGAGGTATGGACACTCAATCATGACGTGCTGGGTTTGAATCCACAATTCCACATGCACGACATGCCAATGTACCAATGAGTTTTTCTAACTTATGTACGTAATACCGACTGCTCTCAAACGGTGAACTAAAACATCGTGCGGAAATCTGCATCCACGCTGAATTCTTATGAGTATGTGAAGTCTACCAATCCGCATTGTGCGCGCGTGGTTGACTAACGCTCCTCCTTGAGGGTAGGCCTGTGCCCTACAGAGGAATCTTAAAGGCTATACCTTTTTTAATCACCCGATAGGTGTCTCATATAACAATAAAGCCTGTTTTTAGATTTGGACGGTCCAGTAGCTATCGGAACATCGGACTCCACTTTTCTCCAACTCTCTTCCAGGCGTATGCGACACGACTTGCGACTTCCTTGTCTTGCCTGTTGTCAAAGGAAACTAACTAGCCCAAGTAAATATACTCATCAACATAGTGTATTACCTGCCCATCTACTTAGACTAAAGAAAATAAAACAGTTTTATAAACAATAGTGTGAATGTTTATTGCCCAGAAAAATGTGAGTCTCACGTACTGGATTAAACAACAAAGATCTGTTATTCTGACCTGCCGTATCGTATTCATTATAGCTAGTGCCACGCCAGCTAAGTGGTCTAAATACCAAGGTTTTATAACTTAGACTAGACATAACATTACAAAATGCGGAAGCCTGCTTCTAGTTATTATAAAATGGCACTAGTTTTAATACTGTACGAATCTGTACATATTTATAACTGTGAACTAGGCGTGTGTTCATAGAAAATATCCTATAAATATGTACAGATTCCTAAAGTATCAAAATTAGTGCCATTTTATAAAACATTTAATAGTACTATGTTCAGCAGTGGGTGATGATAGGCTGATGATGACAGCTAGATAAAATACATAGACGCTGCTTAAATCATCTTTCAAAGATGGGAAGGCCACTGATGATGATGAAGATGAAGAAAGAGAATCTAGTACGACATTTAGTTTAATTGGTTAACTCTGCTAATGTAATGGTGAAGGCGGCGGGAACCCGTTGGACGAAGGCAGCGCAGGACCGGTCGTTATGGCGATCCTTGGGGGAGGCCTATGTCCAGCAGTGGACGTCCATCGGCTGATATGATGATGATGTGCTAACTTAATTGTAGCAAAAGTACAGCATCGTTAGTAACGAATTTAAGGGCCAATTTACCATTTCTGGATAAATTCTTATAATAGCCGATCTGACAGATCGCTTTACATATTTCGTATGAAAAATATGTCAAACGGTGTGCCAGGTATGCTATCAAGAACTTATTTAGTAGTGGCGAAACAGGCCCTAATTCTTACAAGAACTAAGTTGTAGATAAAATGTCTCGTTTTGTGTATGCGATAGTTATTAGAGCATGCATTTGTGCTAGGTGCGGTCGCATTGTTGCAATTTGCAAATGTATCCAGCTTAAATATTAGTGTTGCAAACCCACACATAATACTATACTGTACATAGTACATTTATTCACGACCGTAATAACATTGCAGAATGGCCAGAAAAGTTATACAGGGTGAAATTGATATCATTAGCATCCTTTTAAACTAAGAGTCTACCCATCAAACTGAACAACTTTTTCTATTGGAGCAAACCGATCGGAGTAGATAAAAAATCAGCTGTTCCATACTAAACTGCAATGTCGACACGCGAAGTCGCGACTCAAATGTATGCCACAGCTGTTTTTTTTGCTCCGATCGGTTTGCCCCCATAGTGAAAGTTGTTCAGTTTGATGGGTAGACTCTTAGTTTAAAAGGATGCTAATGATATCAATTTCATCCTGTATAAAGTTAATATAACGACAAATTGTATCTATATGCTCACGACTATATTCCCCGATAGGGTAGTCAGAGATATATTCTGAATCCTCAGAACATCCACGTTTCACTACTAGTACCGAAACTCTGTCCAATGTGACGGGCAGTGAGCCCGTCCCCACTTGTAATGTTCAATGGGTACAATACATACCTCGAAATTGAAGCATGCAGGTTTCCTCATCATGTTTTCCTTCACCGAAAAGCCAGTGGTGCAACAAATCGTATATAAATTCCGAAAAACTCATTGGTACGGGTCGCCCTGCACGGGGATCGAAACGTCGCCTCATGCACGACAGGCAAGGTTACTCGCTTTTAGACCACCACCCACGGCGTGCAAATTGTATCTATACTAATACATAATTTATGTATATGGCCCGCCCGCGTGATGGAGTATGGCTTACTCCCTTTCACCTATCGTGAAAGGCCTGTGACCTGCAATGTAATCCTACAGGCCTCTTCGGTGAGTCATTAGTACCCTGTGATCACATGGAGAATTAATCATAATCACACAGGTGATCAAAGACTACTTACAATCAGTTTTGGTATCCCCAAAACACCTGTAAATTCCATAGCCCAGTCATTTTACGGTTTGAGCCGGGACTAATTAATAATTGACATTTTTTTTCGGTATAATATTGGAGAGCCTATTTGAGTCTGGAAATGTACCAAAATAAAAAAAAAATCACGTCAGCAACAGTTCCAATTTTAAAATTTAGCTATTATCTCGTTCTAAAAAACCTGGAAGTTAATTTTTTTTGCACATATTTAAAACTTTGCCATTATACATACTACAAACATGGTGTAAATATTTTTGTCTACTTAGAAGGTTTTGAAAAAATATATTCGTATTTTCTAATAAATACCTCCTTTTTTTATATTTCAATGACTATTTTATTGCTCAAAAATAATTGATATTGTTAAATCTAAGTCAAATGAGTGCATTGGTATTAATATTATTAATTTAAAAGCCTTCTGGGACACCGAATTTTGAATTCTATGTTGCGTAGCGAATTTTTTTAAATATGTTTTAAGATAGTTTTTTTATAACTAAATGGTGCCGGTTACAGTTTAAAAGTACAATTAATAATTACTCCCTACCCCGTCTAACAAAACTGCGTAAAATGACTGGGCTACCAGGCGAATAAGGCGCTCTTCATAAAATATTGGTGTCCCAAAATCACCTAGACATACCTATAAGTTTAACATACATAGAGTAACAACTTAACAATGCCTTCGATCATTAACAAAAATGTTACTAGTGAAGAAAGCTTTTTATCCATAAACTAAAACAATTCAGTCTATTATGATAACTTTCTCCTTCATTCGTTTCTATAAACCTTATAAATTCTGATTGATGAATGACTGATTCATCACCACCTACTCGTTCTAATGGAAGAAACTGCGTCACCTTTTCATAATAATTATAAAAGTTAGAAAACAGAGAAAGTGTTTTGTTTTGTCTTTGGCGTTTCAATTTCATTCATCCTTTCGTCATGAGGCGTTTCACACCTCGTGCGGTTCAAACCCCACGGTGTGAAACGCCTCGCCAAATCGTGGGCATTTCGGACTACTTTGTAAAGTTTCCAAAAAAGCTTTCGGCTAAGCAAAGCTGTAGTGGGTAGCATGCAATGCACTACAAAGCGACAAAACGAGACAGCCGTCATGCGAGCTCACAGAACATTATAAGAGGGGTTAGAAATGCAAAATAGCGCTTTTGCTTCGGAGACGACCGTCGCCACTTGTCTTCCCGCTCACGCTGCTACAACTAATTATGTCCTCACGCTCGCACCACGCCGCGTGCCTTACGGTGTTATGCAAATTATTGCATAACCGTGTGGCACGCTTGTACGCCTACTTTGCACTTCTAACCCCTCTTATAATGTTCTGTGTGCGTGCTCTTTTTGGCATGCATAAAGTAACAAAGACAGACAGAGACACTTGTCTATTTTTCTCGTTTAGTCGGGTGTGGCATGCTTGGCCCACTGCATCAGCATGGCTAGCATGCCACCCCCGACAAAGCGTTTAAACGAGAAAAACGTCATGCGCGCTCTTTCTGGCATACGTAAAATAATAAAGATGGAGGTACATCTCGATTTTTATCGTTTTCTCGAGGGTGGCATGCGAGGCCTACAGGTTGTATAGTGGTAAATGTAAAGTATGTCATGTAACATCGATGTTATTTCTATCATGAAAAACCAATATTTTAGAGTTGACGTCCTATTTCTTATTAACAATCCGTTTGACCCAATTATCTTAATCTCATCAGTAATAAGTGTTATTTTTATCTGTTCTTTATAGGTACAGTCAGCGTCAAAATGTGAGCGGGGTAGGGTCAGCATAAAATCGTATCTTAGCTAAAGGATTAAAAACGATATAAGTAGAAGGCAGGTGCTCAAGACTGCCAAAAATGGAATCGTTTATGTATCTATCTATTTTTGGATCTTCTGCAGAGTTACACCTTGTTTAGGGCTAGCATGCCATGTCGAGAAAACGAGAAAGAACCTGTCAAGCGCGCTCGCCTTCGCATATGCAAAGTCAAGACAGATGGATGTCTCGATTTTAATCGTTTTCTCGGAGGTGAAGAATATGGATATTTGTACTAGAGTCATGGCTGTGTGTATTCTAGCATAGCATATGCTCACGACTATAATCCCCGAGGGGGTAGTCACAGATATTCTGAAACCTCAGAACATCCACGTTTCACTTCCTGTGTGTATTCTACAGGGTGAAATTGATATCATGGGCATCCTTTCAAACTAAGAGTCTACCCATCATACTGAACAACTTTTCGGTGCAAACCGATCGGAGCAAAATAAAAATCAGCTGTTGCATATATTTGACTCGAGTAGGCATAACAGTTTAGTATGGAACAGCAGATATTTTTTTTGCTCCGATCGGTTTGCCCAGGTTTGCCCCCATAGTAAGAGTTGTTCAGTTTGATGGGTAGACTCTTAGTTTAAAAGGATGCTAATGATATCAATTTCACCCTGACTTATATGTATTTTAGAACGTTGTCGGGTCATAATACAAGTCCAGGCTAGATTTCCAGGCCAATGTCCAAGATTATATTGAAAAGTGATGTTACTAATAACTTGATATTGGCATTTGATAGCTAAGTTCTAGTGGAAACGATAACGATTTGGCACAAATTCAAAACGACAATAATAAAAGGAGAAATAAAAAAATTGGGCCAAATATTTACAGCGATTTGTGTTTTTTCCAATGCCTCGAGATCGGAATTCAAGGTAAAATGGACTTATTGGGCAAAGTATTAAGAGTTGTATTTGTTTATTTCGGTTGAGTACCGTCGTATCTGGCCTAAATCTGATATTTTGTTTTAAATACTTAATGCCTAGAATTATATTTTTAAATTTGATTTGATTAATTGCAGACAATTTACGCCATCGGACCTAAAAACCTAAAAAAGAACTAAGAAATGTTATCTATTCAATATTCATAATGTTTGTAATTTATTTAGTACAATTACATTTTTATACGACATAAATTAAATTTTCTTTATTACCTAGTACAAAGAAAAAAACATTTTTAATCTTCGTTTTTAAGTTTCTTTTCTTAAGAGCCTACCAAGCCTATTGTGCTGCTCTCAATCGTTTTTTTATATTTTTAAACAATTAAACAACATTTCCAAGAAACAAGAATGTCAAGAAATAAAAAAAATACGATTGGGGGCAGCATAATAGGCTCGGTGTAGCTTTAACAAGTATTGATTGTTTTGGGGTCCGTTATTTTTAAATCATATAACTTTCTTATAAGAATATATCAGCTATCAAGGTCCACACATAATTATGTCCCATAACCAAATGACGTGTATAGAATGTATTTGTCCATAAACACATGGCTTCTAAGTACAGTTCATTCCGCCACATTACGAAGTATCTAAACAAAACACTTGTTCCAACGTTATAAGTATTAAAATGCCTCATTCGTGGGACATTCTCGTCATGTTAGACGATGTTTTAATTCTCCACATTACGAAGTCTCTACAGAAAGCTCTTATTCCTACACCATAAGCACTGAAATGCTTGACATTTTAAGTCGTACGTAGTTGTAATTCTAGTCACGATTACTCACGATCAATTATCATTATCAAACGATACACAAAACTCGTTTTATTACCATGAAGGGCGTACAACGGAGTCAAGATCATAAGCGCCACAGCTTGATGGGCCATGAACTAAAAAATATTTAAATTAAGAGGGTTTTATGACCGCCTTAGGTTATACCTATGCTCCTTTGACTATTTATTATAAAGTTTTGATTAGAGCCAAAACACGATTACGACACATTTTCTCGATAGAAAAACAAGCCAAAGTAGCATCCGTCTATATCGATAAATGCTTGGAACTGCTAAACAGTGAATAATAGAAACACGAGACTTGATTTAAAAAAAAAGAGATTGATATTTTATAAACTTTGATTAGAGCAGAATTGAACTTACATAAACAGTACAATCACAATTAAATAAAGTTTGTTTTACGCTTGCGTCGTTTCGCGCGCCCATCTCTTTCTCTCGCATCAGACAGCAATATAAGCTCATATCATACGCCCATTTCGCTTCAATTATTTTTCGACATAGGCCCTTAAGCATAAGCCTGCATACCTCGCACACGTCTCTAGTTCGCATTGTATGTAAAAAGCATCTCCCTTCTAAGCCCTTTTTTTACCCGAGCTGTGCTGTGTAGGCTTAGATAATGTGGACGTTTTTCCTCGCTCACAGCTTAGCTTTCTCGCACAGGTCCAGTGGAAAAGCTCATGGAGCGATTTTTCACAGCCTTCCTTTGACTACTTATATAAGGTCTAACAAAATTAGGTGAAACTATTTTAAGGGGATGATCAGACCATCAACCTGAACAACTACTAACTACTAAATGTATGGGACAGCAGATTTTTTTTTCGCGATTTCACTATTGGTCCCATAGAGAAAGTTGTTCAGTTTGATGGTCTGATCATCCCCTTAAAATAGTTTCACCTAATTTTGTTAGACCTTATATAGAGGGACTAGTTACGCGTGTAATTCTACTAACAAACATTTCTGCCACTTTTTGCGGGGGGGCGAGGTAATACGAAATCTGTAACTTTGGATTTTTTTCCCCATAACTTAAGATTATAATTTTGATTGTTGTAAAATCATGAAAAGTAGTCTCGTGTTAACCCCAAACGTCATAAGTTCGTAGTTATTGTTTTGCAATTATAGACTGTCTCGTTTCGTGATAAGGTATAAAATTGAATGTAAATGCACATGATCAATTGTTATTATACCGTGGCAGAGGGGAAATACTACCGCAAGGCTAGTCCTTATAATAAATAGTCAAAGGTTTGATCCAATCCAAATCCAACAATGTACGGATTATTGTTAAAATCATGTGGTATACTTATCCCTACCGAGTTGCCTATCAATTACGTACACACGGCGAAACATCAAACTATGCTAAACAATAATATGCTGGTATAAATTATGCCTTGGATGTGACGTTCGTCTCGTTGCCACTGGAAACCGCTTTTTTGTGGTCGTCGCTGTGCAAAAGTGCTTTAATTTTTTTGGGGAGGATACTGCTAGTGGTATGTAGAATCTCTTACTGCTCTCCTGGATAATATAGTCGTAAGCATATGGTACGCTCGTGACAGAACAGCAGCATGCTAGGCAAGTATGTTATGAGACCATTGTATGTCGGGTTGTGCGGGCGTAACCATCGCGTCGAATCAAAACATGTTGTTAACCAATTAAGATAAGAAACGATGATGGCTGTTGAAAGATATGGCCCCGTTAATAATAACGGGGCCATATCTTTCAACCCTACTGAATATTTTATATTTTTGGCCATATTTTACACCCTGTATATTTAGCTGGCTTTACTTCTAGTCTACAGTAAATAATACTGTAGACTAGAAGTAAAGCCAGCTAAATATACAGGGTGTAAAATTAAATAGGACACTTACGCAAAGGGGTGTAACAAATTTCTCTATGGCACCAAAATCGAAATAGCGAAACTGCAAACCTACTCGAGCCAAATGTATGGGACAGCTAATTTTTTTTCGCGATTTCGATGTTGGTCCCATAGAGAAAGTTGTTCAGTTTGATGGACTGGTCATCCCCATAAAAACTGTCAGCATATTAAGAGGGACCCTGTATAATGTGTAATGGGAATTTTTTTTGTAATGTGTAATGGGTACAAGTAAATAAAAGACAAATTCCTTAGAAATAATGGACAAGGTTTCTTAATGTGATCATTTAAGAGAGGCCTATAACATGCTTAATATACCTTATGCCCGACAGACATTTGGCTAAAATTATCGTATGACGATAAAGGTTTCTTATGCAGTGATTAAATGGGCGAAAGTCTAGTAGTCATCTTTTATTTTTACCGCTTAATATGACATTCCATTCTATCAATCTCTGTTAAAACTTCAATATGCTAAATAAAATCGGTTAAGTTCGAGTCGGGCTACTCGCGCACTGACAGGGTTCCGTACGTAGGGTACGCTGGTAGCGTGGTACGGACAACATATTAACTTTCAAACAATTTTTTTTTCTCCTGGACCTTTAGCGCGAGACCGACTCACACTTAGCCGGTTTTTATTATCTGTTTTTATACTGTAGAGTTTGTTCTATAATCAGACCAAGTTTGACGCTTGTATGTATTACCGTTTCTACGATAGAGCGAGTAGAAAAAACGTTGATAAAAACTAGTTCCTTGTATGAGGACCCCCTTAATTTTTAACTTTTTGAAATTTTTATTATTTTTTAGCAAATCCGCCGTAATAACGCACATTCTGTAAAAATTTCAGCTATTTAGCTCTTACAGTTCAAAAGTTGCAGCCCTAAATAGCTAGGACAGACGGACGGACATCGCAGGCTTAATCATAGGGTCCCGTTTTCACCCTTTGGGTACGGAACCCTAAAAATCATGTTTGTAAGTAACATATTAGTTATCGCTCGCAACAGCTAGTAGGCTATAACTTCTTAAATTACGTAGCAGACTGTACTAGATCAGAACCTGTCGATCAGTCGACATTGTCGACACAATGTGCTCTGTCAAAATATCGAGGGCAAGCGCCCACTGCCGGTGTCGACCGCTTGATGACTAATGTTACGAGAGAGATTTTCATTTGCATTGCTAATTCTCTTTTCTATCTTGTCACCTATATATTTTAATTTATGCGTGTTGTTATTGTTTTATTTACAACATCCAAGAAACTTTGACTATTTATTATATGGACTAGCCTTGCGGTAGCATTTCCCCTCTGCCTCGGTGTAAGAACAATTGATCATTTCGGTGGATGTTGTGCTGGGTTTATTCTATATAATATTTTTAAAACCTGTATTTCTCACTACAAGTGAATTGTATTCTTTTTTGAGAAATAAATGTCTTAAACCTCTTCATGTGCATGTACATAAAATTTTATACCTTATCCAGACATATAATTGCCAAACAATAACTTCGAACTTAGAACGTTTGGGATTCACACGAAAGTATTCATGATTTACAAGAATTTGAAGTTATGGGGAATAAAATCCTAAGTTGTTGTGGATTTCATGTTACCTCGCCCGCCGCAAAAAGTGGCAGAAATTAATGTTTGTTAGTAGAATTAGGGTTGAAGATCACCTGGCAGCACCGCCGCGCGCGATCGCGTTCCGTCTATCTTATTTGCTCTAGCAAATGGAGTTCCTGAGTGACAGAAAAGGATGGAGCGACGGAAAAAGGCGATGCGGTGCTGCCAGATGAGGTTCAACCCTTACACGCGTAACTAGTCCACATATAAGTAGTCAAAGCCAAGAAATTAAATTAACCTGTGAGGGAAGTAGACTATTATCTTCATAGCTATACATTTAGGTAGGTACCTATATTATTAGTTACTTTTTTTAAGCCTAAGTCATCCCACTGCTGGGCAAAGGCCTCCACCTTACTCTTCCGCTCGTTTCTGTTTTGGGCAAGGTCTGGCCATTGGTCGTTCCTGTATCAATTTTTATTTTTTTATATTTATTTCTCTTATTAAAAAAATATTATAACATTTTAGAATACTGGCTAGCATCGTTAAACCTATCAGGTTTGTCTCGATACCATCTGCTGAACCCTTGTTCACCTTGCCATTTTTTTTGAGGTTTAGTAACTCATTTCAGCAGATGGTAACAGGTGGCAAACAAAATGAGCAATCCTTGGATACTAAATTATTCAACACAGCTCTGCATCAGCACTGGCTTTGGGTACAAAAGATCTGTCTCATAAAATATTCCACGTTTCATTTCCGATTCCTTTGTTTTATCATGTTTTATTTAAACGCTTTCATGTTACGTTGAGTTTTGTAACAATAATACCACAATAATTATTATTCGTATGGCTTTCGATTCCTCCGGAAATTACAAGTTTAAGTCAATAGTTATAAGCCATAGTTTGGCTCTCGGGGTCAGTTCGTTTAGTTCCCAGGTTCCACCGTCAAATCTTCTGGCAGGGCACTCATTCACTATATGCTCGACAGTCTGCTCCGGAGCACCACAGTCGCACTCGGGTGGGCTTTTGATGCCCCACTTGTGAAGATGGTAGTAACACCGAGCGACTCCTGTTCTAATTCTATTCAGGCAAGCCCACGGTTTTCGGTCCAGTTGGAAACCAGGAAGCTGCTTTGTAGGGTCGGAGACCAGATCTGGGCCTGCCTGCATTTCCGCTTGCCACGCGGAGTACCATTTTGGACTCACATCGAAAGGCGACGTGGCTTCCTCGTCTGACCAGATAGGTTTGCGGGATAGTAGACGAGAGTATGGAACGTCGTCCAAGGTCCTCCTGATAGGCATCTGGTATGGCTGCAGATTGTTTCGCGCCTTTGCCCATTCAACAGTATCCAATACCACAATATAAAGAACCGATGAGAAGAGCGTCGGTGGCGCGTTGCGAAGAGGTATGGACACCCAATTATGGGGGTCCGGGTTCGAATCCGCACGGAAAACATTCCATGTACCAATGAGTTTTCTAACTTATGTACGTAATACCGACTGCTCTCAAACGGTGAAGAAAAACATTGTGAGGAAACCTGCATACGCTAAAGAAGAAATTCTGCTGTGTATGTGAAACCAATCCGCATTGGGCACGCGTGGTGGACTAATGCCCATACTCCCTCCCTAAGGGTAGGCCTGTGCCCTGCAGTGGGACGTTTATAGGCTGATGATGATAAAGAACCGGCTAAATGAGAGTCGGACTCGCTTTCCATGGGTTCCTGTCTTATTTAGTGTTTTTGTGGGCGAAAGGCTAGCCACCTATCACCATTAGATATGTCATTTCATTCTGAAACCAATGTGCTCTTAAAGCATCACGGCTCTCGCAAACTTCAAAAGATGGTTAGTAGTTGTAGCGATGCCTCTGACCACCTCACCATTGCGGTTTCGCGTCGTATGTTTATCATAATTGGTCTAAAAAGATTTGCTTGAACAAAAGTGAAAATTTTTGTGTAAATTATTTTTAAATGTTTCACTTTCTCTTATGAGTTAAAAAGGCTAATTAAAAATATTTAAATACTTAAATCTAGATATCATCACTTTTAGACATCAAGCATTACGCTAAACCCGCTAATTAGGTACTGTAGATTAATGAATTACTATAGATAGATCAAATAAAAGAATAAATTATATGCATACTCCTGTATAGTCTTAGCTTTTCTCTGTACGAACATGTTTACTGTCAGCGACATGTAGCAATACTAAAGGTGAGATACCGAGTTTTTAAGAGGCTATGGGAAAAAAGTTCGATTCTTCAAAGCGTCATATATCATGAAGAACTAATAGTAGGAGTATGATTAGCGGATATGTGTAAATTGAACATATAATTGAAGTTTTGATTAAAGCCAAAACACGATTAAGACAGTTTTTCTCGATAAAAAAACAAGCCAAAGTAGCCTCCGTCTTTATCCATAAACGCTTGGAACTGCTAAACGGTGAATAATAGAAACACACGACTTGATTTTAAAAAAGAGATTGATATTTTACAAATGTTGATTAGAGCAGAATTGAACTTACATAAATAGTACAATAACAATTAAATAAAGTTTGTTTTACGTTTGCGTCATTTCAGGCGCGCTCGCCGCCCCATCTCTTTCTCTCGCATCAGGCAGTAATATAAGCTATCACACGTCCATTTCGCTTCAATTATTTTTCGACATAGGCATTAAAGGGTGAAAAATAATTGAAGCGAAAAGTTACAGCCCTAAATAGGTAGAACAGACGGACACGGAACGGACGGACGGACGGTTGTCCGTCTGTTCTACCTATTTAGGGCTGTACCTTTTGAACGGTAATAGCTAGACAGTTGAAATTTACACAGAATGTGCTTTATTGCAGCGGATTTGCTAAAAATTCAAAAAGTTAATAATTAAGGGGGGGTCTTCTTTTAAGAAAATAGATTCAACGATTTTTCTTCTCGCTCTATCGTGAAAACGGTAATAGATACAAGTGTCAAACTTCGTGTGATTATAGAGCAAACTCCACAGTATTTAACAACAAATAATAAAAAACGGCCAAGTGTGAGTCGGTCTCGCGCTAAAGGTCCCGGAGAAAACAAAACTTTTTTGTAAGGTAATATTTTGTGTGGTGGTGTGGAACGGAACCCTCGGTGCGCGAGTAGCCCGACTCGCACTTGATCGGTTTTATTTGAGTTTTATATCGAACTCCCATCTATCATATCCCGTCTATCCATAAGTTTTCGAACCTACTCCAACTCAAATTACGCTCCAAAGATGTCTCAGAATCTCGGCATAAAAATGCCCTCAGATATTCGTTTGAGGGTCTTTTAAATCTTAAATATTATATATATTTTATTTTACCTTTTTTATTTTTACTTTATAGCGACGATTGTTTATCTAGTTTTTTTATTAGTGATCGAAGTGTGATGATGATAATTTTCTCATTACCGATTTTGACAGCTTCTGTTTATTTACAAAAATCTCGTTCCATTAATAACGTAATAACGTAAGTTTTGTGAGCTTAATTTCATTTCCTGCGTGGGAAGGGACCTTTGATACCCACGGATGTGAACTATAACATTCAACTATACATTGTGTACTTTAATTACGCTTTAGTTCTGGTTCTTAGAACAAAACCTATTAGACTGTATTTCCCGAGGGGTGAACGATATTTTTAATTTCATTTTCATTTATATTTATTGCGATAAATTACATGTTTACAATAGGTAGATGTCATTGATATACTGTGCCAACGTAATTTTACCCATTTTGGGTGTGGCAATTTTAAAATATTGATATTGGTAACACATACTTTACATAATATGAATTTACTACAAAATAATTAATACAATGCACATTGAAGTTTATACATTACAATACACAAAGAAAAAAAGAATAATTATTAAATGGGTGTCATTTGGTACATAATAAAAATAGAAAAAT
The DNA here is from genome assembly GCA_927399405.1 of Agonopterix arenella. Lineage (NCBI taxonomy): Eukaryota > Metazoa > Arthropoda > Insecta > Lepidoptera > Depressariidae > Agonopterix > Agonopterix arenella. Next base: position 10,541,310 of record OV656714.1, read on the forward strand.
GCATATTACATAATTTACATTGAATTTAATAGAAAAATTGCATTATACAATTTACATTGAATTTATTAGTCATTTTGAAAACTGCCTCCTTGCAGGCCAAAATTTATCTACTCCAAATACTCGTTCAGGTCCTAGGGACACTTTGTTACTAAAAAGGTTTTTAGGTTCTTGAGGAACTTCTCATCCGGAAGAGTCTTCATTTCGTATGGCAATTTATTGTAAACTTTGACCACATTTATTTTTGTACTTCGCCTGAAACTGCACTCCAGCTTGGCAAGAGGGTAATTGTAGTTTGGGCTTGTGGACAGCATTTAATCTAGTACTATCAAATCTAGGCGCATCTGGAAAATTTTCGCGGGTATCGACGTACCAGTTTGCATAGTTCAAAAACATATAGAGCTGTGACCACAGATCACAAAAGCTAAAGGGAGATGTGAAAAGGGGACGGGGCCAGTGTCGCAGCAATATGCGCAAAAACGGAACACATTACTTGCGACAGTAAGGATTCAATATATTATGAGGCTGAAAGCCAGTTAAGATATGTGTAAATAGTTTACAATGCTTGCGAAGTACTAAAGATTATTCGAACGTTGAGTTCTGATACCGCAATGGATAATGAGCACATTCAAGGTAACAAAATACGTTCTATCGCGTGGTACTGGTGGTAATGCGACACTAGGTTTCGTACTCAGCGCGTTGGTTGGCATCTCTCTAGATCTCTATGGCTGTGACGGTCATAAGATAATTTTTTTTTAAAACGGGTCGATAAGAATCTGTTCGTCGTCGCAACCCGCCCAAACGTAACTATAAAATCAATGTCCAAACGTTTTCCAACTAAATGACACGTAGTGAAATAAAATCAGCCTGTTGCTTTTCAATGGACAGTGGAAAGGCTCGCTATACAGATTTTTGGTTCGAGGGGGAGATAAATCCCACCTATCCCCCGCCCCGGATACGTGTGTGACATTGGATACAATACACATACCTCATTCCCAATTTCTTACTGGACATGGTAACTTTAAGGGAAAGTTATTTTATTTTAAATTGGTTGCGTCACCTTTATGTGAATGTTCTGTTGACAGTAACGAGTTCGAACAGACCGCTCATCATATTCTTTGAGAGTGTGAGCTCTGGTACGCCGAGCGCCAGACCATGCTTGACTCAATAAAATCGTTTTCTGGTGTCCCTTACTACATGGATCTTGTTGCGACTAGGGATAACTTCCGTGCGTTCAGATGTTTTTGCCATACTTATTACTGGAAGCAAAATAGGTCATAGTTTCAGTACAATGTTAGGTTCCTATTGTTTTATTTTGTATTTTTGGTGCTTTTGCGGTCGTGTCTTCAACTCTGCCATAAATGATCTCTTGAATTGGCTCTCTAATAGCCATGTTTTTTTCCTTCTTATTGCTGTCTCCCGTTTGCAATGGAGGGAAGTCGGATATTTCGTTTTCCTACTCCTCCTATCTTCTTTGATTAATTCATTGCGGGTTTCAAGACAGATTAGAGTCATCCCCCGGGCTCGCTGGACTTCATTGTCCAGTGTTGTGAATGGTCGCCGCTGTTGATCCTGGCTTACAGGAGTTACAGCGGTGGGAATGTGTGGTGGGCCTATGCCCGTTAAAAAAAAAAAAAAAAATACACATACCTACCGCGAAATCGAAGCATGTAGGTTTTCCTCACAATATTTTTTATGCATGGTCCGACTCTTAAATCTTACTTGCTTTTTGATTGCAATGGTCAAAACGATAAAATCTTCATTCTCATTTTAGCACGCGTAAAGTAACAAAGACAGAGGCACTTCTCGATTTTTCTCGTCTTCTCGGAATTGGCATGTTAGGCCCACCCTGATCCCAAGATCATAATCTTAACTTTCTTGCGGCTGGTTTTGTCTTGTATTTGCCGCTCTGTATGCTAGCCGTGCAACTGACATGCATCTCGCCGGTTTTTTTTGTCGAAACAAAAGTAACTTGCAGTCTTACAAAGCGTACATTGAATCGTCAAGTATGTAATGTACACAAGAAGAAAGCTTTAAAAACAAATATTTGGAATGAAGCCGAGATCGTGCCCACGTGCTGTGTATTTTGATGGCGCGCGGCTGTTTGTTGCGCTGGCGCAACTGTCGAAATTTTTGTCGGTGTAGATAGATTTGTTGTTGTAGTTGTTATTATAAAAGTACAGTAGAACCAGGATTGTAAGTCTGTACCTGCGCAATTGATAAAAGACATACCAATTTGGTCTAAAATGTGAAAGTGCGGGCCAACAATAAAAATCGATATTCTGTTAGAAGTTGCTTGTGTAATATGGCCCTTAATTCGCGTGTATCACATAAAAATAAATGTAGAATGAAAATGCCAATGTCGTTCAGGAAACAAAAACGTTCACACAATGGAGGGAAAATTACAGGAATTGGCGCAGGTTTACCTTAGATACAACCAAAATGGGGAAGATGCTGTATTTTCTATATTGAGTGTGTAAAAATGCATTTAGTGTCAAATCAAATACTCATATAGGTCTAACTGAAGGAAAGATGAGATACGATTTAACGGCGTTTTCTAGTCTTGCGAGTTTGGAATAATGAGATGCAAATAGAAAAAAAAAATCTGAAGGTAGACGTTAAAACTCATAGCCATAGAGATCTAGAGAGATGCCAACCAACGCGCTCAGTACGAAACCTAGTGTCGCATCACCACCAGTACCACGCGATAGAAAGTATTTTGTTAGCTTAAATGTGCTCATTACGCGCGGTATCAGAACTCAACGTTCGAATAATCTTTAGTACTTACAAAGAAGTGGTGAAAGCTAAACTAATAAACTAACAAACGATCTTGAAAAACTTTCTGACATATCCTGCCAGCATGAGATAATTCGAGGACAATAATATAATTAATAATTTATTTTCATTAAAATTTTTATTTTGGGTTATTTTATTAGTTAAAATGTTTTTAGTAAACGCTTTTAAGAAAATTCAATTAAATTGACATGACACTAGTAGGCATGTGACGTGTGAATGCCGTGTCTTCCTCTTCTGGTTTCATCTTCAAAGTTGACGTAATTAATTCGCGCGGTCGTGCAACTGACAGTAGTGTTACAGACAGAGAACAGCGCGGTCTTTGAGCAGAATTCATCTTTGTTCCCCGTTTATCTAGATCACTAAACACTGCCAGCTTTTGTACTTTTAATATAAGTAAAAAAATATGTATGTCCGCTGTCAACCCACCGCACGGGCACACTCACCCTACGTACTACCCAAACAAGATTATTTAAATGTATCCATGTGTTAGCGGTTTCGTTCATTGCTCAAATGATAACAAATCATATTTGCCTCAAAACTTAAAATGCGAGTAACTTAAAATTGTAACTATAAAAATAATGAAATTATTGTTTCAATCTAATTATTTTGTTATAAATCAGTTGGGGTGTATGAGGTTTTGCGCTAATTCATTAACACGTTGAATACGTCCCACTGCAGGGCACATTCCTATCCTCAGGGAGGGTGTATGGTCGTCAGTTCACCAAGCGTTCCCAATGACTTCACATACGCATCAGAATTTCTTCTTCAGCGTATGCATGTTGTCTTCACCGTTTGAGAGCATAGGATAGCAATTATTATATGTAGCCTAGTCAACTTACGCCTTGAACTTAGGCCCGTGCCCTGCAGTGGGACTTATAATGAATAAATTAGCTGACAAAGTGAATAAAATTGTATAGCGCCACTGTTACGCTTTATCGGACAACTTACGTCCTCCATTCCCTCCAAGTCTTCAGCGAACCCTCTGTTCCTACCTCCACAAGCTCGCGCACTTAGGCGAGCCCACAATACGTCGACTCATCTATAAACAGATTTTTAACCGACTTCAAAAAAGGAAGAGGTTTCTCAATTCGACCGTACATATTTTTTATTTTTTACTATTTTACTTTATACAGGGTGAAATTGATATCATTACCATCCTTTTAAACTACCCATCAAACTGATCAACTTTAACTATGGGAACAAACCGATCGGAGCAAATAAATAATCAGCTGTTCCATAACTGCAATGTCGACGCGCGAGTTCGCGACTCAAATGTATGCAACAGCAGATTTATCTTTGCTCCGATCGGTTTGCTGCCGTAGTAAAAGTTGTTCAGTTCGATGGGTAGACTCTTAGTTTAAAAGGATGCTAATGATATCAATTTCACCCTGTAGAAGCAGCAATGTGGACACAAGGGGGACCGACGACCTGGTTGGATGAGGGCAGTAAAGGACCGGTCGTTGTGGCGATCCTTGGCCCCCCAAGGATCTATGTCCGGGCCTATGTCCAGCAGTGGACGCTGAGATGATCAGCGTCAATGTACAGCGGGCTCTCATAAGCTCGCGCAAGCATGTGAAGGTAGCATGTCCGGTCTCTTTGACCTCCAAACATTTCGATCAAATCTCGCATTCCTCACAGAGTCGCTCGTGAAAAAACTATAAAAATGTAAAGCGTTATTTATAAAGAGGTATTTTTATTTACGTGTTCTAGCGTCGGCGCGTCGGTTGGTAGGTGTGTCACAATATGTAATCGGGTCGAGTGGATAGGTTAGGAATTATACAGTGTTACGTATGCTACGTAGTTTAACAGCTATTGGAGGACTATTTCGGTGTTTCTTTGAGATTACTGAGTGACTAATACACTTTGATTAAATTTAAATAGCAGAAGATTGATGACGTTCTTGTATTACGTACTCGAACAATGGATCTACTTTTCATTTACTAGTGAAAAGTTATGCCTTTTTTTATATCAAGCAACTTTAATTAGTTACTAGCGTTAACCCGCGACTTCGTCCGCACAAATTATATACCAGATTTTAAGTCAGATCATAAGCTATCAAACAAAAAAAGTTTCATCAAAATCGGTTAAGTAGTTTTTGCGTGATGCTCGTTCAAACAAACAAACAGACAGACAAAAAATCCAAAAATTGCTGATATGGAATCAGGGATACCTAAAAACCATATCGTAACTTTTTTTTTGTTAATATCTTTAATGTACAGACAAACTTCCTGTTACAGTTTTATAATAGTTTAGATTCAATTCCAAAAAACTATTTACCCATGTCTATAGTCTACATCTACACGGCAATAAAAAATATTTAAAACCAGAATCAAGATATAAAACACGTTAATAGTAGCTATAAAATGTCCATAAATAATTTACAATAGATCGTTTTGTCATATGTAAAATGTCAAACAAATAATAAAGATTTTATTGAAATGATAAATAATTGTCTTAAAATGTTAATCTTTGGGAACTAAGAAAAACTTAATATGCTGACGTTATATAAGGGAAATGAGCAGACCATCAAACTGAACAACTTTCTGTATGGGACCAACATTGGAATCTGGGAAAAAAATCACCTGTCCCATACGTTTGGGTCAAGTAGGATTGCAGTTTTTTATGGAACAGCTGTTTTTTTGCGCGATTTCATAATTGGTCACATAGAAAATGTTTCTCAGTTTGATGGTCTGATCATTTCCTTCAAAATCTGTCAGCATATTAAAGATGCACCCTATAAGAAAATAAGTTTGAAAGTGATTTTTGACATCATTTACTTTTGATGCTGACTGTACTACAACACATCCATTGGGAATAATATCATATCATGGGAGTTTCCGGTTTCTGTTAATTACATAATATAGCAAAATTCAAACGAAATCCATTATATTTTTGTTTGTTACCAAATCATCATCATCATCTTCAGTTTCTAAACGTCTCACTACAGGGCACATGCTTCTTGGCACATGCCTACCCTCAGGTATGGTGTATGGGCTGGGCATTAGTCCACCACGCGTGCCCAATGCGGATTGGTAGACTTCATATACACATCAGAATTTCTTCTTCAGTGGATGCAGGTTTCCTCACGATGTTTTCTTTCACCGTTTGAGAGCAGTCGGTATTACGTACATAAGTTAGAAAAACTCATTGGCACATGGCATGTTGTCCGTGCGGATTTGAACCCGGACCCCCATAATTGGGTGTCCAAACCTCGCCACAACGCGCCACCGACGCTCTTACCAAATTCCATACAGTATATTATGTAAAATGTTGACGGCCCAGTAGCACAGTCTGTAGTGAACCTGCCTGCTGTGCCGAGGGCCTCGGGTTCGAATCCCGTAAGGGACAAATATTTATATGATGAATTATGAATATTTGTACCCGAGTCATGGATGTTTGTATCTATATATTTATTCTATATCGTTGTCTAGTTATCATAATACAAGTCCAGGTACTTTAAATGTGACTAGATAATTTGTGTGACAATGTCCAAGATATTTATTTATTATGGTAGAAGTAATATATTTGTATTAGCTACCCGTACTTATTAAATCTATTAATTCATGAATAACTAAAGCGTTTCTAATATAATAATAATAACATTGTTTCAGAAGCTGTTGTTGTTTAATATCGTTTTAGTATAATTACAGGATTTCACGGTTTATTGGCAAAGGTTGTGAACTTTGCCCTTTAGAAATAATTGGCAAACAGAGTGTGTAGAGTTTTAATCAAAACAGTTTCTATTATAAATTGTATTTAATAAATAGCATAGCATAGCATATGCTCACGACTATATTCCCCGAGGGAAGTCAGAGATATTCTGAAACCTCCGAACATCCACGTTTAACTAGTAGTACCGAAACTCTGTCCAGTGTGACGGGGGGTGAGCCCGTCGCCACTTGTAATGGACAGTAGGCACAATACATGCCTCGAAATTGAAGCATGCAGGTTTCCTCACGATGTTTTCCTTCACCGAAAAAGCCAGTGGTGTTACAAATCGTACATAAATTCCGAAAAAGTCATTAAATTGTATTAATCTACTACTAATATCATAAACTAGATTTTGCCCGCTACTTCGACTGCGAGATAAAATTATGCGCCACTTTTTAAGTCTAAAAACTTTCATACACAAAAAGTTTCATCAAAATCAGACCAGTAGTTTAAAATCGCCATTTATGCCCGTTTTGTTTGCTTTTAATATTGTTATTTTCGCTTCTTAGCGATAAGACCGCCTTATTTTGTGCCTCTTGTATTTTATTTCTGTATTTTACTGTTTATGTTTTTGGTGTAAAATAAAGTATATTTGATTTGATTTGATTTATTTTATGTTTTTGGTGTGCAAATAAAGAGTATAGTCATATTATTAATTAGCCCAGTCATTTTACGGTTTGAGCCGAGACTAATTAGAAATTGTTTTTTTTTTTCGGTATAGTATTTTATGAAATGAAATGAAATGAAAATTTAAAATTGAGGTAAAAAACTATATTGTATTGTAGTTTTTGCGTGATGCTCGGATCACGTAAAAACTACTTCGACTCCGACAAACAAACAAACAGACGAATGATGTCGAAAGCAGGTTCAAGTACAGTGCTATTTAAAAAAAACAATCGTAAATTTTGATTTGAACAACATGCAACATGGCTATAAAACTAATATTATTTGCAAGTTTGGATGAGTGCTTTATTGTTTTTTTTTTCGTTTTATGTTATTTTGTTCCGGATTCACGCCAAAAAGATTGTACCCGTATCATTAAGACTACATCAAGGAATGCATGATTCCTGAAATACTAAGGAAAATAAACAAAGAACTGCATTTTGTATTTTACAACAAACGCAATATGTTGTAGTCATCAAAATATTGTAATTTTCCTCCCGTTTAGTAGGAATTAGTTGGTAAACATTATACTAAATGAAACACTAAAGAGCCATTCACACTAGCGATTTTGGAGCGTAGGCTTGCCGCGACAATATCATCGCCATATCGCCGTTACATCGTAGCGATTCTGCCGCGATATTGCCGCGATATTTATTTATGAAATCATTTCGGTGCAGTTGCGCCTACACTCAAAAAAAGCTTGTGTTATATTAATATGGCTTTAACATATTGTGATCTTTATTACATAATCAAAAAAGTTTCAAGCGAGCTTTTGACCCGCGACTTCCCCTACATCCCTACCCCTACATCCTCTGCAGAATATATATTCCATCATCTTCAGCGGTTTAGGTTAGGTTAGAACTATTTTATAAGTATAATAAGATAAAGTCGTTAATTGTATTGTCAACAGATGCCGTCAAGTCATCGCGCAGCAGTCTGGTTCGTATGCGCAGATCTGCGCTCGGCAAATCTGCACCGACTCTCTCCGTCCACGTGGTGAGTCCTCCTAATTCATTAGTCTCATACAGGCAGTTAAAGTTCAGGTTCAGGGTTCAAATAGCCTTTACATTAGCCAACCTCCGGTAGGAGATGGCACCATAAGAAAAGTGGCTATATTGGACCAGGATATTTGACTTCTGTCTGCCTATCCTGAGGTAGGATTCTCCAGCATTCACTGCTGGAGAATCCTACCTACCTACTAAGAGTCCTCCTGATTAATTAGTCTCATACAGGCAGTCAAAGTTCAGGTTCAAGGTTCAAATAGCCTCAACATTAGCCAACCTCCGGTAGGAGATGGCACTATAAGAAAAGTGGCTTTAGTGGACCAGGATATTTGACCTCTGCCTGCTAGAGGTAGATTCTCGAGAAGTGAACTAAAACTAATTCAATATTTGAAACACGCCATCCGACCAGATCTCATCTGTCATAATCACGAAGCTGTGTTGGACGGACTATACCATACATTTCGGTCGAGTTATTTGTTCAGTTTGATGGTCATCCCCTTAAAAAACGTCAGCATATTAAATTTAAATTAAAGAACACAGTGACAGTTATAACTTAGTGACTTACATTCTCTTTGGTTACAGTTACAAAGCTTTTTCAATCATTGTGCACTTACACATAAACAAACAAATTATACAAAAAGAAAAGAAACAATTTTTGAGACCTAGGCAAAAGGTGGGTGACGTCAGCTCTGCTCTTCCGAAGCCGTGGGCTCGGGCAGCGCTGTTTTTCAGTCATCACCTTTCCCCCTGAGATGATATGCAGGAGACAGGTTATATATGAGAGGGCTGAACGGTCTACCACGAACTAAAATAGAGCAACAGTAGGTCCAAAAAATAGACTAAGAAGGACCCTGTATTACAAACTAGTCATAAAGGGTGTTCTAATGCCACTGTAGTGTAGGGCAGAGGATTCCTTTTTATTATTTATTACACGGTCCTGTACTAATCTGATCTATTTTGGGTCCAGCCAGATAACCAGAATGAAGTCGTATCACAATATTCATGTAAACTCTGTCTGATGATAATGTAGAAGTTTAACAGAAAACTAAAGTGTGAATGATGTATGCATGCAGAAGGAGCAATGTGCGGTGTCGAGACGGCCGTCGAGGCTGCCGCCGCCGCCCCCTCACCACCGGCTTTCACTTGTGGTGAGTTACTGTCCTGTACTTAGTTATATCTCATAGTGCTATAAGCCTATAGCACAAGGCTTAAATCCGTAAACAATACTGTGTGACTTTCATAGATGCGGTGTTTTATCGGATACACTTCGGCGAATGTGCTCAGGAGCTACATGACCTGATTTGACCTTCCACCAACGACAAGACGTAGTGCGAGACTGCATCCATACGTGGTAGATATTCCAACAATCCGCACAAAAAGGTTCCCATCCTCTTTTATAATGAGAATCGGTAAGGTTTGAAACACGCTCCCTGCGTTTGTCTTTCCAAGCAAATAAAATCAGGATAAGGCTTTTTCTGTGCGAGCGCATTAAATCCTCAGCTTCATCTACATTTTCCATCAGGTGAGCTGAAGCAAAGCGCAAGCCTATTATTATAAATAAAAAAGAAATACAAAATACGCGGCAACGCGTGCGCAGTCCTTGCCGCGCCTATAGTCTACCTTTTTAAAATAAAAAAAAAAGAATTTATATGCATATAGAGTTTTTCATTTAAGGATTGTTCGCGGTTTGTGCGCATCTAGTGCACTGCAAATTTTTAGCAAATGGTGACGTCCCGTTTCATGAGGTTTGTTATGAAAAGAAAGTATAGAAAAGGGATACGCCATATCAAATACATAACTTACTACTTACAGAAAAGCTTGTCTGATTAAATCGTAGAGGTAGATTAGTTTTTAGCCGACTGCTTCTAGAAGGAGGATAAGGTTTTTGTAGCTATTTACACATTTGCAGTTTCAAGATGGAATAACGTATTAAGGCTTTCACCCATAAACACACTGCAGAAGAAACTTAGTTCAAAAATAATTTTGTTTCTATGAACGTGAAAGAGATGCCAAGACGTTTAACGATGCGTGTCGTGATGCACGACTGTGGTCAATTGATGATTGTGACAAATTACAGCTTATTTGTGTCAACTGTCAACTTTATATGACCTATCTATAGGCCCAATTGACTTACTACAATGATAGGCCCTATAGAACACGTAGAAAAATTGTGAAGTTAGTAAGTCAATGAAAGGGTTATTATACCCAAACTTCTTGCATAGTCCTTATTGATTTGGTGTTAGTCGCTTCGCGCAATGAAACTTAACTATTTGGGTTCACCATCACCATATCAGCCGATAGACGTCCACTGCTGGACATAGGCCTATCCCAAAATGGGGGGGATTGGCCATGATCGCCACGCTTGGCAGGCGGGTTGGCGATCGTAGTTGAATTGAATGTGTGTACTCAGAGGATGCTGCTGCCCATCCTCCGGTAGATCCCTTAGTCGCATTTTACGAAACCAACGGGAGGAAATGGGGTGGTGCTATTCTTAGCCGACACCACACGGACGGCGACGCCATACTATAACTATTTGGGTTGAGGTCATATTATAAACAAGTAAAAAATTTCACATAACATAATGTCCTATACGCGGTGAAATTGATATCATTGGCATTCAGTTAAACTAAGAGTCACGCAAACCGATCGTAGCCAAAAAATCTGCTGTTGCATACATTTGAGACGAGTAGGCGTTGCAGTTTAGTATGGAACAGCAGATTTTCGCGCAAGGATTAGTGCGCATGAAAAGAATGTGTGTGATAAAAAAAAATACAGTTTTACTCTTGGAGTGCACTTTTTGCAGCGATATTTAAAAAATATTCCTTACTGACAAAATATATAACATGAATCTATACTATTATAAAACTGTAACAGGAAGTTTGTCTGTACATTGAAGATATTAACAAAATAAAAGTTTCGATATGGTTTTAGGTGTCCCTGATTCCATTTCACCAATTTTTGGATTTTTTGTCTGTCTGTTTGTTTGTGTGTTTGTTTGGGTGTTTGTTTGTGTGTTTGTTTGGGTGTTTGTTTGTGTGTTTGTTTGTTTGAACGAGTCATCATCATCATCATCATCATCTCAGCCGATGGACGTCCACTGCTGGACATAGGCTTCCCCCAAGGATCGCCATAACGACCGGCCCTGCGCTGCCCTCATCCAACGGGTTCCCGCCGCCTTCACAAGGTCGTCGGTCCACCGTGTGCGGGGCCTACCCACGCTGCGCTTTCCGGTACGCGGTCGCCACTCGAGAACTTTTCGGCCCCATCGGCCATCGGTTCTGCGAGCAATATGCCCCGCCCACTGCCACTTTAGTGATGACATATGGAACAGAGACGTGGTCGTTCACTCAAGGCCTCATAAAAAGGCTGAAAGTCACCCAAAGGGCAATGGAGAGGGCTATGCTCGGAGATTCCCTGCAAGATCGAATCAGAAATGAAGAGATCCGCAGAAGAACCAGAGTAACTGACATAGCCCAAAGAATTGCTAAATTAAAGTTTGAACGAGTATCACGCAAAAACTGCTGAACCGATTTTGATGAAACTTTTTTTGTTTGATAGCTAATGATCTGACTTAAAATCTGGTATATAATTTGTGCGGACAAAGTCGCGGGTTAACGCTCGTATTAAATAACTGATGTCCTTCAATAAAACCGCGGTAATAAAAGATTCACCTGACATAATATTACTATTTAATTGTGGTTGACATCACATTACATTGCTATAAAACATGTAAAGTATGCTGTATTCTAAGTAAACATTTAAATGATTTTAAAAATGTTTGTCCGCTCCTTCGCCATCCGCACCGGCGCGGCGGCAGCGTAGCGTCATAAAAATAATATGTGTATACTTACCAGTTTTGAAGTTCATCTATCTATCTATCTATACTATTATACAACTGTAACAGGAAGTTTGTCTGTACATTGAAGATATTAACAAAAAAAAAGTTACGATATGGTTTTTAGGTGTCCCTGATTCCATTTCACCAATTTTTGGATTTTTTGTCTGTCTGTTTGTTTGTTTGTTTGAACGAGTATCACGCAAAAACTACTGAACCGATTTTGATGAAACTTTTTTTGTTTGATAGCTTATGATCTGACTTAAAATCTGGTATATAATTTGTGCGGACGAAGTCGCGGGTTAACGCTCGTAATTCTATAAACATGAACAATTTCATCAAAATGGTTCCAGTAGTTTTTGCGCGATGATCGAACAGACAGACATAAAATCCAAAAATCTGTGAGTTGTATATAATGTTTTTTTGTAAATATCTTCAATGCATCTGTTATACAGAGTGAAATTATTATCATTAGCGTCTTTTTTTTTATAACTTTGATTCTACCCATCAAACTAGAGCTGGATTAGGATATTCATTCATTGGATTAAAAAAAAAATCTGTTGTTCCATACTACACTGCAATGTTTGTGATTTTTTTTGCTCCGATCGTTTTGTTCCCATAGTAAAAGTCGTTAAGGGCTGCAATCGCGGTAAATATTCGGTGACTGAACCGTTATTAGACTACGTACGAACCATAACTTTTGACACATTCGGTAATGCGCTAATCGCGGTACTGCAATTGACAGCCGTTAGAGCCGTTTTGACAGATCGCTCAGACGTTAAGGGCTGTCAGTTACATAGAGTTTAGCACGATGCCGTATTCAGCACAGTTGAATATTAATTGGATTGCAATGTGATTAGAACTGAAATTGGATAAGAATAGAACTTCGATGTTTTAACTTAGCACCAGCGGGCTCCAGTTTGATGGATAGAGTCTTGTTTAAAGGGATGCTAATGATATCAATTTCACCCTGTAGTTTTTTATAATAATGTTACGAGCGACGGGTTTCGGGATTGGAGTGAAACGCTAAGTCCAATTTATTTACAGAGTTTATTGGGTTACACACTTACACACGGACCACCTCGCAGAGGTTCACTACGTCACGACGCGCGACACGCTATGACGTCACGACGCACGGCACTATGACGTCACGACACGCGACACACACTACACTGCACTAGACTGACACTTGTCTACTCACTGTTCCACTTTACTTTGCACTTTACTTTTCACTAGTACCTCTTACATTTCCAACAACAATAAAATCTAGAATTATTTTCGACGAGTCTCGAACCATCGACTCCCGGCACGGGAGTCCATGCGTCGACCGCCGAGCTACGAAGCTTGTTGACAAACCGGCCGAATTTTTGAATGCCTTTCTATAGCTGCGTCATTTCACAGCATCCGTGACAACAATGTAGAGTAGATTTTACATTGTGTATCCTACGAAACTCTCCATGTATAACAAAGAAACGTTGAGTACAAATATGTGGACAGTAGAGAAAAATATATTCATGCTTTGAGACTATATCGCCTTTCACACTTACGCTTTCTTAGCGATTTCTAGCGATGGGGGATACTTAATAAAATTAAAATAACGTGGTTTATAATTATAATGGCAACACCTAATTAATGAATTATTATCAACATGTATAATTAATTGAATCAGGCGTTACTTTGCGGAAATCCATGACTAATATGTAGATGACACGATTGTATCAAGACCTCCGCTTCCAAGTACCTAGTAGACAAAGTTGTATTACGTTATGCAACACAACCTGCCCACCAAATAATTTCTACTCTACACGTGTTTCGCTCCACCAAGGAGCATCCTCAGGAGTTAGACCGACGAACGTTCGAAACAGAGTTGTTACTCCGCCGAGCGTCCGACACTGAGTCTCACTCGGTGTCGGACGCTCACTCGGTGTCGGACGTTCGGCGGAGTAACAACTCTGTTTCGAACGTTCGTGTCATCTACATATTATCAACATGTATCTTTTATGTTAGTTATGCGTCTTTATGTTAAGAAGTCTAGTTATGTAATGTTTACTTGATGGGTTACTGTTAAGGCGATGACTGTATTGTGTTGTTGGTTTCGCTCTTCAACTCAAAAATTATATTTTGTTTTTGTGGTCCGAGTTCCGACCGTAAAATTATGCACGTACACTGGCCTGCAAAACTAAGTATCACACTTTTAAAATTGAAATAACTTTTTCAGTACACAAAATATACTTTGGAAATAAAAAGGACTCGAAAAAGTGTTTAATTTACAAAGAATAGTTATAAAGAAAGCTGATAACATTTGCTATAAAACGTTGTTTTATTTTAAATCTCTAATTTCTATAGTTCAGAAAAAATTGAAATATTAAAAGTGTAGTACTTAGTTTTGCAGGTGTATTTGGCTATGTGAACTTGGCACCCGATATTGAAAAAAAAAAATTTTTAATTTTTTTTCTAATAGATATTCGTTTGTAGTAGCTCCAAAAAAAGTTAAAGTACTTTGAAAAAAACCCAGCACCCGGTTTTGTCGGCACTCAAGTTTGATAATTTATTCTTAAAAAGAATTGTTTGTAGTTGATTGTAGTAGAAAAATTTTGTTTGTAGTTGAATTTTTTTTTTCTTTTTTAACGAAATGTGATTCTAGTGAATGTTTACACAGGGATTAATACAACGACACCAGGTTTCCTAGAAAAATCTTGCCGCAAGTAAGGAAACCTTAATAAAGAACGAAACTATTTTAAAGGGGATGATCGGACCATCAAACTGAACAACTTTCTCTATGGGACCAATAATGAAATCGCGAAAAAAAATCTGCTGTCCCATACATTTAGGTCGAGTAGGTTTGCTGATTTTTTTTTCGCGATTTCAATATCGGTCCCATAGAGAATGTTGTTCAGTTTGATGGTCTGAGCATACCCTTAAAATAGTTTCACCTAATTTTGTTAGACCTTATATTATAGTTTTGTGCATAATATGCTTTTGATTTATGATTTGTTCTAGCTTTGTGCACTCGTATATCCTATGTATAATATGTAACCTTTACATGTTTATATGTCTTCAGTGGTTTATGCATCGTTCAGGGAGACGCGCATAGATTAATTGGATATAGATAGGTAACTCGCCTTGAATTTTAGGACGTCCTAATTGCGTTGCCGCTTATTAGCACTAGGGGGCGCCACATTATGAAATAAATTGAAAAAGACGATCGGCCGACATGAGAATCGAATCTTAAGCTACCCGGATCGTAAGCCGGTTGTCTAGACCGCTAGACCAACAAGACAGTGATTGATATGGGCAAAATCTCTCACTACTACAGCGCAGCGCGTGATGTGTAGTGCGCGTTGCTCCGATATGAACCCTAGTGCAACACATTCTGCTTTGAAACATAACCGATAGATGGCGGAAGCTATTTATGGAAAATCAGCGTTCCAATTAGTTTGTACTAAGATAACATAGCATGGAGACGCGGGGCGTCAGGCGGCACGGTGCGCGGGGCTGGCTGCCGGAAACACAAACATACGGCTATGTATAGAGTGTTCAAGGAGAAGCGTTTTCCCACGTGTCAAATTGTCATAGCACCGCTCTACGCCCCGCGTCTTCCTGAAAGAGGCCTGGCTGTGCTATGTAGTAATAGATACTCTTTCTGATACTGTGGCTGTGCGTTGTCTTGTCAGCAAAATCAATCAGTCACGGAACAGTTTTATTACTTTCTTCTTCTTCTTCTTCTTATCGTGTGGGCAGAGCCCTGGTGTCAGAGTTTTTTCAGACCGCCTTAAGGCCTCTGACGTGGTTTTTATGTAACGACTACTACCACCAGTAGGGCTAGCATGCCACGCACGACAAAGCGAAAAAACGAGAAAACCATCACGCGCGCTCGTTTTCGCATACGTCAAGTGACAAAGACAGAGGCACGTCTCGATTTTTGTCGTTTTCTCGGGTGTGGCATGCTAGAGGGTCTGAGATAGTAGCCGGGACCAACGGCTTAACGTGCCATCCGAAGCACGGAATCATTTCTCTTTTCAGACAATCAGGCGATTCAGCCTGCAATGTCCTAACCAACTGGGGAAAAACGCACAAAGTGACATTTCACTAGGTGTCGTCCCCCCCCCCGTGGGAATCGAACCCACGACCTCCGTGTCGAGAGCCAATGCTCTTAGCCTCTTAGCCACGGAGGCAGTTTTTTATTATTTATTACTGTTATAAGTGTAGATTAAAATTCTGTAGGTTTATAAGTATGGGTTAAGATTAATGCAGGTCCCCTCCTTAACTAGTTATGGGTCGTCACGAGCCACTAATAGCAATCTGTTAATATGTTTGTTTACGATACAGAACGTGCCTTAATGCTGTGTTTATATGTTTACACTTACTTTCACAAGTTACATTATAAATATCAACCTTTTTTAGGGCTCCGTACCAAATGATGCCAACGGGGCAATATTCATAAGCCTACGTTGTCCGTCCTTCCGTCCGTCCGTCCGTCCGTCCTAGCTTTAAAGGGTTGTATCTATTGAACCGTAATACAAAATACAAATACAAAAATATTTATTTGCGTACAAAAAACATTAGTATAAAAAAACATGTTGAGTGGGACAATAACTATAGGTTATAACTAATTATACAATATTTTAGGAGGTTTATAAGGTATCGGTGTGTTGGTACCCGCGATAAGGATCCAGCCTGTAGGACAAGTACCAGCGCCCGCTTCCAGAGTTCTACATTTGGTACTTAGTAAGTTGCCAAAGAACGTACTGCTTACTTACGTTTCTATTTTATTATTAAAAAAAAAAACTAAAAAGTAAAAAAAAATTAAGAGTTAAAAATTAAAATTAAAAATTACGGGAGCTAAGCTACATTCCACACAGTACCTATCAACGAAAATTTTAACTAATTCCTATTTAGCTTTCCGTCAAATTCTGGTTAGCAAATATAATTGTGCATCTAAAGCTGTTCTAAGAATAAGTGAGAGTACCTAAGTGTTACAAATCTCTTTTTTTTTTTTATTAAATTTGTATTATTATTATTATAACACTATTGTACACACGGACATAATAATACACAAAGTTGAGAAAACATGTACAAAGGGCGAGCTTATCTCTGAAGAGATTTCTTCCAGCAGACCCTTAGAAGAGACAGTTAACAATTACAAGGCAAACTTATTGTGTACAAACAAACAGTATAAATAAATGTAATATATACCGAGTAATAGTTAGCGAGTTGAAATTTTCACAGAATATGTGTTATTTGTTGTGTGAATACAAGAGTGAACCTTGGTTTGTTCATAGTGCATAGTCTGAACCAAAAGTTAAAACAACAAATAATAAAAATCGGCCATGGTTTGGGTTATTTATGTTTTGATAATTTATTAAAAGTATCCTGAAATACAATAAATCAACATGATGAATCGCAGGATAATGGCACATCGTGGACACTCAGCTGTCATTTCATAGAAATGGGAAAAACTTACAAGAAGAGGTAAGCATGTGCGATAATGAGTGAGTGCGAGCAAGACAAGAATATGCCAATGCCTACATTTTAGGCTACGCTTCCTTCCGCTCCTTTCCACTAGAGGGGGTGAAGTTTTTGGTGGGTGCAGGGAGTGTCCGTACTGTATACAGGGTGTAAGGAAAAGTATAATTAACCTTTAAACTACATAGTCTATCCATCAAACTAAACAACTTTTACTGAGGTAGCAAACCGATCAGAAAAAAAAAACTGCTGTTCCACACGTTTGAGTCGAGTAGGCATTGCAGTTTAGTATCCCTTAAAATAGTTTCAGCTAATTTTGTTAGACAAAGAAAGAAAATATTTTTATTTGCATACACAATAAATAGCGTATGTAGAAACACTTTACAGATAACTGTCCTTCTGTACAGTTTTTTATTAAGGTTTGGTATGTCAGAATCGTCGTGTGTGGCAAGCCGTAGTCTCCGCCTACCTCTGTGGGATAATGGCGTGATTATATGTATGTAGATTAAGGTGGTTGCAGAGGGGTCAATTTTATACAAAACTTTGACGCACAATACGCGTAGACGGTATTAATATAAGTAACTTTGTATATATGGAAAAATAGTAGAAAATGTAGATGCCGCGTCACAAATAACATTTGCAATTTATAAAATAATTACGAAGATATAAAGCTTTGAAATTTTTCATACAAAATTTTAAAAGCTTTATATCTTCATATATGAAATATCTTTATATATGAAAAAATAGTTTTGAAAATCTAGTTGCCGCGTCACAAATAACATTTGCAATTTATAATATAATTACGAAGATATAAAGCTTTTAAAATTTTGTATGAAAAATTTCAAAGCTTTATATCTTCGTAATTATATTATAAATTGCAAATGTTATTTGTGACGCGGCAACTAGATTTTCAAAACTATTTTTTCATATATAAAGATATTTCATATATGAAGATATAAAGCTTTTAAAATTTTGTATGAAAAATTTCAAAGCTTTATATCTTCGTAATTATTTTATAAATTGCAAATGTTATTTGTGACGCGGCATCTACATTTTCTATGAAAATTTTGTATGAAAAATTTCAAAGCTTTATATCTTCGTAATTATATTATAAATTGCAAATGTTATTTGTGACGCGGCAACTAGATTTTCAAAACTATTTTTTCATATATAAAATATTACTTTTATTAATTCCGTCTACGCGTATTGTGCGTCAAACTTTTGTATGGACTGAAACCACCTTAAGATTTTATAAAGGTAAAAATTAACGAATCAAAATGCATAAATATTGTTTTACTTAATTCCGACTACTGGTTATAAGATTGTATCTGATACATAAAAGAAATCAAGTTACGAAATATTTTTATTACAATTGCTACTTGTAAGTTGTAATATTATATTGTAAACATTACTTCTTACGACATGGTGCACCAGTTTGACAGGCTTAGCCGGAAATAATTCGGCTGTCTGAGAAGTTTTTAAATTAAAAGAACAAGTTTTTGTCCGCGACTTCGACCGCATGGACTGTCTTAGATTATAATACTGGCTCTACACGTGGCCTATAATCGGCAAATATCACACAAGACAAATGTCCATCGGTTTTCGACGCACAAAACATCTACCTGCACGGCTAGCATGCCACCCACGACAAAGCGTTTAAACGAGAAAAACGTCATGCGTGCTTTTTCTGGCATACGTAAAATAATAAGGATGGAGCACAGAACATTATAAGAGGGAGGCACATCTCGATTTTTATCGTTTTCTCGGGACCCGGGGTGGCATGCCAGGCCCACTGGGATCAAAGATATTAATGTACCAGCACTAGATAAGGCGATCAGTAGGAACTGCATGTTACACTGGAATACGGTTACCGTACCGCATTGATGTTACCAAGTACACTTCTTAGTTCTTTTTTATGGCATTTGACAATGACAGACCGCAATGTGTCATTTTGTATTGTTTTGCGTGACATGTTGTTCCTATGAACGTGTTTGTCTATCGTCAGAGCGATTTCGAACTACGTCCGATCCGAACCTGTGAAAATAATGTTATATGTAAAATCGGATGACGGAAGCCGGATCTATTCGGTCCTGCGTTCGAATCCCGGTTCGGTCATGGATGTTATATGTGTGTGCCGTTGTTGTATATGGTTCCCATAACAAAAAGTCTTAAGGCTTAATTTACGATCATTACAATGTATGTGCATATGCTGAGCGTAATTTAATTTTACTGCGTAAACTACCATGGAAATAGTTCTACGAATGTAATTCCGGACCGTTTTTTCGGGTTCGGGTTCAGATCGGACGTTGTGCGAAACCGCTCATCGCGGCGATTACATTACCCAACATTGATGGCCGATTTTGGCATGCATTGCTTGCTTTGATCGCCAAAATTGATCTTTGATCTATAAAATAGAGAGAAAGAATCCGGCAATGTATGCCTAAATCGGGCCCAACAAACTGCAAGTGTATTCGCTGCTTTAGAGTGTACCTAAGTCAATGACTGGGATGTCATTTGAAAGGGAAGATCTTCCACCAGCCTATGTGTGAAGCCTGGGGACCGGCCGTGGTCCAACAGTTCTTAGTTGGACCTTGTATATGTATCGAATCTCTGTGATTATTTTTCTTACGCGATGTATGTCTTGCATTCGATTGTGAACCTTATTTATAGTAGATTTACGTATTCACGGTGAACGTTGTCTATGTATGGAGCATATTTCCGAGAGCGACGGTATCGCCATCTGTTGGCATCTTTGCTATAACTTGCGGGTCCTGACATCTGTAGCAAGTCCCCACACACATGTTTATAGTTGTAATGCCTATTTTCACGTAGAAACGCGTATTTGTCATTTGTGATATGTGTCAAAGAATGTCATGTGTAGTGCCAGCATAAAAAATAGTCTTAGATTTTAATATCGTTTTACGGTTCATCGCATCAAATTGGAACAAAATGTGGTTTTATTGTTATATCTCCGACTCCCGTCATCGCACCGAGATGAAATATAAGTACAATGGAGCCAACATCGGCATCGTGTACATTTTTGTTTGTTGTTCCTCAGAAAATGGCAATTCAAAAGCAGAGAGATAGGTACGCAATTTTTATACAACTTTTATTTATTTCCAGACAACTATCGTTTGGGTTTAGTAGCGACAACAACAATGGACGCGTCACCCCAATGTATGAAACTGTAAAAAAATTTATGTGATTTCAATATTGGTCCCATAGTGAAAGTTGTTCAGTTTGTTGGTCTGAAGCACCCCCTAAAGTATCTGTATAATGGATTTAAGTTTACACCCTGTATTTATTCGTGCCAGCATGGGACGAAATATGGGTCTATTACAAGCCGGAACAGCAACAAAACATACTTGAAACCGTGAATAAAACGTAACCTTCCTTTAAACTTCCCCGAAGACAGATCTGCATTGCATCTAAATTCAGATTCGCCACAGATATTAGAACGTACTGTAGTAAAAAACAATAAGAGTGGAGTGAATCGATGCGGAGTTCTGTTATGGGCATGAAACACGACTGCGTGTGTCTGCGATGTTAGAAGAGACGGAAGTGGTACATCATTTTGCTTCTAAAATATCTGTATCTGTTCGAATCATTCATGGAATGCCTAATTCACGAGTCTGGAAAAGACGAATTCGCAAAATGGCCAATCCTGCAAATGCCCAATTCGCGAAATGGCTCAGGAAGTCCTGTTACCGATTATACGATCGGTTTGCTCCTATAGTAAAAGTTGTCAGTTTGATGGGTAAAATCTTAGTTTACTAGAGGCGACACCCAGTCACTCAGACATTTTTTTTGTAACATTCGCTTAAGCTAATTGGCTCAACTCAACCTGCTGCACCGCGACGCTCCCAGCACGCGCCCCGCACTGCTGATCGTGGTGCACAGATTTTGTTCGCGTTGTCTGTTCTATACATAATTATTCAATGCCCTGTATACTGTACTGTAAATAGGTTGCCTATTTTGCCATACGGCTAATCGGGCATTAATCATCATCATCATCATCATAGCCTATAAACGTCCCACTGTAGGGCACAGTCCTAATCGGGCATTGCTTAGTATTTATAACTACAGGGTGAAATTGATATCATTAGCATCCTTTTAAACTAAGAGTCTACCCATCGAACTGAACAACTTTTACTATGGGAGCAAACCGATCGGAGAAAAAAAAAATCTGCTGTTGCATAAATTTGAATCACGAACTCGCGCGTCGACATTGCAGTTTAGTATGGAACAGCAGATTTTTTATTTGCTCCGATCGGTTTGCTCCCATAGTAAAAGTTGTTCAGTTGGATGGGTAGACTCTTAGTTTAAAAGGATGCTAATGATATCTATTTCTCCCTGTATAATTATAATCAAATGACAACCTAAAATGTGAAAAACTTTATAAGTGACTCTAGTAGTATAATCATATAGTATTTCCGACCTTCAATAAGCACAATCTCCAAACGGCATATCCACCAATGCCTAGCACAATTTCCTAGCTCTCGGTAGATGACTCATACAAAATGTCAAAGATCTTAGCCAAGGCGATGTTGGCAAAAACTCTGCTGTACTATTAGTTGCTTAGTTTTCGAGTTGTAGGGGCTTTGCACTCTTTGTAACTGGTTTATCAATCATGTTATACACTATCCGCCAGTTACACTCCATTAGGGGAATATAATTCGGGGCGCGCTCCATACAAACGAAGTCTGGTGATATTTTCAATACTATCCAATTAAAATCAATGAAATTTTTCAAAAACTATCTAGAAAGAAATCTCATGCTGTCACTTTCGGTTTTGTTGACATAATAAAAGATTTAAGAGATTTAAGAGAAGTTTATTTCGAGATCGCCAATGCGCGCTGAATACAAACGAAGTCTGCTGATATTATCAATACAATCCAATTAAAGTCAATAAAATTTTTCAGAATCAATCTAGAAGCTAATCTCTATGTCTGCATGAAATCAGATTTTCGTTGAAATATACAGTTTTAATGCTAGGATTAATTTAAGTTTTGAATGGAAATCTTTGAGGCACTGTAATTTTAAAACTATACATTTTAACGAAAATCTAACATACAGACATAGAGACATTTCTGAAAAATTTCTTTAATTGGTTATTATTGAAAATATCACTAGACTACGTTTGTATGAAACGCGCTCCGAATTATATTCCCTTAAAACAAACGATTCATAAAAGAAAAACGTCTATAGTAGTCGGGGAAATCTACGGATTTTTGTATGGAGTAGGATGCATTAATTGCACTTTAGGTGATAGTTTGAAATATTAGTAGATACATACCTGAAAAACATAAATTCTCAATAATCCCCGATTTTGTATTGTGTATTATGGAAAAATTAAGACATTTACAAAACATTAAATTAAGGTATGAACAAATAATGGAAAACTGGTGATTTTGTACAGGACGGCTTTGTTCAATACGTTTTACGTATAACAATAATAATCCCCGGTTAATATCGTAAATTTGAGTAGATTTTTAATATTTTGTAAGTATAAAAAAATTATAACCTCAAAACTTAATTATTTACTGTTTGTTTGTACGCAATAAATTTGCCTTGTGATAATTAACTGTGTCTTTTGCTGGTATGCTGGAAGAAATATATTTAGAAATACGCTTGCCTTTTGTCCATTTATATTGATTTTAAGGAATTTCTCAGGGTCCTTAGCCTATATAACCACGAAATCTCGACAAAAGTTTTATAAACTAACAGTAATATTAGTTCAAACACAATTTACTAAAGTGTATTTAATGCAATCTCAAACCGTATTTTTCCTAGACTATAGTGGTAGTCTCGAAGTATTAGTTCAATACTATGAGCTCACCGTCACCGATGACTTCATATCATTAAATCATATTATTCGTATCACTATAGAAATAGTTATCGATTCATCAGAACCTTATATGATAAAGGCAATGTTTGTGTTATTATTCATACAATATTATATGAATGCAATGTATCTCTTACTGTATTTACCAAGGTTTTAGAGGGAAATGATAACTAAAAAGTGCCGTGGTGGTCCAGTGGCGAGTAACCTTGCCTGCCGTGCAGGAAGCGATGGTTCGATCCCCGTCCAGGCCGACTCGTACCAATGAGTTTTTTCGGAATTTATGTACGATTTGTAATACCACTGGCTTTTCGGTGAAGGAAAACATCGTGAGGAAACCTGCATGCTTCAATTTCGAGGCATGTATTGTACCTACTGTCCATTACAAGTGGCGACGCGCCCACTCGCCGTCACACTGGACAGAGTTTCGGTACTTCTAGTGAAACGTGGATTTTCTGAGGTTTCAGAATATCTCTGATTACCCCCTTGGGGAATATAGTCGTGAGCATATGCTGACAACTAAAATGTCATATTCAATATCAATATAAACAGTTTTTTTTTCAAAACGAGCTTTTGCCAACGACTTCGTCCGCGTGGACCCTTGTGCACCCTTGCATCCTCTGTATTCCGAATTTCATGTTTCTATATTCAGCGGTTTTAGGCAGTGCGTTTTCTGTCAGGGTTACGACACGTCTACCGACGACGACGCGACGACGTCCGGCGGCCGGCCCATACAAAAAATGTCATTTAGTATAGGAAGCCGTCAGCCGTCGCTTCCGCGTCAAAACAAATCAGCTGCTGTATACATTTTAGTCGACTAGGCATTGCAGTTTCGTATGGAACAGCTTATTTCATTTTTTTGATCCTATGGGTATACTCCCATAGTAAAAGTTGTTCAGTTTGATGGGTAGAGTCTTAGTTTAAAAGGATGCTAATGATATTAATTTCACCCTCTAGATACAATACTCCTGGTCAGAAAGTTTCACAACGGCACCAACCTTTTAACCATATCGACAACTGCACATTCGCAATAGTTCACCTTTAAGGGCCTATGTCGAAAAATAATTGAAGCGAAATGGGCGTGTGATAGCTTATATTACTGCCTGATGCGAGAGAAAGAGATGGGGCGGCGCGCGCGCCTGAAACGACGCAAGCGTAAAACAAACTTTATTTAATTGTGATAGTAATATTTATGTCAGTTCAATTCTGCTCTAATCAAAATTTGTAAAATATCGATCTCTTTTTTTTTAATCAAGTTTCGTGTTTCTATTATTCACCGTTTAGCAGTTCCAAGCGTTTATCGATAAAGACGGAGGCTACTTTGGCTTGTTTTTCTATCGAGCAAATGTGTCTTAATCGTGTTTTGGATCTAATCAAAACTTCAATTATATGTTCAATTTAGAACGAAAATCCGCTAATCATACTCCTACTGTTAGTACTTCATGATATATGACGCTTTGAAGAATCCTATTTTTTTCACATAGCCTCGTAAATCTGAAAGTTTAAAGTGCAGTTCCGTAAATTCTAAAATAGATCGAATGTCGAAACCAAACTGATATTCATGTCTAGGTTAGGGCCTACTTAGATTGACCTACTGACTGACCACTAACTGACATTGCGGTCTTTTATGGCGTCCGTGTGTATGTGTGAACTTAATGGTGTGTTTATGTGTGTGCGTGTGT
This sequence comes from Agonopterix arenella, assembly GCA_927399405.1. Classification (NCBI taxonomy): domain Eukaryota; kingdom Metazoa; phylum Arthropoda; class Insecta; order Lepidoptera; family Depressariidae; genus Agonopterix; species Agonopterix arenella. Next base: position 10,566,306 of record OV656714.1, read on the forward strand.
TAGAATGGATGGTTGATGGTAGGGCTGCTACCTGAGAAGTTATAGAACTAGGATGATGAGGAAATGGTCGTTCTGGACTGGAAAGCCGCATAACTTTCTGGCTTCTGGCACACCCCCGGTACTTTATACATCAATCTCGTGATACAGTTTTTGAGAGTTACGCGGTTATTATTTAATCTAGAAATAAACATTTTACCGGGTTCTTACCGCGTTTTGGTATATTAGAGTTCCCACGCGGTAAGAACACGTTAAAATGTTTATTTCTAGATTCAATCTCATGATGTTTCAATTGTAGAGTTGTGTATTTTCGTACCTACTTTACAGGGTCAAACTTAATATGCTGACTTGAACTGAACAATTTTTTTTATGAAACCAACGTCTAAATCGCGAAAGAAAAATCTGTTCTTCCATATAAAACTGCAATCCAATCCTACTCGAATTGTATGGGACAGCTATTTTTTTTTATCGCGATTTCGACTTTTGTTCCGTTGAGAAAGTCGTTCAGTTTGATGGTCAGCACGGCTAGCATGCCACCCACGACAAAGCGTTTATACGAAAAAAACGTCATGCGCGCTCTTTCTGGCATACGTAGAAAATAATTATTTTGATAATTTGGAAACCTGAAATAAAATCGATTTTTATCGTTTTCTCGGGGCCGGCATGCGAGGCCTACTGATCGTCTCCTTAAAAACCGTCGGAATGTTAGGAAGGACCCTGTATAGTTTTATATTTTCTGTGCCTCTGGTAAGATAATTCAAAAATAATTTGTTCGAAAATTATAATATCGAAATCAATGAAAATTCAGAGGATATCGGTTGGCAACCGTTGGCAACCCTAGTCGAAGATGGTTATCGAATGTTGTAAACAATAATTGCCTTCTAACGCGATGAAATGTGCAACGTTTCGTGCTATTATCATTTGTTAGATAGATACGAGTTGACACGCTTCAATTTTGTTGTAATGTTAACTTTATTACTCTACTTTACATCCATTTGCAAATTAAATAAGCACATGCACACACTGAATTTAAGTGAAACGACCGGCTGCAGATTCTGCAAGGATGAGATGGAAACTCCTCTGCACCTCCTATGTGACTGTGGCCTCCTGATGTAAAAACTTAGTACTCATCTAGGTAGGCAGGTACTGACACCAGATGAAATACTAACTATCCCGATCAAGAATCTACTGCGATTTCTGGCCGCAGTGGGGATTGGTAGGGAACTTTAAAAAGGGTGTTCACAAAGGACCAGCGATGACACGTGGGACAGGCTTAGCAAGCCTGTCAAGGCCCAAAACCCCCCTAAATAATAATAATAATAATACCTCCACGTTTAATTTGGGAAAAGGCTGGTAGAGGATGTCACACATGGGAGCTATAACGTATAGAGCAGTATCCTACAGCGCCTAAGATGTAGGTGTCAGTAGAAATCGTATCTTCTTTCTTATCGTCTGGGTAGAGCCCTGGTGTCAGAGTTTTTTTCAGACTGCCTTACGGCCTCTGACGTGGTTTTTATGTAACGACTACTACCACCAGAGATAGTAGCCGGGACCAACGGCTTAACGTTCATTCATTCATTCATTTATTCACGTTAAATTGTAGGTATAATAATGTGGATCGTATTACAAAAAAAAAGAAGTTTCACTACAATTTTACCCTAACGCATAGTGGATATAACCAAAACTTAAATTTTAGAGAAAAACATAATTATAATACGTGCCATCCGAAGCACGGAATCATTTTTCTTTTCAGACATTGCAGGCTGAATTACCTGATTGTTTTCAGACAATCAGGTGATTCAGCCTGAAATGTCCTAACCAACTGGGGGAAAACGCGCAAAGTGACATATCACTTGGTGTCCCCCGTGGGAATCGAACCCACGACCCATAAAAGATAAAACTCTTAAACCTTTCAATTCTTTACAGGTGGGCTCCGGTCGCTGCTCCTCCCCCGGCACAGGGCCCCTCTCACCCGCAGAAGGGCCCCGCTGGCCTCACGCACACCACCCACACCCGCTGCACCACGCGCTGCTCTCGTCTAGCGTGAAGCGAGGCAAGGAGATGTAAGTAGACATGTAGCTATAGTATTATGTACAGGGCCCCGCTGGCCTCACGCACATCATCCACACCCGCTGCACCACGCGCTGCTCTCGTCTAGCGTGAAGCGAGACAAGGAGATGTAAGTAGACATGTAGCTATAGTGTCATGTACAGGGCCCCGCTGGCCTCACGCACCCACACCCGCTGTATAATGATAAAAACAGTTGCATCTAAACAAGTGCAGTGATATACACGCATCAGCTTTGAGCTGCTAGTGTATCATTTAGCCGCTCTACTTTGCGAGCGGCCATTTTGGGGGGCCCATCAAATGAGTTGGCATGTCACCGTCTGCCATTTTTGACAAACTTAGAGACATTTGTTACGGCAGGCGTCCCGAGTCTCTCCGCAATAACCCAGATTTCCCGGCCTACCAAGTTCTTCCCCATAACCCGAGTAGTTTTATTTTGTCCTTCCTACAATAGTCTCTGCACCGAACGTGGTATGTCTTCTGGTGCATTTGCATAATGCATTCAGAGATAAACCACGGTTGGTGCAACTCATCGCATTCAGATACAAATGTCTCAAAGGGGCCTCTACGTGTTGGACCTGTGTCCCCACGCAAGCCTTCTAAAGGTCCGGGCTACGGTCCGAGAAATACCATAAGAGATACAATAAAAATAATAATACTAGCTAGTTTTACCCATACGAAAAAATAAATGGTACTTACCTATATTCAAGTATGGAAACCTCTTTGTATGAAGTATATGCGACTTAACATTACACGACTTGAAATTGAAGCATATTTAAAGGTATTGTTTTTTAATACCACGTTTTCCCGTTACATGTCTAACCAAAATAGAAATAAGGATATGTAAGTATGACAAATATTACAATTGATTAGTTCTAGGAAGTCACTCGCTTCACTTTCTCTTTTACTAAATGTCTGATCTTTTGTGAAACATTGTTTTGTGTGAACATGAAAGTGAACGAAAGATTATTGGACGGTGCCGGTGGTCTGATCTGTAGGGCTATTGTATATATTTCAGATCATTGATCCATATGTATTGATGACTGTATGAACGAAGAGTTGAATGCAACAGAGGACTGCATGCAGCAGAGATGCGAATGTTGAGATGGATGTGTGCAGTTACTAGAATAGACAAGATTAGGAATGAGTATATTAGAGGAAGTTTGAAGTAGCTCCTGTGAATGAAAAACTGCGCGGTAAACAATTGTCCTGTAGGCCTCGCATGCCACCCCTGAGAAAACGACAAAAATCGAGATATCTCTCATTCATCTTATTATTTTACGTACGCCAAAAAGAGCGCGCACGACGTTTTTCTCGTTTAAACGGTTTGTCGTGGGTGGGATGCTCGCCATGCTGGTATGGGCATGTGATGAGAAGAGATGAGTGTCATATTACAAGACGAGTGTTAAATATAAATGTAGAAGAGCTTCATGTCTGCATGAAGAGAGGACAACCAAAGAAAAGATGGATTGTGTGAAAGATGACATGTGCAAAAAGGAGTGTGCGCAGAAATGACGGCTAAAAGAGATGAATGGAGGAAGACGACATATTGCGCCGAACCCTAATAATGCGAAGGGCAAGAGAGTGATGTATTTATTGTGAATACTCACCATGTTAGGACGATATAGGGACGAGTCAATGATATTTTGAAAACCCAGAACATCCATCGCGTATTTTACTGCATTTCCGCCAGTGTCTAGTAGTTTGTGGGAGTATCTATCCCAATCTCAGGAATTGCTTTTGATCAAGAACAAGAAGAGATTGAGGATTGCGGAGCTTCGTGGCAGGCAAAAACGCGACGCGCGAACACCACGCGAGACAAGTGCTCGTGTCAGAATCTGCAACGTGACTCTTTTGTTTATTATGTACTCTGCAATTCTTATTATTAATGCATTTTTCCGACCGTCATATCCGTTATCTGAAATTGATAAACTACTATATTAGGAAGGAGAATCGTCAGAAATCATAAATAATGTCGACTATATACAGATTATACATCTAATCGGCTAATCACCCCTGAATGGAAAAAATTGCTTTATTCATGTGGGGTGAGTAATCGAAAAGATGAAGTCGTTGTTGTCTAATGGTGAGTAACTTCGCCTTTCGTCTAGAGGACGGCGATTCGTTTCCAGTATGGGCACACCAAATCAAATCAAATCAAAATGTTTTATTCAAAATAATATCACATAGATAGCTTTTTGACGTAATTTTTGACTCTACCACCGCGTCGGAAGGTGTTCCGTTGAGAGAAGATGCGGCCAGAAACTCTACAACACACATCTTTTAAACAAAACAAAATTTACAAAGTACAATTAAAATACAATATTGCATTACATAGAGTAACATTGTCAAGACCAGACATTTTGGTCATTCAAATAGTCATCGAGTTTATATGTAGTAGCCTTTTTTACAGAGGACTTGTTTAACATGGGACTTAAACTTTTTGTCTGGCAAGTTTAGAACTTATTATAATATCGTATACCTTGGACACTTAGCTGTCATAGAAATGGGAAAAATTTAAAAGAAGAGTGCATGTGCGATATTGAGTGAGTGCGAGCGAGACAAGAATATGCCGTTGCCTACATTTTTCACCACGCTTCCTTCCAGAGGGGCTGACGTTAAAAAAGAACACACATTTGAGTTGAGTATGTAATGCTGCAGTTCTGTATGGAACAACTGATTTTTTCGCGATTTCAAAGTTGGCTTCGTATTAAAAGTTGTTCAATTTGACGAGTAGAATTTATAATCAAAGTATCCACACTGTAAAATGTATCCTGTGGACGATGTGATAATGATTGTTTTTTTGTTTATTTTTAGCATGTGTATTTAATTTTTCATTTTTTTGTTACCAGTGATGGCCGTCGATGGTCAGTGGCGTCGCTACCGTCTTCCGGATACGGCACTACTCCTGGCAGTTCAAGTCTCTCGGTAAGTCTTTATACTTAAAAAAACCGGTCATACCGTGTCGGACGTCTATGATAGGGTTCCGTTGTCAATGTTTTTTTTTAAACTTTTCTTTTTGCTGTCCTTCATTCTTTCTCTCTTATCGTGTGGGCAGAGCTTGAGCAGAGCCCTGGTGTCAGAATTTTTTCAAACCTCCTTACGGCCTCTGACTCGGTTTTTATGTAACGACTACTTCCACCAGAGATAGTAGCCGGGACCAACGGCTTAACGTGCCATCCGAAGCACGGAATCATTTTCCTTTTCAGACAATCAGGTGATTCAGCCTGCAATGTCCTAACCAACTGGGGAAAAACGCACAAAGTGACATATCACTAGGTGCCCCCCGTGGGAATCGAACCCACGACCTCCGAGTCGAGAGCCAATGCTCTTAACCATTAGACCACGGAGGCAGTTTGTTGTCCTTCATTTATACCGGACGATTTTCCAGTCTCGAAACTCTCAGGAGTGGTTCAGACCATCAAACTGAATAACTTTTTCTATGGAAGCAAACATGAAATAGTAAAAAAAAAATCTGCTGTCGAATACATTTGAGTAGTATGGAACAGCAGTTTTTCTTTTGCGATTTCAGATTTGCTCCCATAGGAAAGTTGTTCAGCTTGATGGGCTGAACCGCCCCGGAACGTTTTGGAACGGTAAAAACATAGGGTCTATTATAATGTTGATGGTATTTTCAGGGTATGACCATCAAACTGTACAAATTCCCTATTACGGACCCAACATCGACACAGCAAAAAAAAAACTGGTGTTCCATTCCGTAGAAAACGTCAATGGATACTCGTCTCTGATGTTTATAGCCCAGTCATTTTACGCAGTTTTGTTCGGTGGGGTGGGGAATAATTGTGAATGGGACTTTTAAACTGTAACCGGCACCGTTTAGTGACAAAAAGACTATCTGAAAAGAAATAAAAAAAAAATCGCTACACGACATAGAAATCATAATTGTATGACCACTACTACCTTAATAATACACGGGTACTAACTTAATAATATTATTACCAATGCACTCATTTTAATTAGATTTAACAATATGAGTTATTTTTGAGCAATAAAATAGGCATTAAAAAATGTATTTTTCAAAGCCTTAAAAGTTGACAAAAATATTAACACCATGTTTGAAGTATGTATAATGGTAAAGGCTTAATAATGTGCAAACAGAAATTTACCATCAGGTTTTTCAGAACGAGATAAATGCAAAATTTTAAATTTGGGGATGTTGCTGACGTGATTTCTTTTTAATTTTGGTATATATTTCTAGGCTCAAATTGGCTCTTAAATACTATACCGAAAAAAATATCAATTATTAATTAGTCCCGGCTCAAACCGTAAAATGACTGGGCTATTGTCCAAATTTAAAAAGTGGTTCAGTTTATGGTCTGACCAAAACCGTCAGCATATTAAAAAGAACCCTGTTTTAAAAAGGTTCTTGTATATGTAGGTATATCTTTCATGTTTCTAGACATAACATAGCATAAGGCTATATTAGAATAAGTGTTTATTTGAGCTCTTCAAGGCCAGGTTGTATAATCTAGGAGGTTCTAACCTTGAGCCGCCGTAAACAAGACCATTATGCAGGTGAGGTATGGGTTTAGGTACGTGTCTCGATAGGCAACAGAATAATAGTCTAGAATCTAACGATGTATACATACATTAATGGTGAGTGCAATCAGGGTGCTCTGACGTATCAAGTTGCAATATCAAGCCTTTTGTTCACTAATACTGAAATCACAGTGTGTAAAACTTACGGGGATATATAATTCGGAGCGCATAAACGAAGGTTATATTTTCAATACTAGCAAACTAAAGTAAGTCAATGAAATTTTTCAGAAACAATCTAGAAACTAATCTCTGTGCTTGTATGTTGTCAGATTTTCGTGAAAATGTATAGTTTTGAAGTTACAGTGCCTCAGAGATTTCCATGAAAATCTCAAATTAATCCTAGCATTTAAACTATACATTTTAACGAAAATCTGACAACTTACACGCTTAGAGATTAGTTTTTAGAGAGTCACTGAAAAATTTCATTGACTTTAATTGGTTAGTATTCAAAATGTAACCAGACTACGTTTGTATGGAGCGCGCTCCGAATCATATCCCCTTAAATGCGTTACTTACTTTTGGGGGTGCTTCGGAACATCAAACTGAACAACTTTTACTATTGGATCAACATTGAAAATGGGAGTAAAAATCAGCTGTTCCTGTTCCATACAAATTTTTGTTGAGTCGCCAAATGTTGACGTTTTCTATGGATCGGACTTAAATATAGACTAAGGGATCGGCAGATTTTTGTCTTGCCTTTAAGATATTTTATTTATCTTACGAGCTTTAACCCGCGACTTCGTCCCAGTTTTTAAGTCAGATCATAAGCTATCAAACAAAAATAGTTTCATCAAAATCGGTTTAGTATTTTTTGCGTGATGCTCGTTCAAAAAAACAAACAGGACACCTAAAAACCATATCGTTACTTTTTTTTTTGTTAATATCTTTTATGTACACACACTTTAGTGTTTCACACACACAATGTATTTAAGTCCTAAGGTGTTTTTATTGCTATTGAGTATTAATTAATTAGGTAATAACTTTTATACCTTTTTATTTAATTTAATTATGCTATTGAATTTAAATTATTATAATGGAATATTCTTGACTTTATAATTATTATGTCATACAATTATTATCAATATTTTTACGCCTTCGGGCAAGATTTGGAGAGACTTTATTTTTGTATTATGTGTCAATTTAATTTGTATTATGTCTTAATTTATTAGTTGTATTACCCATTTCTATGAATAAACTTTCTGATTTCTGTTACAGTTTTATAATAGTTTAGACTAGATGCGTTCTAGTATAACAGATAGACGTACTTTTTGTTATCATCAGCTGCAAGGCTGGTTCAGTATTTATAGGGTGAAGATGAAGAGCATCTCTATGATGAAATGTCCGTCCTTTGAACGGCTGTATCTTCTAAATCGACTAACTCTTTTTAAGCGGACGATCAGACCAAGGCGGAGACTATGGAGGAGCTCAGTCGAATGCTCGATGATCTTAGCAGAGCCTCCGAACGAGTTGGTCTGAAGATGAACATAGTTAAAACGAAGATCATGTCAAATGCCCATGTTGTACCTACTCCTGTAATGATCGGAAACTCTGCGCTCGAAGTTGTTGACGATTATGTTTACCTGGGACAAACTATTCAGTTAGGTAGGTCCAACTTCGAGAAAGAGATAAACCGTCGAATCCAACTCGGTTGGGCAGCGTTCGGGAAGCTACGTAGTATCTTCACGTCCAAAATACCGCAGTGTCTTAAAACGAAAGTCTTCGATCAGTGTGTGTTGCCAGTGATGACATATGGAACAGAGACGTGGTCGTTCACTCAAGGCCTCATAAAAAGGCTGAAAGTCACCCAAAGGGCAATGGAGAGGGCTATGCTCGGAGTTTCCCTGCGAGATCGAATCAGAAATGAAGAGATCCGCAGAAGAACCAGAGTAACTGACATAGCCCAAAGAATTGCTAAATTAAAGTGGCAGTGGGCGGGGCATATTGCTCGCAGAACCGATGGCCGATGGGGCCGAAAAGTTCTCGAGTGGCGACCGCGTACCGGAAAGCGCAGCGTGGGTAGGCCCCGCACACGGTGGACCGATGACCTTGTGAAGGCTGCGGGAACCCGTTGGATGAGGGCAGCGCAGGACCGGTCGTTATGGCGATCCTTGGGGGAGGCCTATGTCCAGCAGTGGACGTCCATCGGCTGAGATGATGATGATGATCAGACCAACAAAGCGAACAATTTTCTCTGTGGGTGTGGGACTAACATCGAAATCGCGAAAAATAAATGGCTGTCCCATACATTAAGGTCGAGTAGGTTAGCAGTTTCATACGGAACAGCAGTTTTTTCGATACAATAGTATCGAGATCGAGAATAGATTGTGATAAAACGAATGTATGTGATATAAATATAAGTAAATGGTGCTGGGAAATGTTTATTTTTGTCTAAACGTGAGTCAATGTACACGCGATAGCACTTCGATCGGGCTATGAAGTGAGCGTGTTACTGTGAATGTATCTGCTTAACACATTTGTGCAGGGCTGCCAGATTGTATAATTGAAACAAAAACTGGTGTAACATCCTAGTAATACCCCATCGAGCCAACATCGTGAAAAAAAATCAGCTGTAACATACAATTTAGTCGAGTCGGTACTGCAGTTTTGTATGGGACTGCTAATTTTTTTAATTTTTTCTCGATGTTGGATGGTGAAAGTTGTTCAGCTTGATGGTCTGAAGCACCCCCTTGAGTATTACTATGATGTTTTGTTACACCCTGTATAATTGGGTGGCCATTTGTATCCTCTATGTATCCTGGATTATTGTTTATAATTGGATACAAAACAAAAACAACTAATTTTATAAACTGAGGAGTTCTGGTTGAGTCAGAAAATCACAGACCAGTAACATAAAATTCATTACTTAGTCGATGTTATGATTTAGTAGAGCGAAAACGCTGTTTCTGTCCTATGTTGTGTAGAATGTTGTCTTGTCGGTTCAACCAACCAACCATATGAAAAAAAACAGGTAGCTGGGAGCGACTGGATGAGGAAGGCCGAGGACAGAGTCTTACAAATACAAATATACAAATATATTTATTCAATTAAATTCGGTTCGGATACATGCGGTATGAGTGATAGTGTTGGGTACAGCTCTGGGCACAACACGCAGGTGGTGTCTGTCTTACTGTTACCAAACACACTCCTCTTGACTTTTGTTTACATTAAAATTCGGAAACATCAATCAATAAAACAGAGTCAAAAATTAAAATCGATATAAAATAATTAGAAGCAATAAAAAGAAATTACAGAACAAAATTAAAATCAGCCAATCAATAAAACATAAAACAAAACAATAGATAATCAGCAATATTAAGCAATATTAAGTCAGCGTAAAGACCAGCGTAAATTAATGAAAACCCTATAGACCTGTGCACAGCAATGATTCTGTATTGTCATAATCGAAATTGTTTGTTTGGAACCAGTTCTTAACCACAGACTTACAGTTCCATCGGGTCATTGGATATATGTTCAAAGTTTTGTTTATTTTATTATAAAGAAAAGGAGCGAGGTAGCAGTGTTGTTGGGTTGCAAATGTAGTTCGATATGCATTGTACAGAGAAATGGCATAGCCTCTTCGCGTGGAGCTGTATGCTTTATGGTCATAGGTCATAGTGCTGAGCACAAACAGTTGACGGACTGTCAACAGTCTGCACTCAGAGTACAGTGCCGCTGTGGATTAACGATACGGCCTAAAGTTCATGACTTTAAGAACAGATCTCTGAGCTCGTTCTAACATTTTTAGGTTTTAGTCTTGTAGCGCCCCTTGGGAGAGGCCTATGTTCAGCAGTGGACGATGATAGGCTGATAATGATGAGTGTCCCCTTTGTTTGGCGTACGTGGATTACGAAAAAGCCTTTGAATCAATCGAGACTTAGGCTGCACTGCAGTCTCTTCAACGATGCCAAGTAGACTACCGGTACATCGAGGTACTGAAATGCTTGTACAAAAACACCACTATGTCAGTCCCACTACAGGACCAGAACTCTAAACCTATCCTACTGCAGCGAGATGTGAGGCAGGGAGACGTTCTATCTCCGTTGACCGCAGACTGTTCACCGCTGCACTAGAAGATGTTTTCAAGGTTTTGGACTGGAAAGGGCTAGGCATCAACATAAATGGCGAGTACATCAGTTACCTTTGGTGTGCCGATGATATAGTCATCATGGTGGAGACTATGGAGGAACTAAGAGGAATGCTTGATGATCTTAGCAGAGCCACCGAACGAGTTGGTCTGAAAATGAACATGGACAAAACGAAGATCATGTCAAATGCCCTTGTTGTATCCACCTACCTACTCCTTTAAAAATCGGTAACTCTGCGCTTGAAGTTGTTGACGATTAGGTTTTCTTGGGACAAACTGTCCAGTTAGGTAGGTCCAACTTCGAGAAAGAGATCAATCGTCGAATCCATCTCGGCTGGGCAGCGTTCGGGAAGATACATAGTATCTTCACGTCCTAAATACGAAATCTGGCACGTTAAGCCGTTGGTCCCGGCTACTATATCTGGTTGTAGTAGTCGTTACATAAAAACCACGTCAGAGGCCGTAAGGCGGTCTGAAAAAACTCTGACACCAGGGCTCTGCCCACGCGATAAGAAGAAGAATACGAAATCTAATCCTAAATCACGCTTCTCGCTGTCTTAGTAGCCTCTTTGTGTCATGCGGCGATAATGACTTTCGGAACTGTTACAGCTACACAGAATTGTTATGATTCATTTACTGAGAAATTTAGCTCGAATGCGGAATACTAGTCGTAAAGTCCTTACTTGTACAAGCGCCATGGTTTATGTAGGGATGTGACGATACGTAATTTTGCCGATAAGAAACCGATTCCGATTATTTTAGTAAATAGTCTGCGCTATCGATACCGATTCCGATATATCGAAAGCTTAGAAATCAATGTAAAATTAATTATAAAGTATAAAGTATGTTTTTTTCCAGTTTGCACATAACTGGCGATAGTAATTTAATTCACAATGATAATTATAAGTCATGTATTTGAAATTGGATCTGGGATTTTATCGCCCGATTGCCTGCCTGAGCTCGCTGCATGCAAAGGAAGTTTTTTTTTTTTTTTTTACATTGTGACAAAAGGAGGAAAATCCATCATGGACATCTGGGAAGGGAGACCCAGATAGTGCCGGACTCCTACCGGCCAAAAACCTCAGTTTGTCATTCCTCTTTGTCTCCGATAAAATTGTTCGGAGAATATTTTAATTCAAAAGAATTTATAATCAGTCTCAAAATTTTGAAGAAAAGTATACATATTAATTCATATTATTATTATTTCTTATGAAAATTCAATTTTGATAAGTGAGGATCATTATTTATAGATAAAATTTTTCTTACCCTATTTCTTATTTTATACAAAATTAAAGCATAGCAAGGTACATCGAAAATTTTGTACTCTGTTTCTTAAATAAACTTATAAAAGAACACATGGCAGAAGATAATCATTATAATTATTATTATATATATATATTTTTTTTTTTTGACACTTTTAGGTTGCGGTTTTTTCTTGTCTCATTCCTTAGTACAAACTTAGTATATTATCATAATATATTAATTTGCACTCCATCTTTTGTAGCAAAATTATTGGTAACACCAGAGATATACTCATTTTTCCATCCTCAAAATGTTAATGGCATTTGCTGTCCGCCAATAATTCTACTACCATTTCTTATCTTTTCTGGTCTTATAACTTCTTCCGCAAACCTAAACAATAGCTTAATACTGTGTCGTTCAACTGCAGTGTCTAATCTATTCTCGGCCGTTAATCGCCATCTCACCCGGATTTGTATGTCTGGTCTGTTTGCAAGGATCCAGCTGGCAGCTAATTTTTGGCTAAACGCTTTCGTTTCCTCAATATCCGGATCAATCGGCTGATCTTCCTCAAGATAGACCAAAACGGTTCCGATTGTCCATCTACTGGTTCTGTGCGTAGCAACTGCAGCTAGGGTGTTGTTCCTTGTGAGGCCCTCAGCAATACGCGATGGTGGATCGGGCTATATTATCCCATCTTTTCCGCTCTGGGCACTGTCTGTCGAACGCGTTGTGGTCGACTTTAACCATCTTGGCCAGTGCGCAGTTGCGGCAGGAGGGCTTTTCGTCATTTTTCCAGCCCGGGCATTCCGCCTTTAGATGTTGGCCACCGCAGTGGGAGCACGCGTCGGTCTGTTCTGTGCACAGTTTCCGACCGTGTCCATAGCGGAGGCATTTTCCACATTGGACCAGCGGCGATTCATCGTAAACTCGCACACGCTGCATGTCGATGTGGATCATCTCTGCCTCCGTTAGTCTCCTCCAGATAGTCGGGGAGACCTGTATGACCACGTGGCACTGGTGGGGGTTCCTGGCTCTTCTCCTGTGTTTCACGGAGAGTCGAGATTCCTCCTCTGATACATCGCTAAGAAGGTGGCCATTCTGATTTTTGATGGCCCTAAGGATGTCCTCATCAGTATTGTAGGACATCACATGCATAGCGATGATCAGGGGGTCTCTATTTTTGGCCTCCTCCACCTTGAAGCCGGGCTGGGCGGCTTTGATCCTCTTCGTGATCACCTCCAGGTTTTTGGGATCCTGGCAGCCGATGACTATTTTTTGGTCTCGGGCCCTCCTGAACCCATCGACCCTTACGCCAGTTGATTTGGCGTCGACCGCCTCTCGGACCTTTGTCATAATACTGTCCGAGGAGTCCTTTATGTCCCGGGATGACACGATGATGGAGTGAGTTGGGGCGTGTACCTTCTCTCTCGAGCTTGGACTAGCGGCGGTCTTTGACGTCGCCTGGGCGTATGTCATGACCGCCTGCATTTTGCTCGGGAGAGATGCCATCTCCTCTTTTATTGAGGTCACCCTCTCCACCAACTCCGGGACTAACATGTTTTGTTCCCTGGTGTCCCCGAGCTGCAAAGGAAGTTAGGTTAGGACCAATTCGACTTAAATGCATTTTTTTAAGCATGATCTAAAAACTTAAAATGTATAGTTTCAAAGTTACAGTGGCTCAGAGATTTTCATACAAATCTTAAATTAATCCTAGCATTGAAACTGTTTATTTTAAGGGAAATATGAAAATCCACAGGCACGAAGATTAATATCTAGATCGTGTTTAAAAATGTTATTGACTTTGTTAGTATTGAAAATAGGATCTAACTTCGTTTTTATGCAGTGCGCTTGGGCACTCGGGCGTTGAAATTCCAGATCCAATTTCAAATCTACGGAAATAAAACCGATAAAAATAGTTTGTCCTGCACAAATTCCGCTAAACCAAACAAAATAATTTGGCCGATGTAAAACAAACATATATTGTTGATGTCAGGTGACATTTTATTAATTCCCGTCTGCCTGCCTGCATTCTTGACGACTTCCCCTTTTGAGTGCTTTAAAACTGGGGGATAAAGTGTAATTTTCATTGCGTTATGCTAGTTGAAAACGGTCCAAAATCCGTATGCAGTTTTCTGCTTTCAGTGAAATTGTTTTATACAAAGATTTATTTCTGGAAACATTGTCACTAACCAATGGTCCAAGTCTTTGGTGCAGTTTATACAGAAGAGACGTGGCGCGGGCGGGGTGCGGCAATATAAACCTTATAGTACGTAGCATAGCGTCGTTTGGAGAATTACGCCCGCGCCTCCACCAGGCGACGTCGCCTGGTGGCGCGAACACGATTTTCCTTTACGACAAAAACGACGCTATGCTACGAAGCTAGCAAGAGATTTAATGGAGGATTACCTCTAATGACCGTGTCTGCAACTGAGTGTAAGATTTTTATTTTAAGGCTACATGATAGTTCAATCATTGTATATTTACAAATATACTCACGTCTATATACCAGGATCCTTCTTAATATGCCGACACTTTTTGAGGTGATGATCAGACCATCAAACTGAACGACTTTCTCTATGGGACCAACATCAAAATGGCGAAAAAAATGTGGTGCCCTTTGAGTCGAGTAGGATTTCAGTTTTGTATGAAACAGCTGATTTTTCTTTCGCGATTTCAACTTTGGTCTTATGGTCTAATCATCCTCTTAACCAACCGTCACCGTATTACTAAAGACCATGTGTAAAGGCTGGGCCATACAGAATGCAGCTGCAGAACGGTTGCAGGCTTGCTGCGGGCCGGCAGTAGTTGTAAACTATGAAGCTATATGCGAGGTTTCACACTGCGGCTACCTGCGGCCCAGCCTTAAGTATTGGTATAATATCTATTGTGATGTTAAAACATGTATTCATCTTTGTAACTTTGTTCTCAGTCGCAATGTTCATCGCAAGAGAGGCTGCTGGCGGTGCAGGCGGCGTGCGAGCCTCCCCCCCGAGCGCCGTGCGTCCACTGCCACCAGCATCAGAACTCGCTCAAGTGAGTAGTTTAGTCGTAATGTTGCGTAGAAGCAGATCTCGGTAGACGGGAGTCATTCGTACGGGATCGTTCATCTACTCGGAGATCTAGAAGCCTGGAGGCCAATATACAGGCATGTCCTAAAACGTCTGCTGGCAGCGAACGGCATAGCCTCCCAAATCCTAGGAGGAACATGCGCAGATGAGACCTGAGCGGGAAAAAGCTGCCAGGGAAGGTACTGAGCTGTTTGAGACTGCTAGTTTGGCAAGCCTGGAAGCCAATCGCCTAGACCGCAAGACCCATCACAAACCAACATATAACTACACGTACAATTCGACTGGCCAACTGTATTGTGCTGCGTGACATTTAAGATTATTCATGACAAACCTCAGATTTTTTTTTTAATTAATTTTAATCATCTTAAAAACAATACATTGATAACATTGGTGTTCTGGCACTTAAACCTGCGAAAGGTTTACATCCACAGGATTCTCCAGCCACATCCGAGCATTACATGAATGCTACCTCGTCCCCTGTAAAAAGTGTCAGAAAAGTTTATTAGGAGAATTACACGCGTACAGTAGGACCAGGAAAATAATTCCGCTCGGCAATCTTCGTTTTCGCAGAGCAGGCCCGAGTCCCCGACAAAACCCGAAGTCATTTAGTAATCATACATACATACATATTCTCACGCCTGTCTCCAACTGGGGTAGGCAGAGACAACGGAACGCAACCTGCTACGATCCTGACATACCTCTCTAGCTTCCTCCACATTTATAAGTCCTGTCATGCATGCTCGTCGGTTACGGGTAGATCTGACCTGGCCCTTTTTAAGCACGTCGCCAATTTGGTTCGTATATGTACGTCTAGGCCGTCCCCTTCCAACATTTCCACTTACGTTTGCCTTATAGATTGCCCTCGTCAATCTGCTCTCATCCATTCTTTCCACATGACCAAACCATTATTATTATTAGTAATCACATTCAATTACATTCATCAATTATTTTTAGTAATCACAGGGTGCAAAGTCGGATAGCAGCGAAAAGGGCGCGAAAACAAATAAGCCAAAGCGTAAAAGAATTGAAGGTGGCGCATCCTGATTGGTGAATATAATTTCGAGCGCTATTAAAATTTGTCAACTGCGCAGGTACATCGGTAAGACTTATAAACCTGGTACTACTGTAACAAGCACTGGATTATAGACTGGATAATTAACTTAATAGATTTTGTATTTAATAAAATAATCGTTCTATTGCAGCTCTTCGCAAGGCAGCGGCATGAACAACTGGGCGTCTCTCTCCGACAGCGGTGGCAGTGGGCATACGGCCGCTCGGGCGGTCTCACCGCAGAGCCCGGCGAGGCGCGTGCGCAGTCGAAGCCTGAGGTTAGTTACCTTTCTCAAAAATGGCAGATGGTGTCTCGCCAACTTAATGGGCCCCCCAAAACGACCACTCGCGAGGAGCAACAAGGCGGCAACATCTAGTGAGCGGCTAAGGTTACAGAGAGGTGAGTCTGCGGGCGCCAGTTGCCGGTGCTGAGCGCACCAGCACAGGATAGGTAATAGTATATAGTTCTTCAGATACCCCACCTCACCTCACACTTTCTGGGGATACTTGAGGGGAGCCGAGCAAGGGAATGCAGCGTACCCTTTAGATTTGACTACATTAAATATAATTTATTCTTATCCTCTCAGTAAAAATAAACTTTGGAAAATAACGCTAAATTCATTCACATTTTCAGTGATTCTTTAGCTTAAATACTATTGTCAATAACGGAATGCACTATGAAAGTAAAGAAATGTATAATGATGACGCAAGTCAATCACAATTTGCGCTTGTGCGAATGTCATCATGTCAAATCTAAAACGTTTGAAGTCGTGAACGGCATTGTGACATTTTTCACTTCAGAATGTATGTTTTTTTGAATGTATGTGTTCTCTTAGGGTTGAACCTCATCTGGCCGCACGGAATCTCATTTTTTTACGCCCCTTTCTTTTCTGTCGTTCAGGAACGTCATTTGATAGAGCGAGAAAGATTTGCAGGATTGCGTCAGCATGCGGCAGCACGACCTTTCTCGCTCTAGCAAATGACGTTCATGCGCGACAGCAAAGGATAGAGCTTGAAAAAATGCTATTCCGTTCTACCAGATGAGGCTCAACCTTTAAGGCCAGGCCACACAGAGGCGGTTTTGCGGGACTGCGGGCCGTAGGCGGACCTGCGGGAAGCGAATATCTTCGGACCCGCTCGGTTTTCTGTGTGTTTTGTTGTGTATGGTGTGGTGTGGTGGTAATGTTCGAGTTTGTATGTACCCTGCCACACAGAAATACGCGCGGATCCGGAGATATTCGCTTCCCGCAGATCCGCCTCCGGCCCGCTTTCCCGCCGCCTGTGTGGCCTGGCCTTTATTTTCTTATATTTGTATTATTTCGATGTGCTGAATAAAGAATCTTCGTTTTCTTCCAGTTCACCGTCGCGGTCGCCAGGCGGCGCCGGCTCGGGCTCGGAAGGCGCCAAGGAGGATGCAGTGTCCGCCATGTCTTCACTCTTCGCCGCTAGGTTCCCAGCCGCCCAGCGGGCTATGGATGACAAGTGAGCATTTTTTTATTTTGCGAATTTCCCTTATGTTCTTTGAGGATAGTTGTTCAGTATAATGAATACAATCACCCATTAAAGTAATGCACTGTCTACTCTAACACCCTGTATTATTGTTATTTATTTATTTTTCGTTTTCAGATTACGAGGTCTGATCGAAGAACTGACTGAATTAGATAAGAAACCAGATCGGCCGCCGATAGAGAGATTCGTACAAAGACAGGTACGTTTGAGGCAAAGGTTGAAAGACTATACCAGTGTGAATTGGTGAAGGTGATATTACTTTGAAGAATGGAGTTTTCTAAAAAATGTATTGTTTGTTTGCAGGTGTTAGAAATGGCCCGCGACTGCCTGCACAAGTCTGAATCGAAACAAGTGACAAGCTCATACTTCTACGATATGGCTGATAGCTTAGACAGGCTCCTAGCGGAGGTGAGTTCATTTTTTATCAATATCATCATCAGCTTTTGTCCATTCACTGAAGGGTCATCGTCATTATCCTATTAACGTCCCACTGCAGGGCACTGGTCTTCCCTCAAGGAGGCTGTTTAGGCGTTAGTCCACCACGCGTGCCCAATGCGGATTGGTAGACTTCATATACAGGGTGTCCGGTAAGTAATGGATAACCCTCTAACTGCCGATAGAGGACCTCAAAGCCGTTCAGAAAATGGACTTTCATGTCCAGTAAAAGTGCCACGGTTTTCGAGATATTTTGACTTTGGTCCTTTTTAACTCTTTTGGCCGTCATGGCCACAAAAGAAGAGATTTTTCAGTCGGCTTCTAAGAGTGGTTCTATCAGACATGCATAAGAAAATTAGTGTAGCTGGGGTCGTTCTATTGAAAAAAGAATCTTAAAGTCAACATTAAATTTTTTCCGGAATTTTCACCCAAGTTCGAACATGTGTGGTCTAAAAAAAATGTATAGAGACCAGGGTGGCCAACTTTCTCAAAAATTGCCTATTTAATGCAGATTCCAAAATAGTGTAATACATGCTATTCGTTTCCTTAAAAATGGAGATATTGCTATTGAAACTGAAAACGAGCGATTTCCGCTAAAACAAAATTTTATTTAAAATCGGTTAATACCTTTTCTGCTCGAAGACAGCATTCATGAAACGGTTTATTTTTGTCAAAATAGCACTCTAGTTTCTTAAAAAGCTGTCTTGAATTGCACTAAACAAACGTATGCTTTCTTCATGAAAATAAATGGTTCCGAAAGCATCAATGTCAATTTACTACTATTTGGACTGCCAAGAACGATATTTTTGACCTGATCATCATCAGACTGTGAAGAGTAAAGATACGGAGTCACCCAAAGTAACTAAACATTAAATTTGTGCCCAAACTCCTTGGTGTGAATTATCCGGCCATTAGGCCGGGATCGCTTCAAAAATATTTTTATGGTCCTGGTCATCAGGGAGGTTTTTAGCTAGCTATAGTACGTCAAAATATCCAGCAGTTTTTAAAATAATTAATTTTGATTGAGAGCTTTGAAGAGATCTTGGCCAATATCATACCTAACAACATCCAGATTGGGCTCAAACGCTTAGTTACATTGAAGGCATTCATATTTTTCAGGGTCTGACTATGAACAGCTCCATAAAAATATTTTCAAAGGGATCTCGGCTTCCATCAAAGGATCTCGCGCCAATATTACATCTAGGCATATAGCTTGAGCTCGCATTCTTAGTTTAATAAGTTGCTACGGTTTTTATCTTTAGAGTCTGATGATGACCAGGGCCATAAAAATATATTTGTAGTGACCCCGGCCATTATCACACCAAATAGTATCTAGTTTGGGCACAAATTTTAATGTCTAGTTGCTTTGTGGCGATTCCGTATCTTCACTCTTCACAGTCTGATGATGATCAGGTCAAAAATATGGTCCTTGGCTGTCCAAATAGTAGTAAATTGACATTGATGCTTTCTGAACCATTTATTTTCATGGAGAAAGCATACGTTTGTTCAGTGCAATTCAAGACAGTTTTTTAAGAATCTAGAGCGCTATTTTGACAAAAATAAAACGTTTCATGGATGCTGTCTTCGAGCAAATAAGGTATTAACCGATTTTAAATAAAATTTTGTTTTAGCGGAAATTGCTCGTTTTCAGTGTCAATGGCAACATTTCAATTTTTAAGAAAACAAATAGCATGTGTTACACCATTTTGGAATCTGCATTAAATAGGCAATTTTTGAGAAAGTTGGCCACCCTGGTCGCTATACATTTTTTTTAGACCACACATGTTCGAACTTGGGTGAAAATTCCGGAAAAAATTTAATGTTGACTTTAAGATTCTCTTTTTAATAGAACGACCCTAGCTACACTAATTTTCTTATGCATGTCTGATAGCACCACTCTTAGAGAATATTATGCAAGAAGCCGACTGCAAAAATGTATTCTTTTGTGGCCATGACGGTCAAAAGAGTGACAAAGGTCCTAAAATCCAGAAAAAAATTAAAAGTCAAAATATCTCGAAAACCGTGGCACTTTTACTGGACATGAAAGTCCATTTTCTGAACGGGTTTGAGGTCCTCTATCGGCAGTTACAGGGTTATCCATTACTTACTGGACTCCCTGTATACAACAGAATTTGCACTTGATAATGAACACATACATCACAACCCAATCATTGGTTCGAATGACCTGTTAAGTACATTCATTTGATCGATTAAAAAAATAATCAAATATTGTTACAGACACGAGAAAAATCAGCGGAAGCCGGCAACCAGGTGGCACCACTAGTGACCCGGCTGATCCTCGCCATGGCGCGACCAGCTCGGCTGCTGGAGTGCCTCGAGTTCGACCCCGAGCGGTTCTACAGGCTGCTGGAGGCGGCCGAGGGGCACGCGAGACAATTACAGGTTTACTATTTTGTGTTGTTAGAATAGATTAGTTTATTTTCAGGAATATGGTACAAATGTTTACAAAAAATTCAGTTTATCCAACATATTCTGCCCCTAACGGCGTGAAAATATTTGTAGGTAAGGTAATTAATCAACAATTAGCAATTATTAACTGCCTCCGTGGTCTAATGTTTAAGTGCATTGGCTCTCGACACGGAGGTCGTGGGTTCGATTCCCACGGGGGACACCAAGTGATATGTCACTTTGTGCGTTTTTCCCTAGTTGGTTAGGACAATGCCTGATTGTCTGAAAAGAAAAGTAATTTCGTGCTTCGGATGGCACGTTAAGCCGTTGGTCCCGGCTACTATCTCTGGTAGTAGTAGTCGTTACATAAAAACCACGTCAGAGGCCGTAAGGCGGTCTGAGAAAACTCTGACACCAGGGCTCCGGGACCAACGCGTTAACGTGCCATCCGAAGCACGGAATCATCTTTCTTTTCAGACAATCAGGTTATTCAGCCTGCAATGTCCTAACTAACTGGGGAAAAACGCACATAGTGACATATCACTAGGTGTCCTCCGTGGGAATCGAACCCACGACCTCCGTGTCAAGAGCCCAATACTCTAGACCACGGAGGCAGGTATAAGCCAATTCGGGAACGACAATGCCGCAATGCGGCACTTGTGCTGTGTGTCGGTTGGTGCAGCAGTCTTTTCGCCCCTGTGTGTTTTGGCTCGTTTTACGGCCAATTCGAACCAAAATTCATCGGGGGTTGTACGATGACTTCAACGGGATATGTCCCTATCATTTAAAAAAAAAACAAACATTGAAAAATTAAGTCTTGGATTTGAACGCGCAACCATCCAAACCGGATGTTTTTGTACTATGGCTTGGCTCATGTGCCCATCCAAGAGGATCAAATAGTATATCTGTGACTCCATATCTTTATCTTATACGCGGTTAATCTGCCGTTCTGTCTGCTTGTGTAAGAGAAACTTGTTGGTCACGATGATGATGATGTATTTGTTTCCTCGCAGGGTATAACGACTGAGCTGCCGCAGTACATAATACACAAGCTGGGCCTCTCGCGGGACCCCCTCGCCGAGCTACACGCCCCTCCGCCGCCTCCACCCCCTCAGAACTGTTCACCCTCCAAGTACGTGTACCTTTCTGATACTAGGGTTTCTAGGTATATTTAAGGGGGTGGTTAAGACCATCAAACTGAACAACTTTTTCTATGGGACTAATAACGAAATCGCGAAAAAAAAATCTGATGTTCCATCATCATCATCATCATATCAGCCGATAGACGTCCACTGCTGGACATAGGCCTCCCCCAAAATGGGGAGATGTGCCATAATCGCCATGATGCGATGCGTTTGCGATGTTCCATACTAAACTACAGATCTACTCGAGCTAAATGTATGGGACAAAAGATATTGTTTTTCGCGATTTCGATGTTAGTGAAAGTTGTTCAGTTTGATGGTCTCAACAACCCCCTTAAAAGATTTAAATGTTTATTTTTATTTTTGTAACACCCTGTAGATGGTTGAATATTTCTCTTGAATATAGCTGACACAAACATGTTTTATTTTGGTACTAATTGAACGAGAAATGAATTCTTTTTGTTCTTGTACCTACGGTTTCCATAATAAAAAACCTAGTAGCATAAGTTTGGAATAATAAAATGTATGTGCTTGTGAGCATTATTTATTTACTTAAGGTGATTTCAGTCCATACACTAGTTTGAGGCACGATACGCGTAGACGGAATTAATAAAAGTAATATTTTATATATGGAAAAATACTTTAGAAAATCTAGTTGCCGCGTAACAAATAACATTTGCAATTTATAATATAATTACGAAGATATAAAGCTTTTAAAATTTTGTATGAAAAATTGCAAAGCTTTATATCTTCGTAATTATATTATAAATTGCAAATGTTATTTGTGACGCGGCATCTAGGTTTTCAGAACTATTTTTTCATATATAAAATATTACTTTTATTAATTCCGTCTACGCGTATTGTGCGTCAAAGTTTTGTATGAAATTGACACCTCTGCAACCACCTTAAGAACGCGCGTCCAAGCGTTGGAGTTTGCTCTATTAATGCGGGCCTTATTCTTGGCTTGACAGGACGCGCGGCAGACAGTCCCCTCCCGGCGCGCACGGGAACTCGAACGGGGCGCCTCCGTCTGAGAGCGACTACCACGTGATCAAGCTTATATCGAACGGGGCCTACGGCGCCGTGTACCTTGTCAAACACAAACAAACTAGGCAGAGGTGAGTGAAAACGCGCGCGTCCGATAGTTCTCGGCTTGTGGGCACGGGAACTCGAATGGCGCGCGTCCGTCAGAGAGCGACTACAACGTGTTCAGGCTCCCAGTGACCGTATATCGGGTGAGATAATATGAAAAGATTTCTATTGTTCTTCTTAAGAGGCCATAGATTCAGGCGAATATTTTCTATGAGAAAAACGTTTGCCCAGCCCTTCGAAAAGTGCGTGCGCGTGCCGAATTTTTAATTAAAAAAAATTAATAAATGTATTTTTCATAGTTTTTTTTTTAATGATTCCACTAGATAAACTAATGGCAAATTATTCTAGTTTGAAAAAATAATGTTAAAAATACGTTATTTTTTTTCTTAACTTTTCGTAAAGAAATTCTATCGTATGAAGTAATTTCAATCGTGTATTCAATTGATGATTTCACTAGATAAACTATTCAAGAATACGTATTTTTTTTCGTTTCGGCTACTTCTATAAATCTTGTCGAAAATCGAAAAATAAGAGACCCCTTCCCAGGTAATTCCGGGGCGTATGGCTTAAGGGTAAACGCGGTCTTCAAGACATGTGAAGTATAGGTTTTTCACATATCTATGCTGTCGCGCTTTTGCCGAGCAGCCGAGCTACCAGTGCGAAAGTGACAAGTGCAGCTCGGAATGATTTTAACTACATAAAATGGACGGAAGGACAATCCAGTATTCCCCTGTTTCTTCCTCCCAAATTTGACTGATTTAAATATTTTTTTCAAAATGAAGAAAAATTTGGCAAAATCTCGAGCTCGCTTCGCTCGTTCCTGGTTTCAAATATTGTCTTTGACTGTATGTTTTGATTATTACTTTTATTCGTCTAATCACTCCAACACCTAATACTTGTCGTGTGTTTAAAGTCTTGCCGCTGTTTTCGCCACAATTCTGTTGTTGAGTAACTGCATATCCACAATCAATGCTAACTATGTAGATTAAATATATAAGGTCTAACAACGTGAAACTATTTTAAGGGGATGATCTGACCATCAAACTGAACAACTTTCTCTATGGGACTAATATTGAATTCGCGAAAAAAAATCTGCTGTCCCATACGTTTAGGTCGAGTAGGTTTGTATGGAACAGCAGATTTTTTTTTTCGCGATTTCGATATCGGTCCCATAGAGAAAGTTTTTCAGTTTGATGGTCTGATCATCCCCTTAAACTTAACAAACAGACAGACAAAAAATAAAAAAATTGGTGAAATGGAATCAGGGACACCTAAAAACCATATCGTAACTTTTTTTTTGTTAATATCTTCAATGTACAGACAAACTTCCTGTTACAGTTTTATAATAGTATAGATTAAGAGCTGTCCAAGAGTGAAGTACCGCTTCACCTTGTTCAAGATGCCCAGCTTTTTGGCCGCAGTTTGTGCCTTAGACTCGATGTCAGCGCCGAAGTTGAGTTTTGTAATAAAAAAGAATTATTCTGCTCTAGGTACGCCATGAAGAAGATTAGTAAAAACAACCTAATACTGCGGAATCAAGTGGAGCAAGCTTTCGCCGAGCGGGATATACTCAGTTTTGCTGATAATCCTTTTGTGGTGAGTGAATTTTAATTTGACAGTTTTATATCAACGTTAAGTAGTTGGTCCCGGGATGTTCTAGTAGATGGCGATGTTTCTATTCATCGTTCTAGGTTGTTAGAGGAAAATTAAAAAATTACTTTGATACTAAGGCTCGATTCGACCAAACGCGAGTAAATTTTATTCTTAGATTAAGTCGCCGGTTACTCTAGAGTAAACTGATTTTGCGTTTTACCAACCCTAATCTATGAATAAGTTGAGAGTAAATTTTAGGCCCGATTTGAACAAACGCGAGTAAATTTTATACTTAGATTAAGTCGCCGGTTACTCTAGAGTAAACTGATTTTGCGTTTTACCAACCCTAATCTATGAATAAGTTGAGAGTAAATTTTACACTGTCAATTTTGACCATGTAAAGCTTATACCAAAACTAATGAAATGTCA
Organism: Agonopterix arenella; assembly: GCA_927399405.1. Taxonomy (NCBI): domain Eukaryota; kingdom Metazoa; phylum Arthropoda; class Insecta; order Lepidoptera; family Depressariidae; genus Agonopterix; species Agonopterix arenella. The sequence goes on from OV656714.1 coordinate 10,590,983, forward strand.
ATGTCACATAATTAAAAAAATTAAAGAAAAAAGAAACCTAACAAATTAAAACCGTATAACCTCACAATGCAATAAGTACGGATACAACGACCTCTTCCTTTAGGTGGATTATACATTCGTTCTTTTAGTATGGGTTTAGTGTGGTAGAAGACAAATGAAGTTATTTGGGAGTAAACGCAAAGAGTTAAATTGTTCCTTGTATAGTTACTCTTCTATAAATAAAAGATTGGTCGAACCCGGCCTTAAACGGCCAATTTTGACGGTGTAAAGCTTATACCGAGACTAATGAAAATTCAATGTCACGTAATTAAAAAATAATAAACGAAAACTAAATAAATTAAAACTGTATAACCTCACATTGCAATAAGTACGGATACAACGACCTCTTTTATTAGGTGGATTAAACATTTGTTCTTTTAGCATGGGTTTAGTGTGGTAGAAGATAAATGAAGTTATTTCGGAGTAAATACTAAGTGTAAAATTGTTCCTTGTTTAGTTACTCTTCTATATATCAATGTTTGGTCGAGTCCGGCCTAAACCAAACTTTTTCCGATTGTTTAAAATTCAAATTCGAAAGCTATAAATTCGATATGAGATGAGATGAGAGATGGAGGCACCATCTTTGTTATTTGACGTATGACAAAAAGAGCACGTATGATGTTTTGTCGCTTTGTCGTGCGTGGCATGCTAGCACTACTGCTCAATCCAATAACCCGCCCCTTGTCGACAATAGCATAACGCTAGCAGCGTTACCACGTTAGATTGGTATGGTATGGCCAGGCTTTGTACCATAAACGACCCGGAACGAGGATCACAATTTCTCTCCCTCAGTCGACGGCCGCAACGAAGCTTTTAGCTTTACAAATTAACAATCACGTTAATTAACAATTTACCTCGCCATTTACACACATATCCACAAATTTGAAACTTCTGGATACTTGCTAAAGTCAAAGTCAAATACATTTATTGCAAAACTGTAGGTGCGACAGGGTGACTAGTAAGATAGGTACAAAAGAGCGCTACAATTTACCGGTTAAGGTGTACAATGCTTAATATAGATACCTAATAACATAAAATTAATACATGAATGTCAACTACAAATTAATTATTTAAATCGGATTACACAATGTCAAAAACAAAAATTCATTAAGCGAATTCTGTCAAAATTGAGTACACAATGCTCCAATAATTCTTATTAACTACAACACTTTACCATTATTGTCAAAAAACTCATTCACACTGTAAAATAATTTTGTCATAAGCCAATTGTTTACAGCTTTCTTAAAACCTAAATTGTCAAGAGTTTTATAAACATCAGGTATATTGTTGAACAGCTTCACGGACATAAAACAAATGCTGTCGTGATACAAAGTAGTACGGGGAACTTGCGACTGGATTAATCTGTGCTTGTATCTTAAATTTCTGCTAGATTCACTATTTGATTCGTAAAGTGACAAGTTTTTCTTCACGAACATAGTGACTTCCTTAATATATAGGCAATAAGATTTGCAAAAAGAGGTCTACACGACTCTCTCTGCGATAGGCCACATAGTGCTCTAACACAGAGTTTTGCATTTTGAATGCCTTCGTAAAATCTGTGGAGATACCCCAAAAAATTAGACCATAGCATAATACCGATTGCACGTATCCGAAATATGCCATCAACCCTGCCCTCTCAGACGAATTATATACAAACGAATTATATATAATACGTAAAAAAAGTAGATAGATCCCTTAAATTATGAAAATTGGAGTTGAAGATTGGGAATATAGTTTTGATTCTAAAGGTATATTTCTTCTTCCCCAGGTATCAATGTACTGCTCATTCGAGACGAAGCGGCACCTCTGCCTCATCCTAGAGTTCGTGGAGGGGGGTGACTGCGCCACTCTGCTCCTGAACGGTCCACTTCCGCCGGATATGGCGCGGCACTACTTCGCCGAGGCCGTGCTGGCCGTAGAGTATCTACACTCCTACGGCATCGTACACAGGGACCTTAAGCCTGATAAGTTAGTATTAGATTAATGAAATGCGTCCATCTATATGAACAGGTGACGGATGTAAGCTAGCTCGAAATTTTAGGGCATGCTTGTAGTTTTAGAGCACTTCGATTGAGAAAAAAATCTCGTGAGCGTCCTCCAAATGATAAAATCTGCGCGTGGGACTAAATGTTCAAACGCGATGAGTAATTTTAAAAATTATAGCAACATTCTTCTCCTTATCGTGTTGGCAGCAAGCCCTGGTGTCAGAGTCAGCAACATTGAGCGAGCTCGTAAGTTTATTAAGAACTCTGAGCGAAGCTTGAAAGTAAAAACGTTGATCGTGCTCCAAATCGTAGGACACCGCGATCGAATAGTAATTTTTTATACAGTGTACTTGCTCGAAAGTTTCAGACACCCTGAAAAAAAAGCCGTGGTGGTCCAGTGGCGAGTAACCTTGCTTGCTGTGCAGGAGGCGATGGTTCGATCCCCGTCCAGGCCGACTCGTACCAATGAGTTTTTCGGAATTTATGTACGATTTATAACACCACTGGCTTTTCTGTGAAGGAAAACATCGTGAGGAAACCTGCGTGCTTCAATTTCGAGGCATGTATTGTACCTACTGTCCATTACAAGTGGCGACGGGCTCACTCCCCGTCACACTGAACAGAGTTTCGGTACTATAGTGAAACGTGGATATTCTGAGGTTGCAGAATATAATATCTGTGACTACCCCCTCGGGGATTATAGTCGTTAGCATATGATCCCCTGAGTGCTCGAACTTTTGGATACATTGAGCGAGCTCGAAATATAAAGTACAGCTAGCAAGGTCGAAAATTCAGAACACATTATTGAATCAGTATTATCGCTTAATGTTAACACTCGTGTATTGATTTCAGCTTGCTCATCACCGCAACAGGCCACATAAAGCTGACTGACTTCGGACTCAGCAAGATGGGTCTTATGTCATGTAAGTTTATTAGTTTTTGACGTTTATACATATTTAAATATGTGCATGTAAATACATATCGAACACCTTTCTGGAAATTAGTCCTTTCGAAAATGTTGCCCATACAAGAAGCTAACCTATTTGGAAACGTGTTGCTAACGGATGCCATGTGGACGAATCGGGAAAGGAGACTTTTCGTAGCTGAACGAAACTTTCTTACACATTTCGTCTTTCAATATTCATCCATATTTCATTTGGTCTCATCTGGTAATAATTTAATTTTCTTCTGAACAGTGGCAACGAATTTATATGAAGAGTACGCCGATAGAGAGGCGCGGCAGTTCTCTGATAAGCAAGTTTGTGGCACCCCTGAATATATTGCGCCCGAAGTCATACTGAGACAGGTGAGTGTCTAGGGAGAGTTCATTCTGTTTTTATTTAATTTTCATAAGGTATTTCATGTGCCGTAGTCCGGACAAACGGAAGGCTTACGTTGGGCCCCCACAACAGCCGCTCTAAAGAACTGGAAGACCTCACAGTCTGCCGCAACTCTAGTGTAGCCAGGGTCAGAGAAGTCATTTTTAACCTTAGAGTTGCGGCAGATTGAGAGGTGACAACCCTAGTTTTTCGACCCTAGTCTTTGTCTTTGCCACCATGTTTAATGTGTTGATCATCGTCAGGGTTACGGCAAGCCGGTGGACTGGTGGTCGATGGGTGTGATCCTGTACGAGTTCCTGGTCGGCTGCGTGCCGTTCTTCGGTGACACCCCTGAGGAGTTGTTTGCGCACACTGTCAATGGTTTGTATATCTACTATGATATCATCTTCAGGGCTACGGGAAGCCGGTGGACTGGTGGTTGATTGTTGTCACTGTCACCCTATCGGTTGCGTTCCATTCACAGAACATTATAAGAGGGGTTAGAAGTGCAAAGTAGGTGTGGAACGTGTCGCCAAAAGTTATGCAATGATTTGCATAACACCATAAGGCGCGCGGCGTGGTGTGAGCGAGAGGGCACGAGTAACTGTAACAGCGTGAGCGGGAAGACAAGTGGCGACAGCCTTCTCCGAAGCAAAAGCGCTACTTTTGCATTTCTAACCCCTCTTATAATGTTCTGTGGTGCCATTCTTCGGTGACATCCCTGAGGTTTGTATACCTATGAAGTTATCTAGTGGCGAACGCGTACCGGAAAGCCCAGCGTGGGTAGACAGTGAGCCCCCACAAGGTGGACCGACGACCTGGTGAAGGCGGAGAGAACACGTTGGATGAGGGCAGCGCAGGTTTTTGTGGCGATCTGCGGGGGAGGCCTATGTCCAGCAGTGGACGTCCATGTGTGGAATAGCTAAATGATGATGCCCTAGGGTCAGCGCACACCTAGTGGAGTTATGTTTAAAAGACGTGTGTTGTAGAGTTTCTGGCCGCATCTTCTCTCTACGGAAAACCTTCCGACGAGGTGGTAGAGTCAAAAAATGACGTCAAAAAGCAATCTATGTGATATTATTTTGAATGAAAAATTTTGATTTGATTTGAGAACTGTTCGAACAGTTTTCATCAATAGATAATGGACTCAATGACTAGAGAAATAGATTTGAAAATATGCAAGAAATAATGTGAACACGTCACAGGGACAGGGTTCTCTTGTGCGCTATGTTCAACGTACTCTATTTTAATTACCATTGGGTTCATTATTAATTTATTAATGAAACTAGCTAATATATTTCAATCGTGTATTTCTGTAACAGATGATATAGAATGGCCTTCGGAAGAGGATTTCCCTATAGCAGTCGAAGCTAGGGCGATAATAACTGAGCTATTGGCTCGCAATCCTCGAGACAGACTCGGCACCGGGGGGACGCATCAAGTTAAGGTAAATTACACTCTATCGCTTCGGCTTAAAGTGCGTAGTCGAAGAATCGAAAGTAGTTATCATTTTTGTTTATATAGCATAGCATAGCATATGCTCACGACTATATTCCCCGAGGGGGTAGTCAGAGATATTCTGAAACCTCAGAGCATCCACGCTTCACTAGTACCGAAACTCTGTCCAGTGTGACGGGGAGTGAGCCCGTCACCACTTATAATGGACAGTCGGTACAATACATGCCTCGAAATTAAAGCACGCAGGTTTCCTCACGATGTTCCTTCACCGAAAAGCCAATGGTGTTACAAATCGTACATAAATTCTAAAAAACTCATTGGTACGAGTTGGTCGGGATGGGATCGAACCATCGCCTCCTGCACGGCAGGAAAGGTTACTCGCCACTGGACTACCACGGCTTTTTACGGCTTATTTTTGTTTATACCTCGTACCAAATAGTTGCTTAGTTGCAAGAAGCTGTGTATGGACTTCATTATGACTTAGTCTTATGCCTGCAATATAATATTGAATTGTTGTTATAACAAGAACCAATACAAGAAATAAAAATAAATTAGTATTCCCACATTTTCGACTCAGTAAGGTCAACACGTCTTTCATGGGGCACAGTATACGCTATTTTAATAAGATACCAGAGGATATTCTAAACTTGCCAGACAATTAGTCCCATGTTAAACAAGTCCTCTGTAAAAAAGGCTGCTATAAACTCGATGACTATTTGAATGACCAAAATGTCTGGTGCCCAATTGCGCTATCTTAAAACATCGAAGTTCTATTCTTATCCAATTTCGGTTCTAATCACATTGCAATCCAATTACTATTCAACTATGCTGAATTCGGCATCGCGGTAAACTCTATGTAACTGACAGCCAATAACGTCTGAGCGATCTGTCAAAACGGCTCTAACGGCTGTACCGCGATTAGCGCAATACCAAATGTGTCAAAAGTTATGGTTCGTACGTAGTCCCATAACGGTTCAATCACCGAATATTTACCGCGATTGCAGCCCTGGTCTTGACAATGTTACTCTATGTAATGCAATATTGTATTTTAATTGTACTTTGTATATTTTGTTTTGTTTAAAAGATGTGTGCTGTAGAGTTTCTGGCCGCATCTTCTCTCAACGGAACACCTTCCGACGCGGTGGTAGAGTCAAAAATGAAGTCAAAAAGCTATCTATGTGATATTATTTTGAACAAAAAATTTTTGATTTTGATTTTTGACCAGCAATAGAAAATAGAAAATATTTTTTGCTAATTTCCTATAGGTTTCTTAGGGAAAGTTATTCAGTATCATATGGCTACAATCACCCCTTAAAGTAATGCAACTATTTACCCTAACATCTTGTAATTAGGTCGTGGCGTTCCCAGCTTTAATGTTATGTTAATTGACGCAGGAACACGGATTCTTCTACGGGTTGGATTGGAACAACTTATTGAGACGGAAAGCCGAGTTTATTCCTCAACTGGAGAACGACGAAGACACCAGCTATTTTGACAGTAAGTACTCCTCATTTGAAGGTTGATTCATTAATAAAAAGATGCTTATACGGTAAATATTTTTATGCTGTAATACCACAGAAAAGAAATCCAGTAGAAAATAGAAATAGAAATCAATTTATTATGTGCATAATGTCAAGAAGTTGTTCATAAAGTTATTATAATAGTTCAATATGCTCTGCCTTTAATCGGCGTATAATAAAAATTCATAATCAAATGTCAAACAAAAAAATCAAAAGAAAATTGAAACCTGAGATAAATTAAATTATATAGATAAGTACATCAAAATAGCATGAAGTATATTTAGTTCGTGAAATAGCGTGATCAAAAAACGAAAATAGAAATCGATGGCGATGTTGGTAGTTGTAGAAATTTTTCTGACCACTCCGAAAAGGATTACGGTCTTGAGTTTATGTATGTGTGTGTGTAAAAACGAAAAATAATAATCAAATTAAAAAAAATCTTTACAAAATGGTCATGCTCACTTATGACCTTTTGTTGGTCGAAATGTATCAACAAACAAGGTATGTTGAACATATCAGTGGCACGAGGTTTGCATCTGCATGCTACTTCTAATAAGATTCTTGTCAATATATGCGTAATTTTTACGTTTCTGAAAACTTTATTGCCAAGCTACGTCATGACTTATTGTAATTTCATGGTCGAATTGACATTTCATGGGCTATGTTCCCTTCGCCTTTCCATTTACTCATGGAAGAATTTACAAAAAAAAAAAAATATGGTATTTTTTGTGTACACAATAAAGAATCTAAGCTATAAAGAAACTTCTTGCTTTTTGACACTATGGCCAAGTGGTTTTTATTAGGTTTTTCCTTTTGAAAGTACATTTTACACAGTTAAAATATTTTTTTCTCTTTCTCGCTTACAAGAACAAAAAGCTAGTAAGCTGTTAATATTTTTATGTGTGTTTCTAGCTTGCGATGTCATTTTTATAGTTTGTGTATTTATTTAAAAGATATCGTATAAGTATCACGATCAATTTAGGCTTGCTAGTTTTTTATAGCCCAGTCATTTTACGGAGTTTTGTTAGGCGGGGTAGGGAGTAATTACTAATTGGACTTTTAAACTGTAACCGGAACCATTAAGTGACAAAAGGACTATCTTATAGCATATTTAAAAAAATCGCGACGCAACATACAAATCAAAATTATGTTTTCCAGAAAGATTTTAAATTATTGATATCAATACCAATGCACTCATTTGACTTAGATTTAACAATATAAATTATTTTTGAGCACTAAAATAGGCATTGAAATTTAAAAAATTTGGTATTTATTAGAAAATACGAATGTATTTTTCAAAACCTTCTAAGTAGACAAAAATATTCACACCATGTTTGTAGCATGTATAATGGTAAAGCCTTAAATATGTACAGAGAACGAGATAATAGAAAATTTTAAAATTGGAACTGTTGCTGACGTGATTTTTTTTTAATTTTGGTGCATTTCTAGGCTCAAATTGGCTTTTCAATATTATACCGAAATAAAATGTCAATTACTAATTAGTCCCGGCTCAAACCGTAAAATGACTGGGCTATTATGCAAATATTGCAGAATCACAGAAATGTATCGATTTTGATATATCCATCAGAGATATAATCACGAAAGTGACTATCAAAATCCAAACTTTTTGTTGAGTTTGTTTATGCTAGATTTTAATATATATCTCGAAATTTTCTATTCGTCATACGAAACAAACTTTTCCCCGCAGGTCGTTGTGATAGATACAATCACAGTGAAGTGGACACGGACGAGGCAGGTGAAACGAACGAGCCAGGTGAAGAGGCGGGTCTATTCGCCGCGTTCTCCAGCACCTCACCGCAGTGGAGGCGGCATTACCACGTCTCTGGCGTCTCACATGATTCTAGGGTACGTCACACCCCCGGCACTCCATACAACGATCTCAAGCTGCTTTAATAGTACTGGGACAGAAACAAGATGGCGTCGGCAACATAAAAAAAAACTAGATACATAATAAATTGTCATTCTCAAACTGATATTTTTTACAGATTCATATGTGTTCGATAAAACGAATGTCTGAGGACACTTTTATCTTCGTATTACTAGTGCACCGTCACTCACGTTTGACAGATGCGTTAAGTACCTACGGCGCCGCGTATCGCACGCGATACAGGCTGACGCGCATTGACACAAGGGCGCAAAGTTCGAAATTCAAAAAAGCGCGCAAAATCGGTGGAGTGCCGTATCTGTCTCTCTCCGACTCGATAAGTTAACCTCGGCAGCGGAAGACTGGCTTAAAAACCTTGGCCTCGAAATCGAGACAGATTCCCGGATCCAAGCAGGAAGACATGATGACAGCAAACATATATTGTGTATTGGAATAGTACATTATGGTACAAGTGTGTAATGTTGGTGATTACCGCTGAGGCGCCATTGATTGGTCTTAAGAGAGCCGAGGACGGTAATCATCAATACACACGTGTATCATACGACGTTTTTCAACACACTTGTGAAGAAAATAATAATAAAAAATCATTTTATTTAGTAAATAAAAAATTTATTTAGAGAATTTATTTGTATTATTGAATATCTTTTTTGTATCGAAACTTTTTTAAGAACAAAGCAACTCAAGAACTCAACCAAGAAGTTTAGATACCTACTATAAAAAACCTATAACTCACTTGTGAATAATAGTAATGAAAAAGTCACAGTTTGATTATAGGTGTCATTATGTGCCTAATTGCGGTGAAATAAGGGCCATTTTATGAGCAAGTGTGTTGAAAAAAACATTTCTAACATTTTAAATGAGATTGTTTAGTGGTTATATGATGTAGAACAGGTTGGGGTTAGATAACTATTAAAACTTAGATTTCGTTTAACAGAGCACGGACAGTTGGCCGGGTACACCAGACAGTGCGGGACCGCCGACCACCCCTACAGCACCTCTACACCATCATCCTAAATGCCCCGTAAGTTTTGCATACATATAAATAAATAAATATCTTGGACATTGTCACACAAATTATCAAGTCACATTTAAAGTACCAGATTCTAGCCAGGACTTGTATTATGATGACTAGACAACGATATAGAATACATATATAGATACAAACATCCGTGACTCGGGTACAAATATTCATATTCATCATACAAATAATCGTCCCTTACGGGATTCGAACGCGCGGTTCACTACCGACTGAGCTACCGGGCCGCCTTATACTTAAGACTACCTACCTACTTACCGCCAGCATACTTAAGAATTAACGTTGTAAGTTAGTGAATGGACTATTGGCTAGAAGGGAATACGCTGGTGGACAGCTGGCTGGCTGGGAGGGATGGATGCCAGTAAGGAGACAGTGTCGTGAATGGTTCGATATGAACACCACCTCACTGTTCAGGGCTGTAGCCCAGTCATTTTATGGTTTGAGCAGGGACTAATTAATAATTGATTTTTTTTTCGGTATAGTATTTAAGAGCCAATATGAGCTTAAAATGTACCAAAATTAAAAAAAATATCATGTCGGCAACAGCCTCAAATTTTAAATTTAGTATTTATCGAGTAAAAAAAAACGAATGGAATTTTTTTTTTGCAAGTTTTTAAGGCTTTACCATTATACATACTTCAAACATGGTGTTAATATTTTTGTCTACTTAGAAGGCTTTGAAAAATACATTAGTATTTTCTATTAAATATATCATTTTTTAATTTTCAATGTCTATTTTATCTCTGACTACCCCCTCTGGGAATATAGTCGTGAGCATATGCTATGCTATGCTATGCCTATTTTATTGCTCAAAAATAATGTATATTGTTAAATCTAATTAAAATGAGTGCATTGGTATGAATATTATTAATTTAAACGCCTTCTGGGAGATACAATTTTGATTTCTATGTTGCGTAGCGAATTTTTTTAAATATGTTTTCAGATAGTCTTTTTGGCACTAAATGGTGCCGCTTACAGTTTAAAATTCAAATTCATAATTACTGCCCATCCCTCCTAACAAAACTCCGTAAAATGACTGGGCTACTGCGGTTTCGAGGGCCCGATTGGGGCCTAATAGCCAATCTCCGATAAGAGATGGCACCTTAAGAGTCAATTCCGTCTGAAAGAGTAGCTTTCGGCAGCGCGCGGCATTTTACCTAGGATATTGAACTTTATTTACAGTGAAATAAGATAAAGGATCGATTTTAACTGGTGGAAATTGATCGGGAAGAATAGCGCAACAAAAAGAAGGTCTATGCCCAGCAGTTGGCTGATTTGATCTCTTATGAAATAAAGATAAATGTTTTACTTCTTTTACTGAATGATGGAGGTGATATTGCTCTTGAAATACCTATACACGCATTGCCGGAATTTTCTCCCTAGAATCTCTTTATTTAAAAAAAAACTAAATAATGTATATTTCTAATAGATTGAACCGAGAGATATACATAAGGTCAGTTACTAATATGGTCAATCAATCAATCATTCATCACAAAGTTTTACAATCCATTTTCACATATTATATTCATGTAGAAATTGCGTTTGAAACTAGGCACTTCTATCACTTACAAACTTTCCTGCACATACAAGGAGTAGGATACCCTTTCGGGGTGATTAGACACTTTGTTATAGATACAAACTACCGCTAGCGCTGTTGTAACACTTCCTTCACTTTCACCCTTTGGCACTTTTAAGGAAACTATTTTCTTTATGGTGAATATACAGTAATGCACTTTGATGTCACTCTTTCCACTCTATCTTGCACGATTCCTTGACGCCTTCGTATTCCTTTTTAATTTAGAATAAATTTTTAATAATGTAGGTATTAGTTTTAGCTTGACTATTGTCGTATAAAAGTAAAAATCACGCAATTAATTATCTGAGAACAAAAGTCACACCGTATTCAGTAGCAAAATCAGCAATTGATATGCCTACCTAAGCTCATTATTCCTAAACGAAAAAGCAGAGCTTCCTACGTCAAAGCGCACACTAGATCTAGAATGTCGTCGCTTATAGACAGACTAGCTACCCCGGCGAACTTCGTACCGTCTCTTGATAAAAACTATCCTATTTCTCAAGTTGGACCAAATTAATTAATTGAATCAGGCGTTACTTTGCGGAAATCCATGACTAATATGTAGATGACACGATTGTATCAAGACCTCCGCTTCTAAGTACCTAGTAGATAAAGTTGTATTACGTTATGCAACACAACCTGCCCACCAAATAATTTCTACTCTACACGTGTTATCGCTCGGCGGAGTACTCTCTCACGTGCTCACGGCTCACGTGTAGAGTAGAAATTATTTGGTGGGCAGGTTGTGTTGCATAACGTTATACAACTTTGTCTACTAGGTACTTAGAAGCGGAGGTCTTGATACAATCGTGTCATCTACATATTGGACCAAATTACACATAAATGCCAACTTTCATCATAATCGGTTGACTTGATGAAGAGTTCACTGGGAACATACATCGTTAGATATATTGTATATCTAATCTATCTCATCTTAATATATTTTTATATATTAAGATAAGACAGGCTACTGCTGCCTATAATTTGGAATACTATTGCCTATTCCCGCAGTCCATCTTGTGCGAGATGATTAGCATTTGATTCTTTTTGTTACTCCCATATATCAGCCTGGTATATAACCTTTAACCATAACTTCTCCTCACCAGATGGTAGGCGGTAACGTGTCAACGGCGGAGTCTTCACAGACGGACTCCGACGACGTGTCCCCGGCGGCAAGACGCCGCGCCGCTCTTCGGCAGCCGCAGCTGTCACAGCCGCAACCATCCTCGCTTACATCATCGTCGCTCGCTCTTGTTCGCATGTCAGTGTAACTCATTATTAGATGATAGGCAGAAACGTGTCAACGGCGGAGTCTTCACAGACGAACTCACTTTGAGGGTCAATAAGGCGGCAAAATGTTCGAGTATGTTCCAGCATGTTCTTAGCCGCCATTTACACTTAGCGCAAAACAACGCTGCCGTCCGCTGGATTATATTTTACTGTTCATACTATTTTCAGCTCTGTTTGGATGGAATAAGATTGATATTTAATTACATTTAAAAGTGCCTGAGCATTTTTCGGCTTAATCTGAATTGACATTAATAGTTACGTCACATCTTGCGCTGTCATTTCATACAAATGGGAAAAATTTACAAGAAGAGGTAAGCACGTGCGATAATAAATGTGTGCGAGCCAGATAGGAATACAGCATTGCCTACATTTTACACCACGCTTCATATTAGAGGGCACCCCCTCATATCGCACATGGTGTAACCTCATCATCATCATCACCAGCCTATCATCGTCCACTGCTGAACATAAGCCTCTCCCAAGGCGCGCCACAAAACTCTGTCCTCGGCCTTCCTCATCCAGTCGCTCACGGCTACTTTTTTTTAGGACGTCTGTCCAGCGGGCAGCAGGGCGTCCCACACTACGCCTACCAGTTCGTGGTCTCCACTCCAGAACTCTGACACCCCATTGGTTGTCAGTTCTTCGGCAGATATGACCAGCCCATTGCCACTTCAGCTTGCTAATCTTCTGAGCTATGTCAACCACTTAAGTTCTCTGACGTATCACTTCATTTCTGATGTGACCTCTCAGAGAAACACCGAGCATAGCTCTCTCCATAGCTCGCTGGGCAAATTTGAATTGATGAACTAGTCCTATTGTCAGGGTCCATGTTTCAACCAGTCCATGGTGTAACCTCACCACGTTAAAATTGGTGGGGACAGGGAGTGTCGGTACTATATGTAGTACTAGATACTCATTTTTATACTGTGGTTATGTTTTCAAAATTCCTTTTCTCCCACAGATCTGATATACCGAGAAGCCACGAGAAGAGCCTCGACAAAGTGGACAAGGCTGAAAAGACGAAGCCTATAGCGCTCGTCGCTCCTAAATCAATGCGCCGCTCCGCCAGTACGTCTGGCCTGTCGCTGGTTATACATCCAGGTATGTCTTATCAACATATCGCATAAAGCACCAGTATATGACGAAATTACCGTAATATAACTTTTATAAGTCAAAATAGTCCTATAATGTGGGCCTTATACGACCAAATTGTTTGCTGGGCAATCGTGGCAAGGGACACATCCTGATTGGTCAATATAATTCCGCGCGCTATTGTCTACTGCGAGGTAGGTACATCGCGGGAACTTATAAATCTGGTACTACTGTAACCCTGTATAGTTGTGATGCTGGGTTGTGATGGTTTCTAAAGTGTGATCAACTGTGTTCACAGCTGACGACAGTACGCTGGGCGGTGGAGCGGGATCACCGTGTGCTGGCAACACCTCCTCCACCAACTCGTCGCGCGACTCCTCCCCGTGCAGGGACCCGCCCTCCCCCTTCGCGCTCGCTAACCACTCGTACGTATAGTTGTATTGTATAGTGTACTCAGCGGACGATACACGAAAAACTTCCTACGTGGTTCAAAGGTTTGCCTTTAGTTGGTTTACATACTGTAGTTGTTGTTTTACGAATTAGAATGGTATGATCTTCGATCAAAGTACAATGAATGGATAGTGCACTTGATCTGTCATATCTGTAGATACATATTTGAAATATACCTGACGTTTCGTCAAAAAAGGTATTCATCAGCCGATGGACAATCCACTGCTGGACATAGGCCTCCCGCGCAGATCGCTACAACCCACGGTCCTGCGTTGCCCTCATCCAACGTGTTCCTGCCATCGGCTCACTGTTTACCCACGCTGTGGTTTCCGGCACCCGGCCGCCACTCAAGAAGTCTTCGGCCCCATCGGCATAAACGTCCCACTACGGGGTACAGGCCTACCCTTAGGGAGGGGTGTATGGGCATTAGTCCACCACGCGTGCCCAATGCGGATTTGTAGACTTCACATACACATCAGAATTTCTTCTTTAGCGTATGCAGGTTTCCTCACGATGTTTTCTTTCACCGTTTGAGAGCAGTCGGTATTACGTACATAAGTTAGAAAAACTCATTGGTACATAGCATGTTGTCCGTGCGGATTCGAACCCGGACCCCCCATAATTGGGTGTCCATACCTCTCCGCAACGCGCCACCGACGCTCTTCCATCGGCATTCTGCGAGCAATATTAGCTAGAAGTGGTTTCTCATTAGAAATGTTCTCGTAACGCCAATCCATTCATTCTTCTTTGATCGAAGGATCTGGTAATGTATGGAAAAAAAATCTAAGTATTGAAATGTATGAGCGTTTGCTCGACTACTGGTGTCACTTCTTCTATCTAGTCCGTGGCATGTCATTTTATATTTTGTCAGCCCAGTATTTTGCCACACGTATAGCACTACCGGCTGCGTCCATAAGCTCCATTCGCGTGCAAGTTTGCGGACAGGAAGGGCAAGATATGAAATGGGCTATAGTCTGAGGGGCAACACCACATTCACACCTTAAGTCCGATCGATCGATAAAACCCCATTTCGACAGGTTCTCCTTACTCCGGCGGATTTGAGTTCGGAGCCTATTTAAAGACCACCAAATCGGCCTGGGTAGTTGATACCCTGGGTAAGCCTTTCCGAGGAGGGGACAAAGGGGTCGGGTCATAGAGATCTAGAGAGATACCAACCAACGCGCTGAGTACGAAACCTAGTGTCGCATTATCACTAGTACCACGCGATAGAAAGTATTTTGTTAGCTTCAATGTGCTCATTATCCATTGCGGTATCAGAACTCAACGTTCGAATAATCTTTAGTAGTACACAAGCATTGTAAGCTATTTACACATAATATCTCGACTGGCTTTCAGCCTCATAATATATTGAATCATTACTGTCGCGAGCAATGTGTTCCGTTTTTGCGCATATTGCTGCGACACTGGCCCCAACCCCTTTTCACATCTCCCTTTAGTTTTTGTGATCTGTGGGTCGGGTAGCGTGCTCTTTTCTCGCCCGAAGCCGCATCTAGCTCGAGGATTCGTGTCACTAATTGGCTCATTATTACAGGTATGACCGCGGGCCATGTTATTGTAGTAGATCTCTACGAACACTCTTAAACATTATTCCGCTTTGGTGTTTTAAATAAATTTAACTAATTCGCAGTCTGATCCAGACGTCAAAGCCCCCTATAGTGGTACGCCGGGGTCCCCGAGGCTTCGGGTTCACTATACACACAGTCAGGGTGTACTACGGCGATACCGACTACTATACCATGCACCATCTTGTATCGGTAAGTAATAATAATAAATAAAATAAATCGCACTTTATATATGTTATCGCCGACAAACTGCTGCACAGTTTGGCGTGATAATTTTTAAGACACACTTTTAAAGTGAATAAATACTTTTAAAAAAGTGCCACACAAAATTACAGAATAGATACAGTCGCCATCAGATAAATCATAAGCATACAAGATGTTCAAATATTTTAGTGCTCATTTTCAATAAATTCTTTGCAGTAAATGTTATATATCTAAACGTGTAATTCGTCATAAATATCTGAACAGCTAATTTTCAATAATTTCTTTAAATTAAAACGTATTTATTTTTTTACAATGTTATTTAAAATTGAAATTAAATTACAGATTGAAAAATTTGTCTCGGGCGGGACTTGAACCCGCACTTTTCCAAACCGGGGAACTGCGTTATCCAATTTTGCCACCGTGCCCACTACCCAGAGAACGAAATTTTCAATCTGTTGCGTCTTAAGGGAACGTAAGCGCCATCTACTGGATCTATCTTTGATTCGAAATAGCACAACATGGCTGTAACATGTTTAAAAATCAATAATATTTAAAATTGAAATGTATAACAACGGATTATGGTATTTTTTTTCTAAACCGCTCAGATGTTTATGATCACCCTGACTAAATTTGATGTTCTTGGCGTTAAAATATTCCGATTGGTTGTGTAAAGAAATTTTTGAAAATTAGAACTGCTTAGATAAACAGTTAGAGATCCGCAACGTGATTCGTCAACTTACAATACACAAAAACACCACAAGCTTCGTCAAAACGTCGTCTAACAAAATAAGAACTAACTTAAACACCATCCGGAACAAGGAACGCACCTGGCTCAATGGAACCCATCACACTAGCAGCATTCCCGCGTTGAATGGCTAAAGAAATCCTTTGTATATGGAATTTATCCTTTTCTATCGTGGCATCTAAACTATTATAAAACTGTAACAGGAAGTTTGTCTGTACATTGAAGATATTAATTAAAAAAAAGTTACGATATGGTATTTAGGTATCCCTGATTCTATATCACAAATTTTTGGATTTTTTGTCTGTCTGTTTGTTTGTTTGTCTGTTTGTGTGTTTGTTTGAACGAGCATCACGCAAAAACTACTGAACCGGTTTTGATGAAACTTTTTTTGTTTGATAGCTTATGATCTGAATTAAAATCTGATATATAATTTGTGCGGACAAAGTCGCGGGTTAACGCTCGTAAATTCTATGTTTGTAGGCAGTGAGCGAGCAAGGGGCTGCGTGGGCGGCCGGGCTCCGGGCCGGGGACCTCATCACGCAGCTCAACGGTGAATCCGTGCAGGGGCTGCTGCATACACAAGTACGTATTGTATCCGTCTACTTTCATTTTAATTACGTTTTTATATCTAGTTGTTGCTAGATTTTTCTACTGCCGAAAATTTCAGTCAAACTGATTCAATTATTCGTAAAATTGTTCGAGTAAAAATCTCATTTTTACTCGAACGATTCAATCGAAGCACGAAGGTAATCATCATCATCGTCAGCCTATACAGGGTGTAAAATTAAATGGGACACTTACTTAGATGTGCTTCACATCCATCCACCATCAAACTAAACAGCTTTTACTTTGGGACCAATACTGATATCGCGAAAAAATCTGCTGTCACATACAAAACTGCAAACATATCTGAAATGTATGGGACAGCAGATTTCTTTTCGCAATTTCGATATTGGTCCGATAGAGAAAGTTGTTCAGTCTGATGGTCTGAAGCACCCGTTTAAGTGAAATTCCCATTTAATTTGACACCCTACGTCCCAGTACAGCCTGCCC
Organism: Agonopterix arenella; assembly: GCA_927399405.1. Classification (NCBI taxonomy): domain Eukaryota; kingdom Metazoa; phylum Arthropoda; class Insecta; order Lepidoptera; family Depressariidae; genus Agonopterix; species Agonopterix arenella. The sequence goes on from OV656714.1 coordinate 10,608,239, forward strand.
TCAATGAGGGCCTAAGGGCGTTAGTCCACCACACGTGCCGTGCCCAATGCGGATTGATAAACTTCACATACGCATCAGAATTTCTACTTCAGCGTATGCAGGTTGCCTCACGATGTTTTCCTTCACCGTTTGAGAGCAGTCGGTATTACGTACATAAGTTAGATAAACTCATTGGTACATGGCATGTCGTCCGTGCGGATTTGAATCAGAACCTCGTAATTGAGTGCCCATGTCAATACCTCCAGAAGGCAATGCTTACTGTCGATTCATATTCGAAAGGTTATGTTGAACCGAAATGAAAAACCTTTTACCTTTTTGAGCGGAATTTTGGAACACTCCTCATGTCGATATTCATATTTAAGGCGATTCCATGCTACTTATCCTACCTAAGAGGCTATGTGAAAAAAATAGGATTCTTTAAAGCGTCATATAGCATGAAATACTAATAGTAGGAGTATGATTAGCGGATATGTGTAAATTGAACATTGAAGTTTTGACAAGAGCCAAAACACGATTAAGACACATTTTCTCGATAGAAAAACAAGCCAAAGTAACCTCCGTTTTTATTTATAAACGCTTGGAACTGCTAAACGGTGAATAATAGAAACACGAGACTTGATTTTAAAAAAAGAGAATGATATTTAAAAAATTTTGATACGAGCGGAATTGAACTTACATAAATAGTACAATCACAATTAAATAAAGTTTGTTTTACGCTTGCGTCGTTTCAGGCGCGCGCGCCGCCCCATCTCTTTCTCTCGCATCAGGCAGTAATATAAGCTATCACACGCCCATTTCGCTTCAATTTTTTTTTCGACATATGCCCTTAAATGTAATATTTTATGTTTAATACACTTTCTATGTTTTGTATAATGTAAATTTGTAATGCTGTTGTATATGACTTTGAATTTTATTGTTTTAGGTATTGAGGCTATTATTGGCGGCGCCGCATGCGACGTTGAGAGCGACGCCGTTAGACCAGACCACTATTCAGGTATTGTGTTATAGATTTTACATTTGTTGGCAAGGCAGTTAGGATTCTAAGGGCCTGTTTCACCACTTCTGAGTAAGTTCTTGTTAGCTTATCCGACCGATTGTTTTACACATTTTGTATGAAAGATATGTCAAAATATCTGTCGGACAAGCTACCAAGGACTTACTAAGAAGTTGTGAAACAGGCCCTAACCGTCCTAAGAGTTGATAAACTTAGGAGCTTAAGTATGTATTTGACCATTTTAACCAATAAAAACTAGTAAAAATAGCATGGGGACTACTTAGTTGGAGAACTAGTCAAAAACTAATCAAAACAAATTTCAGCCGTCGTCAGCTTCGCTGTCCCATTGTTGACCAAAGGCCTCCCTCCGTTCTTTATAAGTCTTATTAATAAAATCGGTCAAGTGCGAGTCGGGCTACTCTACTCGCGCACCGAGGGTTGCGTACCACACCACCACACAATATATTAACTTACAAAAAAATAATGTTTTCTCCGGGACCTTTGGCATGAGACCGACTCACTCTTGGTCGGTTTTGCTCGGCGAGTTTGCTCTATAATCACACCAAGTTTGAAGCTCGTATGTATTACCGTTTTTACGATAGAGCGAAAAGAAAAAACGTTGATAAAAACTAGTTTCTCGTATCCCCCTTAATTTAAAATTTTTTGATATTTTTATTATTAGCAAATCCGCCGTAATAACGCACGCAATCTATGAAAACTTCAACTATCTAGCTCTTACGGTTCAAAAGTTACAACCCTAAATAGGTAGGACAGACGGACGGACGGACAACGCAACGTTGGCTTTGTAATAAGGTCCCGTTTTCATCCTTTGGGTACGGAACCCTAAAAACTGTCATAGTGACCTATGACGTTGACCGTTGAAGGAAATGTATGAACAGTTATGTCGTATCGACCATATCAGGGGCACGCGGCCTGCTTCTGCATGCTTCTTCAATTAAGGCGAAGCTGGGTGCTGTTCTGTGATTTTAACAAGCCGGTTAGTGTAATAATCACTTCGCCAGGCTGCCAAAGTATATAACAAAAATAGCTGAAACTATTTTAAGGGGAGGATCAGACCATCAAACTGAACAACTTTCTCTATGGGACTAATATTGAAATCGCGAAAAAAATCTGCTGTTCCATACTAAACTGCAAACATAACTCGATTCAAATAATGGGAAAGGTATTTTTTTTCGCAATTTCGATATTGGTCCCATACTGAAAGTTGTTCAGTTTGATGGTCTGATCATCCCCTTAAAATAGTTTCAGCTAATTTTGTTATACCTTATATGTTATGTTTCGAATATCGCTTTAGGGTTGAGATACGACGGCGAGCCCATAAAAAAAAAACCAAAAAGTGTTTTTTGTATGGGCACGCCGTCGTTCGCCGTCGGTCACTATGTCTCGACGACGGTGACAAGTTTGAACAAACTGCTCATCATATTCTTTGGGAGTGTGAGGTCTGGTACTTGACCTTGACAAAGCTTGACTCAATAAAGTCGTTTTCTGGTGTCCCTTATTACATGGATCTTGTTGCAACTAGGGATAACTTCCGTGCGTTCAGATGTTTTTGCCATACTTATTACTGGAAACCAAAAGAAGTCATAGTTTCAGTACAATGTTAGGTTCCAATTTTTTTTTGTAATGGTAAATTTTTATTTTTGGTGCTTTTGCGGTAGGGTCTTTAACTCTACCATAAATAACAAAAAAAAAAATTAAAAAAAAAATAAAATTATGGATTTTCTTTTTTGGTCCGAAATAAATGAGTATTTATTTATTTATAAATGACCTCTGGAAATGGCTCTCTAATAGCCATTTTCTTATTGCTGTCTCCCGTTTGCAATGGAGGGAAGTCGGATATTTCTTTTTCCTACTCCTCCTATCTTCTTTAATTAATTCCTTGCGGGTTCCAAGACAGTTTAGAGTCATCTCCCGGGCTCGCTGGACTTCATTGTCTAGTGTTGTGAATGGTCGCCGCTGTTGATCCTGGTTTACAGTTTTAAAAAAATAGGGATTGATTCGAGGCGACAGGATTGATTTATCTTTTTAAAGGCTATACGGTCGTGAATTTCTGTGAATATTTCAGGCGGGGGGTAGGAAGAGGTCGGGAAGCGGGCGGAGGGCGTCAGCACCACCTCGACCGAGGCCACGGCGGAGATGCTCCCTATTCCGCAGGATATCTACGAAGCGAGCCAGCCAGGAGATGCATCAGGTCAATATATCTACAGGGTGTAACTAAACACCCTAGCAATATTTAAGGCGTGGTTTAGAGCATCAAACTGAACAACTTTCACTAAGGAGACACAGTCAAGAAAATAAAATATAAATTTCGCTTTTGTTTCCATAGTGAAAATTGTTCAGTTTGATTGTGTAAAGTCTAAATCACACCTTTAAATGATTTGTTACAAATGACGGCTAAAAGAGATGAATAGAGAAAGACGACATATGGAAGAAGGCGCCGACCACAGAACATTATAAGAGGGGTTAGAATTGTAAAGTAGGCTTGGATCGTGTTGCAATGATTTCCATAACACCATAAGGCGCGCGGCGTGGTGCGAGCGAGAGGGCATGAGTAATTGTAGCAGCGCGAGCAATTGTAGCAGCGTGAGCGGGAAGACAAGTGGCGACAGCCGTCTCTGAAGCAAAAGCGCTATTAAGCTTTTATACCTTATTCCAGGTCTATTATTATATTTGAGAGCGGCTTACTTGACTTCCGTTTCCGAGCGAACATTACCCTAGTAAAGCGCCATCTGGTGGACACAATCAGCAGCCAGGCAGTGGGGGGCACGGCCAATGAAGCCGGTGCCCGCCATTTTATTTTCATTGGCGTTTTGAATTCCTACTGAGCGGACATGTAACGGAAAGCGCTGCCTTCCCGTTACCGCCATTTTTAAATATAAATTTTAAATTTTCTTTTTCTTAATATCGATTTGTTTTTCGATGGTTAAATGATTAATTTGCATAGTTATTGCATTAACAAGTGCCCGTAAATAGTAAAGTGCGTATTTTCGTCGTCGTGTCGTCGGGTCGCAGGAGTGATGGAGTCTTCGAGGGTGGACAAAGACGCGTTTGTTGCAGAAATCTGATAAGTAGACGTCGAGCATATTACTTATAGATTACAATTTCCATTGGTCGTATGGTGCAGTATGCTGAACATTTCCAAACAATTCTGAATGTATGGCGGTTGCATATTTCTGTGCATGAACCGTTAAATGTTACACTGCAGAGAAAAACATTTCTAAATCGTTTTCGTCTGGTTTAATGAATGTGATTGAGTGGCAATCTATATGTGTGTCGTTAAAGCTAACTAAGATGTTCGTAGTATTATTTTTCCTGTGTTTCTACCCCCGTCCAGGGAGGTATTTGTAATGTGTCTATAGGAACAGGTCTGCTGCGGATGAAGCGCAGAAGCGAAGACATTCAAGACTTAATATCCAGGCTTGCGCTGTCCGTGCGTAACGACAGTTCACCAAGCAGGTATCAGGTTAAGGTACGGTAACATAAGTGGCCTGGGGTCGACACTCGACGATTATCCCACCGTTTGGTTACTGTAGTATATAAAGAAGATTAGTAATGTCGTCACATTGCTATTTTTCTGCCTGTGTAAAGCCGATACTGGACAAGCTACCGACCCGGTACGGCACTCCCTGCCGGTGTTCGCTTAGCTCACTGGTACCATGCGGCGGGCGGTCTCCCCACGCACTACCATTACCACGATGATCTGCCGTCCACGCTCCTGCTGGCTGCATGATACCGTGATGATCTGCCGCCCACGCTCCTGCTTGCGGCATAATACCGTGACCTGCCGCCTACATTCCTGCTGGCGGCATATTACCGTGATGATCTACTGCACACGCCGTGCTGGCGGCGTAATACCGTGATGACCTGCCGCACACGCTCCTGCTGGCGGCGTAATACCGTGAAGACCTGCCGCCTACATTCCTGCTGGCGGCATAATACCGTGATGACCTGCCACACACGCTCCTGCTGGCGGTGTAATACCGTGAAGACCTGCCGCCTACATTCCTGCTGGCGGCATAATACCGTGATGACCTGCCGCACACGCTCCTGCTGGCGGCGTAATACCGTGATGACCTGCTGCCTACATTCCTGCTGGCGGCATATTACCGTGATGACTTGCCGCCCACGTGCCTATACTGGGGGCTCAACACCACGACGACCAGCCGACCACGTGCCTACTGCCTGGTGGGTCGGTATCCCGCGTGGCATCTAGCATCGGGAACCAAACACAAGGTAAAAGAATGGAGGGAATTAAGTGTCCCGGTACCTATCGGACATTAATTGCCCCCATGACATACGCAGAAAGCCATTTCCATAAACTTTTTCTTTTCATGTTCTGTAATGGTCATCAAATTTTATGTCTGAAACTTTCCAGCGTACCGAATGCTACCTGGTCATCGTTTCTAGATGCGCCCGTATCCACGGAGGACTACGTAAATTTGAAATTCCTAATAAGGTTAAAGACATTCATGATTTCGCGCAGGAATCGGAAAGCATTATCACGCTGTAATCACCGTTCGTGGTTTTTATTTGGATTCTGTCGTCTAAACGAGTCCCTTTTTTGTTTTAACAAGCTTTTATTTAACTTGCCCTGTTAAATGGGATGATTCTTTGTTAAATGGGAGGATTCTTTGTTAAATGTGGGGTACCTACCTGCAATACCCACATACTAATCTAAATAAGACGATCCTAATTCGAACCTGTTGGGTGGTCCTCTTTGGTAAATATTACATTCAGTGAAAACAAGATAATGCAGAACTTATAAATCAGGATGATGTTCCGGTGCTCGAAATAATATATAAACTATACATAAGTGCTTAAGGGATCCAGGCTGTCCGTTTAACGAATTTTCACTTATAAAGTTGCAGTACAAAGATCGAAATAAAAATGTTTACAGAAGGTCACGTAACTCTGTTCTTTCTGGCAATCCAATCCAGAATTTAGTAACCCTACGTTTGGTAAAGTTCAGTTAATTATTGGTGCCTTCTCCAAACACCAACATTTTCTATTTTTGCAAAGGATTCTAATCATTTCAATCGGAGCAGGAGTATCTGATGGTTACACAATACACGTTGGACGAATACCCAAGGTTGTTAATCAATAATTCTATATTTTGGTTTGTAATATCATGCAAGCAGTTTCAGAAAGTCACACATTTTCTGAAGTGCATTCTTTCAAAAATGCATTACTTTATAAATAATATATAATTATATCTACCTACTTTATGTAATAAAATAACTGATAGCTAAGCTATCTTTGTATGTGGCTTGATGCGTCGGTCTGCTATTCTCCCACACAATTTTGTCCCATTAATTTGTTGCAGTATTAGCACCACGTAATAAATAATGTATGCACGTCACACAAAAACTGCAAAGAAGGAAGCTGAAAGATAGCTGCCTATAAGGTGTGTTCTCGGCATATCAATTATACCGCCGAAGGGTTCTATTCTATCCGATATTTCGTCATGCTTCGTATTGTGACTGTCGCTTTCCATATATTTAAATACTTGAAACCTAAACTGAAAAACATATGTGATGAAATCACACATAAATAAAATCCCTTTTACGAGGGTAGTTCATCATTTTTGTGATGTCGTGCCTGCGCGATATGCCTAGGCTTTTGTGAAATGCATTCTTATGACCGTGGCCATGCCGTGACTATGTTTTCCTGGAGGATGTTCCGAATCCAGTCTATACGCTGTACGCTCATAATGTAAGAAACATCTGTCATGTGCGTGTTGCGTAAGGTTACAATATTTGAAAAGCCGTTATTGAAAGACAATAGGTTAAAATCTTATAGGTACTTGAAAAGTTAGTCGTTTTCGTTTTTAATACTAATTCAGTATAAATTAAATAGTACGAAAGAATCTTTTATGTGGAGTGAGCTACCAAAACATGCTATTCAGCTTGGGTTGACAATTTTTTTTTTTATGACATCATTTTATCAACTATCTTAATTTATGCTAACCGAGTGTTATCGGTTGACTAGGCATCTTTCAAACATTCTAATCGCTCGTTACATACCTACCTGACCTATATGCATAACTTAGGTAATATCCTTATTTTATCAGTTGGTGTTTTTATTATGCTGAATGAAGTCTATTATATTAATTGCTGATCAATCATCAAAACTTGTTCACGGTGACCGGTGGCTTGAGACCTGTTCATACCAGAGGGAATTGATTCCTGCCGAATAATGACTTGCAAGAATTTTTGCCTCACCTTTAGGCCTTAAATGTAACCCAGAGCCAAATAAATAAAGCTTCGGTATAACTGCTAAGCTATTTGTAATATCTAGGTGTTATGAATGTCCTCTGCAAGGAGACTACGGATATGTGCATGTATGCGAGCAGAATTCTTAGATGAAATACTAACGTTGTTATATTGTCGCTATCGACATTCATACAAATAACAGTGACAGTTTGTGTATTTTACATTTGAAGTTTCTTTCTCAGTCAGCTTGTCACCCATTAATTTTTTATGACGTCCTACGGTACAAATCTACCTAGGTTTGATGATGAATTATTATTGTCACGCGTCGTATTCCTGGATTCATCAGAAGTCTGCAAAGCGAGTCGGATATTTGCACCTGACGGCTGACGAACCATCTTGTTGTAAAATTCAGTTGAACCTCATGAAACCACCACTCTCAGCTGAATGAACCCATTCACTCACTGCTATTCTATACGGTGTTGTACGGTGAAGATGAAGTCCGTTGAGATCAAGTCACGGCTTTGACTGTCGTTGCCCCCTACATTTATCTTTTTATCGATGTCAATATTGCATTGTGCGTTCCTATGCCATTGTCAATGGTATTCTAATATCTTGTGATTGCAGTTTTTATTGGTATCAGTTTGAAATAATGTTGGTTCTCACACGAAACCACTCAAATTCAAAAACAAATTTGGGTCACGCACCATGCCAACCATATTCATAAAGAATGTTATATAAACATTTTTGGTTTTCGCGCAAAGCAAACCAATTTGAAATAATCAATGAACTTCGTATAAATCACATTGGCGTCAATCCAGAAGCAATCCAGCAGCCGATACCAAACACTTCTCAAATATAATAATAGACCTGGAATAAGGTATAAAAGCTTAATATAACAATTTTACCTGTAAATAAAATTATTATTAAGCATACTTACCTTATTCCAGGTCTATTTTGTACACCTGACTGCTGTAATATCGTCCTTCCAGATCTTAAAGAACGAAATCATAAACTATTTTTTAAGGCATAGCAGGATATGATCGTGCTGGCGTAGTGGGATAGTCGTGCTCGCTCTCTGACACGGTCACACCTACACTAGTCGTGTTGTTTGCTCGCATTCTGCAGCACGATCACGCTGAACGCTAGCTGAATTCAAATCTTCAATGAAAATAAAATGGCGGGCACCGGCTTCATTGGCCGTGCCCCCCACTGCCTGGCTGCTGATTGTGTCCACCAGATGGCGCTTTACTAGGGTAATGTTCGCTCGGAAACGGAAGTCAAGTAAGCCGCTCTCAAATATAATAATAGACCTGGAATAAGGTAAGTATGCTTAATAATAATTTTATTTACAGGTAAAATTGTTATACTTTGCATTTCTAACCCCTCTTATAATGTTCTGTGGCGCCGACCCCAAGTAATAGGATAAGGGCTGCAATATGATTTTTGATAATCACACTATGAAATCAGCAGTAAAACATGATCTAAATAGTATGATGTTTGTGTATTCATTTCACGATTTCGAACCTCACTTTAAAAAAAAAAACACTTCAGAAAGATGGATGGTATTGCTACAGCTCGTATACAGCGATTACAGCGTTCTTAATAATATGCTGTAGATCTTCTATGGGAATATTTGACTATCAAACTAAACAACTTTCTGATGATTGAGAATGAAAAAGTGCAACAAGTGAATGAATTTGTATATTTAGGATGCATGTTTACTAGAGATGGGAAATCTGAGGGTGATGTGCATAGGCGAGTAACAACGGGAAACAAAGTAAACGGTGCTCTACATGCCATTGTGGCTAGCCAATTAGTGTCCAAAACGGCGCGACTTGCTATACACAATGGTGTGTTGGTGCCTACACTTATGTATGGCAGTGAGTGCTGGGTATGGCAGAAGAAGCATGCAAGTAAAATTAATGCTGTTGAAATGCGTTCCTTGCGAAGTAAGTGTGGTGTGATGCTGAAAGATAGAGTGAGAAATTGTGTAATAAGAGATAGATGTAAATTAAAAGAAGATGTAGTGACAAGAATAGAGAAAGGTATGCTTCGTTGGTTTGGTCATGTGGAGAGGATGAGTGATAGCAGATGTACGAAAGAGATATATGTTGCTAATGTGAGTGAAAGCGTCGGCAGAGGGCGCCCTCGTAGGACGTATGGTGATCAAATCAGTTGCGTCCTACAAAAAGGGGAGGTGCGGAGTACTCGAAACCGACGGGCATGTATGAAGAGATGTATGGATGTGCATGAGGCAAAAGAAGTATGTAAGGATCGTAGTAAGTGGCGCGCCCTGGTCTCTGCCTACCCCACTGGGAAAGAGGCGTGACGTTATAGATAGACAACTTTCTCTATAGGACCAAATTCGAAATCACGAGAAAAAAGTCAGATATTTGACCCAAGTATGGAAAATACGATTTTTTTTCTCTATTTCGATTTCAATCCTAGAGAGAAAGTTGTTTGGTTTACGCCACAACCACAAGCGTGACTAAAATTTACTATTTGTGAAACAGATGGTATCGGGCGGCAGCGGGGACTGTCCCTCCTCCCCCGCCTCCTCGTCCCCCGCCACAGACAGTCCGTTACATACCACCACGCATTATCAGAGGTAAGTACCAGCAAACCGACCAATAGATGGCACCATTATACAGTATTTAACGTAGAAAGAGAAGGTACTAGAAGGAAGCACGTGTCTAGTCATATTCACTCAATAAGATGCACGTAGCAAATTCGCTCTAGTTAAAAAAGGAGATCGCTACCTTATTGACGTAACCACTTTTTTGTATTACGACGGCCGTCTGACTCCGGAGTCACTCATCTATCTTCATATAAATTGTATAGGATATTATAACTATCGTTATCTCATATGCGTTTACACTGATGTTCCGTCTACCAGCGTTAGCGAAAAAATTTCGTCTATGGTATTTAAAGTACCCCATACTGTCTAATATATTATATTATACGAGCGTTAACCCGCGACTTCGTCCGCACAAATTATATACCAGATTTTAAGTCAGATCATTAGCTATCAAACAAAAAATGAGTAGTTTTTGCGTTATACTCGTTCAAACAAACAAACACCCAAACAAACACACAAACAAACAGACAGACAAAAAATCCAAAAATTGGTGAAATGGAATCAGGGACACCTAAAAACCATATTGTAACTTTTTTTTCGTTAATATCTTCAATGTACAGACAAACTTCCTGTTACAGTTTTATAATAGTATAGATTAGACAGTATGGGGAAATCCGAAACCATAAAAGATATAGGTATACTGTATTAGAAACCGTCAGTAGCGGTAGTACGCTAACCCGCGATAGCCATGATACGGCTATATCACGACTTTTATCTCGTTCGTTTGGCTATCGCGAGTTGGCGTACTACGGCTGCTGGTCTTCTTTTGTTCAACGTGTGTGAAACGATTTGAAACGAATATATTTCGTCACGTGGGCAATACTTTTGCTATCGAAATAGATGGCACCAAATAGTATGATAGCTAAAACTTTACAAAAAATAGGAGGAATATCGTATATAATTATAATTCTCCAAATCCTCCACCGTCAACGCGGCGAACGGCGCCGAACGCGTTCCCATACTAATAGTGGTTTTTTGTATGGGCCCGCCGTCATTCGCCGTCTGTCAATGTGTCCTGACCCTAAATCCACCTTAAGATAAACATTTTACCACAGTTGACCGTCAAAACCAATTACATTCTAAACAAGGAAGACTTTGCATCCGTGCGCTATTAACGAGACCATTAAGTTATGCTCAGTTGTTTTACATTACTGCTTTGTAACCGAATACATTTGAAAGATTTGAAAGGACTCGAATGTCAGCGGCAATGTACGACAGCTGGGCATAGCTGATGCATACAAAGGTGACATTAGAGACATGTGCCATGTTTAGGCTTTGTTATTGTATGACATGATGACTGTATGGGTATAAAATTTTGTATGCTATAAACGAATAAATTTACTCCTGCAATTCATTGTTTTGTTCGGCGAATTTGCCGTACCTAGTTGTCTGTATATCTAGTCGCCTAAACTTTTAATTTCAATCTAAAATGTTCTTGAAATTTACTTATAAATCCTTATGTATTTCTCTATAATCCAATGTTCAAGATGGTAAAATTTTCACTGTAACTGTAAACTCCTTAATCCAAATTCATATAAAGCCAGTAAAACTTATTTATCATTCTCTATTAGTAATGCAATATTTAAGTGCCAAGTTATTTACTTAACTATAAGCTGAGTTTGTTTACGTCTAACTATAACTGTAATATCTTAAGTCTAATCTAAATTTATATAAAGTCATAAAACTGATGTTATTTTTTATCTATTATGCTACAATTTGGTTGGCAACACTTTCACTTTCCAAAATTGTTTAACTATATCTAACTGTAAATCCTTAAACTAAAATGAAACTTATGTTAAGCCAAACACCTACGTATTTTTATAAATACTGTAAAAATATTTTTTGGGACCTCCAAGTCTGGTATCTGTTCACTAGTTTTAGATTTATTGTTATTGTTTGTGTCCAAAATTGAAAAATAAAATAAAAATAAAAATAAAAAACTCATTGGTCAAAACATATTCCCAGGCCATCGTCCCTCCACGGGCTGAAGCACAAGCTGGTGGCGGGCACGACGGGGGAAGTCCGTCGCGCGTCGCTACAACACATGCCGCTCTCGCCTCTCGCTCGCACACCCTCCCCGTCTCCACAGCCGCAACCTGCTTCTCCTACCAGGTTAGTGGGTCCATTGACACTTACCATAGATAAATATACTTCGATAAAATACAAAAGTGCTATAGAGAAAAGATTACAGGCATTCAAATAAAAAAAAAAATAGGAATTACTTCAGGTCTAGCGCTTAACTTAGTATGAGTATTAGTTACTTAAATCGTAACAGCACTTTCGCGCCATATACAACGAAAAAACTAACTCTTTAAATGGGCACTAGATAAAAAAATGCAAAACGGAATAAGTATCCTTGGAAATGTTAATCAAAAGAACAGATAAGCAAGAAAAAAAATGCATAACATACTTGAAGGGGTGCTTCATATCATCAAACTGAACAACTTTTACTATGAGGACCAATACTGAAATCCCGAAAAGACTGAAAGCGCTTGTTTTGATACATTTAGGTCGAGTTTAATCTAAAATTGAACATTTATGATGGGTTCCTACCGCGTTTCTTTCGAAATAACTGTATTTGGTATTAGGTCGAGTTTCTTTGGTAATTTTGGAATTTTAATTTTTTTTTCGCCGTGTCGATGTCGGTTTTATTGAATAAAAATCATTTTGATGGTCTGAAGCTTCCCACAAAGTGTGTAACGCGTATAGGTTTGACATTCTGTACATTAGCATTTCAATACATAAAGAGAGGCCGTAAGGTGGTCTGAAAAAACTCTGACACCAGGGCTATACCCACACGATAAGAAAGAATATACAACGTGTTAATGAATAAGCGCAAAACCTCATACACCCCAACTGATTTATAACAAAATAATTAGAATGAAACAATAATTTAATTATTTTGATAGTTAAAATTTAAAGTTATTCGCATTTTAAGTTTTCCGGCAAAAATAATTTGTTATCATTTCAGCAATGAATGAAAGCGCTAACATACTCATGGATACATTTTAATAATCTTTATTTGATAGTAAGTAGGGTGAGTATACCCGTGTGGTGGTACATTTAGGTCGAGTACGTTTGTGTGGAACAGCTGATTTTTTTTCGCGATTTCGATATTGACCCCATAGAGAAAGTTGTTCAGTTTGATGGTCTGATCATCCCCTTAAAATAGTTGCAGCTAGTTTTGTTATACCTTATATAAATATCTTGGACATTGTCACACAAATTATCTAGTCACATTTAAAGTACTGGACTTGTTTTATGATGACTAGACAACTATATAGAATACATGACATACATGAATAAACATCCATGACTCGGGTACAAATATTCATATTCATCATATAAATATTTGTCCCTTACGGGATTCAAACCCGCGACCCGCGGCACAGCAGGCAGGTTCACTAAAGATTGTGCTACCGGGCCGTACATACACTTAAAAAGTATAACAATGATGCGATTATGTATGTAAGAACATTTAAAAAACTTTTCTTGTTAAAATAAAATGCATTAATAATAATGGAAAACGGGACGTAGTTTGAATAGCCATTCAATCAAATAGAGGTGCGAATTGTGAAAGCAGGACCTTCTATGCCTCTTCATACCATTACCTATACACCATGCATTTTGTGATTAACATTGGTATAACTAAACCGTTTTCATTGCATTTGTGTCTTCATTTTGTATGTTCATGGGAATATCATCTGTGTTACCATACTCATAAAGCTTAGAATATAAATACTATAGACTCTAGAGTACTTGACGTAAAAGATATCAGATGGACTTTGATAGTTTTGTTTCAATAATTCATTGCAAAGACTGAAAACTTATCTTTATTTGACATCTAAATAATTAGTTCAATCAAGTACAACAATCGGACCGTATTGTACCCATAATAATAATCAAAACATACACAGAAAGAATTATACCTAGTAAAAAGAAATACAAATATATACATTTATTCAATTACCTTTTTCAAATTATTTCTAGTTATTTGTTTCTATGTATAAATTTAATAAAAAAATGTTTATTTGGACATAAAGGTGGAAAGACAATACAATATTGAACGAAAGTACCACCAGAAAGGGTACATAAAGTTGACAACAAGTTGTAAAGTCAGTAGCCTCAACCATTGAAATTTAGCGAAATTCAAACTAATATTAATCATGAACAAATCAATATTTAACAAAGTTATAAATGTGACATGAAAGATCGTTAAATTAACTTAACCTCAGGTCTGGAGTCGCGTGGCTGGAGGTCTCTCGAGTAGACGTCTTTCGTTCGGCTCGCGATTTAGGTTGCCACGCGGCTCCGCCATTTTATGGCGGTTTCGGGTGTGTGTTTTTGTATAAAAACAGGGAGGGATCGCCATATCAATTACCGTACAATGAACGTTAACTTGAATTATAATAATATCTTCAACACTTGATACTGGCGAAATCTTTAAGGAAACGCCATTTAATAAAAATAGAATAGAATAGAACCTCAGGTCTTTTTAGACGCAGATTTGGTCAAGAAAAAATAGATTTTCTTATGTGTTGCAAGATACATGCGGTTAAACCTATCAATAAAATTACTAAGCGCGAATATAACATCAGATATCATTTTGAAAGCTATTTATTTTGATGTTTACTGTAAATTTTATTACAATAATCTAGACAAGCCTGGACATATACTATTACTACATTAAACCAAAATACAAATACAGTATAGAAATCTGTCGTTACAAATGAGTCTATAGTATTTGAATTGTAAGCTTTAAACACATGATAACAACAGTAGGTGCGAAGCGCGCAGTCCCTCCCCCCTGGCGACGAGGGAGTGTGGTAACCGCCGCGCGTGGGCACGCAGGGACCCCGCCTCCCCGCTGCTAAGGAGAGCTTTGTCACCTGACAGGTTAGTTCCCCACCTCGTAGTGACCGCCGCCATGGCCTAATGTAACAAGGTTTTTTATTTCTGCGGTTGTCCAAAGGCCCACAGCAGGCATTACAACGATCTCACGAGAGTCTCTGTTTGATCTGACTATTTCCAGGTTAAAAATTAGGGAATGCCTCCGCTGCCGGCGTCGGCAACCAAAAGTATTGACATTTGGATCGCCATTGGGAACCGGCGGTACGTACCTAATATTGCTGGCAACCAAGATTAAAAAAAAAACAGCTGCCAGTGCCGGTACCCAAAAATGGCGACCAGTTACAAATTTGTAGGACTGTCAGTGCTGGCATTAAAAATGACAGCCGGCGACATGGGAAACTTGCAGGTGTCTGCATGACCTCTACTTTTTATTATAATTAAGTATGTGCGTATTGTGTAGAATGTAAGGTGTACTTTTTATGTGCATATAAAGAGACACTTTCGGACACGTGCAGCTTTAGCGTGTGTCCAGCCGTTATGTCGTTACCAAGGGAAATAGGGATTCATTCTAGCACTGGCCGGCAGCTAACTCGGCAACCGGCGCCACCGACTTCTAACTTGGCAAACCAGCGCCAGAAGCAGTCAACATAATTTATTCAATACTAGCTGACCCGGTGAACTTCGTACCGCCTCAGAATCACTTTTACCCGGCACACACTTGGCCGTTTTTTTATTTATTAACCTTCCCTGTCGTGTACACAACAACCCACCAAAGTTTCATCGCAATCGGTCCAGCCGTTCTCGCGTGATGTCGGAACCAAGGGAAATAGAGCTTGAAGCACATTTATTAAACGTTAATTCTTTTTTTTGAAGCTACTTAGAGGCACTCGAGGCATTCCCTTAAAATGAACCTTGTTACATTTATCATTGAAAGAAGGTTGTTAGTTTAGTAATGTTTATTGATTTCAGTTTCATTCGTTTTGCATGATTGCTTTCATTTGCTTCTATGTTCTAATTTCGTTGTATGTTTTTCATTCATTTTCTGTACGTTATTAGTTTGTGTTGTAGCTATTTTAAAATCAACATTACTTTAATAATATTTTTAAGTTTTTAACCGATTTTATTTGTATCAATACAAATTTTTAAAAAGCTTAGAATCACAGAAATCGATAGTTTTTCGATTTATTTTCCTTTGTTCAAGAAAATAAAAAAATCGTTATTATTTTCTGACAAAAAAGATGGAGACAAACGTTATCAAAAGTAAGGATACGCCCTGAGATTCCCGGGATTCTCGGGCTTTAATAAATATGGGAGACATTTAATAGTGACTTAAGAAGGCGCAAGCGAGCTTGGTTTATTAATACGGGCCTGAGAGATCCATCATGTCGATCTCAACTGTTACGCACTATTTTTGTGTAGTGCAATGTACAAACTTTTTTTCAAACGATATGTTATGATTATGAGAGACACTTTTATTTTATGATAGTCTTTATTTATTTGATTTTATCTTGCACTGCTGTAATCATGAAGCGCGCGCACCACATTTCATATATTTTAATCTGTGCCTCTTAGTAGATGTTTTTATAATAAGAAAATCACAGGATTGCTACCACAGGATTGCTACCACAGGCTAATAATGACAATGTTCGAAATTCCAGAGATTCCGACCATAGCTTAAAACCAGTGATCGGATATTCAGGCTCTTATTTACCTAAACTAAATTTTTCACATGTAAAATATGGACACATCTTATTAAATTTATGTATTCTTCTGAAAATTATCCCGGGATTTTTTAAAATAACTTTACTCAGAAAGGCATGTCCATATTATGTTTTCTTGGGAATAAAGTGAAGTTTATAAATCTAAGCGTTCGATTATTCGATAACTGATTATACCCTAATAAACCGCTTGCAGACTACACCCCCGCTCAGCGGAATCAAAATGCTCGATCTCTCCACTCTGCTGCGGCGGTGTGGCCGTCACAGTGGGCGCCAGTAGTTCCCGGCGGGGGGTCGTGTGGCGAGCCCCCGCCCCCGCGCCCCCTACTCCTCCCCCCCAGGACAAGCCCGACGAACCTCCGCTGCCGAGGATAGCCGAGGAGAAAGACTCGCCTACGCATCATTCTAAGAATTTACCTAACAGGTAAGAAATGTTACAGATTGATACAGTTTAAGAACGAGTATAATACCTTACCTACTCTTAGGCTGGCTCGCACCAACAAGTATTTAGGCTGAAACATGTTTAAATATCCAGCAGACCTATGTCCAGCAGTAGACGTCCATCGGCTGAGATGATGATGATGATGTTTAAATATAATGCTGTCACTGTCATCAGTTCTGCGAGCAATGTGTCCAAAAGGATCTGATTAAAAGGGTAAAGGGAGAGAAGAAAATAACTGTATTTTCTTTCGAAGAGAACAATTCGAAACACGTCTTATATATCTTTGGGTGCACCAAAATTGCTCTCAATTAAACGACATGTGTTCAAAATGAAAAAAAGAAGGAACTTAAACTCATACAAATTAACGGTTAAAAGGAAGAAACAGAATTAAGTACTGGCCAACTCTCCCGTACTACAGAGGCCATCTCACGCTCTTCTAAGAGCCTGCCCGTTCCTCGCTACGTCCATGAAATCACCCCTTAAAGTAATGCAACTGTCTACCCTAACACCCTGTAAAAGGGGTGTTCACAAAAGACTGGTCGCAGTGGCACGGGCGCAGGTGTTGATGTTGATGGTAGCAAGATCACCTGCTAGAAACGTCACATATTTCTACTTTCGCTCCCAGGACGCCGGCGAAACAAACGACGCCCAGTATCTTCACGTCGTCGCCTAAGACGAGTCTCGACAAGTCGCACTTCGATGCGTCTACCTCGTTCGCCTCGCTCTCGCTGTCGGACGAGTCGTTCGCCGCCGACACTTCCGCTGACAACTCCAATTTGGATACGTCGAGGGAAATTATTGGTGAGTTTAATGTTAGAATACCTTTAGAGCCTGTTTCAACACTTCTGGATGAGTTCTTAATAGTTTTTTTTTAATTTTTAAGTTTATTGAACTTATCATCAACTGCGTTGCAACCCAATTGTACAAAGAAATAGTGAGCTTAAGATAAGCCCAATAATAGATTACTCTAAATTAGAAAGTTAATACAAACGTGGCAAAACAAATAGCAATTATTATTATTCGTATGGCTTTCCATTCCTGCGGGGATTCATATTTAGGTCAATAGTTTTAAGCCATAGTTTGGCTCTCGGGGTCAGTTCGTTTAGTTCCCGGGTTCCACCGTCAAATCTTCTGGCAGGGCACTCATTCACTTTGTGCTCGATAGTCTGCTCCGGAGCACCACAGTCGCACTCGGGTGAGCTTTTGATGCCCCACTTGTGAAGAAATAGCAATAAATGCAGGTTTAAGGGTCTATTACAGATCATTTGTTTTTTCGGGTATGGGCCCACCACCAATTCCCACCGCTGTAACTCGTGTAAACAAGGATCAACAACGGCGACCATTCACAACACTAGACAATTAAGTCCAGCGAGCCCGGGGTGACTCTATTAATCTTGGAACCCGCAATGAATTTAATCAAAGAAGATAGGAGGAGTAGGAAAAACAGACAGATCGTTTGACATATTTTGTATGACATATAATTTCAAACGGTCCACCAAGCTATGCTTTCTGGTAGGCGGACCGACGACTGACGACGACCGACTGTGGACTGGTGAAGGCGGCGGGAACACTTTGGATGAGGGCAGTGCAGGACCGGTCGTTGTCGCGTTCCTTGGTCAGGCCTATGTCTAGCAGTGGACGTCTATCGGCTGAGATGATGATGATGACATTTCAAACAATCGGTCAGATAAGCTATTAAGAATTTATTCAGAAGTGGTTAAACAGGCCCTTAAAAATGTAGGTTGTCTGTTTCTCCCCTTTACATATTAGTAAGTATGTTCTTGATTTTCTACAAACAAACTTGTATTAAAGTGCACAAATTATGAGAAGCTCTGAACAATAATGTATGGGTTAATAATACTGGGTGATTTTTGTATCACTGTCCTATTTTTCAGGGGTGGTTCAGATCATCAAACTGTTGTTCAGTTTGATAGTTTGAACCACTTTTACGTTTACTATAGGAGCAAATCTGAAGTCGCAGAAAGAAATTCAGCAAATTAGCATGGACCATGCTAAACCGCAAAGCCTATTCGATGCAAATGTGTGTAACAACACTTTTTTTGCCATTTCATTTATGTTAACTCAGTTTGTTTCAAACGTAAAAAAAAAGATATGGAAATCTCACTGTACAATAAAATATGGAAATCTCACTGTACAATAAAATATGGAAATCTCACTGTCAATCATAAATTATTTTCCCACAGACGACAGTCGATCAAGTCTAGAATCAAGCGTGAACACAACAGAAGAAAAACCTAAGAAACTCACAACCCAAGAGCAACCTGCAGAAGTACAAACAAAAACGCGAAAGAAATCAGACTCTAGCCTCAAGGACGAAGACCTAAAATCGAAAGACAAGAAGAAAGAAAAACCAGAACTCAAGAAGCAAGATTCAATAAAAAAGATAGAAAAGGTCGAAAAAGATGATAAACTCCAAGAAATAAAGGCAGAAGAATCTAAAACGAAAATCGAGAAAGTTCTTGAAAGAACCGGGTCGGTTAAAAAGGGAGAAAGTAAACAGGATAAAATGGACGCGAAAAAACAAGAGAAATTAGAAAAGCAGGAGAAAGCTGAGATTAAGAAGCAAGAGAAGATGGAAGCTAAGAAGACTGAAGCCGCGAAGAAGAATGATGGGTTTAAGAGACAGGAATCTCTGGACGCAAATAAGGTATGAATTGTAGTTAAAATGTGTTGGTTGTATTTTCGACATTAGGCAAGTAAAAAAAACTTTTTATTTGTTTATTATTTTAGAACAAACCGTTCCAAAAATAGACGAAATAAAAAAAATTACCTCTGCAACGGCTGAACGGATTTGGAAAAAATTGTCAGACAGAATGATTATGTTCTAGATTAACATATATACTACATTTTTAAAGTTTACGCAGTCACGGTCGCGGGCAAAAGCTAGTATGCTAATTAAACAGGTCATGCATTAAAATGCGTTACATACCTACTTTAGGAGGTCCTTCGGCCCATCAAACTGAACAACTTTCAAATTGAAATCGCGATAAAAAATGTTCTGTTCCATAAAAGAACGTCAATGGCGACTCCACCCAAATGTATGGAACAGATCGTTTCTTTTCGCATTTTAAATGTTAGTCCCTTAGCAAAAGTTGTTCAGTTTGATGATCCCAAGGACCCGAATAACATGCATTGCATTAGTGAATTTAAATTCACATTGTATAAAGGGCAAATCATACCCATTACATTAATATTTCTCCTATACTGTTTATACAGGATGTCTTGACCATGGTTCTAATTATAACCCACAGTCGCCAGACCCCGTAGACCCCGCGGATTACCGCAAGAACAGCATGGTCAGCAAGCTTCTCGGTGTGATGGGGCGGAAGGGAGCGAGGGACCGCGAAGAGGACGAACACCGACCGAAGAAGGCCGACAAACATGGCCGGAAGAAGGTACGGTATTCTATAACTTAGAGCCATAAATATAAGCGATTTTTGAGCATAGAAGTTGATGGAACGATATGGCTACGACATAGACGCAATTTCGCCGCGATATTGCATACGAAGACCACCGCCAGCTATTGTAAGGTATGGCTTACGATACGTCAATGTTTAGGTGATTATCTCGGTAACTACAGCCGAGAGACGGAGACTTGCTAAAAGGATGCGTTATCCAAGACTAGTAATACGAAAAATCAATTATGATAAGCAGAAAACCTGTGGCATTGAAGGTTAAATTCAAGGCAAAGGGATCTAGCCCATACAGCTGATGTCTTTAATAAGATTTTTCAATATTGGTAGGACTGATCTTGGAAGCACGCGCGATGCCGCCAAAATCACCATACAAGTAAACCGTAACCGAAGCTTATGTTCTGTTTTCGTATTTATTTGAGTTCATGTTATGTTGGTAGCTTTACGCATTTTTTTGGTACACAATCCGCACGAAATTATGTTACAAATATCACTTAAACCAATTTTTTACGAATTTCAAATAAAACGAAACACGTCACGAGCAATGGCGCCAAGCAAACTTCCCGTAACATTTAAGGTAAAAAGGGGCTGTTTGTCTATAGTTTGCGTCTTCATCATCCTGACAGCTCTGATGAGTGGCATCCTTTATGATTCTAAAATCCTTAATCCAGTGTCACTGAAAGATTTCTTTTTGATTCAAACTCCAAATTGTTGGTCCAATCTTAACCATCTCCTTCCAGGGCAATAACCCACCAACTCAACAAACAACGAAACAAACTGACACTGCCGTCGAAAAGGCCTCCGAGAAAGACTCTGACGACAAGAAGGCAAGAAAGGGACGGGGGAGAGCTTCCAGTTCATCCTCCGGGGAAAAGTAAGAGACAGACGTATTTCACGTCGCTCCTACAGTGATAGCTTAAGGTTTGGACAGTTTTGAATGTTATGTGAATGGTTGTAAAGGTTGATTTTGCATATCGCAAACGAAGTTCTATTTAATATTTTGGAATTTTGTGCGTGTTCAATTAGACGTATGGCGAAATGAAAATGATTTGTATTGATCGAATTGTCGGTGTAAACCTCCCCGTCTACAGGGTGATATCGAAATGTGTAGAAAAAATTTAGGGGTGGCCCATCAAACTGAACAACTCTTACTATGGGAGCAAATCTGAAATAACAAAAAAATACATCTGTTTCATACTAAACTACATTGTCTGCTCTACTCAAATGTATGAACAGCTGTTTTTTTTTGTTGCAAATTCAGGTTTGCTAGGTACCATAGTAAAAGTTGTTCAGTTTGATGGTTTGAACAACCCCTAAACTATAGTCGATTCTGTCACCTTGTAGTATGGTTTTTCTATTGGCGCACGATGCGCCTTCGCTGCATAGAAAATGATCTCTTTCAGCGCTTTTCATAGAGCGAAAGCCGCGTTTGCCGCGACATTTAGATAGTATGGAAAAAAGTCGAGTCGCGTGTAATTAGAAAAATCATACTAGCGGGTCAGTTATATTTTGGGATCAGGCGCAGAAATTTATCGCAAAGACCGAATGTCATATTCGCAAATAGTCTTGTTCTCAAATTTTCTTATTCGCATAAAATAATTTCTCAAAATGCCATAGTGGCAAAATGTGATACTGGAATAGTGGCGAAATGTGATCTTGATTCGCAAAAGATCCGCCACCTTTCGTATGAACTTTTATTCTCTTCGCTTTACTATTTTATTAAAAAGTTGGATCTTATGCGATGTCACACTCCTGGTACTCCATACAACGTACTCACGCTTGAATCGTAACTGCTACATACAATATGACGTCAGCACACTGTCTTGCTCGCTCGCGCGCGGCGTCTGTATGTTCTTTTCGCTCGGCTCCATCCACAAGTTACCATCGAAGTGCGGGGTGAGGTGCGGGAGATGAAGTTAGTGAGGGGCAGGGAATGGCCATTCTGTATGTAGTACCTACAATATAGGGTCCTTCTTAATATGCTGACAGTTTTTTCATGGGATGATCAGACCATCAAACTGAACAACTTTTTACATGTTTCATACAAAGCTGAATTGCTAGTCGAATGTATGAGACAGCAGATTTTTGTTCCCGATTTCGATCTTGGTCCCATAAAGAGTTGTTTAGTTCCATGGTCTGATCATACTCTTAAAAAACGGTTAGCATAATTAAGTTGGACCCTTTATACATGGCGACACATAAAGCAATACAAAACCAACATAAGCTGGCAGCGCGACGTTATACGTTACGCGACCTACGCGCGGCCAGCTTATTTTGGTTTTTTATAGCTTGATGTGTCGCCGTGCGTACTGTACTGTATCTATTCTATAGCGATGTCGATGTTTTGAGAATATGTCAATTTGCGAATGGGACCTCGTGTGAGTGGGAAAATGCCTGTCACGCTGACTTTTAGCGCCTAATCCCTATTTTTATGATATCTTACAGTCTGTGGTCTTTTTCTATTTGATCCGTTTATGTCGGTGTTCGGTGTTGTGTAATTTAAAAGAATAAAAATTTTACAAAAAAAAAACATACGCTGTAAGCTTCCCTAGACTGTGTATAGCTTTAGTATTGTTGTAAGTAAAAAAAAATGAGTTATTCCCTTTTGACTTATCAACTATTAGACGCCTCGGACACAGATAGAAGAATCGTAACAGATACATCACTTCCTTAGAAAACGAAGTTTTTTTTAAAATTAAAAATTAGTTTGCTCTTGACCTCAATCCAGTCCTCAGGACAAAGATGGGGTCGAAGATGTAGCGAGCTTACCCAGAAGAAGCCTATTCACTCAATAAACGTAACGAGATAATTGAACTTAAAACATTGAACTATCTGTTTCGATGTGATTTTGTTTTTCTGCGTCCATTAGTTGGTAAGTCAATGTTTCCTTCGATAGTTTCGTTTGAAAAGTTCGCTTTTCTAGTATTACAATGTTGAGGCGTAAAGTTTGTTAAGTATATTTTTAATTAGTTAAAAAGGACAAGGAATTGCCGACACGCTTCTTAAACGATGTAACTTGCTTAATCGAAAAAATATGTTTCCTAAATAATATGTTTTTTTATTAATCTCATTGTAATTTAGATAATGTAGGTATTGTGATATATTTTTTTAAAACTTTTAGTTTAAAATATAATTTTGTTAGTTTTTTAAACTTGTCCATGGATTTTAGCGTATTTTGATTGGGAGTTTGTTTTTGCTGTTTTTTCTCACTAGCTAATTGTATTTTTTACGTTTTCCTAAATTTGTGATTTGTTTTTTTTTTTAAAGTATTTTAGAACGATTTGTAGGTTTATATATTTTCGAAGTGTTTCTTTGCCGGCAAAGGAAATTTGGGTTACCATAGACACTAGATGGTGCGACTTACTTGCAAGGGAGATGTTACAAAAAAAGGGCATTACTGAAATACAGGGTGTTAGGTAAACAGTTGCGTTACTTAAAGGAGTGATTGTACCCCTGATACTGATAACTTTCCCTAGGAAAACTATAAGAAAAGAGTAACAAAAAAATATGGACTTTCCATACTAAATGCAATCCGCGAGTTTCCAACTATTTAAATCAGCTACTCTTTATCAAATGTCAAAACACGAGCTTTGTATGAAAAGTTGTACTAAATCATGAATAGTGACGTCATTGTTTTATTAAAAATAGTATTCAAGCTACAGAATTACTGAAAATGTGAGTTTAGCATTATTTTTAAACGTATTTTTTTACTGAGAAGTTAAAACTAATGTAATGTTTGATGCAGTCAACTCCCCTTTTTTTCGCTTTTTTCCTTTAAGGACTTATGTCGAAAAATAATTGAAGCGAAATGGGCTTGTGATAGCTTATATTACTACCTGATGCGAGAGAAAGAGATGGGGAGGCGCGCGCGCCTGAAACGACGCAAGATACAATCACCCATTAAAGTAATGCAACTGTCTACCCTAACCCTGTTTATTACAAAATTAAATTTATCATTTTCAGTATTGACCAATTTCATGAATTTAGCCCTTTTACGAATTCGCTATTATATTATAATTATTAAAAAAGCGAATTCGGCTTTTCTAGACTGCTAGCCATTTTTAATTTAGAAATACACAACTCTCCTTTCGTAATAGTGATGCCATCTAGCGGTCAGTGGCACTCATCACATGTTCGTAGAAACTTGACATTCCATATCAATAATTTCATCCGTGCCATAGATTTCTTTTATTCAAATATTTTCTTTTTATCATCTATTGCTGAACATATGCATCTGACGAGGCGCGCCACAAAACTTATTAATTATTTAAATTTCGATCTCATTATTTTCTCTTTCCATCTCACAACCCTTTCTCTGTCTGTATCAACCAAGGAGAATAAAAATTGCGCGTAAAAAGAAAAAAAAAGCACCCGAAAATAGTTTTATTATTTCCTCTTAAAATTTCCATAGTTTCAGGTTTTTAAACTTTATTCTGAAGAACCGTGTAGCCAGCACATAACTTGTTTTTTTTCGAACATACGACCGACATTCATAAATGTACGGCAATTTTTATTTCTTCAGTTTTATATCTTCATTCCCCTTTTAAATTATATTATAATAATTATAACAGAAAAATATTGTATTAGACTAAACCAAAAAAGGGAAGATCCCATACACTTCTAATATTTGTTCTTTAATTTCAAATGAAACAGCACAATATGACATGTTAAGCATGCATGCATATGTTCAAGACTATATTCCCCGAGGGGGACATGTTAATAACAAGTTAATAACCAATAAAATTTGCGTTATCTATTGTTTCTTAGTCTATGGGCGAGATGGAGTCGCTTGCGCGTCTGTCCGGAATTTACTTGTAATAAATAGCATAGCATAGCATATGCTCACGACTGTATTCCCCGAGGGAGTAGTCAGAGATATTCTGATATTCTAATAAATAAACCGTATATAATTAAAATGTCAGCTTTGTGTGTTTTGGTCACTTGTATCTTCCCTTTTGGTTTTATCTATGTATATTATGTAATGCAGAATTTAAGTATATATATGATTATAATAGTACATAATAATTATAATTATTTTAAAATATATCGCTTGTCTATTCTTGTAGGTATGCAAGAATGAATAAGTTGTTTATTTTTTATTCAAATTCATTATTTTGAATTATAAAATGATTGAAGAAAATATGTTTAACATTAGTTTTATGTTATTATTTTCAGTTGTATGTTATTTTTCTATTTGACTTTTAGTGTATCTTATTTCTTTTTTCGATGTACGATAAACATTTAATGAGAGACTTTCCAGAAAAAAAATGTTTCTACTGATTTGACTATATGACGTCATAAAGATGGCACTTGGAAGGTATAGTCGGCATCAAAAGTATGAACACTTGTGAACCTCAATGTTGATGAACACTAGTGAACCTTATTGTTGATGAACACTAGTGAACCTTATTGTTGATGAACACTTGTGAACATTATTGTAAAGGTCATGGTGGGAAATGTGTATCATCTTTTGAGGCTGACGTATTCTTCAGGAAAAAAGATTGTACTTGCTGTCAAAAGTATTCAGCCAGAGCCATCAATGTCTAATTTGGAACTACTCTTAAAAGAAAGTCGCTCATTTTAGTAAGTACTTTTTTTATTAGTTTAATATAATACTCATTGGTTATTATTTTAAAACTACGCATAACATCGTGAATGGAATTACAGGGTATAAAAAATGTGTAAACATTTACCCAAAATAAATATTAATTATTATTTTTAACTCTAACTCTCGCGATTATTTTAAGTTTTGTCATAATTATAATCACTAATCGAAGACCAAAAAAAAAAACAATAAAATATTTGT
Source organism: Agonopterix arenella (assembly GCA_927399405.1). Taxonomy (NCBI): domain Eukaryota; kingdom Metazoa; phylum Arthropoda; class Insecta; order Lepidoptera; family Depressariidae; genus Agonopterix; species Agonopterix arenella. The sequence continues at coordinate 10,634,355 of OV656714.1, forward strand.
TAGTATTATTTGAGCATGAACACTAAATTATTTCGGGACCATTTGCTTTGAAATTTTGTTGTAAAAATTTGTTTAAGAATTCTACCCCATAAAAAATATGTTCAACATTATTAATGCATGCGAAATGTGCATTAAAAATGTAAGCTTTATAGCATGCTCCATAAAGTTTATTTTAGACGATCAACATAACAGTTTTATGCTTTCCAACGACCAATAATAAACTAAATAACAATAAAATGCTGAAATGTTGGTCGTCTATGAAATTCAGATATTATTAGATCTGGCAACCCTAACCTTGGCTTAAAAAAGTAGTATTTCTTTCTCTTCGTTCACGTAATTAACCTTATGTAGCCTGCCATAACTAAAAATACTGCGGGAGTAACTAAAATTTAGCGTTTAAAATGTTAAATGTGATCTAAAAATAAAATAAATGTGTCTATAGTGAGCGCGGGAATATTTTTCTCTAGATTAATGTGTATGATGAAATATGAATTCGAAATAAAGTCATGATTTAACTGTTTTTATTTTAGTTTTATTCACTAATATTGTCACCCTCGCGTGTCGGAAATTATGGAGGCCCGGGTTCGAATCCGCACGAACAACATGTAATTTAACAATGAGTTTTCTAACTTATGTACGTAATACCGACTGCTCTCAAACGGTGAAGGAAAACATCGTGAGGAAACCTGCATACATTGAAGAAGAAATTCTGATGTGTACCAATGAAGTCTACCAATCCGCATAGGGCACGCGTGGTGGACTAATGCCTATACACCCTGAGGGTACGCCTGTGCCCGGCAGTGAGACGTTTGTAGGCTGATGATGATGATTGTCACCCTCTGGTAATCCCATAAACTACTATATTATAATTATTTTGTTTCGTTTTTGATCTGAATATTCGTTATTGTTATTTTCCAATATATCATGAAACACAAATTAGACGTGTGGCATAAGTATAATGTAATTTTAATAATAGTTTTTCATTCTTTTTTTAAATGTGAAGATTTTTAATTGGCGTCTCGATTTATATAAGACGAGCGTTAACCCGCGACTTCGTCCGCACAAATTATATACCAGATTTTAAGTCAGATCATAAGCTATCAAACAAAAAAAGTTTCATCAAAATCGGTTCAGTAGTTTTTGCGTGATACACAGACAGACAAAAAATTCAAAAATTGGTGAAATGGAATCAGGGTCACCTAAAAACCATATCGTAACTTTTTTTTTGTTAATATCTTCAATGTACAGACAAACTTCCTGTTACAGTTTTATAATAGTATAGATTACTAACAAAATGTAATGCTGTAAATCTTCCGAATATAAAATAAATAAATAAAATACGCTAGTAAGTATTATTAAGTTTATGGGTAATCCAGTATTAGACAAAGCCTTCTGTCTGCTAGTTCCAAATGCTAGCTAGCGTAGGTATAATCTTTGAGTTAATATGTACTGCTAGGGATGACACGACAAACAAACGTCATGCACTACATGCGGGTAGGGGGAGCGTGGCGCGGGTGATAGAGACAATAGAGGCAATAGCGATTTACTGAGGTATGGTGATGTAGCCACGTTGAATTGCATTGGGAAGTTGGAACAGCGTAATAAAGTGCAGTGTCACACACTGGAGTCTTAGGTTCGGTTTATGCAGAAGAGACGTGTGGTGTTGGAAACATTAAATTTAATTTTAACAGTTCTTAGAACTGGCAACATTTGTAGATGTCAAGACAGGAACTGTCATTTTTGTATCTGTGGTTTTTTCTTCTTTCTGCAATAATCAAAGGATTAGCTCACGTTTTTGGTTTTTTATTCATAAACCCTGCCTGCTAAGAACTAACCTTAATTTCTACATGTGGCAGTGGCAGATAGTCAAAGTAACACAATACAACGTGTTAATGAATTAACACAAAACTAGAAAGTAGTTTGTTTAGAATCGAGAGCAGAATCGAATTATCATGGTTTCAACATAGGTAATTTTTTTCAAAATATTAAATAATTTGTTTGTAAAATTTAAAATTTACTGAACCCGATGTCAACCCACCCCACGGGCATACTCACCCTACTTACTACCAAAACAAGATTATTAAAATGTATCCATGAGTATGTTAGCGGTTTCATTCATTGCTGAAATGATAACAAATCATTTTTGCTTCAAAACTTAAAATGCGAATAACTTTAAATTTTTAATATCAAAATAATGAAATTACTGTTTCAATCTAATTATTTTGTTATAAATCAGTTGGGGTGTATGAGGTTTTGCGCTAATTCATTAACACGTTGTATAAACATTATGATTAGCATAGGCGACGTCGCCTGGAGGGGCGGGCGTAATTTTCCAAACGACGCTATGCTACGTACTATAAAGGTTTATATTGTGTTACTTTAACTTTCCGCCGCCGCCACACGTCTCTTCTGTAAAAACCTCGCCTTATTGCCCATTGGACGAGGGGCATGACCTGGGGAACTATTGTGCAACTACCTAATGAGGGATTTTCCAGAAGAAAAAAAAAGTTTGTTCCTAATTTCTCAATAGATGGCGTTGACCAGAGAGGGGTCCAATAGGTATGAGCAAATATATGAATTAATATTAATTATAAAAATACACAGTACAAGTTATTAACAATCTGGGTGTTATTGACGATCCGGTTGGTGTAATAATTGCCACGCCAGACTGTCAAACCAGGGTCCAATTTTTCGTCTATGGCTTTGCTTTTCATTCACGGAATCTGACGTACGATTTAAATATTTCCGGTTTATTTTTATTGAAATTCTGTTTCTGTTAGTTTTTTGTAGTTTGATATTGTTTCTCGTTTATTGTTCGTATATTCAAAATGGATACGTAGCCCATACAGCCACGTCTAATACTCGATTCGTTGTTGACGAACAATAACACTGAGATAGCTGAATAATAAACCAACAACTATTAATATTTTTACTATTAATATTAATTAATATCTTTGCTCATTCCTTTTGGACCCCTCTCTGGTCAACGCCATCTATCGAGAAATTAGGAACTAACTTTTTTACTTTTTTTGCTTTTGGAAAATCCCTCATTCAATCTGCATCAAATCGACATGGAGTTTTTGGCAGTTCTTGGCGTTTCTTCTTCTTTATTTAGTTTAATCAATATCAGACATTGAATATTACGATCCGAATACACAATATTAGGTACTTTAAAAAATTCTAGTTCTTAATACTCGTAAATACATAGGTAATCGATCTTATATTGATATTATCGGAAAAATACACAATAGTGCTACTAGTTTCTAAAATTTTTAGAATATAGGTAGGTAAGTAGCAAGCTTAGAAAAAGTATATGTCTAAAAAAGAGCCTCATGCTTCTACCGTATAAAACAAAAGGGACCAACTTTCTTAGGTTGGTGTGCGTGAGGCGCCATACTAATTATGTCTGTGTGCGTGTATATGGATAGGGTTTAGAGGCCAATACTGGTTAAAAATAATTTCTACGTTTTTGTAGCTTCGACTGTCAATCTTGACATATAACTTATCCAAGGTAGCAAGTTTAGCTTCAGAATTTTTCTGGATCATGTATTACTTAATTAAATACATACCTACTTACATTTTGTATACTTAATGAAATATTTGGAAAGCTATGTATTAATTAAAAACAAACAGTGGTTTTCAAATTTTTATTTAGGTGTCCATTTTGATTTAAACAACTGAAAACACATGCTATTATAAACCCGTAGCAAAGCTATAGTTTAATTATGAGCTATGGAGGATTCTAAACTCTAACTTACTGGGCAGGACGCGTTATTGGTTGGAACAAATATCTCTTAATTTGTGCGAGGAAAAATAAAATTTTGAACTTACTGGGTGGACGACATAATTTATGAGCATTGACAGTTTAATGGCGGTTGTTCACACCAATTGCTGTTTAATTATTTAAATAAAATGAGAGAGCATGATGCTTTGAACAAGACGGACCAATTTTATAGGTATTAAAAATTTTTGATTGCCTTTATTTCTCGCGAATTTCCAGTCTCCACCCAGTAAAATATTTTACTGTTTGACTGAATTAAAACAATTTTAATATTAAATTAAATTATTCAATTAATAATTTTACTTAATAATAAATTAACAAAATATACTTTTTAACATTTCATCAAAATTATGTCGTTTTAAAAAGCTTATAATAATTTATAATGCCATCTTTGCTTATCTTCCAGCACTTTATAAGAGGGTTTACTATAAAACATGGAAGGATGCAAGATGTATAACAGAAACTATAGGTGACCAGAAAATGAATTTATTAAGTCAATAGAGATGTATCGAAAATGTCGATACTTACATTGCGAGAAAATCTTTTTTTGAGTGATTAAAAACTCCTTAGGCTTAATAAAAGCTTTCTGGAAACCTTTTGTAATTATAAATAAAAATGCAATACATTTAGATTTTTTTAGAAAACGCAAAGTGTTCCGCTTACATTTAGTTATCGTATCTACCCAATACCAAAAGAAATTTCAGTACATTTCGTGAGCAAACAATAAAATGGGCATTTAACATTTTCAATTCATCAGTAACCTATCTTTACCCTGATTCTATGGTGTCCCATAGAAATTATTACAAAATAAATAATTTAATAAACATTTTAAAACTAGAATTTTAATTAATTATGGACTTAAACATAACACGTAGAATATAGGAATGTAACAATCACTTCTCACTTTTATTTAAAAGTGAGTAATAATAAATAGTTTTACAACAGACAAAAAAAATTAAAAATGTGCCCGTCCAAAACATTTTTCCCTGACTCTCTTTATTATGTTATCGTCGGGCGTTAGTTTCCAATCTAAAGTTCTCGGTTCTTCGTCTAAATCTTGGGACTGCGATTCAAAAAGGTCTCTAGAGTGATGATGAGGCGTATCTTTTCGTGATCTTTTGTAACCTTCCTCGCGTTTGACGTCCTTCTTTGAGTCCTGGCTCAGAGGCCGCGGCGTCTTCCATTGAGACTCATTTTCTGATCGCTTCACTAAAACATTTGGGGGCGAGAAATATGAAAAGAACGGACTTGAAGTTTGCGTCGCCTTTTTCTCTTCAGGTACTTCTAAGAACGAAAATGTGTAATTGGCGTCGAATACCTGCTCGCGAACATAAGACGTGACGTGACGGTTCACGTGGTTTGTCGGAGACCCCTCGATGCCTAAACCTCTTCGATCTAATTTCTCACTGTTACCAATTTTCGTTTGAGATTTCTTAACGTAGTTTATGAAGTCGTAATATTTCTCGACATTATTTGCGCATTTGTAACAAATAGTGTTCAGGAAATCGGTTTCTTCGATTACAATTTTCAAGCAAACTAGTATTTTGTCCGACATACCGACTTTCCGGCAGTAGTTGCCGAATAGAGAAACGTTGAAATCGGATTCTGTTAGACACAAACGGCAATATTTTCTTGATTCCATTGTTTTGATAGGTTTTCGCAAAGATTTGTTTTAATAAAATGTAGTTTCATGAAACGTTTGAAACAAGAACAAAGAAAAAAGAACTCGCGCCAAAATTAAAAATACATCAGCTTATTTCTCGTCTATGATTGGTGTTTTTTTTTAATTCGTACTGAAGTCATGGAATACAGTTTTTGATACAACTTTACCTAATGTTTAAAAAGCCGAAGAAGTATTAAAATAAATTATTATTTTGCAAAAAATACTACATTGGACGGCATGTTTGTGTTGTGTATACTTTGCTCTTGTTGATTTATACGTATTTTTAATGCGACTACAACTTTATAAAAAAAACTTACTTAGAGTAATTGAAAACTTTAGAACGGTCATGATTTAGGTATGTCATTTCCAGTCGTAGAACGGAAATTGTTATGTCCCATGTAATAAAAATTGCTTGATTTTTTTGCTTCGCATTTATTCGAAATTTATGTCTTTGGAATATAAAGCTAAACAACTGAAGCCGATTAATAAAGTGACCAAAGAATTATTTTAACCATATTTCCCGTACGTTTAAATAAACAGAGTGATTTTAATCTACTTTGAAAATAAGATACACTCTTGGGACCTATCTATTCGAGATTGAAATTTTATTCTCACATTTATAAATACTTTAAACCCAATAATTCAAGTAATCAATTATTAAAATTACCTACAATTCGTCTGACCAACTACTATCACAAGCCACCACACTCCTATTAAATAGACAGTGATCGTATTTATGATGTTAAAATATTTAAATTAATAAATACATATTACAGTCGTCGTTATAAAGCAAAGCTTTTTTTTCTTATTATTTTTATCAGTTAAATTTTTCCTACTTTGATTTTGACAGCTTTTTCGGCAGTGAATCGTGACAATGTAAAAACTTGTTCCTTACGAAGATTAATTAGTCAATATTAGGGTATCTATTTATTTACGTTACGAAAAGTTATTTGTATGTGCTATAGTTTTCAATGAATTGCTAGAATCCTTTTCGCAGCTAAAATAAATAAAAATAATAAAACAACACTTTCAATAATCACGATTCACCAAAAGCTGTTGTCTTCGATTCGACTAAACGTTGTCCTCTTCTTTCTTGCCCCAGAACTTATCGAATCTCGTGCGAGCTCTGTCTAGGACTTCGGCTGCAGTGAGACCGCTCCCTGGCTCATTCACAACAGTTGTATCAACTACTCCCGGCGCGACCTGAGTCGCCTCAGTCGACTTCTTCAATACCTCTTTCTCTTTTATAGGCTCCTCAGTCGGTGTTTCTGGAGTCAACTGATTACTGTTCACTCCGTTCATTCCGTTCACTCCGTTCACCCCGTTCACCCCGTTTACCCCGTTCATCCCGTTCACTTGCTTCATATCTAAGGCCCTGGTTTCGTCGATCGGGGTGAGGCTAGTAGGTGTGGTAGGAGTCTTGTCAGTCCTCTTGCTAAGGCTTGTCGGAGACTCGCTCTTCTTCAAGGAGCGAATCGGAGACATTTGCTGGTGATGAATCGGAGCGATTTCTGGAATAGGGTTATAGATGTTTAATTTTGGTGTGGCGTTTTAGAGCGATGTGGAAGTTTCAAAAGCTCATTGTTTTAGGATGTTTCCCAGTAGTTTTTGTATCTTTACAGACCTGTCAATCGACTGATTTCAAGTTGACTGATTGAAATCAGTCTATGAACACTGCTTCAAAACGCGAGAACCTATTTAAAAATGAAAATGATAATCTTGATAATAAGTTTCATATAATTCAATTACACTTTAGATACAGCTGTTATAAAGGTAGCTAAATCTTTTGAAACTTCCATCATTACAACGAGAAGCACATTAATACATTTAAGTACCTAATTTTCTATTCATAACTTGTTTAATAAAGAGATAATAGCCCAGTCATTTTACGCAGTTTTGTTAGGCGGGGTAGGGAGTAATTATTAATTGGGGTTTTAAACTGTAACCGGCACCATTTAGTGACAAAAAGACTATCTTAAAACATATTAAAATAAAAAATCGCTACGCAACATAGAAATCAAAATTGTGTCCCAGAATGCTTTTTAATTAATAATATTAATAGCAATGCACTCATTTAACTTAGATTAAACAATATACATTATTTTTTAGCAATAAAATAGGCATTGAAATTTAAAAAATAAGGTATTTATTAGAAAATACGAATGGATTTTTTAAACCCTTTTAAGTAGCCAAACATATTTACACCATGTTTGAACTATGTAATAATGGTAAAGCCTTAAATACGTGAAAAAAATTTACCATCAGGTTTTTTAGAACGAGATAATAGCTAAATTTTAAAATTGGAACTGTTGCTGACGTGATTTTTTTAAATTTTGGTACATTTCTAGGCTTAAATTGGCTGTTCAATATTATACCGAAAAAAAATATCATTTATTAATTAGTCCCGGCTCAAACCGTAAAATGACTGGGCAATAATGGGTTGTGCAACCAATACCTAATTCTCAACCGTAAATTTTAATTGACCTCCGAAAACAAGTGATGAGTAGGTTCCTACATTTTTGAATAACCTAGCAATCACTAATGTGCTTGAAATATAGGATGTCTAGATGGTTTGTTTTCTTTTATAACAGTACTTACATTTTCTTCATTGAAAACACTATGTAATTTATGTTATATTTACGTAAATATATAAATAGTTTGTAATAGGAATTTACTAGTTAAATTGTGAGATACCTCCATTTTGACATTATTACCGATAACATTTTTCAGATAATGTTATTATAATCATAAATTACTGTATCTCATAATTTTAAAACATGCTATCTTTACTATACCTACTGTAGTTTCATGCTCTCTTGTTTCATATAACTTCCTCTATCTAATTTGGATTTACTTAAAATTCTATAACTCGAGGTCGACAACAGGGAACCATCCATGCATATAATTTTATTAAAACTCTCAACAAATAATGGGAAATTATTAAATGGCATGAGACGCTCTAAATGATGTCTATTTCTATTTCTAACATCTATCCTTGTTAATTAGCTTCACTAATGAAAATGTAATCGTAAAGATGCCATTGAATAATATAAATGTATTTTTACAAGCGCTGTAACCCTTGAAGCCAGATAAAATTAATATTTATTATAATAAATTATTTACACATTATGATTTATTTGGTGACAAAGAAAGACACCTAAAAGGCATCTCCCCGATGGAAAAAAAGGACAGGCAGCATGCAAAAGTGAACATTTATGAGATGGGAAAAATAACAGAATTCAAGTGCCATACAATGACAGGTGACGCAAACATCAAAACAGACACACACAAACGAGTGAATACATACGTGGTAGACGCCTCACCGGAGTACGGTCAAAATAAATAAAAGCATCTCAGTTATTGGATTAACACAATTTAATCATGAACTATTCAATAGATATAATTATATAAAACAGATTATATATTTTTTTCTGGTGTCGATGGTGTGTCGTGCTTATGTGGCAGTGATCTCTATTAGACTTTGAGTCTCGTTGAGTAGAGTTCACTGTCGCATGGCTGTCTGTCACACTCATTAAAACGTGTATGGCCGATGGTCTAGGCGGTGGCTGTGTTCGTCGTACCTGCTGGCTTCACGAAGGCGCCATCTTCCGCCACGGAGCCACCCTTAAACTCTGAGCTAGGGCGCTTAATGTTCTCATCTGAAATATGGTGAGCGAGTTGTATGGACGGATGAAGTGAAACTGTGAACGTTACGTTCTATGTCCACAGTTGTAACAAAATGACAGTATTTTTTTATTCCTCGTGTAACTGGCAGGTTAGAGAAAATAATGATATTCATCCATAATATTTTTTCCTTAAATATAAAGTTCTTAATTATTTTCGAATAAATTATTTTAATTATTTCTGTGGACAGGGAACAGTGTTCAAATCAAAAATAATTGTTGTGATGTTATCAAACACAAAGATGTAGAATGTGAAACAAAACGATGATTCAATTTTAATGAGTGTTTTAATAAGTTTTTGATCGCAGGGTTATCACCAACTCGGTTTTAAATGTACAATGATTTTGCACATGATTTTAAATTGTGTTTGTTTAAGGTGTCAGTGTTGCAAGCTTACTACGCTGTTTCACACTAGTGGGGTTGCTATTAATTATTATTCACACTTTAATTAAAAATAATTAAAAGTGAAAATGAGTATGAAACAACTTTTCTACATTGTGTTTGTGTGGCATGAAAGTGTGATGGCTTACAAATGAAGTTAATTTCCTTATTAAGTAGCCTACCTACAAATAGTAACAAGTCAATGATCTTAAATTTAATACTTTTAAGAATACTGTATTTTAGAGCTTATCATAAAGAGTATCTTGTTCAATTCAAAACTTTGAAAAGACTCCTTCTTCATACCGATTTATTTGCGACAACTTTTGCTGCCATTATGGTAAGAGCATTTAGCCATACCACCCATTCCGTGCACCAATTTACATTTAAACCACCACCCAAGAAAAAGATACTCCTTTAAACAAAATAGTGAAACTAATTTTACAATCCTCCCAAATATTTCCACATGGCAACCCTTCCTTTTTCTGTAAAGTCAGTTCCACAACCTTAGACCGAAAAACTATGCTACGCCTAGCTACATTTACTGCCAACCAACCGGCCTAAAAGTCTGAACTCACCGCTTTTAACGTTCTGGGTGACCGTAAAGGTCTTCCCAGTGTCTAAAGGCACCGTCCAATTGACCGGGTCAGGCGACCGCATGTTCATTTGCTCCGGGGATTTGACCCGGGTCGGTTCCGGCGGCGATTTGACGACCGGGGTGTCGTCGAAGAAGTGGTCCTTTGCGACCGACGCGGAGCGGTGAGAAGGGATTTCGTCGTCTGGAAAATTTGGCGGGGATTTTAAATTACGTGTTTCAATTTTTTTAAGCCGATATTACACTATAAGGTTGCCTGTCCACTGAAGCGGAGCAAAGTTGCTGAAGAAATATTGACCAATAGGATTGCATAAAATCTCGGAGCCGCGATGTTATGCAATCCTATTGGTTAATATTTCTTCAGCAGCCTCGCTCTCGCTCCGCTTCAGTAGACAGCCAGCCTTAAAAGTAGGTATAAGACAGGCTACCCATAGGCCACAGTAATTAAACAAGACATTAAAACATGACAACTCTGCAAACTAATTATAGTTGTGAAAAGATTCTATGGTGGGTGTCTTATATTTTAAATTGTTCCATTCGTCTTTGATAAGATATAAGGATTTATATTTCACAGCATATAGTTTAATATCGGCTTATGGCAATCTAGATGTCTGTGCGGGTCTTAATGTCGACACACAAAATATACGGTCAATTGGAAAGTTATTTTTTTGGGTAAAGTTAGATAGGTTTAATAGGTAATTTAGAATAGGAGGATCTAAGACAGAGATCTATATCTAGAAAATAATTACAGAAACAATTAACAGATCTAAACACACTATTTGTCCTAAAACTAACACACAGTGAACATTATTCAGCATTCAGCTAAATATCTAGTTTGAAAAATAAACACATTGCATGCAAATAAAAAATTGTCTTTTCATTTGTGTAGACCGTTTGATAACAGCACCGATATCCTACCAGAAGAACAACTTCATACAACCTCGCGGCTGACAGTGTACCCCTACTACATGCGGCAATATCTGAACTTTCACAAACGAGAATAAGCGGCAGTTTAGTAGAAACATCGCTGCGTATGTAGTAGGGGTTACTTGCCGCGCCGCCGCAAGCTTATAATGAAGCAATCTATTCTGTGATAACAGAAACTAGAGTTGTGATTTATTTATATACTTACACACATTCAAACTATTTCTATAATAATCTAAAAAAAGAACTTTAAATTATCAGAATCAGCATTATTTTAGAACTAATCAAAACAGAATTTTCCTTAAATTTTGCTTAAACTTGTCGGAACATCTTTTTGTTGTCATTAAAATTACTTTTATACATTAACACCGAAAGTTTATTCTACAGTGGTCACGGTGCAGGTAAGAAGTGTATCACACGGACAAGACGAACATACAAACACACCGGTGTCGTGTTGAAGCCATTCCCAGGTTTGGTGCCAATGCGATTCTTTTGTGACGATTAGTTGCGTAGACGCACTGGCATAACGGAACTCAGATATTTTAGAACATAAATTAGATACAATGAAAAGCATAATGAAACAATATAATTTTAGAGCGTTTTTCATGTTATAATTATTTGTTCTTAATTAATCTGTAACGTGAAAAAGCCCTTAAAATTTTCATTCCGATTTCCTACCAAAAACAAAGTCACATAACAGGCCGAAAATCCGCACTTAAAAAGCCAATTCGAAAAAAAAAACAAGAAACCTCAATTCACAAAAGCACCAGAGACGGAAAACCAACGAAAGCCATTTGCCCATTCAAGGAAAAAAATACAGAGCGTCGACGCAACAGTCACTTTAGTACGCACCCAATTTTATGCCCACTTTCGAGACGCTCCGACTGCGACGACCCCGGCCCGGTGCCCCAGTCGCCCCATTGACCATTGCCCCAGTGGCCCCAGTTGCCCCAGTAGCCCCTGCCCCGGTTTTGCTCGGCACTGAAGGCGATCGTCCGCCTCGGGACGTCGACCTAACTCTACTACTACCTCCTCTACTCAACGGCAAACCTACAAGAAATTTTTCTACTAAACTTTTTTGGCTAGTGAGAATTGGCTCTGGGGTTGAAATTATCAGCTTTTGTAATGAAGCCAGTAAATCAATACTTAAGGTACAGCATTTCATAACTGTTCAATTCTACTGCTATTTTAGGGTTTTTACCAAAGTCAAAGCTGTTCTTTTTAAAAGATCACTTAACTCTGGTCCTATTTCTTTGTACTTGCTGTTTATAATCTTGTGTTATAAACGAATCGGTTTATCTAATAACAATAAGACCAAAGAAGTTGGTAAGTAAAATATGTTAATGTGGGTATAGCATAAAGTTATTATATTCCGAAGCCTTTTTTGAGGAAATCATCGGAACTAATTTTCTACTTGCAACATTTATATGATAGGTATTAGATTGTAGCCATTTTTATTTTTCTGGTCAGACTTTATTAGAACTTTGGGACTCCCGCGATCACATACTTAAAAACAAAAATTCCTTTTGCTTATTTAAAAATCAAGGAAGATAGAGCCAATATCTCTTACAGCCAGAAAGGATAGGGACAAGCATCAGGCAGGAGTACAACATTAATTTATTAGATTATATTTAAACTAGAACATCGATTAACAAGATTATTACGAAGATTTAAAAAACTTAATAAGTTTCTCTACAAATAAATGAAAATTAATTTAGAGAAAAGAGTAGCAATGATACGATCGTGTAAAGACTTTTATCTGAGTTGAAGACCTGAATTAGGTCTTACGGGTTGATTACCACGAATTTACTTTAATATATTGGGTTGTTTTGTGATGATAATAATTTTCTGAATTTACCAGTGGGCTTAGCAGGTCTTGGATGGGGTTCGTGGCCGTTGGGCAAGTGCTTGATAGAGTGCGCGGGTGCAGGAGCCGGATCGGCAGAGCGAGGCCGCCGGCGAGGCGACCGGAACACTGCTGGCTCCGTTTTAGCTCCTGGAAATAATTATGTGAAGTTTTGATTAATTCAGAAAGGTACACTTAAGAGTTACTAAGATGTCACGTGAATGGAAGGAGATGTCTTATTGCATGCAGTTGCATTGCAATTGAATCCAAGCAAACCTAGATTTCACTGTATCCACTTGGTTGAATGATAATAATGACATGCCAGCCTAATTCTTTTAACGAGAAAATCAAGGATGTTGTGTGTGTTGTGAGTTTTAGGGTTAAATTGCTCTCTATGAAAGGGCGGGTACTGTGGACCCCTTGTATCTCCAGGTAGGGCTGCCCCTGATGTGAAATCTATCTTTCTTTGAACCATGTTGTAACTACCTAAGTAGAGTCCAGTTCAGGGACAAGTTGTATTATGCACTGAATGGAGCAAGTCGTGATTTAAAACTTTTCTTACCTTCCTGAGTAGCACCTTCATCGAAGCTGTGCCCGTGCAGCTTCTTCCTCTGCTTCTGGGGCGAGGTCTTGTGCGGGGAACGCTCCTGCGCCTTCGTCTCCTGGAGCTTCGCGTGGATGGACTGGTGTGGAGCCGAGCGGAACGAACGGTACTTCTTAGGAGACGTACCCTTCGATTCCTTACCATCTTTCTCGTCTCGAGGCAGTGCCCTGATGATGGTTTTGGTATATTAACTTACAGAACATGAGATTTCATAAAATTGTTTTTTGAAATTGTTCTGATATCATGAAATACTGTTATAAAATATAAGCGTTAATACATTATTAAATAGCAAATTAAAGTTTACATTCTCAAAGGTATTTTAGTTTATCTTATGTCGCAAAGAAAAGATAATCTTTATAATACTTGAGCAAATAAAATAAATAAATAATTTGGTTCAATTGGCTGATGATACTACGCTACAATATTGAGCAACAGGGCATGGAATGTGGCTCGATTTACCATCCAAGCTGCATTCTTTGCATCAGCCTTTTTGCAACTAAACAAACTTAATGATTCTAATAAATTCGACTTGAAAGACCAACATAACTAGTAGGACCAAAAAACTTTAAATAATATCGGGAAAATCACAGCACTCTTTGCTTTTCTCACTCATAATCAGTGCAGTGCTATGATATCTAATTAATGCCAATCAGCATGGGCGTACCCAGGATAGGAGGCAGGGGAGATCTGGCCTTCCCTACCCTGGAGCACCCACAATTATGTACACCTATAGAAAATCCTTATTTACCCCCCCCTGAGACCTACAGCTGGGTACGTCCATGCCAATAAGTACCAAAATGAAAATTCGAGGTCTTTCGAGCCGGTCAAACGATTCAGTGCATCACTTACTTGTGATTGGTGGAAGCGAGTGATAGGGCAGACAACGAGGACCGGCGTGACACTTGGTACCACAACTCGATTTGTTTATTGTAAAGCTGAGTGATGTGTTCTGGAGCTAGCTCCGTTCCCCAGCCGCGGTACTGCCGAATAATGGTCATATTGAACGACAAGCATGATTATGGCAAGCTTTTGGCTACTGTGTGGATCGACTTGGATATTGTATATTGTCAGATTATTAAGTAATGGTATGAATACAGAACAAAGAGTTGGTGATTGGTTTTTTCAATGGGGCAGTATTTTTAAAGATTTTGGGGATAAGAAAGTAATTTTTAGTTTAGGATTTGTAAGTTTCTAAAGGTTTTGGAGATACTAGCAAAGTAATTTGTAGTTCAGTTTGGAATGTGGTCAAAATTGTGTGATAAGTTTTTATGTGGATGATGTTATGAAAACTCAAATCTGATCTGATCAGTATTATCTGAAATCCATAAGGGTTATTTCTTCACGTAGCATGTATTCTTCACGATTTCACTACGCTCAATTCCCATTTGTACCCATCATCAGAATTCTTTGCTCTGCATTCTTTGGGACCATAAAGAATTGACTTCTCCAATCTGTTGGTATTATCGTCATTTAAGAAAACGTAGCGGATCTATTCTACGTTGAATGTAAATAGGTCTCAGACCTTATATTCGCCGGCGCGCTTGCGCAGGTCCAGCACCTCGCGGTACCAGGAGTCGCCCTGCGGCCGGCCGAGCGGCTGCAGGCCCGCGGCGCGCAGCGTGCTGGCACTGTCCTCGGCCTCCCCCTCCCCCGCCCCCGCGCCCCCACCGCGCCCCTCCCCCGCCACGTCCAACATCCTCTCGCACGCCTCTTTCGTTTCTTCATTCGACTTTCCTTTACCCCTGCATTTCGTAAATGTCCCTTTAGACGCCTCGTACACGTACTGAGAGAACGGTCTAAATTTCTTTTTGTACTCGCTTTTGTAACGTTTCCTATTATCTTTGGTACGATCCTCCCCGTTGGATATGAGGGCCGATAGCGCGCTACGGAACGTCGATTTTCTGCAAAATTCCATTTCAATGTCTTAGACGTTTGGAGGGATTTTTTTTTCAAATGATGATGCGGCAAAAGAAACAGCTCGCGCCGTTAGTAAGGTAGACATGCTATAAATAATTGTTAAGCTCGCAATGGTGTTAGGATGTCAAGTCCTGGAAGAGTCTAGAAAGACTGAGACAGTAACTGACTTCTTTGAAACTAATCTTATAAGTAGTGTTAAGAAGTGTAGGTGATACATTGACATACAATCTAACAAAAACTTGAACGTTCACATTGATAAGTGCAGGACACATTGATATTAAAAAATCTATTAGCTGTCATTCCGTACTATTGTTAGTTTTGACTAAACTAAGCCTAGAAACCGCCACCGTGAGAAAGTTAGTAAGCAAATACCAAAAACGAAATTTAGACTTAGTTCTGCAGAACCCAGTGTTTTATGGTCAGAAAGAGTAGGGGCAGAACAGGTGTGTAAAGGAAACTTTTTTGCTGACAGAGAAATATTAGAATAGGTTATAATAGCGTTGGCCCAATAAGTAACAATGAGACACAGTGTTAAAAAAACAGTAGTTCAGGAAATTTTCTGTGACAGAAGACGGAAGTGCAACTGTGATAATTGCAGTACATTTTTTTTTCCAAAATAAAATGATTGATTAAAAAATTTCAATTAATTTTCTTGAGCTGTTTTTCGGACATTTTGTAAATTGGGTCGTGATTTTTAAATAAATATATTTTCTTGATTTATTTGTTCCCAATATTTATTTCCTGTGTTCGTAGGTTATCAAGTTTTGGATGTATTACGAACCATTAGCGAACTCATTAGAAAATTCGTTCGCTGGGTATTTACGGCATTTGGGTCAATCATTTAGTCAGGACTTCTTTTAGAATCCTAAAAGTCCGGATAAATTATGTAAGTAGGTACAATTAGGTACCTATCTGTTATCTATTCATTTGAATCTTTCTTTGTTTGATACCTACCAGTTTCCTGAGCAAGCTTGGCCAAGAAATAAAGATAGAAAATAATGAAAAGATCTTGAAAAAAGTGTCCTTCAACACCAAGTTAGAACACAAAGCTAAACACTGAGACGTTAAAAGCTACTGCTGTGATTTTTCCCCAAAAAAAACAAAACATTTTTCAATTTTTTTCTCTTCACCTGAAAAGTCATGGAATCGAAAATGTTATTTTCCAAAAAAATAAAATATACAAATATTTCGCAATAATTACTATGATTTTTTCATGAATAATATCTACAGTTTTATTACTATTATAATCAAGTAGGTACGTCCGGAATTTGACGGATTTTTGAAATATGAAATAAATAGATAGATATCATAACCTAGTGTGATGTTAGTGTGATTTGATTAATTTAACTGTGTTTGTGTTGACGGGTGTCGAAAGATTAGTTCTGAAGACACCTTGGTAAGTGAAAAATTGAAATAAAGCTGATTTAGCCCAAAGCAAAGCATTACATATACGATACGTGTAAAAGTGAATTGAGTGAACATTATAGACTGTTTCTTTTAAAATGATATCAAATTTGATTCAGTGTTTATATAAAACCAATGGCATGCTGAGTAAAGAAAAGATAAAAGGTATAAGTAAATTTGAAACAATCTATAAACTATAATTATAATATAGAATGAGAAGCATTAAAATGGATGAATAAGCAAAAGCTATGTTAAATATTATATTTAAATTTACTCTGAACTGCGATGAATATAATAATTATTTTATTCTTTAAGTTTGTCTACTTCATGAGCATTATGAAATTCATGGAAATTTGGAACAATCTCATGAGAGGTTACCAAATAAAATTACAAAAATCGAAGACCTGGTCAAATGAGTAGCTGCCCAATATGTTAAGAGAACTTTTATTACATAGGGCCCTTCTTAATATGCTGACACTTTTTTAAGGGGATGATCAGACAGTCAAACTGAACAACTTTCTCTATGGCACCAAGCAAAATTGAAATCGCGAAAAAAATAGCTTTTGCGTACAAAACTGCAAACCTACTTGAGCCATATGTATGGGACAGCAGTTTTTTTTTTCGCGATATCGGTGTTGGGTCCAATAGAGAAAGGTGTTCAGTTTGACGATCTGGTCATCCCCTTAAAAAAGTGTCTTCATATTACGAAGGACCCTGTATTTTTGTGCTTATCGCGCCAGTGTCAAAGCAGCATTATATTTCTATAGTAAATTTAAAGGTCTATCAGTCAGATGCAGAATCGCTCATTAAAGTTAATCCTCCATTTTTTCTTGTTGACGTAGTAAAAGCTAGCAAGAGATTTAATGGAGGATCAACTCTAATGAGCGTTTCTGCAACTGAGTATATGCTTGTGAGAACTATACCGTTTTGTACAGTTTTCTACTTAGTTTGACAACGCTCTCTTTAGTATTGTTATATCCGTACATATACTCATAGTTATATTCAAAGACGTTTAATATACTTTATATTCATAAATTCACATCTACGTTTCGTAAATGGTCAATGCTTTCGTCGCTCCTTTTCTATTTTCAAATAAATTTGTTACCCTTAACCAATCTCTAAGTAACCTCAAGTAAGTAAAACTAATGACGTCAAACTGACGTACTTCGTTCAAATTAAAATGCAACATGAAGTAGACAGACAGAAAGCTATATAATATATATGGTTCGACGAAGATGCGCTCCTTTCTTTGTTCCAATCGTTTAAAATGCAAGTGAGCAATAAAGGCGTTTTAGTTCTATCGTTTGCGCTAATTAGTTGTAATTATTATCATAGAACTGAAACATTAGGAGCGTGTCTTCGTGGATAGAACTATTTGTGATAAAATTTATAAATAACAACAATAGAAGCTACTAACCTCTGGACTCCAGGCTTCTGCCCGTTCCATAGATAATCTTCGATGTAACGCTTGGGTTCATCGTGATCTCCATCCACGTGGTTCATCAGAGGTTCTGCCTCTACTGACCCTGGAATTTTGTTCACGTTCCTATTAATGACGATGTCTTTCTCAAACCATTTCGACAAAGACTGCTGTATTTACAAAATGATTTACGCATACTTTGAAGTACAGTTGACCTAGAAAGTTCACATAAGTTCCTAGCTAGTGGGTATGGCTATTGCAAGCCAAGGCTTACAACAATGCGACCATTGCTGGTCTATTGTGTTCGCCTCCTCCTCCGAACTTATGGTATTTTCTTTTTGTTCTCGGGTATGCACTATTACTAACGATATTTTTCTTTCACCGCTGAGCTAGTTTTAATGACAAATACAACCGTAAGTATATAAATTCAGTAGAATAAAGTGGCACAATCGAATCGCCCCGCCAGCCCTCTTCCGTATCACCGTTCTAGTTAGCTAAGAAAAATTATACCTAAGATTGAGATTGGAATTTTCTTAGATTCAAAGTTGCCTGAGGTCAAGAGCAACCCATTTTTAATTTAAAAAAAAACCTATACGTGAATTGTACGTCAAAATTAGTCCTTAATGTTTTTATGACTTCATTTTTGACTGTATCCTAGGTAAAACAATGTTAAAAATATCTAGCTTTTAAAAATACTTATTACGTGGTTTTTTCGGTAACGGAAACGAGAAACGCACCATGCATATCGATATCGCTTTCCATAGATAGTGCAATATTGATTTTACTGTATATTCACTTGTTTTATTTTCACTTAAACTTTAATTATGATTATCTCTGCAAATTCCACAGTTTAGGTTCACATCTCTATTGTTTTACAATGAAGGTAAAACAACAGTATGGATACTAGCACTCTAGAAGAAACTGCTACACTGACTAAGCCATAAAATCACATCTTATGTAAGCTTTGTCTGTTTTATCTAAAACAAAAAATGGCCTTGAGACTGCAATTCTGTACATAATGGAAACAATATTTGGACTTGTAAAGTTAGGTATGTACTTATTTTTTGTTTGGCATTGAGTTTTTCTATCGTTCGGACGGAGTAGAATGAATGATTATAGAATTCATTGTTTACTTTGATTTCTAAGACACGACAAGGCAAACAAGATATGACTACACTTTTAATAGGTAAGATCTATTTTTACAATTTATCTTTGCCTATTTAAAATGGGCACCTCATGCTTACCTCTCGGGCTTGCTGGTAAAATCTCTTCAGAAATATATTCGCCCAGAAGTGATAATTTAACGAAGTGGTCATTTGTAGAAATGGTCATTTAACTAAGTGGTCAATTCTAATTGTAGTCATTTTTATTTGTGGTCCAAAACCGCAGAAAGGGACTTGTCTGCAACACTGTCTCTTATATTGTGTTAATCTATATTTTGTTGAGAAATTATATAAATATACAGGGTCTTTCTTAATATGCTGACGGTGTTTTAGTGATATAATGATCAGATCATCAAACTGCGATCAAATCGAAATAGCAAAAAAGAGATCAGGTTTTCCAAACCAAACTGCAACCCTACTCAACCGAATGTCCTATACATTCGCAGATTTTTTTTTTGTTATTTTGATGTTAGTCCCACAGAGAAAGTTGATCAATTTGATGGCCTGAAACACCTTAAGAAACGTCACGTATATGAAACATCTAAGATTATTAAAATAGAAGAGTTGTAGATGTAGAGATCAGAGGTCTTGGGAGAAAGAAATATCAAGCCACGAAGTAGGGTAGATACATCATCGAGAATCATAGCCTAGGTACGCGTAGAAACCATAGGTACTTCATTCTTAGGTATACCTACAGTGATCAAAGCTCTTTCGCATGAAGGTAAAATGTTGCTATTATAACAAACGGGACCCTATCAAACTGAAGAACTTTAAAGCACTAAGTTTGAGAGTTTGATGCTATAATTTCTCATTGTTGACTTACTTTATGCAACCAACATCAGCAAACTTTAGCTATATTCAAATAGGGGTATAAACTCCGGCATCGGGCAAAGACTGTTTCGATGTTTTATGTATTACAACTAAAAGTTTTGGCGCGTTGGGAATTCAACGAGTATTGTTGGTATTAGCATATTGTTTGCATCGTTTGCAAAACTTATTCCTGGACTTAGTTTTGAAGTGACGAGGCAAGTAAATTTGATTAGGTGTAGTTTGTTATATATATGTACGAAACATGATGAATATTAAAATATACAGAGTCCAACTTTTAAGAGGGTGATCAGACCATCAAACTGAACAATTTCCTCTACTGGACGACCGTCAAAATGGCGAAAAATTAACTGTTCCACACAAAACTACAATCCTACTTCGCGATGTATTTTGACAGCAGATTTTCCCCAAAATAGATGTTGGTCCCATAGAGAAAGTTGTTCAGTTTGATGGTCTGATCATCACCTTAAAAAACCCCCTAATCCCCCTGCCTGCCTCACTTAATATTCTCTCTCTCTTTCACGGGTTTGCTGGAAGAAATCTCTTTAGAGATAAGCTCGCCCTTTGTAATTGTCTATTATGCTGTTTTCATTTATATTTCCGTGTGTACAATAAAGTGTTAAAATAAATAAATTATTAGTATCTTATAGTCTAGAGGCCAGCGAAATGACTGATTTTGAAGTCTAAAACCTGCTCTTCAGACTCCTCAACTTTTTAAAATCAAATTTTAAGACAGTTTTTAACACAGTATTTTCAAGAGTATTTGACACAGAGTAGTCCAAGAATATCAATATGTACTTATCAAAAATATTCGTTGTTCTGCAACAATTTACTTCCAAACACAAATTCACACGGACCACTTTCTCCATGTGAATTAGTGACAGTAGGACACCCATACGATGTTTACTCGCTTATAAATTGCAGATAAATTCATGGCAAAAGCGTTGAGTTGAGTTGACAGAATACTCTAAAATGCTCCGTGTGAGATGTACCCGAGTTACCCCGTTCCGTTTGTCACAATTTTTACCCCTTCCAAGAAGGATTCCTCCTTGAACTTTTATATTTCTACTCAATTAAAGTTTTGACCTACCTTCAGCAACAGCAGCTTTTTTCAAAGCTCCCATTGAGATGCTCTTCCTAGGCGCGGAGTCGGTGGTGTCCTTCGGCCAGGCGAACTGGTTCCGGTATTCTGTGCTGACCACGTCTGGTTCCTTGGCTGCTAAGGTCTCACCCAGGGCTGTTGTCGCCTATGAAGTGAAAAATTCCTTTATTGCTTGGTGTTTAGGTGACGTATGGACTAATTAGGTTTCAAGGCATGCTTTCTTTGCAAGATAGATAGATTTTGAGTACCTTTAATATAGGTACCAGCACAGTTACTGCATTTGCAAAATAAATATAGCTTTCTTGTTCTTAGTTTCAGACAATTTTGTTGTTCTGGTTGTTTCTGGTTGCATCTCAAATGGTCAAAACTATATTTTATACGGGAAGCACGACCTATTTAGTTAAACATTGTTAGTAATTACAACAATTTGAAATGTAGCTACATAATATTGTATCTAAATATTAACCAGTTTTTGTGGAATAAGGAAAAAATATGTCCATTCCGCTTTTCAAATCCCACCTTTCGTATACATCAGGAATTAATTCTCCATCTTCAAAACCGTTCTTCCGTCTTCTTTCCCTTCTTCTTCCCCATTGGTCTTCTTCCCTTTTTTCATCAGATAAATTGTATCTAGGATGTGCTATATGTAGTACCTTGGGCTCAACGGTGTCAGTCCACCGTGGTTGCCTCGGTCCTTCCGACTTGCTCCGTCGGCCAGCGCGGTCTGCATCATTCCTTTGCGCACTCTGTAAAAACAATGATATTCAATTTCTTGGCCTTCGGGGGTTAAATCTAACTTGTCCTTTTAATAGAACTTAACCAGTCGCTTACCCTGGCGCGATCGAAGGCAGAAGTCTGTTGGGGTCTAATGTCGTCAACCGGGGCTGGGTCGAACAACTCGTTGGATTTGTACGCCACGCCTGGGTACTTCTTGCGACGAGGCATCGCCGGCTCCATTGGGCCTGTAGGAAGGACATGGATGCAGGGCAGGAATGTTTGGTACTAAGAACTGAAGATTTCATCGTTTCAATTAAGTAGGTAGATTTCTTTCTTCAATTTAGTACAGGGTGTAAGGGACAGTCAAGCAAATATTGAAACGGTGAATTCAGACAATCAAACTGAACAATTTTTACTATAGAGTCAACCTCAGGGAAACGAAATCAGTTGTTCCAAACTGCTGTACCTACCCGACTCAAATGCATGAAACAGCTGGTTTTTTCTTCGCATTTTCTGAGTTTGGCTCTATAGTGAAAGTTGTTCAGTTTGATAGTCTGAATTCACTGTTTCCATATCTACTTTGCTGCCCTTACAAGCCTTCAAAAAGTCAATAATTGTTCTAATTATTTTCTATTTTTATTATACAGACTTGGTCGTGTTTAACTGACCCAAATAAAAATAACGGTTGTCCATGACTTCATTATTGACAATTTGTATTTTACCCTCCAGTTATTAAATTGTGAACCATTTACTTAACCAAGGAATCGGGCTATAATGTAATTGGAAATACCCTAGAGGTCAATTTATGGACAACTCTTTTAGTCTAAAATAATGTATATGCCTATATAGTGCCTAAAATTAGAATTATGTTAGTACCTAGCTAATGTCTGTATTTGTGATTGTTAATCCCAATATCGATCCTACATAATAAAACAATTAAGTTAAGGTTTGAAATAAAACTCGTATTACAACTTGCCCTGTAGCAAATCTTGCTCCACGGTACAGTTTACCCCGTGGTATGGGCAGCACGGACGGTAGCGTAAGTGCGAGCTACTTGACCACACCATCGTGCTGCTGTTGCTGCACCATGACCATTTGACCTCTTACTTTGTGATACATCTTGGCCCACAGAACAACTTACCCCATGGTATGGGCAGGACGGACGGCGGTGTGGGTGCGAGCTACTTGATCGGACTATCGTGCTACTATTGATGCACGTTAAACTCTTGCTTTGTTATACCTACATCTTGGCCCACAGAACAACTTACCCCCTGGTATGGGCAGGACGGACGGCGGCGCTAGCGCGGGCTGCTTGATCGGACTATCGTGCTTACTATTGATGCACGTTAAACTCTTGCTTTGTTATACCTACATCTTGCCCCACAGAACAACTTACCCCCTGGTATGGGCGCACCGAAGGCGGCGCTAGCGCGGGCTGCTTGAGGACACCATCGTGTTGCTATTGATGCATTTGACCTCTTACTTTGTGATACATCTTGGCCCACAGAACAACTTACCCCATGGTATGGGCAGGACGGACGGCGGCGTTAGCGCGGGCTGCTTGTCCATACCATTGTGTTACTGTTGATGCATTTTGAACTCCTGCTTTGTTATATGTATATCTTGCCACACAGAACAACTTACCCCGTTGTATGGGCAGCACGGACGGCGGTGTTGGCGCGGGCTGCTTGTCCATACCATTGTGCTACTGTTGATGCATTTTGCACTCCTGCTTTGTTTTATTTATATGTATATCTTGCCCTACAGAACAACTTACCCCGTTTTATGGGCAGCACGGACGGCGGCGTTTTCACGGGCTGCTTGACCACACCATCGTGCTACTGTTGATGCATTTTGATCTCCTGCTTTGTTATATTTATATGTATATCTTGCCTCACAGAACAACTTACCCCGTTGTATGGGCAGCACGGACGGCGGCGTTAGCGCGGGCTGTTTGTCCATACCATTGTGCTACTGTTGATGCATTTTGAACTCCTGCTTTGTTATATGTATATCTGGCCACACAGAACATCTTACCCCGTGGTATGGGCAGCACCGAAGGCGGCGCTAGCGCGAGCTGCTTGTCCATACCATAGTGCTACTGTTGATGCATTTTGAACTCCTGCTTTGTTATATTTATATGTATATCTTGCCCTACATAACAACTTACCCCGTGGTATGGGCAGCACGGACAGCGGCGTTAGCGCGGGCTGCTTGTCCATACCATTGTGCTACTGTTGATGCATTTTGAACTCCTGCTTTGTTATATTTATATGTATATCTTGCCCCACAGAACAACTTACCCCGTGGTATGGGCAGCACGGACAGCGGCGTTGGCGCGGGCTGCTTGTCCATACCATTGTGCTACTGTTGATGCATTTTGTACTCCTGCTATGTTATATTTATATGTATATCTTGCCTCACAGAACAACTTACCCCGTTGTATGGGCAGCACGGACGGCGGCGTTTTCGCGGGCTGCTTGACCACACCATCGTGCTGCTGTTGCTGCTGTTTGAACTCGTGCCATCGGTATGTGCTGCGGTATTCCGAGTGCAGCTGTAACAAAAGAAAGATACTTAATAGAAAAATGTATAAATTTAGTGTTCTCCGCAACGAGAGCATCTCGGTGGCGCGATGCGGAGGGGTATACAGGGTGTTAGGGTAAACAGTTGCATTACTTTAATAATGGATGATTGTAGTCATGGTACTGAACAACTTTTCTAGAGGAACAAAGGGAAAAACACAAAAAAAAACTTTTCATAGAAACGTTCGATCAGCTGATCGAAATTTAAAAAAAATTTTAGGCTTTAAGCCTAAAATTTCTTTTGCTAGTCTTAAAGAAAGTTGTTCAGTATCATGGGTAAAACAACCCTTAAAGTAATGCAACTGTTTACCCTAAAACCCAGACACTAAATTACAACACATACAAAAACAAAAATTATAAGGCGATCGAGAATGTTTTACAAAAGGTCTCAGGTATTTAAATACATTAACAGCAATAAGAAGAAAAATAACTGTAAACTTAACAATTTTCCTTTTTACGACGTATTCGTGTTGGACTAGAATCGATTTAATTCCATTAGGGCAGCGTTAATCGAGACAGACCGTCAGACTAATTGTAATTCAATCTAATCAGTGTAGAAAGACTAGAAAGTAAATCTTAATTTTTAAAAGCTAAATTTTGAATGTGAAGTCCACCTATCCTCATTGGAGACACTTTTTTTTCATTTGCCCCTAAGATTCTAGATTTCGTTTCAACTGTTTATAATTCTTTTTCGTTTTTAAAAATGACTTTCTATTTCCAAATACATGGTGTAAATTTAAAGCGTTAAACATTTTAGGGGGTGCTTCAGACCGTCAAACTGAACAACTTTCACGTTGACGCCAACATCGAAATCTTAAAAAACATTATATACATTTTGATCGAGTAGCCTTGGCATTTTCTATGGAACACCAATTCAGTTCGAGTTGTTCAGTTTGATGGTCTGAAACCCCCCTAAAGTATGTAATGCATTTAAGTTTACACCCTGTATACAAACTTTTAAAGAAAACATAAAAACATACATACAGGGTGTTAAGTGACAGCCTAGCAAATACTGAAACGGTGAACTCAGACCATCAAACTGAACAACTTGCACTGTGGAGCCGACGTCAGGAAACGCGAAAAAAAAATCAGCTATCCCATACAAAACTGCTGTAGCTACGCGACTAAAATATATGGAACAGCTGATTTTTTTTCGCATTTTCTGAGGTAGAGTCCTAGGGTTGATGGTCTGAGTTCACCGTTTCAGTATTTCCTAGGCTGTCACTTACACCCTGTATATTTAAAAAATATATATGTTTATGTTTTCTATTTCTAGATTAAAATTCAAACCTAGTCTATTGTCAAAGGAATACGTATATTCCTTTATTGTTGTAGAGTTGATAGAAAATATAATAATCCCGGTTGACTTCACACGGGTTCAGCCAAGGGTAACAAAATAATAATGTAGTGCTTGATATACGATTTATATGGATGTAGGTACGTAGTTATCTTTAAATAAACCAATCTACTCGTATACATCATAGTGATTGTGAGTTATACAGGGTGTAAGTGACAGCCTAGCAAATATTGAAGCGGTGAACTCAGACCATCAAACTGAACAACTTTTACTATGGAACTCAGGAGACGCGAAAAAAATCAGCTGTCCCATACAAAACTGCTGTACCTACCCGACTAAAATGTATGGGAGAACTGATTTTTTTTCGCGTCTCCTGAGTTAGGCTCCATAGTGAAAGTTGTTCAGTTTGATGGTCTGAGTTCACCGTTGCAGTATTTCCTAGGCTGTCACTTACACCCTGTATACAACGTGTTAATCAATAAACGCAAAACTAGAAAATAGTTTGTTTAGAATCGAAAGCAGAACCGATTTATCAAGGTTCCAACATAGGTAATTATAAATAAATAATATATATAAGGTCTAACAAAATTAGCTGAAACTATTTTAAGGGTATGCTCAGACCAACAAACTGATCAACTTTCTCTACGGGAGCAATATCAAAATCTCGAAAAAAAAAACTGCTGCCCCATTTGAGTCAAGTTGTGTTTGCCTTTTTTGTATGGGCCATCAATTTTTTTTTTTGCGTTTTCGATATTGGTCCCATAGAGAAAGTTGTTCAGTTTGATGGTCTGAGCATACCCTTAAAATAGTTTCAGCTAATTTTGTTAGACCTTATATATCTTGGACATTGTCAAACAAATTATCTAGTTACATTTAAAGTAGTTGGACTTGTATTATGATGATTAGACAACGATATAGAATACATATATTTATACAAACATACATGACTCGGGTACAAATATTCATATTCATCATACAAATATTTGTACGATGTTGATTCGAACCCGCGACCCTTGGCACAGCAGGCAGGTTCACTACAGACTGTGCTACCGGGCCGTCAATTTTTTTCAAAATATTTAATAGGTAATTATTTTATTACTAATAATTTGTTTGTATTTTAAAATTCACTGAACTCGATGTCAACCCAACTCACGGGCACACTCACCCTACTAACTACTAAAACAAGATTCTTAAAATGTATCCATGAGCATTGAGCACGCTAGCGCTTTCATTAAAGGCTGAAATAATAGCTGATGATGATGATGATTGTTTTAATGCAATTATCTCGTTATAAATCATTTGGGGTGCATGAGGTTTTGCGCTCATTTATTAACACGTTGTATAAGTAGCTACGCAATTTTTTTTTCCAATGCTTTTCAAGGCATTTTTTGAGACGAGGCCGTTGCGATGTAGAGAGTTTTATACCTCACTACTTGTTTACAAACCATAACCTTATTCTTCAAGAATTAAAATACCTACTAAAGGTAAGTTCGGTTGGTTTAAAGACCTCTACGTCTAGAAGTGTAGATAAGCCGTGATCGGTACCTATCTCGTCTATCTCGACGCTGATATTGGTCCGTAAACTATATAAGTTCGTGAGCTGTCTAGTGTTGTAGCCGGTTGTCGATAAAACATATCGATAAAAGCAATCTTCTTCTTTCTTATCGTGTGGGCAGAGCCGTGGTAGTAGTATATAGGGACTAGTTACGCGTGTAATTCTACTAACAAACATTTCTGCCAATTTTTGCGGGGGGCGAGGTAACGTGAAATCCGCAGCTTTGGATTTTATTCCCATAACTTTAAATTCTAATTTTGAACGTTAAAAATCATAAAAAGTAGTCTCGCGTGAACCCCAAACGTTCTAAGTTCGAAATTATTGTTTCGCAATTATAGGCTGTCTCGTTTAGTGCTAAGGTATAAAATTGAATGTAAATGCACATGATTAATTGATCTTATACCGTGGCAGAGGGGAAATGCTACCTCAAGGCTAGTCCTTATTATAAATAGTCAAAGGTTTCATCGTCTGAACATACACCCTTAAGTAATTGAAAACTAGCAAGTAGTTTTAAGGGGTTTTTAATTGAAATATTATCGTGAGTTTGACTTTTTTTTCTTTCTGATCTGAAGTAATTTTCACTGTAATATGTTTTATTAACGTTCGCTCTCTGTATTGCTGCGCCATACCAGGGTTCATTTAAATACTTTGCTTGTCATTCTTTACCACACGGCGACGGTTGTTCATCAATCTAAACAAAACCAACATAAGCTGGCCAAGCGTAGGTTGAATAACGTATAACGTCGCGCGGCTAGTTTATGTTGGTTTTGTAATGTTGATGTGTCGCCGTGATAAAGAAAATCTAACCTAATCGTTATTGCACTTCATCCACTTAGTCTATTTTTATTTTGTGTTTTCAGACCGACATTAATTAATAAAATTTAACATTATGTTATTCCAGTTACAAACAGTTTATTTTGTTTTTAAATTATGCATAATTATGTATTTTTTTAAACTTCATGTCTCTTTAGCATACAATTAAATATGGTACATTATTAGCAACCATGTTAAGAAAATATATTCATGAATAGTTTCATGCATAGATGCTTCTGAATATCAGATAAGTGAAAATTCCATTACTTGAATATTATTATGTAAATATTAAGACTCTTTTGTCTGGATTTAAAATGTATTTCCATGTTTCCCATTACTATGTAAAAATTTTATTATGCGTAAACTTATTTTTCCTGAATTCGTGGCACTATTAGTTTCGAATACGCTTCATCCACTCCCATTCCCAACAGAATAAGAGCCATCAACGCAATATTACTGCGCCATCAGAACTCGAAATGGGCAGTTTATCGACAAATTGTCAAACAAAACATTCGTAGCACGTGGCGGTGGCGGTCATCAAACGAACATCGGCTAATGAATGATTCAGTGCGCGTTGGTTGGAAGTGACAATTAAATCAGTGTTTTGCGGGATAATTAGGAATGGCTTGTGTTTTTGGGTGAGGTTTATTTATGATTAAGTAGGTTATAGTTGAAAAAATTTATGCCGGGATGGAGTGACAATGTATTTGAATTTATCATACGTTTATACGTTGTACGATTTTACAAAAATGTATTATTATTTTAATAGCATAGGACTACTATGACGGGTATTGCGACTAGATGAGGATAGAGATAGATTAAAGATAGAGAGGTGGAAATTGTTGAAAAAGAATACTTACAAATTAATTAATTAAAATGCATCAGGCACGTCAAGTTCGAACATTTCATGCAAGATCGATTATTTTTCAGAATGAAGGAAAAATTCCTGTTTTGCGGATCAAACAATGAAGCAATATTATAAAGCCAATCGACAGGGCTAAAGATTACGAACAAAATATAGGGTGAAATTGATATCACTGGCATCGTTTTCAACTAAGAGTCTACCCATCAAACTGAACAACTTTTACAATGGGAGCAAACCGATCATAGGAAAAAAATCAGCTGTTACAGTTGAGTCGAGTAAAAATTTCTATCTAGTATGGAATAGGAGATTTTTTTGCTACGATCGGTTTGCTTCCACAGTAAAAGTTCTTCTGTTTGATGGTTAGACTCTTAGTTTAAAAGGATGCTAATGATATCATTGTTAACATGTATATTCTACGCTAGTCCCGAAAACATTAGTATTTAATGGTCACAACAGTGTTACAGTTTTGCTCACCCACTGAATTAATAACACGTTCGGCGCGACATACTAAACGTATGACCTGATTATGTGTGAAATTATTTGCGTATTGTGCAAATAATAATTATTTTAGGGAATGATGAGCAGTGAGCTACACATAATTAAGACAAACCAATAAAATTAAATGATTTCACACTTTTTTAATATTGGTAAAAAAATATATATTTTGTTGTAAAATAATATAATATTTAAAAAAAAAAATTACAAAATGTACGTTAAAGTACCAACTAGTTGTAGGCCTGTTTGATTGAACTTAGATTATATTTTAGTAACACTTATTTTATTTTAAAAGATTAGTTATACCAAAGGATCATTCCATACAGGGTGAAATTGATATCATTAGCATCCTTTTAAACTAAGAGTCTACCCATCAAACTGAACAACTTTCACTACGGGAGCAAACCGATCGAAGCAAAAAAATAATACTACACCTCGAAGCACAAAAACAAGTAGGAAGAAGTTTGAATAACTTTCTATTGATAAAGTTATATTCAGAAAACGCCGGGAGTCTCTAAGGCACTCTGCCCTGGAGCCATGCCCCTCTAATATGGCCTGTAATCGCGGGCGACGCGCCTTCGCTGCATACAAAAGGACCTAAGTATATGAGAGCGAAAGTAACACTGTGCCACGAAACGTATGGAAAAAATAAGCCGTCTTGTGCGCTAGTAGAGAAATCGTGCTAGAGGTTACAGTGTTCTATCTTAATATGCTGACGATTTTTAAAGGTATAATCAGACCATCAAACTGAATAACTTTCTCCATTGGACCAAAAAGGAAATCGCGAAAAAAATCTGCTCTCCCATTCAATCTGCAAACGTCCAATTTTACATCTGTTTTTTTTTTACGATTTTGAGGTTGGTCCCAAAGACAGAAAGAAATTTGTTTAGTTTGATGGTGTGATCAACCTCTTAAAAAACCGTCAATACGGTAGGTATTGTAGGTATATAAAGGTTAAGATGGACCCTGTTTACGCGTTTTTGAAAGAGCAAAAGCCACAAAAAAAACGAGTTGTGCGTAAGCAGAGAATTCGTACTAGAAGTCTGGACTAATTTTAAGTGCGAGCTGACTAGCGTAATGTCCATAGTATCAATATCAAATACCTACGCCACAATAATGGCGAAAAGTATTTCTTTGCAATAAAGAGACATTGGTCATTCACTGATTGGTGTTTTTCAAATTAACATTGCGTTTCGGCTTATTTGTTAGTTGTGAAAAAACTGTATCCATTTTGAATAATCTTTTTACTGATGCTTCTTTTTATTTTTTTTTATACTTGTACTTAGTTACATTATACCGGCTGCAAACGGTGAAGGAAAACTTCGTGAGAAATCCTGCATTCGCTGAAGAAGAAATACTGATGCGTATGTGAAGTCTACCAATCCGCCTTGGGCACGCGTGGTGGACCAATGCCCATAAAACTCCTCGAAAGGTATCAGGCCTGTGCCCTGCAGTGGGACGTAAATTAATAATGTTTCCGATTTATTGTGTTTTTCATTGACAAAATATCGAAATTTAGGTTAGCTTCAAGATACACGTTACACATGCTTTCACACAGAAACTTATCAAAATTCTATCGATAATCGATCCCATCCCTATTAAGCCCACTCATCCGTCGAGCCGGGCAATTTTCGCGGCACATCACTTGAACCGCAATAACCTCTCCTCTCGCTTAGATACCGACACAACCTGTACATAACGATGTAGCATGTAGCACACCCTGTAAAATGTACCCAAATATACAGGGTGGAAAATCACGGAGCGTTAAAGTTTGAGCGATGATAAATAGCACTACACGAATTGAAGTAAAAAGAAATTAAAATTAGTTTAATATCAGTTAGTATTTCATAGCAATCGGCACAATCAATCAAAAGATTTGTAAGACTGTGGACAGACGACCTAAAAAAGGTAGCGGGGAGCGACTGGACGAGGAAGGCCGAGGACAGAGTATTGTGGTGCGCCTCGGGAGAGGCCTATGTTCAGCAGTTGACGATGATAGACTGATGATGATGTGATGATGAAGAATGTGAATTTAATGTTTTGAAAACTACGGCTTAGATAATATCTTTGTATTTCAGAGGTACGAAATATAATGAATATAATATATAAGGTCTAACAAAATTAGGTGAAACTATTTTAATGGGATGATCAGACCATCAAACTGAACAACTTTCTCTATGGGACCAATATTGAAATCGCGAAAAAAAAATCTGCTGTCCCATACATTTAGGTCGAGTAGGTTTGTATCGAACAGCTGATTTTTTTTCGAGATTTCCATATCGGTCCCATAGAGAAAGTTGTTTAGTTTGATGATCTGATCATCCCCTTAAAATAGTTTCACCTAATTTTGTTAGACCTTATATAGTGAATAGAATATAATATAAATGAAATGGAGAGTTGCATGTCTCACTTCAAACATCACAAAATACTTAATCTAACTTCGATGTACATTCTAGAAATCTGTAGCTTTGTAAAAAACCATAAGAACCTGTACCCACTAGTGAAAGACTTTTTATCCAGACCTCAGAAAGACCGATTGGCTCTACCTACTACAAAGTTGCATTTAGTTAGCTCAGGTATATACTACATCCCGTGTCAGGTGGGTCTGCTATCGGGCGCGTCCCCCAGGTGGTGGATAGGGGAATGCCCCCCAGATATGGGGGGTACCGGCTTGCCGGCGTGAACCAACCCAAAGCGGGGTGGTCGCATCACTGAGATGTGACCACAGGAGGGCGGCGGGTCAGCGTGGCTCGGCTGCGTTCGTTTCTCCACGTGTCCCTCTGCGTATCAGAGGGCACAGTGGAGGAGCAAGGGCGGGCTCTGCGTGTACTCACCGTACCGCAGAGCAGGCTGGGAAGGATTTCCTTCCCCGCCACCACCGAGACAAGGAAAAGTCAATAACACCCGACAGTGAAGTCGTTAAAACCGACGGCGGCGGTCAGCGGTAGCATAACCGCCTTCAGCCTCCCGGTGGTGAGTAGCGGGCGACAGGTGCGGGGGCGACTCCGCCCGCATTGCACTACTCACTACCCAAGCGGGAAGACATTCTCTGACTCCTCGCTGTGCGGAGGAGCGGCGGGACATCGCCGGTGGGGGACTGGATGTAAAGGCTCTGCTGGTCTCCCAGTTCCCTGCCATCCGGGCGAAGCGGGAATGCCGCTGGGTTATTTTAGTGGGTATACCGGTGACTCGCACCGGGGAGTCCCACATACCCGTCCTGTCCCCCAACGGGGGGGGGGGGGGGGGGGGATGCGTAAAGCATTTTTTTATTTTTAGTATATTTAATAACATTACCTACCTACTTTGTACGGATCAACAGCAGTGACCATTCAAAACACTAGACAATGCAGTCCAGCAAGCCCGAGGGATTACGTGCTAAACTGGAACTAGCAACGAATTTAAATTATAATTATGTTAAGAGAGAACCTTGCGGCACCTGCACGCTTAATCTGTCGTATGCTTTTGTCAAGGATCAGTGTAAAAAAATATTGTGTGGTAAAAAAAATAAAACAATTTATATAAATCAAATAGAACAATATTTTCCTTGGTTTTGGTGGTTGCAGAGGGGTCAATTTTATACAAAACTTTGACGCACAATACGCGTAGACGGTATTAATATAAGTAACTTTGTACATATGGAAAAATAGTTTAGAAAATCTAGATGCTGCGTCACAAATAAAATTTACAATTTGTAAAATTATTACGAAGATTGCTCATGCGCAAAATTTTTCATACAAAATTTTAAAAGCTTTATATCTTCGTAATTATGTCTAGAAAGAGCCTCATGCTTCTACCGTATAAAACAAAAGGGGCCCACTTTCTAAGGTTGGTGTGCGTGAGACGCCATGCAAATTATGTATGTGTGCGTGTATATGGATAGGGTTTAGAGGCCAATACTGGTTACAATTTTTTTCTACGCTTTTGTAGCTTCGACTGTCAATCTTGACATATAACTTATCCAAGGTAATTTAGTAAGGTAAGGTAAATATAAATTGCAAATGTTATTTGTGACGCGGCAACTAGATTTTCTAAACTATTTTTCCATATATAAATATTACTTTTTAACCGACTTCAACAAAAGGAGGAGGTTCTCAATTCGACCCGTATGTTTGTTTTGTATTTTTTTTGTATGTTTGTTGCCTGATTACTCGTCTTTTATATTAATTCCGTCTACGCGTATTTTGCGTCAAAGTCAAACTTTTGTATAGACTGAAACCACCTTAACTAGCGCTTTCATTCATTGCTGAAATAATAATAATAAATCATTTTTGCATGAAAATTTAAAATGTGAATAACTTAACATTTTAATTAATAAAATAATGAAATTATTGTTTCAATGCAATTGGAATTATTTTAAATTAGTTGAGGTGTATGAGGTTTTGCGCTTATTCATTAACACGTTGTATGGAATTATTTATAGTAGGTACTCTGTGGGATAGGCCACTTTATGACACATTGTTTTAGCATTTTATCAATGTTTTAGACCAGTCAAACAGGGATTGTCGTTGTGAATTTATGAACTCGTACCTGTGTGATTAATAGCCTATGTGAAAAAAATAGGATTCTTCAAAGCGTCATATATTATGAAGTACTAACAGTAGGAGTATGATTAGCAGATATGTGTAAATTGAACATATAATTGAAGTTTTGACACGAGCCAAAACACGATTAAGACACATTTTATCGATAGAAAAACAAGCCAAAGTAGCCTCCGTTTTTATTTATAAACGCTTGGAGCTGCTAAACGGTGAATAATAGAATCACGAGACTTGATTTAAAAAAAAGAGATTGATATTTTACAAATTTTGATTAGAGCAGAATTGAATTTACGTAAATAGTACAATCACAATTAAATAAAGTTTGTTTTACGCTTGCGCGTTTCAGGCGCGCGCGCCGCCCCATCTCTTTCTCTCGCATCAGGCAGTAATATACGCTATCATACGCCCATTTCGCTTCAATTATTTTTCGACATAGGCCCTTAATAGGAAAAGATGCTTCATTTTGAATAATTAGCCACTAGAAAAACATTACCATTTTCAGAGATAAAACAAAAATCGGTATTTATTTCGAAACTGGATAATGCATTTTGCCACTATAGTCGTGTTTACTTCGATAATGTTTGAGATGTAACAGTATCTCTTTGCTTGGGATACAGTACGTAGGTATATCAGATATTGTGCAAGTTAAGATTATGGACGCTGATCGTTCCGACTTGCCCACAAAATTATATTTATTTTGAATTTTTCGTGCAACATAGGTTGGTAAACCTATCATAATGGATATTTAACTTTTTTAACCACAATTTTTTATTGAAAAATAGGTTCGAAAATAAGAGATTAGCGATTGAGTTTGATGGTCTGATCATCCCCTTAAAAAACCGTCAGCATAATGAGACGGACGGGTGGGGTAGGGAGTAATTATTAATTGGACTTTTAAACTGCAACCGGCACCATTTAGTGACAAAATGACTATATTAAAACATATTAAAAAAAAATCGCTAAGCAACACAGAAATCAAAATTGTGTGTCCCAGAAGGGTTTTATATAAATAATATTTATACCAATGCACTCATTTGAATTAGATTTAACAATATAATTTTTTTTGACCATTTCAATGCTCAATAGGCATTGCAATTTAAAAGATGAGGTATTTTTTTGAAAAGACAAATGTATTTTTCAAACCTTCTAATTAGACAAAAATATTTACACCAATTTCGAAGTATGTATAATGGTAAATCCTTAAATATGTGCAAAAAAATTTACCATCAGGTTTTTTAGAACAAGATAATAGCTAAATTTTGAAATTGGAACAGTTGCTGACGTGATTTTTTTTTATTTTGGTTCTTTTCTAGGTTAAAATTGGCTCTTAAATATCATACCGAAAAAAATATCAATTATTAATTAGTCCCGGCTCAAACCGTAAAATGGCTGGGCTACCTGTATACATAATAATATCTTAATTTAATGTTGTTTTTTTTAAATGCTTATTTTCATGGCCTTAGGTACTGGCCTGTAGAAATTTAAAAAAATCTTTCATAGTCAATGAAAATGGCGGTCAGGTCAACTGACATTTATTTTCGGGGAGGAGATTTTCATTGAAAAATTTGTTGAAAACCGACGAAAAATTATAGCTGTGATCACTGTTTCATACAAATACTAAATAATAAAGTAACTAGAGGCAGGTAGGTACACTTTTTCGAAAAAAAATTCGATCTCCATCATAATCTTCCTCAAAATCGCCTTAATGTTAGGCAGAGATTTCAGGGATCGTAAACCCAAAAACTTTTTTATTATTGTTGTTCCCAAACTTTGAGAGTTTGCAATTTATCGGTATTATACTTTGTGATGAGATGATTCTTTAACGAATATTAGATAGGGAATAATTAGGAAAGTTGCTGGGACTTGGAATAAATATACTTTTAAAAGTTATCCGATTTTCTATCTAATCTAAAAATCTAGGCTGAAATGACGGCTCAAAGAGATGAATAGAAGAAAACGACAAAATTGCTCCTTATAGCTACCTAATATTAAAATAAAGAAAAAAAAAACATATTTTACGGTACGCGGTCGCCACTCCCGAATCCTTCGGCCATCGGTTCTGCGAGCAATGTGCCCGGCCTCAACTGCACACTTAGGGTAATGAGAATGCTGACGAGCTGGCGAGGGCTGGGTCAGAACGAAAGATGGTTGGCCCAGAACCAAGTGTGGGAATCCCAGCATGCAGCATAAGAATGGCCATTAGGGATTGGGCTGATAAAGCACACAAACTGGAGTGGTCTAGCCTTGTAGGCCTACAACACTCCAAAAAATTTATCAGCAATGTGACAACTCGCGTTTCAAGATTCATACTGAATAATAGCAGGAGCAAGGCTCGTGCCACAGTCGGAGCCCTCACTGGGCACTACGCCACAGGCGCGATGATGCACAAAATGAAACTCACCCTGGATCCCAGCTGCAGAGCATGCGGAGAGCATGAAGAGACTATGGAGCATGTTCTTTGTGACTGTGATGTCCTGGCGGTAAAACGCATGTGCCTCCTCGGAGATGGATACCCGAAACCGGGAGATCTTAGGTTTCTTCCCCTTAATGGTGTTGCCTCCTTAATTGACCATGTATTTGAAGGGTGAAGAAAACAAAAAGTATTGGGGCTAACACAAAAGATCCCACTGGGTCGAAGTGTTGCTGGCTTGCCAGCCCCCACAACAAGATAAGATAAGATAACTGCACACTTTATTTCAACAATTCTTTGGGCTATGTCTCATCATATCATATCTCTTCATTTCTGATTCGATTACGCTGGGAAACTCCGAGCATAGCCCTGCTTTTAGCTCCATTGCCCTTTGGGCTACTTTTAGCCTTTTTATGAGGTCTTGAGTGAGCGATCACGTCTCAGTTCCGTACATCATCACTAGAGATCGGATATTCGGATGCATATTTACCTAAACTTCATTTTTCACATGAATAATTGACACGTCTTAATTCATTTATTTTATGAAACAATTCCAGGATCGTTCTTAAGTCCCGGGATTGCTAAAATATCGAAGAACTTGGACATTTGATCATCTCGGACAACATGATCAACTCGGACAACATGAACAACGGACAATTTGGTCAAATTATACATGGTTGTCTGAGTTAACGGAGTTGTCCAAGTTGTTCATGTTGTCCGAGATGTTTTGTTGTCAAAAGTACTTAATTGGACAACATGAACAGCTTGACCAAGTCGAATCAGTTGTTAGAGTTTTTACGTCTTAAGAGTTGTTCATAAATGTTATCAAGAGCTCATTGTAAGCCGACAAACTGTTATGCAGTTTAGCATAAAATGTGTCTGTGTAATGTACTGTGTTTTGTGAGAAATAAATAATAATAATAATGTTGCCCGAGTTGATCGAGTTTTTTAATTTGTACGAGTTGTCCAAGTCGACCGAGTTGTTCATGTTGTCCAAGTTGTTCTACCTTCTGTTGACTACCTGCGAGAACCAGTATGACAAAACGGTGCGGGTTGTCCGATTTATTAAATTAACTTTATTCAGAAAGGCATATCCATATTATGTTTTCGTGGGGAAAAAAGTGAAGTTTAGGTAAATATGCATCCAATTATCCGATCTTTAGTCATCACTGGCAGTAGGTACACACTGGTCAAAGACTTTCCTCTTGAGACATTGCGGTAGGTATTTTAGACGAATTAGACGAGAAGCGTAACTTCCGAAACGCTGTCCGGCCGAGTTGGAACCATCAAAATATTCAAATCATGACAGAAATTCTTTTTAAAACCCGCATTTATAACAAAAAAGGTTCTATTTTAAGACAGTCTCACAGTTATACCATTGCCATGTGGAGTGGTTGTAGAGTCACAAAGAGCGCCATTAGTCGACTCTAGCAACATTTTCATGCCCTGCTCTACCAGGCACTCTGCTCTCTGCCAGAGACGTAGCTCGCGTAGCGTAGTCAGGGCTCCGGTATAAAAAGGGCTGTATACAATTCGGTCCCCTAAAAAATTGTATCGTTAACAAACAAAATAATTGTTACCTGAACTATTAGTGTATCATCATCATCATCAATCGTCATAATAAAATAAAAAATAAAATAAAATAAAAAATAAAATCAGTTTATTTCAGACAGTGTCCATAGTGTGGTTAGTAGATACATTCATGACTTAAAAACTATGTTAGTTAAGTACACATCATTCAACACAATCATACACAATTCAATTCCAACAACAAAATATTATATTAAAATAAATAAATATATTATATAAAAAAATAAAATAACAAAATAAATTCATAAACAATAATAATTAATTCAATTCAATAATACATCTCAATGCAGAGCAAAGACCTTCTTTTACAAATAAGCGTGAGACAACAAGCATAATTATTTATTGTAAAAGTGTTATCATCATCACTACATAGTATAAAACAAAGTCGCTTCCCGCTGTCTATCCCTATGTGTGCTTAGATCTATGCAACGGATTTTGATGCAGTTTTTTTTAATAGATAGAGTGATTCAAGAGGAAGGTTTATATATCAGCGTTGCACCCGTGCGAAGCTGGTCCTGTACCCGGACTTCCGATGTTCGATATATGACCACTGTTTCGGTCCGCACTTCATTGTAATAGAGTTGACATTGGAACGAAAACGTTTACATAATTGCGAAGTTCGAATGTGCGGGTAGAGGCCCTGGGGCGGGTCGCTAGTAGTTATAATAAAGTATTTCAAATTAATACAAAATAAAGATAATTGATAAGCAATTTTAGCAAAGGTTCTGGCAACCTCTAATGGCTATGAGTTTTATGTATGTAATTAATAAAAAACTCATTTTATTTCATGCACATAGACAGTAATCTCATATTTAAAGGGTCACAATAATATAGGTATAGAATGTATGTCATTAAATATAATTATGGCTGGTTATGGCCTATTGGATCAAAATACAAAGGCCTCCTATCAAACGGATTAAGAGGGGGCTACAAAACTAATTCAATTAAATTAAATGAAAAAAAGGGCATAACCGCCCTTCTGGTGCAGTCGGGTAATAAAGTAGGCACACTTAGTTTTAGGGCCTAAATGTAACAAGGGGCCCTAAAAATTGAGTCCTACATGTGTTACTACTCTGTCCAGAACTCTACCTGACCTAATTCCTAGATAAGATCTAGCTAGATGGATTAACGGCTTGTTTTTTTTTGCGGTTTTTATAGTATTCAAGTTGTATCTTGTTTTTATTTGACCCAATTGGGTTCGTAGTTTACATTAATTAGGTCAATTTGACACTAAACTGGGGAATGTTAATAGTAGATTGGAGTAATTAAGTTTATCATAAGCATAGCATATGCTCACGACTATACTCCC
Source organism: Agonopterix arenella (assembly GCA_927399405.1). NCBI lineage: Eukaryota > Metazoa > Arthropoda > Insecta > Lepidoptera > Depressariidae > Agonopterix > Agonopterix arenella. The sequence goes on from OV656714.1 coordinate 10,673,837, forward strand.
CGAGGGGTTAGTCAGAGATATTCTATAACCTGAGAACATCCACGTTTCACTAGTACCGAAACTCTGTCCAGTGTGACGGGGAGTGAGCCCGTCGCCACTAGTAATGGACAGTGGGCACAATACATGCCTCGAAATTGAAGCATGCTGGTTTCCTCACGATGTTTTCCTTCACCGAAAAGCCAGTGGTGTTACAAATCGTACATAAATTGCGAAAAACGCATTGGTACAAGTCAGCCTGGCTGGTATCGAACCATCGCCTGCTGTACGGCAGGCAAGGTTACTCGCCATTGGACCACCACGGCTTTCACAACCACTTCGTAGTTTACATTAATAAGGTCAATTTGACACTAAACTGGGGTATGTTAATAGTAGATTGGAGTAATTAAGTTTATTCTTTGTAGAATTACATATCGTAGGTCTAAAATAATACGAGTGAACACTACTGTAGTGTACCTACCACAACAGTAAAATAAAAAACCTCCTCCTTTTTTGAAGTCGGTTAATAAAGAAGATCAAAATGAAAAGAAATGTCCAAATCTACCCTCCGAAATACCATTTGGAATGAGGCCATTTTTTTTAAATAGATTTTAACGGCTCTGGATTTCCTTTCCTTTTAAGCCAGTCTTTTTTTTATTATATGATTGTTTTGTTTCAGGTTTCAGAGTTAGTTCGTGGTTTTACGCACATAAATTAACGACCATAATCCCTTTCGGGATCGTCAGAGCCTAATGGCTAGACCAGATAACATGTAAAGGTAATCCTTTACATGCTATCTGGTCTATAAATTCAAATAACTCAAGTTATATAAAACTATGTCAATGATGGAATATTTAGCTTTCTTTGGAAATATGTGGGTTCCAGCATTTTATTTTCTTTTCATAATTAAGCGCTGTCTGAGACTAATTATAGGTAAGACATATTATTACAACAACGTTCATGCTGATCGCAAGGCTCTGAATACATTAGCGATTGCAGTCGATGCGATTATATTGAGCGATTTTCCGGGAAAGAAAAGTTTTTTGACATTGGCAATAATAAATACCCACCTAAATACGATTTTTATTTCCAGAGGGTCGGTCTTAATTTTAAAATGTGCGTCTCTGTTAAATAATAAAGAAGGAAAAGATGATAAAAAAGATGCCAACGCAACTTTTAATGGAATATTTCATTATTTCTTTACCATTATTTTCTTTCCATTATTTGTTTACGTCTGACATGGCTGTATGGGCTCGATACCTCGGCCTTTATAAAAAAAGGCTTAATACTGTCTTGATATGACTCTGACATGATCTGGCAAGGATCTGGCCAAGATCTGGCACACTTCTCTATGGATCGATGAATATGACATCTGTTGAGGAAGGAAATTTTATTAAAAAGAGAGACGCTCACTTACTTTTCTTACCATTGAGTCGAATTAGCAAGTTTTGCAGTGCGAGTGAATAGGCCAGTCTTCTGGGTAAGCTCGCTACATCTTTGACCCCATCTTCGTCCTAAGGACTGGATTGAGGTCAAGAGCAAAGCCATAAGTGATAAAAAAAGTCCCTGAAAGCGGCAACACTCCATTCGCAACTAATTCCGAATCAGGTTTATTCCGTATGTATGTGGCGGACCTTAAGTAATTGTGTACTCATTAAATAGTGGGAACAATCGATCGTATTCCCAGGCATGGTATGTTTCACTTTTAGTGAAAGTGGGGAAATTGTATGGGAATTAAAATCACACGCTATTGTACTCCAAACTAAGAGTCTTATCTTCGTAACACATCAATATATAAACAAGGTTATTTTAAAGGCCTTCTTGTCGGATTTGAAGTACCTGTCTTGTTATTATTTACTTGTATACTTTGGGTTTTATTGTAAGTATACAAGGTGAAATTGATATCATTAGCATCATTTTAAACTAAGAGTTTACACATCAAACTGAACAACTTTTACTATGGAAGCAAACCAATCGGAGCAAAAAATAAAACAGCTATTGCAACATTGCAGTTTAGTATGGAACAGCAGATTTTTTATTTGCTTCGATCTTTTTGCTCCCATAGTAAAAGTTGTTCAGTTTGATGGATAGACTCTTAGTTTAAAAGGATGCTAATGATATCGATTTCACTCTGTATAATAATAATGCCTTTGCCAGTTTAGGGGAGACCTTTGCCCAGCAGTGGGACGAAGTAGGTAAAAAAATAATAGGTAGGTTATGTAAATGTTAATCAATCAATCAATCAATCAATTATACTTTATTATAATGTGAACGAATGAATGTGAATGAATGTGTGAATGTGTGTGTGTTAATGTGACTGTCTGTACCTATTAAGTATTCTGCACCTACTAACATTAGTTTTCTAAGTTTTTATTATGTATACTAACAAATTTTATGGACACCATGTCTGAAATAAACTATTTATTATTATTATGTATCTCTGTAAAAAGGTTTACTCACGGGCCATAGTCCGGACCTTTGGAAGGCTTGCGTGGGGACACAGGTCCAACACGTAGAGGCCCCTTTGAGACATTTTTATCTGAATGCGATGGGATGCACCAAGCGTGGTCTATCTCTGAATGCATTACGCAAATGCACCAGAAGTCATACCACGTTCGGTGCAGAGACTATTGTAGGAAGGACAAAATAAAATTACTCGGGATATGGGGGTGAACTTGGTGGGTCGGGAAATCTGGGTTATTGCGGAGAGACTCGGGACGCCTGCCGTAACAAATGTCTCTAAGTTTGTCAAAAATGGCAGACGGTGACTTGCCAACTCATTTTGATGGGCCCCCCAAAATGGCAGCTCGCAAGGAGCGACAAGGCGGCAACATCTAGTGAGTGGCTAAGGTTGTAGAGAGGTGAGTCTGCGGGCGCCGGTTCCCGGTGCTAAGCGCACCAGTCAGCAGGTCCCGGCGTTATGACATTTTACACTTCCAACCTGGAGCATAGGTACCACTCTTGTGACTCCACTCCTGGATGGCCGGTTAAGCAAGACAGGAGGTGAGGGCCAAATCAATCCGGGCCCTCTGGAGAATCGGGTCCGTGGTGTCGCCAATCACCAACAGCTCGCCACAAGCTGCCCTGCGGGCTTATTATTATTATTATTTACTAAGTGTGTTTTGCAGCAAATGATTATTTACCTACATTAACATTTTTTAATTACTAAAAAATATTAAAATAATATAAATTCTAACAAAATTAGCTGAAACTATTTAAAGGGGATGATCAGACCATCAAACTGAACAACTTTCTTTATGGGACCAATATCGAAATCGCGAAAAAAATCAACTGTTCCCTACCCTAGGGACTTAAATGTATGTGACAGCAGATTTTTTTTCGCGATTTCGATATTGGTCCCATAGAGAAAGTTGTTCTTTTTGATGGTCTGATCATCCTCATAAAATAGTTTCACCTAATTTTGTTAGACCTTGTATAGGGTCCTTCTTAGTGCAGTTTTGTACGGATTAGATGATTTTTTCGATTTCGATGTATGTCCCATAGAGAAAGTTATCAGTTTGACGGTCTGATCATCCCCTTAAAAAAGTGTCAGCATATTAAGAAGCACCCTGTATACCCTATGTCACTCTCACAATTTTTACGCATAGGGGACGACTCTATGTTTTTACGAATCTAAAGACACCTCATACTTTAAAATCCGTGAAGCCGTTTAGGATTTAGTGTAGGGCATGACAAAGAAATACACATACATAAACCCCGACCGATATATAAGGTCTAACAAAACTAGCTGAAACTAAACCGCGAAAAAATATCAGCTGTTCCATACAAACATATTCGACCTAAATGTATTGGACAGCAGATTTTTTTTTTCGCGGTTTGGATATTGGTCCCATAGAGAAAGTTGTTCAGTTTGATGGTATGATCATCCCCTTAAAATAGTTTCAGCTAGTTTTGTTAGACCTTATATAAAAAACCTCGCCATATTGCGGAAAATCACTGGAACGCATTTTTGCACTTGGAACACTGATTTATAGATTATAGTCGATTGCAGCGCCCCCAAACCAGGTTTTTTTATATTTATGGTCAGGCTTTACATACATACGAAAAACGTAACCCTCCTTCAGGCGCAGTCGGGTAAAGAACATAACCCTCCTTCTGGCGCAGTCGGGTAATTAACCTCTCGTATGCCGGAAATGACAGACACAATAGAAATCAATTGTTTCGTGTTACGGACTCGTGCTCCGGCATACCAAGGGCTAAGTGTGTATTCAGATAACGAAAGGTTCGAGAAACGAATTTTTTTGTGGACTTTCCATACAAACTTATCCATAAATTTTTCTCGTTTTTCGACCCTGACCCTTAAACTTTGTATAAGGAACACCTTATGCAAAGTTTGTTTCGTTTCATTATCTGAATAATAATTATAATAATTAAGCCATTTATTTCGAGGTAATTAATAAATACATATCATTCAAATTCATTATAAATAGTACATTAAAACATTATCATTATAAATTATTCATTACCTAACTCACTTCGCTCTCGAGTACCCATTTGCGGGCAAAGGCCTCCTCCATCCTTTTCCACCTAGTTCTGTCCGTCGCTTGTCTGGTCCACGTCGCGCCCGCCGTCACCACGATGTCGTCACGCCAGCGCGCGCGCGGCCTGCCGCGGTGCGCGCAACGTGTCCTGCCCATCTCCATTTAAGTTTACACGCGAGCTTCGCAGCGTCTATTAGTTTCGTTCGTTCTCTAATTTTGAAGTTTCTTTGACGATCTCTTAGTTTTATGTTCAACATGCTTCGCTCGACCGCTCTTTGAAACACTTGTATTTTGTGTATGATGTCCCTAGTGAGTGCCCAGTTCTGACATCCATAGAGAAGCGTGGGAAAAATTGTGGATTCCATGGCTTTCTTTTCGAGTGATATTGGGATTTTAGATTTGAAGACGTGTTTCATAGACCAGTATTTGCTCCATGCATTTTTTATTCTTCTCTCTACTTCTTTCTTCGTGTGGTCTATGAAAGATATGTTTTGACGTAAGTAAATATACTGATTCACGTACTTCAGTATCTGAGAGTCGATTATAGTTCGTTCTTCTTCGCTATTTGTCATAAGGCAGGTTTTGCTGGCGTTCATCTCTAGGATAGCATATAGAGTAGTTCTTCGTACTTTTCACTTATCAGAACGATATCGTCTGCAAATCTAAGATGATTTAGATATTCTCCATTAATTTGTATACCAAGGCATTCCCAGTCAAGCCCAGAGAAAACATATTCGAGTACAGCTGTAAACAAGTTCGGTGGTATTGGGTCGCCTTGTCTGACGCCTCTTTTAATCTCAAAGGGCTGCCCCAGTCGCTCCAACCTCACCGTAGCCTTGCTTCTTGTAGTATACTTATATATTTTCCCTCAACACCTTGTTGCTTCAGAGCTTTCCACAGTGATTCGTGGGAGATAGAGTCAAACGCTTTGGAATAATCTATGAAAGCTATGTAGAGTGGCATTTTGTATTCTGTGCAGCGTTCAATTACCTGAGTCAGTGTGAATATGTGATCCGTAGTACAAAACTTCGGCCTGAAGCCAGCCTGTTCTCTAGGTTGGTGAAATTCTAAGGTTTTTCTGACTCGTTTTAGTAGAATATTCGTAAAGAGCTTGTATGTGCTTTGCAGAAGAGTAGTATGATTAGCGGATATGTGTAAATTGAACATATAATTGAAGTTTTGACAAGAGCCAAAACACGATTAAGACACATTTTATCGAAAAAAAGAGATTGATATTTTACAAATTTTGATTAGAGCAGAATTGAACTTACATAAATAGTACAATCACAATTAAATAACGTTTATTTTACGCTTGCGTCGTTTCAGGCGCGCGCGCCGCCCCATCTCTTTCTCTCGCATCAGACAGTAATATAAGCTATCACACGCCCATTTCGCTTCAATTATTTTTCGACATAGGCCCTTAAATCTACTGATGTTACTGCTAATTTTGCTATTATTTCATTTTACAAATAAAACAGTATATCAAAACACCAATTAATTAAATGCCAACACAGATCGTGCTAAACAGAAATACAATTACTAATTGAACACGACTAGACTAGGCTTGGTTATTAACGTGTCTGAATCTAAAATGGCGTGTTACTTCTGTCAATGCGTGATGTCTATTTCAATTGCGTGTTGGTTATGTCAAATGCGTGTTTGGTTGTGATAAAAGGTTTTTGAATATTGCTTTATTAATGTTTAATAACTACATCTTCCTGTACGTATCTTATTTTTTGGGGTCGGCGCAATAAGGTCCGCCACATACATACGGAATAAGGTCCGCCACACACAGACGGAATTGCGATTCGGAATCCTGATTAAGGATTTAGTGTTGTCTATTATGGTTACAAAAAATACTAGAGTGCTGTTTAAAAAATGCCTAAAATAAAAATTTATAAAACGCCAAATTAATGACAATAATTGCATTTTTAGGTATTTTTTTAAACAAAAAAAAAACAATTTCTATACATGATAATTACTATCATGTGATGAGGTCATGACGTTACGAATGTTACGATGATGGTTTATAAATTGTATTCCAATATTAATGCCACTATATCAAAAGACTATCGGTAGTTGTAACATTAGACATAATCTGCATACAAAATGGGATGAACCATTATCTGCGTGCCTTTCATCTTCTGTGTCGATAATAATGTGCACGAAAATTATTTTTACACATATATGTTTCATGTACAGCCACAGATTAATAGGTAAATTAAATTCTTACAAACATAGACTAGAGTTTCCTACGTTTTTCTTCACCGTTTGAGAGCAGTCGGTATTACACGTACTACATAAGTTAGAAAAACTCATTGGTACATGGCTATTTGGAATTGAATGTTTGCTTTAACGCTATCAGAGTCACAGCAATTTTATAATTTATCTAGGTTAATCTAGTAAACTCTATCTAGGTGGCACTGCAAGGAGCTGATGTAATCTCAAGCGAGTTGTTGTTGTCGTAACAATTTAACATTTAATATTTTTGTAATCTCTCCGGTCTCTATCAAACGCTTTGAAAGAAAGTTGTAATTGTTCCTTAACAGGTTCCAAAACAAAGATAGTTTTCGATCTCCGTTTTTTTTTTTTTTTTTTTTATGTCTGATAGGTAAGCATTTGACCCCGATCTCACCTGATGTTAAGTGACGATGAGGCCGAAGATGTAGCATGCTTACCTAGAAATGTGCCTATTCACTCTCGCCTTGAAGAGGCCCAAGTTGTATTGCTCAGGGAACAGGTCCGCAGGCAGTACGTTCCACTCTCAATGTGTGTGTGTGTGTGTGTGTGTGTGTGTCTCTCTCTCTCTCTGTTTTCAATGTATGAAGAAATATTAATTGAATTTCGTTGTTATTTTGGTTCCTTAAGGTGGTTTCAGTCCATACAAAAGTTTGACGCACAATACGCGTAGACGGAATTAAAAAAAGCAATATTTTATATATGGAAAAATAGTTTAGAAAATCTAGTTGCCGCGTAATAAATAACATTTGCAATTTATAATATAATTCCGAAGATAGAGAGCTTTTAAAATTTTGTATGAAAAATTTCAAAGCTTTATATCTTCGTAATTATTTTATAAATTGCAAATGTTATTTGTTATGCGGCATCTAGATTTTCTAAACTATTTTTCCATATATACAAAGTTACTTATATTAATACCGTCTACGCGTATTGTGTGTCAAAGTTTTGTATAAAATTAACTCCCTGCAACCGCCTTAAGGACTCTTATGTATTTCTATCATCTCACATGTTGTTGAGCTAACAACTCTTTTTTATTATCTCGACTTTTGGAGGGTCCGGGTGTACTCTTATATAGGGTGAAATTGATATCATTAGCATCCTTTTAAACTAAGAGTCTACCCATCAAACTGAACAACTTTTACTATGGCAGCAAACCGATCAGAGCAAAAAGAAAATCAGCTGTTGTATACATTTGAGTCGAGGACGCACTGCAGTTTAGTATGGAACAGCTGATTTTTTTTCCTCTGATCGGTCTGCTCCCATAGTAAAAGTTGTTCACTCTTAGTTTAAAAGGATGCTAATGATATCAATTTCACCCTGTATATTCCGTGGTCCGGGTTCGAATCCTCACGGACAACATGCCACATACCAATGAGTTTTTCTAACTTATGTACGTAATACCGACTGCTCTCAAACGGTGAAGGAAACCTTGTATACGCTGAAGAAGGAATTCTGATGTGTATGTGAAGTCTACCAATCCGCATTAGGCAAGCGTGGTGGCCTCCCTGAGGATAGGCACAAGCCCAGCAGTGGGACGTTTGTAGGCTGATGATGATGATGACCCGGCAGCTTAATTACTTAATTCATCGGTTCTTAATAGAAGTTAATTCCGAGAGCGCAAATGCGCGCTGCATACAAACGAAGTCTGTAGTAAAAACGAAAAAACGAAGTGTGTAGTCTGTGTGTTAGTTTTCTTCTCACTCAACGGTTTGCTGGAAGAAAACTCTTTTAGAGTTAAGCTCGCCTTTGTACATCACGACTTATTGTAATTTTTTTCATAATTATGTTTTTGTGTACAATAAAGAATCTATGAATCTATGGAGTCTGCTGATATTTTCAATACTATCCAATTAATGTCAATAAAAATTTTCAGAAACAATCTAGAAGCTAATCTCTATGTTTGCATGAAATCTGATTTTCGTTGAAATATACAGTTTTAATGCTAGGATTAATTTAAGTTTTGAATGGAAATCTTTGAGGCAGTGTAACTTAAAATTATACATTTTAACGAAAATCTGACTTCATACAAACATAGAGATTAGTTTTTAGAATGTTTCTGAAAATTTTTATTGACTTTGATTGGTATTGAAAATATCACTAGACTTCGTTTGTATGGAGAGGGCTCCGAATTATATGCCCTTAATTTCATTGCAACGACCTTACCCCACCGCCAATCTTACCCTATCTTACCCCACACCACTTTAAGAAACCCAGATCTAAAACATTGGCTGTCTCACAAAGATTAGCTAAAAGACAAATGACTAGACCGCTTCAAGACAAATTGTTACAGGCTCTAGTGCCTTGTTGCTACATTAATCTAGGTTGATGAAATTCCACCGTGGTACGCGATAACAGTCTTTATTAATGGAGGTTAAGGTTTATAATAAATTGAGCGATATAAAGTGATAATGAAGTAAGTGTTACTTCAACGGTTGCTGAGTTACTTAACTTTATGCCTAACTCTTTGAAAAAGGAAAATATATATTTGCTTGATCTTATTGCCCGGTGGCTAACTTGTATTGTAAGTATAATAAAGATGGTCTAAAAAGTAGTCCCATATTTTTGTAAAAATAGTTGAGACCGTAATACGGAAAATACAGTTTGTAAAAGCTTGTAATTTATTAAGAAAAACAGAATTACAATCGTATACAGGGTCAAATTGACATCATTAGCATCCTTTTAAACTAAGAGTCTACCCATCAAACAGAACAACTTTCACTATGGGAGCAAACCGATCGGAGTAAAAGAAAAATCAGCTGTTTCGTACTAAATTGCACCCGCCGCCGCTGTCTACTCGACTCAAATGTATGCAACAGCAGATTTTTTTTTGCTCCGATCGGTTTGCTCCCATAGTGAAAGTTGTTCAGTTTGATGTGTAGACTCTTAGTTTATAAGGATGACGATGATATCAATTTCACCCAGTATAAGTCATAAAGAAAATCGAGAATGCGGAAAATTCTTAACTTATAAACTTAATAATCTGGATGCCTACCTAATTAAGATGGATCTGGATTTCTTATATTTATTCAAATGTTTGTTCTGTTTTGGTGTACAATGAAGTATAATTGATTGATTAGGTAAGAACATGGATTCCATGGAAAATATGACAGAAATGTATGAAAAATCGTGTCTTTGCTTGACTTAGTTGCAAGATTTAGTAAGCAATTTCATAATAACGCAATACCCAAAAAGATACTAACTCTGTTTTCGCGAATATTATAATTTTAATGCCAGTTGGTCCGTGGTCTAATGGTTAAGAGCATTGGCTCTCGACAAGGAGGTCGTGGGTTCGATTCCCACGGGAGACACCTAAGGATATGTCACTTTGTGCGTTTTTCCTAAGTTGGTTTTCCCCAAGAAAAATGATGCCGTGCTTCGGATGGCACGTTAAGCCGTTGGTCCCGGCTAGTATTTCTGGTGGTAGTAGTCGTTACATAAAAACCACGTCAGAGGCCGTAAGGCGGTCTGAAAAAACTCTGACACCACGGCTCTGCCCACACGATAAGAAGAAGAATGCCAGTTTTATTCTCTTCTTTTTCTAAGATACCTAGGTAATTAAATGAAATTGAAAAAACATTTCCCTAATTGAATAAAATATGAACACAAGCCAACAAACTAATCCTGAAATAGAAAGTGTAATAAAAATATCAACTTTCACTATTCAGATCTGATGATAACATCCATAAATAAAACAACTAAATATAATAGTTCATTTGTCTTTCCTGCGTGCAGTCACACTATTAAAATGATAATATTCTATGGACAGCCTAATTCACACGCCTTATTTGAACACGCAAACTAAGCAAGGTACCTTACAGACATAAAACTAACAAATTACAGGGAAATCCGTTTCTACAGTACGAAAGTTCTGTACAACTTGTAGTAACCTATTAGAATTACTTATAATAGGTTTCTCGTAGACAAATTTCTTGTAAAGGCACCGTGCGGGTGGAGGCCTGGTGTCCTGTGACACCTTATTCAAGCTCACCGCAAGGTGAACTTAGTCCAGGCACCAGTCTCCACATTACTATAATAATGTATTTAATACTAGTCCAGTTATACCTAAACCACTTGTTGTCTTATTATTGTATGTGGAGAGAAATAAATAATTTTTTATTTTTATTAGTAGGATTCAGCTGTTAAATCGGTTATACCTAAGTAGCTATTTAATTTGTATAATCAATTGTATAATCAGGACCGCGTAATTTCTCTATGTGTATAATAGATAAGACCGCGGCAAATGACAATACTTTTGGTTAGTATTGAAAATAGGTTCGTTTGTAACGAACGCTCTGCATGGACTATTCTCTTATGACCGTACGAGCGTTAACCCGCGACTTTGTCCGCACAAATTATAAGAGATTTTAAGTCAGATCATTAGCTATCAAACAAAAAAATCGGTTCAGTAGTTTTTGCGTGATGCTCGTTCAAACAAACAAACAGACAGACAAAAAATCAAAAAATTGGTGATATGGAATCAGGGACACATAAAAACCATATCGTAACTTTTTTTTTGTTAATATCTTCAATGTACAGACAAACTTCCTGTTACAGTTTTATAATAGTTTAGATATAGATAGATAGATAAATTGATACATACATAAATAAATAAATCGATAGAGCCCGCGACCACAGATTAATAATAATAAGTTACTACGCGACCGCCTGGTATTATACAGGGTGAAATCGATATCCTCCTCATCCTTTTAAACTAAGAGTCTACCTATCAAACTGAACAAATTTTACTATGGGAGCAAACCAATCGGAGCAAAAAACAAAATCAGCTGTTGCATACATTTGAGTCGAGTTCAGTTTGATGGGTAGACTCTTAGTTTAAAAGGATGCTAATGATATCAATTTCACCCTGTAGTTTGTAAAAAATATAGCTTGATACCTGTGACATATACGTAAATTTTTTTAAATATGTCTCAGTCGTGTCGCTCTTATTTCAAACGCATCGCCCCGTCTGCGCTGTCTCAGGCGTCAAGCAAAATTTAACAAACTAGGTAGGTGTAGTTTCTATTGACATTGGAAATGTCTTTTCGTTCGCTCCAGTATAGGCCCCGATTTCACAAAAAAGTGCGATCCCTTATATCTCAAAGAGTTGTGAAGATATTATGATATTCAAAAAAAGACTCAAAAGACGCGTATTTACAAGAGCTGTAAGATGCAAAAAGAGTTATTCGAGAAATTCAAAAACAAAAAAGTTATGGCTGAAATAGTGAAAAAAAAATCAAATTTTTAAAAATTTTTAAAAAAGAGTCAAAACTCCTCTAGACAATTTAGTCAGCTACAATTTGAGCTTAAAACAAAAGCCGATCGGGTTAAGGGTTTGCCCTGTAGCGTAACCTTTTTGAGACAATATTTTTTCGAATTCCGTTGATTTATTTCCAATGTGCTCGATAGTCGTGTGAGGCACAAAATCTGTGTATTTTTTATCCTTTTCATACCGGATCTAACGGGAATAAAAATAAATCAAGACCGGCACAAACGGGAGGACCGAATACCGTGTAAATCCAAAAAACAAGAATGTTAATTATTGCTGGCCGAAATTGACCACTTTTTGGAGGTTTTAACGATAATAACTAGGTACCTACAAATATAAAACATAATAATCCGTAATGTTATCTTCAGATATAAACAACAACTTATCGCAAAACCGTAATTCGGTAATGTTTCGATAAATTGAAAATCAACAATGACTAACATACTTCTTTTTTTGAAATGTTGTAGGTATAATAGTTTAGAAATAACAAAAAATAGGAGGGCAGCACTGGAGGCTCGGTAGCCTCTTAACGGTGCTCAGGTCGTGTTCATTTCGTTAACACTTTATTTGCGAGTTACTGAGTAACGAAGGGCAAAGGTCAACGCTTATTCAACATTCAACCTAAAACATACTCACTTCAGAAGCCCAATGAACGTGCCTCGTGTCCGCCAAAACACTTCTTTCCATTGCACGAAAGAAAAAAAAAGTTAATCACGACACCATCTCACTGACACTGGCACGTTACAAAAAACTTTTTACTAAAAAACTCGATCGATCACTAAAAAAAAAAAGAATCACTAAAAACGTTTTCGAAAAAAAAGCGCTCGTTCGTTTCGTTTTCTAGGCAAGCGCAGCGTTTTTGTTATTTTAGAAAATTGTGCGGCAAAAAATAAATAATTGCTAACGTTCGCTCGCTTGCCGCGCAGGCGTAAACTGACTCACTATTAACTATGACGCTATTCAAATTTCCCATGCATTTTCTAGCATCTTTAAAGACTGCTAGCCGCATCGGATCTTGGAAATGACTAAATCAGCTGATAGGTGAAAAAATCAGACACTACGCTTCGTTGAGTTAGTGTGCCAATAGAGATAGGTATATTTCCTATCCTGCTCTGTCTAGAGGGGTTTAGATTGGCGTGATTTGCATCTGATAGCTTGCTGATAATTGTTTCCTTTTTTGCATTCCAGTTAGATAGCGGATTATTGTTGTGAAAGTATCTTTTGATAATCTGGTTACACGATGCCGTGATTTTTAACTAATATTGCTAACAGTCTTCTAAAAGTTAACTTGTCGATGACTCCAATTGTTAAATTAAAATTTTAATACTGGCTAATTAATTGAGTCAGGAACTAATCAAAAATATTTTGTTGTTAGACGAAAATTAGAATACTTTAATAAACAAAAACTTCAGCTAAAAATAACTTGGTTTGCAAACAGAGTATGTAAACTTGCTCTTTTACCCGCAAACTAAAGTTTTAACTCTACTTTTTCACGTAAAAATTGAGTCCAATTTAGGTTAACAAGCTGCATTCCTATGAAGTGCGCAATTATGACTGTAAATTGAGATAATGTCGTCTAAACTAGGCCGTCATGAATCATACTTTATCAAGCGATCGGGAACAACGTGTTAACACTTTTTACAAAAAAAAAACGTGGTTGAATACCTAGAAGTCTTTGCACTATATTTCGTAAAAAATGGTTACAGAACTATTGTTTTTAAATTGCGAAATTTGGCCATTGAAATGAACACGCACGTTTTAAAGCGCGAATTTTGACACTTTATTTTTTTTAGATTTGTTATTTTTTTTGCGTTTTGTTTGAAAAAAATTGTTAAGTGGTATCGTGCCGCGGGGCGATGGCCGACTAGAATGTAAGAAGTGGAGCGTTGGGAGTGGTGGTCGCTCGTAGGCAGGTGGTGGTGGGATCAATACCACAGTCTGGGGCGCACGCACTGACCGTCGTGTAGGGTTGCCAGTTTAAATGGGAAATCCGAACCTGTGACGTCATTTGCCGGACATTGATATACATATCCGGACTTTGTAAAAATCTTTATTAAAAGATAAAGTCAGTGTTGTTAGTGGTTTTAAACGTGGCAGAATAATTTTGAGTAAAACGTCCGGGAAAAGCCGGATGTGTCCGGAGTCCGGACGGCTGGCAACCATCGCGTGGTGCCACCACTTTGAAATCTATATTTGGACTGTGATGATATGATAGCGCAGATGGGTGTGGATTTTTATCAGTCAATAAAATGGGATGGTCTGGCTGGCTGGACATCTATAATGTATGTTTTGTTCCAAATAGTATTCGAATTCTCAGGATAATATATTATTTATTATCTAACTATTATAAAACTGTAACAGGAAGTTTGTCTGTACATTGAAGATATTAACAAAAAAAAGGGACGATATGGTTTTTAGGTGTCCCTGATTCCATTTCACCAATTTTGGATCTTTTGTCTGTCTGTTTGTTTGTTTGTTTGAACGAGTATCACGCAAAAACTACTGAACCGATTTTGATGAAACTTTTTTTGTTTGATAGCTTATGATCTGACTTAAAATCTGGTATATAATTTGTGCGGACGAAGTCGCAGGTTAATGCTCGTATTTAATTAAATTATTTATGGTGTATTTACATAGGGTGTCCCAAAACTCTCCGTAGCCGAAAACAGGTTGTTCAGGGAAAAATAAAAATTATTCGAAGTTTGATATTTTTCGAATGTTTGAATTTTTTAACATTAGAAAAATCGCCACCTTGCAGCGAACATTTAGGCTACAAATTTGTATATTTTTTCATCAAAATACTTGCTATACAATCATGAATAGGTAATCTTTTCAGTGGTCTCAATTCCTGACCAGTTTGTTCCTCTCATGGAAACCTCAGGACAAGATCAGCCCAGGTCAATTTTCCGAACTCAGGTTGGCCGGAGTAAAGACAATCTGTTCAAGTGGGGCTACACAGACGGGTCGAACCTTTTTTGGTGTGAATGCGGCGTTTCTCCTCAGACTATGGCCCATCTCGTGTCTTGCCTTTTGACTGTTTATTATAAGGACTAGCCTTTCCCATCTGCCACGGTAAAAGAACAATGGATCATGTGCATTTACATCCAATTTTATACCTTATCACTAAACGAAACAGCCTATAATTGCGAAACAATAACTTCGAACTTAGAACGCTTGGGGTTCACACGAGACTACTTTCATGATTTTTAACAATCAAAATTAGAATCTAAAGTTATGGGGAATAACATCCAAAGTTGCGGATTTCACGTTACCTCGTCCCCCGCAAAAAGTGGCAGAAATGTTAGTTAGTAGAATTACACGCGTAACTAGTCCACCTAAGTACTGTAAGGAGGTTGTATAGCCATAGCTTGCTGGCTGGTTCTTATTTAAATTTGGAAAGTTGTCGAATCCCGTGGTGGATTTCAATAATTATTAGAGAAGGGAGAGTCGAAGATAGGTTCTAGACGATAAAAGCAAAAATATAAAAAGTTTAATAATTAAATAAAGCTTTTATTTAATCTACCGTTGAGTCTACGCCTCCACAAAATTTAAGTCAAAGGTCCTGCCCTTCCTGCCCGAATATCTGCACGCGAACGGAGCTTATGGACGCTGCCAGTAATGCTATCCGTGTAGCGAAATACTAGGATGAAAAAATGTATAAGGACATGCCATCGATTCGATATAAGAAGATCAATTTTATTTAAGAGCATCTCAGGGTGTAGCAAAAACACTCTAGTAATATTTTCAGGGTGGTTTAGATTATTATACCATTAAACTGATCAACTTTCACTATGGAGACAGCATAGAGACAAATTAAATCAGCTGTTTCATACAAAACTGCAGTAGGTAGTACCCGACTCGAATTTTAATGACTATTATGTAATACCTGGTTATGTTAGGTTGTTAAATTTAACAAAAGCTCGGTTAAATTTTACAAATTATTCAGTGAAATTTATCAAAACATTTTATTTTTCATTTGGTTAAGAGGGTACCGAGCCTATTGTGCTGCCCTTAATCATTTTTTTTTTTATTTCTAAACAACATTTCTGAAAAACAAGAATGTCACATTGTAGTCCTGATTGGCTTTCAATTTATCGAAACATTACGGATTATTAGGTTTTATGCTTGTAGCAAACATTATAAAAACAAATCCGCAGCGACCCGATAAATTGATTAAAAATCAGCAATGACTACAATGTGACATTCTTGTTTTTTGGAAATATTGTTTAATTGTTAAGAAATAAAAAAAAAATAATTGGGGGCAGCACAAAAGGGTCCGTGCAGCCTTAACATTTTTTTTTCATCGCACCTCATTCACTAATTTTCCTAAAAATTTAGAATTCCAAAGAAATTTGAATCCAAAACCTTCTACCGATAACGTTGCTATTAAAATTCATGCATGCCCTTTGTTTTAGAGGACAAAAGAGGCGTGGACAAAGCTGCCCATACTATCACAAAACTCATTTACACTTTTTGGCCACTCCTATGAAAACAGAACGAGAGTTTTGGCAGAGTATGTTAGCTGATCTGGCAGCCGCAGGCATTTTGGATGCAGCACTTTTATATCGGACCATTGTCAAGTTGATTTGTGGTTTATTAAGGCTGGATAAGTTTCTGATTAAGTTATTGAGTTGGATAGAAGTTTATTGTGACCACCGGGTTGGTGTAATGGTTACGCGCCGGCCAAACCAGGGTCCTGGGTTCGAATCCCGGTACGGTTATGGATATTTAAATATGTTTGTGCCGTTATTGTATGGTTTTCATAATAAACAGCTTATAGTGCTTGCTTGGTATCATTACAATGTATGTGCCTGTTAGCGTTATTTATTTATTGTATTTGTTGACGTAAGTACTCTAGCACACCCTCGACACTTCTAAAATATACCTAGAACTCGCACCACTAATTTTTAATAACTAACAAAATTTTAAGGATGTCTTCAGACATTGAAACTAGACAACTTTCTCTAAGGAACATGGGTCGAAAAAAGAGAATAGTTTTTGCACCTCCCATACAATAGTGCAGATCAGGCCGTAAATTTTCTATGGGAGGGCCAATTTTTTTTTCTTTTTTGACCCATGTTCCTAAGGGAAAGTTGTAAAGTTTTACTGTCTGAATGTACCCTTAAAATATTGTTAGTAAGTAGGTATATAATGAAAAACTAGTGGTGTATAATTTCAAACACAATGCAATTAAATAAGTAGTAAATAAAAAAATAAACTGAAACTGAA
This sequence comes from Agonopterix arenella, assembly GCA_927399405.1. NCBI lineage: Eukaryota > Metazoa > Arthropoda > Insecta > Lepidoptera > Depressariidae > Agonopterix > Agonopterix arenella. Next base: position 10,691,051 of record OV656714.1, read on the forward strand.
ACTTCACTGTTTCTTCATACTAATGAGTCCGCACTAACAAGAAGAGGTAAGCACGTGCGATACTGAGTAAGTGCGAGTGAGACAGGACACAAAACTATAGGTACACTATTGGTCTTTACCTACTGTCTACCTGCACCCCTTAAGACACCCATAGGAAGAAATTGTATCATAATCGATATTTAAATCTAGTTAGTATGTGTGACAATATTGACAAAAGAAATCAAGGCAATTTTTTTAGGTGTCCAAATTTGAAACTCTGCGACAAAAAATTTCTGACTACCGGGTCTTTGGTGCGTATACTTACGTAAGAACAAGATACCTACTCATTTGCAGTATTATCCTTATTATTATAGGCTTATAAATCAAGCACAAAAGAAACCAACAGTAAACATACTTGACTCTATGATAAAACGGAAAACAACAATAGAAAGAGCTTCTGCAAAATACGTCACAGTTCCTTGCTTCGAGTAAGGTCAAAAAAAAAAAGAAATATTACCTTCAATTTAGGTATGTAATAAATCTTGGTCACCCTATCTAGGGTGACCATTGTATGCCGGAAAATAGGACATGGGCGTGGTTGAGTTGAGTTATGAATTTATGATAAATTAATAACCGTTCCGTATGGGGAAATAGTCGTCCAAATTATTAATTGAATTCGGACGATGAAATTAGAAAAATTATGCAATACAAGAGTGTCGATGGCCCGTTGCGGATAGCTATGAAAAAATCTTGAGGTCCAGGTTCGAATCCGCACGAATGACATGTCATGTACCAATGAGTTTTTCTTACTTATGTACCTAGGTAAATACCGACCTCTCTCAGACACATTGAAGTAAAACATTGTGAGGAAACCTGTATACGCTGAAGAAGAAATTCCGATGCGTATGTGAAGTCTATTACGTGGTGGACTTAATGACTTAATGTCCTGTGCGCTGCAGTGGGCGTATATAGGCTGTGATGATGATGCAATACTCGTTAAACTAGGAACAAATACACTGGTTCCAAAAATAGAATACCTAACAGACGAAAGGAGTGTCTGCTTTGATTTTATAGTTCGCAATCAAAAACAGTAAAGAATTCGACGAACAAAAGACAATGAGTACCAGGTCAACAAAAATAAGTAGCCCCTAGGAAAGCATGTAATATCTCTTTGGCCCTTCTCTACCACAATACCTTAAAACGAAGGTGTTCAATCAGTGCGTTTAGCCAGTAATATTTGGTGCGGAAAAGTTCATAAATTCAAAGTCATTAGCGAGCTATCAAGATATTTAAATTTATACTACTACTAGCGTCAACCCGCGACTTTGTCCGCACAAATTATATACCAGATTTTAAGACAGATCATAAGCTATCAAACAAAAAAAGTTTCATCAAAATCGGTTCAGTAGTTTTTGCGTGATGCTCGATCAAACAAACAAACTTCTTTTTTTAAATTTTCAGTTTTATAATAGTACTAGTTAACCCGCGACTTTGTCCGCACAAATTATATACCGAATTTTAAGTCAGATCATTAGCTAACAAACAAAAAAAGTTTCATCAAAATCGGTTCAGTAGTTTTCGCGTGATGCTCGATCAAACAAACAAACAGACAGATAAAAATCCAAAAATTGCTGATATGGAATCAGGGACACCTAAAAACCAATCATAACTTTTTTTTGTTAATATCTTCAATGTACAGACACACTTCTGTTACAGTGTTTCTCTGTTGATCACATTAGAAATGACGCTATACGTCAGAGAACTAAAGTGGTTGACATAGCTCAGAAGATTAGCGGGCTGAAGTGGCAATGGGCTGGTCATATCCGCTGAAGGGTTGACAATCGATGGGCAGTTTCTAGAGTGGAGGCTAAAATCTGACAGGCGAAGTGTGGGACCTCCTACGGCCCGCTGGACCAACGGCCTGAAAAAAGGTAGCGGGGAGCGATTGGATGAGGAAGACCGAGGCTAGAGTTTTGTGGCGCGTATAGGCTGATGGTGACATAATATCCGGAATAGCTTACATAGCATTCCGTAGCTTCTCTCAAAATTCTCACTAGAACCGTCATGAATCTGGTTTCTGGACAATCGATCTAAGGAAAATGATAGCGCAAACAACGGCATTGCACTTTGTTCGAGAATGACGTAATTTAACGAAGAGTTTAACCTTAATTTTTTAAACCAGAATTTCAATTCCGAGTCTGTTTTATCTGCGGTCTGTTTTACGTGAAGTCAACGCTTTTATGTTGCTACGCGTTTAAAACTCAAGGGACCGTTTTATGTCTCTTTTACGTAAGCAGAAGTTGCATAAATGCGACCTTTTCAGATTTCTAGCCAACATTTTTGAGAGCACAATCTGGTATAATGTTGGTGTTAGATTTAGAATTTTTCCTACGTTTTTAAAAATTAATCTTTTTGTTTTTTTTTTTGCTGAAGCAACAGTGAAGTGTTACGATATATTTATTAAGGGAATAAATAGTAAAAGCACAAATAAAACTTACTCTAAACTTAAACCATTCTAAGCATTCTAAACTACAAATTTTACTAATACTACTTAGTCTAAAAGCCTGGCCCAGGTCATACTTTGTTTTGACAAAAGGAGTTTAAACTGCAGTGGATAATGAAATAAGCCTCTTTTTGGGGTGGGCAGAAGCTTTGTTATTGTAGTTGGTAACGTTTATTTTTACTCGTACTACCTATGTTTCAACCAGACCGTTCCGTGTCGAGCCGGAGGCGATGGTTCGATCTTCTTCCAGGACGACTCGTACCATTGATTTTTTCGGATTTTATGTACTATTTGTATTATTATTTGGTTATAAGGGCTTGGTCAATGACCAAATAGCTACTGCGACGTGGACAGATCTATTATAGCTGTCACCCTAGACCTAAAGGTCATTTCCTAGGCCCACGGACTTCATGAACCGTGTTATGCTTTTGGAGGGGAGGACCCTAATGTCAGTAGGTGTTATTATGTATCCACCTAGATGGCGACTCCTGCTGTGAATGAGCACTTCGCATTCGCAGAGGAGGTGTATGGGCGTTTCCTCTGCTTCACAGCAGAATCTGCAAGTGGGTGAATCTGCAAGCCCCATTCTGTGTAGGTGTTTGTTTAACTTGCAGTGTCCTTTTAAGGCTCGTACTAAGAGCCTTAAGTCGTTGCGGTTTGAATTGATGGCATCCGAGGTGTGTCTGTTTGAAAAGCCGGTCACAAGTTCTTTCGCATGCCTCAGTCCTGGTGTATCCGACCAGAGCTTACGGCTTTGGTCCACGGCCCATTCCTTTAGCACACGTCTAGAGGTGTTGCGAGAGATGCCGCAGTAAGGCTCGGGGCCTATGGCGTCCTCTTCCGCCCATCTTCGTGCCAGCTCGTCAGCAGCCTCATTTCCATCAATACCGCAGTGTCCAGGCCCCAGCCTAGGGTGACAGAGTTTGTCAGTCCTAGTTGGTTGAGTGCTCGGGCACATTCCAATGTTAGCTTCGATGCTATTTCATCAGATGCGCTTTCAGAGCAGCCTGGCTATCTGATAAAATAACAATATGTTTCCCTTTGGGTATCTTTGTACAATTTGTAACACTACTTGGCTTTCGGTGAAGGAAAAGATCATGAATAAAGCTGCATGCTTAAATTTCGAGGCATGTATTGTACCCGCTGTCCATTACAAGTGGTCACACTGGACAGAGTTTCAGTACTAATAGTGAATCGTGGATATTCTGAGGTTTCTGACTATGACTTTATTTCTATCTCCGACTATACGAAGGGGTAGATGCCGTGTTCTAGCCTAAAATGGACTACCCAATGTCTTCTCGTGGCGTGGGTGTCATACAAGGCGACAAAGGCGAGCTTTCCCTTAAAGAGTTTTCTTACAGCCAACCGTTGAGTAAGATAAAAACTTATGCGCGTGAGTAAAATTTGCGTGCACACAAATCAAAATATCGTGTTAGCTTACACAAAAAAAAAAAAAAAAAATATTATTCTATCAACATTTCACTAGAAGTGCCTTTTGTAATCCTACCCTTAAATCAATCATTCGAAAATGTTAACGCCTCATTTCACTTACCCTAGAACAATGAAAATCCCTCTCGAAAACCTTTAAAGGTTCAAGGTAACAGATCAAGGTCAATGCTCTCGCCGAACGACCAATGGGAGAGCCGCCGCATGACGATAATTGAACCGACCAATCAGCGTTGAGATTCCTCGCTCGCTATTCGCTGAAAATTCTTCGGGGAAATTTCTGTGGCGGGAATGATATTGGATGAATTTTTCCTACCGTTTTCCTGGGATTTCTTTATTTTCCTTTTGTGTTTGGATACATTTGTGTTATTTGTGGTAAGTTAAATTATAACCTGCAAGGGACTGGGCCGTAGCATCGTAGTAATGACTTTTTACAAGGGCGGGGCGGGGGCAAATAGAAATATCTGACTTTTAGGCACTTGTTTTGATACAAAACTATTTTTGTCTCTCATTTTAAGGGGATATAATTCGGAGCGCGCTCCAAACAAACGAAGTCTGGTTATATTTTCAATACTAACCGATTAAAGTCAATGAAATTTTTCAGAAACCATTTATGAACTAATCTCTATGCTTGTAGTCGTCCGATTTTTGTCAAGATATACACTCTCAACGCTAGATTTAATTCAAGATTTGTACGGAAATCTTTGTGGCACTGTAACTTTATAACTATACATTTTAACGAAAATCGGAAACAATACAAGCATAGATATTAGTTTTTAGATTGTTTCTGAAAAATTTAATTGACTTTAATTGGTTAGTATTGAAAATATAACCAGACTTCGTTTGTTTGTTCGCTCTGAATTATTACTCTTTAATTCTGGGGTGGATTAGAAGGATTCTGGCAACGTCCTTGCGCAGAAAAAAGGCCTCCTCTGATAAATAAGGGTGGGAGGATGTTAGCCAGTAGTGGAATAGTAGGTATACAGTAGCATTTTATTAGTGTTATACACGTGTTATAGCATTTTATTATGCTATTTACGCTACATGATAATTACTATTATAGCTCGTATGGGTGTCTTACGGAGGTGATAAAGGAATCATTATTTCTTTTGTAGTGTTATACTGGGCTGCAATCGCGGTACATATTCGATGATTGAACTGTTATTGGACTACGTACGAACCATAACTTTTGACACATTTGGCATTGCGTTAATCGCGGTACTGCTCTTGACAGCCGTTAGAGCGTTTTGACAAATCGCTCAGACGTTATTGGCTGTCAGTTACATAGAGTTTAGCGCGATGCGGAATTCAGCACAGTTGAATAGAAATTGGATTGCAATGTGATTAGAACTGAAATTGGATAAGAATAGAACATCGATGTTTTAACTTAGCGCAATCGGGCTCTGGTCGAAGAGCTAATCAAATATGACGTGTGTAACTTGTATACAGGATCCTTCATAATATGCAGACATATGTTTTTAAAGTCTGGGCCACACAGAGTGCAGCTGCAGAACGGGTGCAGGCCGGCTGTTGACCGGCAGTAGTTGTAAAGTATGGAATTATATGCGAGGTGTCACACTGCGGCTACCGTTCCGCAGCTATTCCGCAGCCGCGCCGGACTGCATTCAGTGTAGCACTTCGCATATAATTCCATAGTTTACAACTACTGCCGGTCTGCAGCCGGCCTGCACCCGTTCCGCAGCTGCACTCTATGTGGCCCAGCCTTAAGGGAGACCAGACAGGGGGATCAGACCATCAAACTGAACAATTTGATCTATGGGAACAACATCGAAATTCCGAAAAATAAACCAGCTGTTCCGTAAAATACTGCAATCCTACTGGACTCAAATGTATGGGACAGCAGATGTTTTTCTCGATTTCAATATTGGTCTCATAATAAAAGTTGTTCAGTTTGATTTTTCGGTTGTTTGTTTGTTCAGGTCTTGTTACTTGTAGCATAGAGTACCTATAGACTAAGAGATAAGTGTACTTTTTGCAACCATCAGCAGCAAGGCTGATTCAGTGTTTATGAGGTGTAGATCATCTCTGTGATGGGGATGAACTAGGTCTGCCTGCATAACTTCAGTCGGTTTAGGAGTTACAGACGTTTAAAGGTGAGTAAAAAATTAACTATCAGCTGCAAGGCTGATTGTATGATATTATAGTAGTGTGCACAGTAGCTATATGAACAGTACAAAAACTTACATGAACTGCCAGGCGGTTTAGGAGATACAGCCGTTCAAAGGTCGGACCTTTGAACGGCTGTATCTCCAAAACCGAATGATGAACCATGTCAGTTTTAGTACTGTTCACATAGCTACAGCGCATACTACAATAATATGATACGATCAGCTGCAAGGCTGTTAATTTTTTACTGACCTTTAAACATCAGTAACTTCTAAACCGACTGGAGTTATGCAGGTAGACCTGGTCCATCCCTATCACAGAGATGCTCTACACCTCATTCACACTGAATCGGCCTTGCAGCTGATGGTTGCAAAAAGTACACTTATCTCTTAGTCTACTACTATAATGTTAAGAACCTCCACAATAGTATGTCGTTGTACTGTTCTAGAAATAGGTAAAACGATTACCCGGGATCGTGCTCAACTAAAAAGGATAAAATGATCAAGTTCCGGCAATGTCCCGGAAACACTGATGTGGTCCGGATGCCGTCGTATATCCGGAATCCGGAAAAAAGGGATAAACGGTTATTATAGGACGCACTTTGAAAGCATTATTTAAATAGCTTTGGTAAAATAGTGGTAGAAAGTTTTTCTGTATAAAAAAAAAATATTTTATGTGAATGTGAATGTTTAGCTAAACTGAAATTCAATACGAATCTTCTAAGTTTTATTAAACAACTGGTATGCTGCAATGGGTTTTGCCCTCGACTTCATCCGCGTATATACAGGGTGAAATTGATATCATTAGCATCATTTTAAACTAAGAGTCTATTCTATAGCCATCAAACTGAACAACTTTCACTATGGGAGCAAACCGATCGGAGCAAAAAAAAAATCTGCTGTTGCATACATTTGAGTCGAGTAGCCAGCGGCGGCGGGTGAAATTTAGTACGAAACAGCAGATTTTTCTTATACTCCGATCGGTTTGCTCCCATAGTGAAAGTTGTTCAGTTTGATGGGTAGACTCTTAGTTTAAAAGGATGCTAATGATATCAATTTCACCTGTATAATGTTCTGTGCTCTGTACAACGGTCTATTTATCTCTTCAGTGATCGGGTGCAGTTGAAACGGCTGGAGTAAGAAACGGGTGAGATGGCACTAAATAAATGGGGAAGTGTACCCTAAGAAGGAATCACAGACAGGCGATATAAACAAACTATAGATAAACAAACTTACATAGTCTGCGTTAGTAAATTCAAATAGAAACACATTTGTCCTTGTAGTACAGTAATTTGTTTATAATCGATACTTTCCTACTTTGCCATGTACAGCCAACAGCAAAAGTCAATGAACTTTTGCCAAAGTTATAATTTAATTTAAGGCGGTTGCAGAGGGCTCAATTTTATACAAAACTTTGACGCACAATACGCGTAGACGGTATTAATATAAGTAACTTTGTATATATGGAAAAATAGTTTAGAAAATCTAGATGCCGCGTAACAAATAACATTTGCAATTTATAAAATAATTACGAAGATATAAAGCTTCGAAATTTTTCATTCGAAATTTTAAGACTTTATATCTTCGTAATTATATTATAAATTGCAAATGTTATTTGTTACGCGGCAACTACATTTTCTAAACTATTTTTCCATATATGAAATATTACTTTTATTAATTCCATCTACGCGTATTTCTTTTGTATGGACTGAAACCACCTTAATCTCAAACTGCTTATATATAATTATAACTAAGAGCGTATTGCCAACAAACTTTTATGCAGTTTTGCGAATTTGTATTTTATTATAACAGTCTTAAGAATGAAGTTAAATAAATAAAAATAAAAAAACGTAATTTTACAAAATTTTTAATATCACTTCGGAGGGTGTCAAATTATCTTCACATAACAATAAAATTACCAGCACGATTATAATATCACATAATAATTTTGATAATAATAATTATTTAGCTGTGTGGTTCAGGTTCAGAATGGACTACCCCAATTCTTTCAATGGGTGTCGTACGAGGCGACTAAGTGATTGTAGGTTTCTTTTCTTATACAGTGTTTATGTGGGCGGAAGGTTAGCCACCTCTCAACACTTCAAGGGCCTATGTCGAAAAATAATTGAAGCGAAATGGGCGTGTGATAGCTTATATTACTGAGTGATGCGAGAGAAAGAGATGGGGCGGCGCGCGCGCCTGAAACGACGCAAGCGTAAAACAAACTTTATTTAATTGTGATTGTACTATTTATGTTAGTTCAATTCTGATCTAATCAAAGATTATAAAATATCATACTCTTTTTTTTTTAATCATGTCTCGTGTTTCTATTATTCACCGTTTAGTAGTTCCAAGCGTTCGATAAAGACGGAGGCTACTTTGGCTTGTTTTTCTATCGAGAAAATGTATCTTAATAGTGTTTTGGCTCTAATCAAAACTTCAATTATATGTTCAATTTACACATATCCGCAAATCATACTACTGTTAGTACTTCATGATATATGACGCTTTGAAGAATCCTGTTTTTTTCACATAGCCTCTTAATAATCATAAAAACTGGCCATGGGCGTGTCGGACTTGCCTAGGATAGGGTTCCGTAGCCGTTGTACGGGTTGTCACAAGAAATTCAATCTTGAATTTTGAGAATTAAACATTCTACAAACGTTAGTGGGTATCTTAGTCCAAGACATAATATATAAGGTCTAACAAAATTAGCTGAAACTATTTTAAGGGGATGATCAGACCATCAAACTGAACAACTTTCTCTATGGGACCAATATCGAAATCGCGAAAAAAAATCTGCTGTCCATATTATATAGGCATACATTTAGGTCGAGTACGTTTGTACGAAACAACAGATTTTTTTTCGCGATTTCGATATTGGTCCCATAGCGAAAGTTGTTCAGTTTGATGGTCTGATCATCCCCTTAAAATAGTTTCAGCTAATTTTGTTAGACCTTATATACAGGGTGTTACACAATTAACAAAAAAAAAATATACTTCATCGAACCCAATCAATAAAAAATTGCAACTCTAGTGTGACATCTAAAACATAGACAATTTTTTCAGAAGGTTAATGATTGTAAGTCATTTGTACCTACATCTCAGTAACAAAAGAAAAGACTTTCTTTGTCAAAAAAAAAACTAATTGTAAGATGCTTAAATTATCTTACATGATGACGGATAATAATTATGATTACTTTAATGAAATTATTTTTATTTTTCTAACATTAAATTATTGTTAGAAAAATAAAAATAATTTCATTAAAGTAATCATAATTATCCGTCATCATGTAAGATAATTTAAGCATCTTACAATTAGTTTTTTTTTTGACAAAGAAAGTCTTTTTTTGTCAATCTGTTATTTATTGTTTTTTTTTGGTCTTAATATTCAAGTTAGCTTTAGGAACACGTCACGTCGTAACTGTAGTTAACACGTCAATCCACCCTTTAACTTAAATTGCTAAATATGAGCATTGCCACACATTGAAAGTTGGTATTGTAGCAATGTTTCTGAACACCCACCCAGTATAACCTTAGTAGACCCAGTATGTGTATAACAATTGTGACAGTAACTTTCATCCTCATTTGCTTTTGATGTTGACTGTACCTCAAGTAGGTACCTACTAACCTAACTGCGCATTCCAACGACCATTAAAAAGTACTAGGTACTCCTTCCTAATTAACTATTTATATAGTGATTAACTAAACTAAAGCTGTTGTTATGTAAATCCTTACCATGTTTGAAACTTTCCAAAATTGAGACAACAAAACTAACTTTTATACTTACAGTCAATGACATTAGTTTTCTAATGTCATTGCTTACAGCAATGCAATTCTCCAAGTGCAAACATCGTCACAACCATAGAGATCTAGAGAGATAGCTACCATCGCGCTGAGTACGAAACCTAGTGTCGCATTACCATCAGTACCACGCGATGGAAAGTATTTTGTTAGCTTGAGTGTGCTCATTAACCATTGCGGTATCAGAACTCAACGTACGAATCATTTTTGTTACTACGCAAGCATTGTAAACTATTTACACATAATATCTCGACTGGCTTTCAGCCTGATAATATATTGAATCCTTACTGTCGCGAGCAATGTGTTCCGTTTTTGCGCATATTGCTGCGACACTGGCCCCGCCCCCTTTTCACATCTCCCTTTAGTTTTTGTGATCTGTGGTCACAACCTAAAATTCGCGTAGAAATATTACTGTAAAAAAAATTCGTCGTTGAAACATATCGGCGAGCTGTCAATTCGGTATTCTCTAAGGTTATGACATGTTTATGCGTCAAATTTATACAGGGTGTAAAGTAAAATGGGACACTTACTTAAAGGGGTGCTTCAGACCATCAAACTGAACAAATTTTACTATGGGACCAACACGGAAATCGCGAAAAAAAATTCCGCTGTCCTATACAAAACTGCAAACATAACTAGACTGAAATGTATGAGACAGCTGTTTTTTTTCACGATTTCTATATTGGTCCCATAGAAAAAGTGGTTCAGTTTGATGGTCTGAAGCACCCCTTTGAGTAACTGTCCTATTTTATCTAGAAATAAACGTTTTAACGTGTTCTTACCGCGTTTTGGTATATTTGAGTTCCCGATATTTCGGCAATGTTACAATTGCCATGATCACGGGATGTCTGAGGAATTGCAGGTAGATTTTTAAGAGCAGACAAATCGGTCTACTCAGTCCTATTTTATTTTACACCCTGTATAAAAACCTCGACGATCTGAAAGATGCAAGAAGGATGTCACATTTGTGAGCTCGTCCATGTTTTTGACAGCGATGTGATGCTTAGTGAATTGCACTCTCAGCACAGAGTACCTACTATAATTTTATTTACTATCGTACCAGTTGAAACTAAGTGACACCACCGGCTGCAGATTCTGCAAGGAGGAAATGGAGACTCCTGTGCACCTCCTATGTGACTGTGGCCCCCTGATGTACAAACGTAGTACTCATCTAGGTAGGCAGGTTCTGTCACCAGATGAGATACAAACTATCCCTATCAAGAATCTACTGCGTTTTCTGGCCGCAGTGGGGATTGGTAAGGAACTTTAAAAAAGGGCGTTCACAAAGGACCACCAATGGTCTACGTGGCACAGGCTCAGCAAGCCTGTCAAGGCCCAAAAACCCCCCCTAATAATAAATAATAATAAATCGTACCAGTTAGTTTCGATAATCATCGACGATTGGTGCTCTTTCCATAAAAAACATGTCTTTCTCTACACAACAAAGATTCTTCGTCTATGCGACAAAGACATCTATTCGCATAGTCTTACATTTATAGCACTATCTCTCGCCACTCTTATACATCCTGGACCAGCAATGTTTCTTTTATCGCCCTTTACTCCTTTTGCCATCTCTTTTTATAACCAACATCTTCTTATCCTGTGGGCAGAGCCCTGGTGTCAAAATTTTTCAGACCACCTTACGGCATCTGCCGTAGTTTTTTATGTAACAACTACTACCACCATAGATGGGACTAACGGCTTAACGTGCCATCGGAATCACGAAATCGTCTTTCTTTTCAGAAAATCTGGTAATTCAGATGTCATAACCAACTGGGGAAAAACGGTGGAGTGGTTTTGTGGTGGTACCTTTAGTTTAAGAGAAAATAAGACCTGCTTGAGTAATTGAAGTGAATTCGCAATAACCATCTACATGAGCTCATCCCACCTTCCCCTTTTTCTATCGGACTTCCAAACGCACCACGGGATATCACCCCTTCTTGGTTGACATCCCACATATCCGCACCAAGCGCTTTTCTGAATCTTTTATAATGCGCACAGCCAAGGAGTGGAATGCCCTGCCTGCGTCAGTATTTCCGAGCGCTTACAACCCGAATCCTTTTAAACTACGAGTGAACAGGCTTCTTCTGGGTGAGCTCGCTACTTCTTCGACCCCATTTTCTTCCTGAGGACTGGATTGAGGTCAAGAGCAAACCCATCCTTAATAAAAAAAACAAACATAACAATAATATTGCCTTTAAAATTATTTAAGTTTCTATTATTTTAGTTTTCAGTACTAAACCCTTTAAAATCGCAGAGATTGCGCTGCGTTCTCGCATCGCTGAATCGAAATCGCTAGTGTGTGCAGGGTCTTTTTAGTGTTTCGTTCCAAAATTAACAAAACGGAACACGTATTTTATATGTGCAAAGTCTAAAAGCTAAGTGAAGGTCAAAAGACGCAGCCTGATAGCTGGTTCGCCTGACATGTGATATTCTGTGTTGCGGATCATTAAGCTGAAATGGGGATCAAGCTGAGTGGAGTGGTTTTGTCGTCGTACCTTTAGTTTGAGAGGAAATAAGACGTGCTTGAGTAATTGGAGTGCATGCGCAATAAACATCTACTTTTAATCTACATGGCGATTGTATTGCCTAACATCCTTTACTCCGCTGAAACGTGGACTGTGTACCGCCGGTACATTCTTATGCTGGACCGTTTCCACCTGAAATGTCTTAGGAAAATATTAAAAATCAAATGGTCCGACCGTGTGCGGAACACTGAAGTGCTGCGAAGGGCTAATGTTGGTGGTATCGAAGCCTATCTTATGCGACGACAGCTTCGGTGGTGCGGTCACGTGTCATGAATGGCGGAGGAACGAGTCACGAAGCGCATATTTTATTCCGAGCTTGAGGAGGGCAAGCGTAAAGGAAAAGCTTGCATCCCAACGCCAGGAGTGGAGGTCCCTTGTCAGAGACAAAGTTTTTGACTTTGAGGCACTCCGACGTTCTGAGCTTTATGCCAAGCGCGATAAATTGAAGGCCCGACCACCAGCGACCATCAATTATAATTATGAGAATGGTGTCCTAACGTGCTCTCATTGCGCACGTACATTCGCAAAAAAAATCGGCTATATAAGCCATATTAGGGCGCACGAGCGCCAACAATGAAGGGATCAGAGACAGTCGCCGTAGCCGAAATCGGCTAGGAGTAGCATCATCACTGAACAACATTCCCTAAGAAACCTATCAAAAATTTCGACTTTTCATACAAACGTTCGATCAACTGATTGAATTTTAGTCTTGGACGAATCAAGATTGAGAAGAAGCCTATTCAGTCGTACTTTAAAGGAATTCGGGTTGTAAGTGCTGCTCGGAAATGCTGACGCAGGCAGGGCATTCCACTCCTTGACTGTGCGCATTATAAAACATTCAGAAAGGCGCTTGGTGCGGATATATGACTTTTCTTACATGGCAACTATACAGCCATTTTATGTTTATAAATAGCAAAGTAATCCACGACCACGAGTCAAACACTATGTGCTTATTAAATGAAGCCCCGAAAAACGTGGCCGTCTAGAAAATGTACAACGTTTTAGGCTGGAACCGATCGATCTAGGTTAATAGTTTATGACCTGGAAAGTCTAGATTAAAAGTGTTCGGTTTGAGGGGATGTAGGTACAAAGTAGATTCGTTTTTGGGAGAGGAAACAGACGTAATGATTTATTCAACCATCAAACTGTACTGGGTTTTTATCTAAACATAACATCATCGTTTTATTTTTGGTGTCACTTGTGCAGGGTGTAAAATTAAATGTATTACATATAATAAAAATTAATAGTATTCTACGATATCAGGACCATAAATTGAATAGTTTTAGAAATTTTCAGTGCTGTATTTACTGAACAAAAAAACTGTTTGCTCTTGACCTCAATCCAGTCCTCAGGACTGGTTTTAATCGATGGTTGATAGTAGAGTTCGATAAATGGAGCGTTTCTGTATATTTTTTATGAGGTTCGCGCTTTTGCAGCGGTGCCGACGAACGAACTAACGCTATAATGGAGTCAAGATCGGACTGAGCTCTGTTTTTCTAAAAATATAATAGTGACTCAAAGTCGATACTTCGCTGGTAATTTGTAACTACGACACAAAGCAAACCGACGACATGCAATCGTTCTGTCTTATTCTGCCAAACTGAGGCTTAGCTATCTCCTCAAACATAATGTTTCTTACCTTGTCGACTGGCATGGAAGGGCACGCGCGACACAGGTTCCAGAATGAGCCGATCATCTGGGGGCTGCCTCCTTGGCCGGCGGATCTCTTGGGCTAGTACTACGCCCTGATTAGGCTGGACTCCTGGGGCATTCGCTGCTGGAAAAGAAAGAGTTGCCTTAATCGTACAGACATAAAATCGTTATGGGCTTTTGGTCATTTGCGTCTGTCGTTGTCAACATCTGATACCTTCAACGTGTAGCTACTACTAGAGTTACATCCAATTTAGAAGGGTAAAGAAACTCGAAAGGGAAATGGTCTTTGTCCTTTAAAAAACCCCGAACGGCAAAAACAAACATTAAAAAAATAAAAACAATATTTTTAGTTTTTGCCGTTGGAGGTTTTTTAAATTTGTAATTTAATGGTATTTCGTAATTTTTTAAGTTACTTCCAAACTGCTGAACTGATTTTCATGAAACAAAGCTAAGAACACTTTCTATTAAAAAAAACAGCATCGAAATTGGTCCACCCGTTTGGGAGCTACATGCCACAGACAGACCGACATAGGCGTCAAACTTATAGCACCCCTCTTTTTAAATCTATTTATTCAATACATTTCCTTTTTTTAAATTTATTTATTCAATACATTACTTTATAATCACTATTTATAAATATTAACCGCACTTCAGAAACCACAGGGTTTATATGAAGTGCGATATATGAGGTCGCTTTCAATATAGCGCTCAATACATAGATAGGTAGGTACCTGTATATATGTCTTATATCGAATACTATTGATTTTTAGACATGTTACAGTCATGTTGTGGCTTCTAATATATGTGTTACAAAAAATTAATTAGTTACATTATACATTTTGGTCGGGGGTTAAAATGTCCAGCGTACAGACTCCTTTTGTTAATAAGTAAACTGGTTATAAAATCAATGGGTTTTTTGCGCAGTAAGAAACATGGCTGCCACTACCAACCACCTTTTCGATGTGCAGTTGTAGCAAGATTCTTTTGGTAAATTAAGGCTACGTCAAGATCTGAGCATAAGAACCCCTCCATAAATTTTTATTATTATTGATTTTTTCGAGAACTTTTCGGCCCCATCGGCCATCGGTTCTGCGAGCAATGTGCCCCACCCAATGCCACTTTAGTTTAGCAATTTGTGGCGACCGCGTAGCGGAAAGCGCAGCGTGGGTAGGCCCCCCACACAGTGGACCGACGACCTGGTGAAGGCGGCGGGAACCCCTAGGACGAGGGCAGCGCATGACCGGTCGTTATGACGATCCTTGGGGGAGGCCTATTTCCAGCAGTAGACGTCCATCGGCTGAGATGATGATGATCGATTTTTTGGCGGATTCGTTACTAGCGCTCTTCCCCGCTTCAACTTTTGAGGAGCGAGGCCTCTGAATCAGAATCATTATGGATACGGAGTTTCTCGAGGTATGAGAATCCACGTCGCGTCGCGTCGCCTTTGCAGGCCTTGCGTGCATAAGGTATATAGAGTGACAGCATAACTCGGCGGTCAAAAGGTTAAAGTACTTATTAAAGGTAGCTTTCGTGCACAAACACTGCACTGAAGTTTGTACGTAAATAATTCGAGTAATTCCTTTTGGCCTAGGTACTCTAGGTAGCATGCCGCCGAGAAAACACGAGAAATATCAAGGTCATAAACCCTGTCTTGCAACTGCATGCCATATATCCCTATATTTGTAACTGCATGATGGTTTTCTCCAAAATGAGTGTGGATGATGGTTTTCTCGTTTTGTTGCTTTGTTGCGCGTGGCATGCTAGTCCTGCTGATGAACAATGCGAATCTAATTCTGCCTTAACCCGTATGATGGACTATTACTGCAAATCAATTTCAAGTTCAACAGATTTCAAGGTCAAATACCATGACAGTTACATACGAATGAACAGCTTTGTCTCGTACACACACACACTAATTTCTTTCGGAGACGGGGGTGGGGTTTCGGATATTTTCGTAGCAAAACATTGAAAATAATTGTTGCATGCCAAGCGGTAAAAATTAAAACAATGTAAACATCTCGATTTAAAAGCATGTTTTAATCTAAAAACTTCAGAGGTGATCAAACAATCAAACAAACATCAAACTGAACAACTTTCTCTATACGAATAATATCGAAATAGCTAAAAAAGAAATCAGCTGTCCCATACATTTTATTTTGTATCGAGTAGGTTTGCAGTTTTGTATGGAGCAGCAGTTTTTCTCGCGATTTCGACTTTGGCCCCGTAGAGACAGATGTTCAGTTTGATGGTCGGATCACCTTTCTCTCTCTCTCTCTGTCTCTATAATAAAGTGCCAGACAATTTTAAGGTTTTACCAGAAAAATTAATGTTTAAAAAATTTTATGCATGGCAATTGAATTGTAATTTTTAAAACATTCAAGAATTTCTATAGTGTTTAAGATTGACATTTTGTACATAATTTTGTCCTTTGTTAATTGTATTTATTGACATTTTAATGAAATACTAATACTAATAATTATGATGTTACAATTTTGCATACTAAAAGTTTTGGTGAAATGTGTAGTACTCTTTAGAATTTCATTTCATTTCATTAATTTTCTCTTTAAGAACCGTCAGCATAATTATTAAGAAAGACCATCAGGTTCCGTCTTAACTTAATATGCTGCTGCTCCATACAAAACTGCAAACCTGCATATTATGTGTGTGTTACTTATGCAAATAAATTGTTTATCTATCTATCAAACCTACTCGACCCAAATGTATGGGACAGTAGATTACATAATACGCTGAAGAATTAGAAGACATAAAAAAAGTAAGTTTTTAAATTACCACAGAAGTAAAGTCGACTCTACAAAAGACAGCCCCAGACATACTGTAATATTTTACCATTTTTGTACAGTAAGAGTTACTTACTGCAATGCGCTTGTACCTGGATTCGAGGCAGGCTGCAGTTTCAATTATTTATTCATAAAGTCACCTCGTATATTCACAGAGTGCATGAGTGCCTGAATATTTTATATTCTGTTAGATTTTAAAGCGTTTTGTGAGTTAAATTGGCTTAGTTTGATTCAACGTGCATAAATCTAAGACGGACGTCGTGGGTTCGATTCCCACGGGGGACACCTAGTGAAATTTCACTTTGTGCGTTTTTTCCCCAGTTGGTTAGGACATTGCAGGGTGAATCACCTGATTGTCTGAAAAGAAAAATGATTCCGTGCTTCGGATGGCACTTTAAGCCGTTGGTCCCGGCTACTATCTCTGGTGGTAGTAGTCGTTACATAAAAACCACGTCAGAGGCCGTAAGGCGGTCTGAAAAAAACTCTGACACCAGGGCTCTGCCCACACGATAAGAAAGAGAATCTAAGACTAAGATTTCGTCGTGGTCAGAAATCAATCTCATCATCATCAGCCTATACACCACTAGTTGTTGCCGCCACCGCCTCAGTTTCGTGTGGGTTAAAGATTTTTATTTCTTTCTTTCTTTCACTATTCCTATATTTTTCCAGAAAAAAATTACATAAGTATGTATTCGGATAAAGAAGTTAAGAAAAGGACAAGTGCGTAGCATCCTCATCCAATTGAAGTACGTATGAAAAGGTTGGTAAACTTTCTCAGCAATTTATGTTTCAAAAGATTTCAGATCTTAGAAATGTTATAATTTGTTTTTCGACATCATTAAAAAGCATAATGTCCGGTAGACGAAATGGAAAAATCAGGAAAAAATATTATGTTTCGAGTAGGTAGAGGAAACAATTTTTCTCATTGGAAATGTCTTTTCGTTCGCTCCAGTATAGGCCCCGATTTCACGAAAAAGTGCGATCCTCTTATATCTCGGAGAGTTGTAAAGATATAAATATTAAAAAAAGGAAGACGTGTATTTACGAGAGCTGTAAGGTGCAAAAAAATTCTTCGAGAAAGTCAAAAACGAAAAAAGTTACGGCCGAAATAGTGAACAAAAAATTAAATTTTTTCCGAATTTTTTATTTTGGCGCTCGATATTTTGGAAACGAAGAATGATATCAAAAATTTGAGCAAAATTTCTCTGGACAATTTAGTCAGCTACAATTTGAGCCTGAAACAAAGACGATCGGGTTAAGGGTTTGCCCTGTAGCTTAACCTTTTTGAGACAATATTTTTTTCGAATTCCGTAGATTCATTTCCAATGTGCTCGATATTCATGTGAGGCTCGAAATCTGTAAATTTTTTATAAAATAAAAAATACTCTTTCCCTTAATGTCAAACCATAATTTACGTATACAGGGTGAAATTGATATCATTAGCAACCTTTTAAACTAAGAGTCTACCTATCAAACTGAACAACTTTTTCTATGGAAGCAAACAGATAGGAGCAAAATAAAATCAGCTGTTCCATACTAAACTGCAACGCCTACTCGACTCAAATGTATGCAACAGCAGATTTTTTTTGCTCCGATTTTATTGCTCTAATAGTAAAAGTTGTTCAGTTTGATGGGTAGACTCTTAGTTAAAAAGGATGCTAATGATATCAATTTCACCCTGTATATGTACCTTGTATGAATGTAGATGAGCCGAAAGAAGTGTCAAAATCGTACTGTGTGACGGGTCGTCGCCTCTGCCTACCCCCGTGGGACTATGGTGTGAGCTTAGTATGAATGTATTACTGTCTGAGCCAATAAGCCTATTTGTAGTATATCTGCTTGGGTCTATGTCCCCGTGGGGACGCAGAAACGACGGCAACGACCTTTTTTATTTTTGAGTAATCTTTAAACATTTTGTTAGGCGATCACAGTTAAAAAGAAAAAAGAAACAAATTTATTTTACAGACAAACAGTGAGAAATACAATATAAAAGAGTTATCTTTATAGTATTATTATTTGGTTATAAGGGCTTGGTCAATGACCAAATAGCTACTGCGACCTAGATAGATCTATTGTAGCTGTCACCCTAGACCTAAAGGTCATTTCCTAGGCCCACGGACTTCATGAACCGTGTTATGCTTTTGGAGGGGAGGTCCCTAATGTCAGTAGGTGTTATTATGTATCCACCTAGATGGCGACTCCTGCTGTGAATGAGCACTTCGCATTCGCAGAGGAGATGTATGGGCGTTTCCTCTGCTTCACAGCAAAATCTGCAAGTGAGTCTACAAGCCCCATTCTGTGTAGGTGTTTGTTTAACTTGCAGTGTCCTGTTAAGGCTCGTACTAAGAGCCTTAAGTCGTTGCGGTTTGAATTGATGGCATCTGAGGTATGTCTGTTTGAAAAGCCGGTATCTTTATAGTAAAGGGTAAGAATATTGATCCTGACCTCCAGGAATAGGTAGTCCTGCAACCTGGACGTCAGTGGTCCGTCACTCTTATATTATTGTATTCTATACTTTTTTCAGTAGATGCCAAACGTGAATTGAAAGCCCGACCAAGCGGCTATACAATATGACTAAGAGAAAGACGTGCTCACGTGCCCGCAATGTGGGAGGATCTTCTCTAAGAAGATTGGATATGTTAGCCACATGAGAGCGCATCAACGCCAACAACCACAGATCACTAAAACTAAAGGGAGATGTGAAAAAGCTAAAAAGTTAAAAAATAATATTAGCGTGTACGATTCGCGACAGGGCTTACATTAGTCATCGGCTGCAATATTATTTTTTAACTTTTTTTGTTTTTTTGAAGGCAGTTTTAATTTTTTTTTTAATTTTCCTTTTTTCACCCTTTTCAGTGGTGAATTCATTAGTTCAATTTAATAGTAGTGCTTTAAATTAACAAAAACACTAGCCGGCACTACCATTTTCAAAGGTTCCCCTCGAAGGATTCAATATATTATGAGGCTGTAAGCCAGTCGAGATATTATGTGTAAACTATTTTACAATGCTTGCGTAGTGCTATAGATTATTCGAACTTTGAGTTCTGATACCGCAATGGCTAATGAGCACATTCAAGCTAACAAAATACTTTCTTTCGCGTGGTACTTGTGGTGATGCGACACTAGGTTTCGTACTCAGTGCGTTGGTTGGCATCTCTCTAGATCTCTATGCTTACAACGGAGTTGAAGCAGTCGCCGCGCTCCGTGGCCGAAATTGGTCAGGAGAAATACATACATTTTGTTCATACATTGTTTTTTATGTTTACCTACATTTCTACAGCATAATAAAATGTGGCAGTAAATAAGTATAGGTATCTTAGCTCTTTACGTAATCCGGTCATTAAACTCTGAGCATTAAATGTTTTATCTTGTTCTCTCTCGCACTTAAAGAAACGTTAATTAAGTTTGTGAGTAAGAGAACGTTTTAGTAAATTAAACACTTTAGAAGCGAATCCACGAAATTGTTGTCATCTTAAATTTTATTGAAATGTTACGTTTTTTTACGAAATTCCCTTTAAGATATGATAAGATAATTTTTATTGTTCTCCCATAGATATCTAAAACTAAGTACAATAAAGTAACTAAAAAGTAAATTAACAAAATGAACTAATACTGTAAAGGGAGACAGGAGTCCAAACTAGGCAGTGCCCTTGTTTTGGAAGACCTGGTCCCTCCTACCGAAAGAAGTACTATGACTTAATTGTGTCACAATCAGTAAGAGTGCCCTGGAAGATCAAAGTTATAGATAAAAGGTTAAAAGTACAACTAGTAATTCTTAAATTTAATTCTGTGATCTGTGTGTGTGTGTGTGTATGAGTGAGAGAGATAGTGTGCTAAACATGATTGTATATATGTGAGTTAGGGGAATGCTTGTGCGTATGTAAAATCGACAGTATGGGACATGCAGTTCAGGTTCAAAGCAAAGATGCTCAACAAATTAGTAATCCACAAATTTTCAGCTTCTTTTATGTCTATTGACAGTAGCCAGTTCGTAACCACATTCTTGCATTCGAATCTCGACATAGGGTAGATTCTATGAGTCTTGTTCGTCTTATTATATAGCTTCTTTTGATACTGATTTCTTTAAATACGTAGTAGGGCAAGGCTAGCATAAAAAAATCTAACCCTTTGGTTTCTTTGTTGGTGCCTACACCTACCATCGTAGACGGGACTAATCCTATCATGTAAAAAAAAACACTGCTGAAGAAACATTGACACGAAGAGAAGAAGCAGATCAGGCATTGTTAACATCTCTGGATCTCCTTATCGTGTGTGGCTACGGGTTATGGTCAATTGGTTATCGCATCCGAAAAACACCCAACCTCTGATCGTAGAGGTTTTCCATTCCATCAGTATCATGAGGGTCTACCCTCTTGAATGCGGGGCGAGAGAGTGCATCTGTCTGTGTAACTAAAGCATTTAAGGTGGTTTCAGTCCATACAAAAGTTTGACGCACAATACGCGTAGACGGTATTGATATTTTATATATGGAAAAATAGTTTAGAAAATCTAGATGCCGCGTAACAAATAACATTTGCAATTTATAACATAAATACGAAGATATAAAGCTTTTAAAATTTTGTATGAAAAATTGCAAAGCTTTATATCTTCGTAATTATTTTATAAATTGCAAATGTTAATTGTGACGGGGCATCTAGATTTTCTAAACAATTTTTCCATGTATACAAAATTACTTATATTAATACCGTCAACGCGTATTGTGCGTCAAAATTTTGTATAAAATTGACCCCTCTGCAACCACCTTAAATACAATACATTAAACTTGTAAATCTGTTTGTTTCAGTGCATGCTGTATTACCCTATAATTAGTTGTACATTTGGCTTAAATGTTGCTGAAGATAAATATTGTTTTTCTGTATTAGTGTAACAACTGTTGGGAAATCAATAAAGAAAATAAAATAAATCCTGACTGATTTTGCAATTAAAATTTTATTTTGAAATCCACGAAGGACATCATGTTTGAATACCTACTAGGTATAATTTGATGGTTGAACTGATGTTTTTTGTTCTTAATCTGTTTTGTATGCGAATAATTTTTGCGTATTTTACAACATATAAATGAGTACTAGTCAATATAACTTAGTTTATGGCCAAGAAGTAACATGAATACAATGATTTCGTAGCACTTAATATTTTGATGCCTAAATCTCGTGAAAATAATCGCAAGACAACGCAGATTAAATGCTCGAATGACTCATTTGTGAAGAATAGAGATACCAAAACACCTGAATTTACCTTAAGATATGAAACTATGCAGGGACAGATTATTCCAATTACCCCCCCTGGAAATTCTACAATGGGAGGAAAAATTGGTATAGAAAATAATTCAAAGACAACATAATTATTCGAATAAAATATCAAGGATTTGGAATAATCCCTAAATTATTCAATTCCTCTTGTCAAAAACAGGCTTCGACGTTCCCATTCAACAATTCAACATAAAACTTTGCTCAAGATTCTCAAGAGTCGGTCTCACTATGCTCTGAAACTCAAGCGTCATATTGTAAAAGTTGAAATGTCAAAGGCTTTCTTCGAGAATTGCTGCATTCGGCATTCATATAATTTGACAGACTCTAAATGTATGGATAATTTACGTCTCCAAGTTTGGCGCGTAGCCAATTTGCCAGTCCTTTCAAATGTTATTCAATCTTAGAAAAATTTCCATTTTGTAAATGAATTCTTTAGTTTGAGAGTTCATCGTACGGTGTTGTACGGTTTGATTTTATCAAGGAGATAAAACTTGATGAAATATGTTAGATTTGAATTGAATATTTGAATGTAGATTGAAATTTAGAAAAAAAAAACATAAAAATGAGCAATTTTGAGAAACGCGGTGGATGGTGCCTTCTTCCACAATCGGTTGATTACTCGGACCGTCGACCTTTTTTAAGACTTCAATACAACTTTCATAGTCCAGATATCTCAACTCAATCAACCCGCAGTGAACCTCAGAGGACAACAAAAATCAAATATGACGGATCCGAAATGTCATGTTTCTTCAGGCTGATAAGTGATAACTAATATTTAGGAATTTTTTGTGTCCCTGATTCCAGGGATTAAGAGGAGGTTCTTGTCGTGCTTAGGGATTGTATGTCTCACTTAGCTTTTTCATTATCGGTTCCTCTGATCGGGTCGATCTTCACATACGTTATTTCGTGTTAAAGAAAATGATAAGCATAGTTACCATAGTTACCATTCTTATGAGGACCACAAGTGAGCGACTACTGGCAACAGACAAGATAATTTCGACACGAAAGACTTTTGGCTTATTATTTGAAGCAGATCCTCCCCGAGTGACGAAACCTGGATCTTACCACAGAGTTGTGACACCACCAATGACCGAATCACGGAAGTGCAACACACTAAATTGCGAATAAGACATCTCGAAAGTACGAATTTAATAGACCAAAAGAGCATGGCCAGAGAGATCCTCGTGGTTACATCGCTCGATACCCCGAACGAAGAATCTGGATGTGTGTACTCAGAGGATGCTGCTGCCCATCCTCCGGTAGATAGTCCCTTAGTCGCCTTTTACGACACCCACGGGAAGAAATGGGATGGTGCTATTCTTAGCCGACACCACACGGCAACCATCATTGCTGACTGGCAAATCTTTACTACAGCATTCTTCTTCTTTCGTGTCATCATGAGCATGACTATACCTCATGCTGTGTAGTAGGCCTGTCAGCAATGGACGTATCGAGGCTGACTACCCAGGGTGCGCCAGACGAACTCGGGTTTCGTCACACGGCCTTTCCTTGCACCCCTTGACAGCATGAGTGATGATCATGCGATATTGGTCATGCTCACACCAAAGAAGAAGATTCTGAGGTATTTGAGACGCGAAAATTTTCCGTTATGTACTTTGAATTGGACCCACCACAAATCAATCTTTTATACTTACCTAAGTTCGCAATAACGCGACTTTTGAAAGTTTTCAAGATTCCTTCACTTATAGTGGAAAACATAAAAGTGCACACTCATTCTGTGGAAGTGAGCCAAATTGCAGGCGTTTCGGGGTGGCTGTAGACAGCCGTACATTTGAGAGAATTACCTATGTTGGAACATTGCTTCTTGAGGGTTAAAAGTTAGAACACAGAGCCGAGAAAACAAAATACGCTCACTTTAAGATATTATAGATATGTCAAAGTTTTGATGTTTAGATGTTTGTCACTCAATCGCGCATAAACGGCTGAAGGGATTTGGATGTATATAATTCTGGATCAACACATAGGAAACTTTTTTACGGGCCACGCAGACGGAGTCGCGGGCCGCAGCTAGTTTTACTATTAAAATTTCAATGACTCTCAAATGCTCGGGCAGTAAGCATTTATACATAAGTAGGAGCGGCAAAGAAGAATGGCGGATACTCCTGTTTTTTTTTGTCTTCGTCGAGACCGTACCTACATAAATGAATCTTAGCAATACGTTTAGGGTGAAATAAGACCTATATAATTTTGAGGAAAAGTGTTTCTCCTTATGAAACCTTTTGAATCAACATGTGGATCTCATAAACTTTCTCATTACAGAGTTCACTCTTAATCTTCTGCATTCATGTCATGGTTTTTATTTTAATGAAAATAGCTATTTTGCTACTGCTATTTGGCAGTTCCAAATATAGATTAGCAGACGCCGTAGTCGATACCAACTACGATTCCATCATCATCATTCTCTGTACATGGAATAGGGGGAGAAGGGGCGGCAAATCCGGTAACTGCCCCAGGCGGGCGGCTGAAATCTACCCTCCGCCACATGGTACGCCACTGATATTTCTTCCATGCTCTGTGTGTTAAAAGTAAATAAGGATGGCAAAAAGTTAGTACGTCTACGTGAGAGGGGACGACTGTAAGGCAAGAGTAGTTATTTGCTTTCTAGCGACGTGAGGGTCTACTCCACCATGTTGTAGTAGCGATTTTTATATTTAAATTGTCGTATGAAATGGACAATGGAATGAAATGTCTCAAGTGGTAACAAATTGGACACCATTAGACACAAAAAGAAGACGAGGAAGGCCTTACAGTAGATGGAGAGATGACATTGTAAGAGTAGCGGGACCACTTTGGTCGAGACTGGCGAGAAACAGAAAGGACTGGAGTCATTTGGAGGAGGCTTTCACCGCTTAGGCGGCCCTTGCACTAATACTAATATACAATTAAAATAACATAACATAAGATAAATTCTACTAACAATACTAACAAAATGAAATATCTAAGTTTAATGTACATACCAGTTGTAAGGAATAAAGCTATAATAATAATAATAATAATAATGAAATGGAAAACTTGAACGCCGAAGTCACCGATGGTTGTCGGTTATTTCAGGGCATTGCCCCACCACACACTCACACCACTTTAACTCTTGTAAACCAGGATCAACAGCGGAAATCAAACACAATAATACGAGACAGTTAAGTCTAGCGAGCGAGCTCGGAATTGACTTCTTGTATGATGACAAATACGGGAATGTAATTAAGAGGATATGCTCTCTATATCTCGTTCCATACAAACGAAATTTAAGTACACCACCATTTTTTGATTGTTAGAAAAATGTTTAATGGTGTATTCAAATAATGAAACTAAACAACATTCTCTAAGGACAATTTTTCGACCCTTGGTCCTCAGAAAATGTCTTTTTATATGGGTACACCCATATAAAAAGACATTTTGTAGCTATTCTTCTTCTTCTTCTTTCTTATCGTGTGGGCAGAGCCCTGGTGTCAGAGTTTTTTCAGACCGCCTTACGGCCTCTGACGTGGTTTTTATTGAACGACTACTACCACCTACCTACCTATAGTAGCCGGGATCAACGGCTTAACGTGCCATCCGAAGCACGGAATCATTTTTCTTCAGACAATCAGGTGATTCAGCCTGCAATGACTTAACCAACTGGGGAAAAACGCACAAAGTGACATTTCGCTAGGTGTCCCCCGTGGGAATCGAACCCACGACCTCCGTGTCGAGAGCCAATGCTTTTAACCATTAGACCACGGAGGCAGTTAGTTTGTGTAAAAAATAGGGATACTTACACATAATGTATATTGGATAAAACTTTTTTAAATTCGATCTAGAAACTAAATCTCTGTGATCTCTTGAAATCTTCAATTAGTCCTAGCATTGAAACTGCATATTTGAACGGAAATCTGACAAAACACAATGTCATTCACTTTTATTGGTTAGTATTGAAAAGAGGATCTTACGTCGTTTGTATGTAGCGCACTCGGGCGCTCTGCAAGGGCTATCCTCTTAAGAGGATAGGCGGGCTGAAATGGAAATTTGGATAATAGGTCACTTTTCCGACTGTATACGTATTTGTCCAATCCGCCTCACCCGGGATGAAACCCTGCTGACTAGAGTGCCAAGGAGACAACTGCAGCTCGGACCGATTTTATCTACAGGGCAAAATTGATATCATTAGCATCCTTCTAAACTAAGAGTCTACCCACCAAACTGAACAACTTTTATTATTGTAGCAAACCGATTGGAGAAAAAAAAAATCTGCTGTTGCATAGATTTGAGTCGAGTAGGCATTGCAGTTTAGTATGGAACAGCAGATTTTTTTTTTGCTCCGATCGGTTTGCTCCCATAGTAAAAGTTGTTCAGTTTGATGGGTAGACTCTTAGTTTAAAAGGATTCTAATGACAAGTATTTATTCTGTGCTAATGATATCAATTTCACCCTGTGTATAAAATCGACGAAATCAGCATTTCGTATTCCCTGTTTCCTCCTCCAAAACTAAACCGACTTTAATAATTCTTTCAAGAAGTTTGTTTATTGCCAAGTTAACTAAAATAATAAAATAAAATAAATAATAACTCTTAATAAAAAAATACAATTATAATTTAGTCAAGTAAACCGCCCCTCATCATATCTCGCCCAAAGGTGCCCTTTCAAGAATAATATGAGAAAGACTTTGGCTTTGTCTGTATGTTATGCTTTTTTTGTTTATATGAAAACGGGTGGTAAAATTGGACGTTTTTGAAGGTCTCCAGTTCTTACATTTATTAATTAATGCAAAAAAAGCAGAACATAGGGATGTAGCAGAGGTAACATAGATTGTATGTGTAAAAAAATGTTTGCTCTAGTGTCATTATCCAGGGAGGAAACAGGGATTCCCCGGGAATACGTAAGTTTGGAAAAAACGGTACTCGCCTATCCTCTTAAGCGGCAAGCAAGTGATCAGTTGTCTCTGTCAACACCAAAGGAACACATGCGTGATTATATGTGTGTAGATATATGTTTTAAAAGGCCATCTCTGTTTAGTTTCAAGTACGGTCACCTTTAAGTATACAAGACTTTGAGGCCTGTCCTTACGACCTTCTACATTATTTACGTTAGGGCATTGACTTTGTAAATAGAGTTTTAAAACAAAGGTTTGATGCCAAAGGCTATGTACTCGTTACAATCTAGTCATACCCTAGTGGAATGTTTTGCCTGATAACAAATTGTTTATGTATTGTCTAAGTTTTATCAGGGCTTGATGGGTTAATTATTATTCTATCCTACGCTTCTATTCTACCTTAATTTTCACAGTAGCCTAGCCATTTAACAGAGTTAATTTGACTTTCAAACTGTAACAGTACTCAGTACTGTAGTTTTTAAGTGATACGTGTACAAAAAAAACAGACAAACAAACAGACAAAAATCTAAAAATGGTCTCAATGCATTCCATGACGTATCCTAACCACCCCCAATTAATATTTTTGCAAATATCTTCAATGTACATACATCCACGCCTTAGTTTACAATTTTATCAATGTAGCCCAATCATTTTACGGAGTTTTGTTAGGCGGGGTAGGGAGTAAATATTAATTGGACTTTTAAACTGTAACCGGCACCATTTAGTGACAAAAAGACTATCTCAAAACATATTTTAAAAAAATTCGCTCCGCAACATAGAAATGAAAATTGTGAGTCCCAGAAGGCTTTTAAATTTATAATATTACCAATGCACTCATTTGAATTAGATTTAACAATATAAATTATTTTTGAGCTATAAAATAGGCATTGAAATTTAAAAAATGAGGTTTTTATTAGAAAATACGAATGTATTTTTCAAACCCTTCTAATTAGACAAAAATATTTACACCATGTTTGAAGTATGTATAATGGTAATACCTTAAATATGTGCAAAAAAATGTACCATCACGTTTTTTATAACCAGATAATACCTAAATTTTTAATTTGGAACACTTGCTACAGGGATTTTTTTTTAATTTTGTGTCATTTCTAAGCACAAATTGACTCTTAAATACTATACCGAACAAAAATATCAATTACTAATTTAGTCCCTCTCAAACCGTAAAACGACTGGGCTACAGCTGGATGGAGATGAAGTTTTTAGAAAAGTAAAGCAGTTTTAATATCATGATTTATAACTGTTTCATTAATTTTCTGCTGGAAGGAATCTCTTCAGAGAAAAGCTCGCTCTTTGAACTTACATGTTTTCTCAATTATATTGTGTAACATAGTAATAACATGATTTAGAGCTCAGGTCCGATCCTGTATGGAGTACTGCTGCCACCTGTGGCATGGCTCAGCCAAGTATCAACTTTCCGCACTCGACTCGGTTGAACGCAGAGCCAGGAGGCTCATTGGCGGCAGTAAGCTGGTGGAGACAAAGCTTCATAGCCTAGCCCACCGCCGCAGAGTAACCTGCTTGTCGGTCTTCTACAGATTGTACTTCGGTGAGTATGCCCAAGAGCTACATGAGCTCATCCCGCCTTCCCCTTTCTACTATCGGACTTCCAGACGCACCGCGGGATATCACCCTTTTTTGGTTTAAATCCCATATATCCGCACCAAGCGCCTTTTTGAATCTTTTATAATGCGCACAGCCAAGGAGTGGAACGCCCTGCCTGCGTCAGTATTTCCGAGCGCTTATAACCCGAATTCCTTTAAAGAACGAGTGAATAGGCTTCTTCTGGGTGAGCTCGCTACATCTTCGACCCCATCTTCGTCCTGAGGACTAGATTGAGGTCAAGAGCAAACCCATAAGTAATAATAAAAAAAAAATTGAACTGTTTCACTGATTTAGGTCTGCCGGAGGAAATCTCTTCAGAGATCAGTTCGTTCTTTGTACATATTTTCTCAGTTAATTGTATCAACGTATCTGTTATTACACCTTACGATCATCTCGCTGCTTTTCTGTCATCGCTACATTCTATAATTCAATTATTCATATTCCAATTCCCGTGGGAATAAATCGAGTTATATTTTATGTATGTTTTACGTTGGGAAAACGTGATGTGTGTCAGAATCGTATAATTGTCTGTGCCTACCACAGTTTATATTTACGTGTTTTTCTAACTTAAATACGTAATACCGACTGCTCTCAAATGGTGAAGGAAAACATCGTGAGGAAACCTGCATACGCTGAAGAAGAAATTCTGATGCGTATGTGAAGTCTACCAATCCGCATTGGGCACGTGTGGCCAACGCCCTTACGCCTTCCCTGAGGGTAGGCCTGTGCCCTGCAGTGGGACGTATATAGGCTGTGATGATGAGGTATATTTTAATATTCAACTATGTACCTACATAAGATATAGGATAGAGTGAGAAATTGTGTAATAAGAGATCGATGTAAATTGAGGGAAGATGTTGTGGCAAGAATAGAGAAAGGTATGCTTCGTTGGTTTGTTCATGTGGAGAGGATGAGTGACAGCAGATGTACACACGGTGACACATCAAGCTACACAAAACCAACATAAGCTGGCCGCGCGTGGGTCGAGTAACGTATAACGTCGCGCGGCCAGCTTATGTTGGTTTTGTATAGCTTGATGTGTCGCCGTGCGTACGAAAGAGCATGTTGCTAATGTGAGTGGCAGTGTCGGCAGAGGGCGCTCGCGTAGGACATATGCTGATCAAATCAGTTGCGTCAAAAATGGGAGGTGCGGAGTACTCGAAACCGACGGGCATGTATGAAGAGATGTGATGTGAGGCAAAAGAGGTATGTAAGGATCGTAGTAAATGGCGCGCCTTGGTCTCTGCCTACCCCACTGGGAAAGAGGCGTGACGTTATAGATATACATACATAGGTAAGTAATTCGATCTTAGGCGTCCGCTCTCAGGCCATTGCGGTCGTTAACGGGTCGTTTGCGCAGTTCCGAAGGTCAGTGATAAGGAATAACGATTTTTATTTCATACTTACTTAAATGACATAGAACGGTAACTAAACATTAGTACAAGAGAGCTGTTTGATTTTTATTTAAGGTCTCCCGGGGTAATTGCTACTTTGGGGTCAATGGGGTACTTGCAACTATGGGGTTATTGCAACTATGGGGTAATTTCAACCATGGGGTAATAGCAACAATGGGTTATTGCAACCATGGGGTAATAGCAACTATGGGGTTATTGCAACCATGGGGTAATAGCAACTATGGGGTTATAGCAACTATGGGGTAATTGCAACCATGCGGTAATAGCAACTATGGGGTTATTGCAACCATGGGGTAATAGCAACTATAGGGTTATTGCAACCATGGAGTAATAGCAACTATGAGGTAATTGCAACCATGGGGTAATAGCAACTATGGGGTAATTGCAACCATGGGGTAATAGCAACTATGGGGTAATTGCAACTTTGTGGTGATTGCAACTTTGGGCTAATTGCAACTATGTGGTATTTGGAACTATTGAGCAATTGCACTTATAAATCACGATTCAGTTCTTATCTTTATTTACCAACACCTGCCTTCTAGATAAATAGATATAAGTGTATGGGCGATGATAGCCCATACGGAAGAGAGCTGGCGGCTCAATCCTAAGGCCGCGGTTCAATTCCTGGCCTGTACCACTAAGTTCTTCGGAATTTATGTACGGTTGTATTTATCATTTACTAACTCGGCGGTGAAGGAAAACATCGTGAGGAAACCTGCATTCACGAGGATGAAAAGAAAATTCCATAAGTTTGGAGGTATGCGTAAAATATGGGTGAGCTTGGGGCGAACTCAAAGGACCAGCGCTGGTCTCAGTGTTACAACGACCCTTGCTTGCAATAGCCCAACCACAAATAATCAATGGACGTTAGTCGATCACACGTACCCAATGCGGATTGGTAAACTTCACACGCGTCACTATACAGCACAGACCAGGAGGCTTAGTGGTCTGTGCTATACAGACATGATCAACATGGGATCAAAATAGTTAAGTGTTATTTGAAACCTCTGCTCATGAAACTAAATAGTCACTGTATTCTTTAGTAGAAGTATAATAAGAGAATTATCATCATCATCATCATCATCGTTATCTCAAGTCAGGCAAATATCCAGGGAGGGAGGGGGGATTACCCCTGAAATCTAAATATTTGTACGGAAAAGTGAGTAGCAGCACTTTCTTTTTCATTGTTTTTATATGATACATTGTCCCCCCCCCCCCCCGAAACAAAATTCTGCATACGTGTGGACTGTTTTTTTAAAGTTGTCGTTGGTTTTCGTTTGGACAATTTTTAGGGCCATTCTATACAGGGTGTAAAATCAAATTAAACATCAATCTGAAGAAATTTTAGTATGGCAAAAAATCAGAAAATTATGGCAATGGCTACTCGATCCAAATGTATGGAACAGCTGGGATTTTTCGTGATTTCGGTTTCGCTCCATAGTGAAAGTTGTTGAAGTTAGTCTGAAGCACCCCGTTAAATAGCAGATATTTTTTTGTTCTGACATGTTTGCGGGAGCAGTAGGAACTAGTAAAAGTTGTTCGGTTTGACTGGTAGAGTATGTGGTTTAAAGGTTAATGATACTTTTCCTTACACCCTGTATAGTTTGCTTGTAGATTTTACAACTGCATCTATGCCTATTTCATAGATTTGGCTAACTTCCAACTTTGCTATTGGCATCGGATCTTGCTGTACGTACAACTACCAACACAAGTTTAACAAGCCTTGTACCTAAAGGAATAGAGTTCAAACTTCTAAGCTTTTAGATTTTATGTCAAAAGTTTTTTAAAAGCTGACGAATCAATACTTTTGAAAAGTGCTTTTATGTTTGTGTTACGAGAATTCGTATGATGATCTCTTAAATTAAATTAGACGAAACATAAAAGGAAACAAACTTTTATTTGGTTTAACGGAAATGGAAGAAGTTTTTTTTTATAAACAACCAAATTTTCGACACTAAAGAACGCTCTACACGTTCCGATCTTTTTTCAGATTCCAGCTACATTGTTGCAGAAAATAATGTGGGGATTTCACACATATCTTTAGTAGCAGATAAATTAAACATACTTGACGTTAAAAAAGGAATTGGAAATCGTTCTTTGAATCAATGATTTTGGGTTCCCCCCTGCAAAGGATACTAGCGGCGCCCGCGATTTTGTATGCGCAAACCACCGACTTTAAATACTCATAACTTTTGATTGAATGAACCGATTTTGATGCAACAAAGCCTAAATATTCATTCAAACGCAAATCTGTTTTTGTGAAAACGCCATCTAAATCGGTTGAGCAGTTTTTAAGTGATGCGTTCACAAACAAACAGACTAAAATTCAATAATGGTCTCAATTCATTCCATTACTATCCTAAAATGAGTATGGAAATATCTTTAATGTACATCCACGCCTAGTTTACAGTTTCATTACATGTAATATAGATTAACCAGATGTGTGAAACGAGGTAGAAAATATTAAACCTCATCAAATCCCAAGAATATAAATTCTACATACACATACTTACATACATAAAGTCAACCATGTATGCAGTCGGCTTTACCAAAACGACAGAACGTAATCAGTATCACAGTCCATTAGGCAAAAGGACAAAAACCATACAGCCTCAATGACACGAATGTGCCATTTACTTCGCTTAGCGCGCATTCAGGCGTCTCAGAATTAATCTCGGCATAATTGCACGGGTTCTTAAACAAGGACAAATGACGTCATCATTGTCAATAATGTGGCAGTAACGATCCATGACGTCATATACTGCACGACAAAGTAGTCCTAGAAAAGCCTGGTCGTATACTATAGAGAGCGTTGCCTGAATCCTTATAGATTAATGTAGGGGACGCTCATCTAAATCAGTGATGAGTTGCCTTCGAAGAGATTTGAACGTGCGATTAAAAGTTTTTATAAAGTATATTTTTTAATCTGTATCTTTTTAAAAATTGAACAAAATGAAGAGTGTGTTTCGTACAGTTAAAAGGAATAGGTATATTAAGCCGAAAATCGTTATCGACAATGCGGTAAGTGAAATTTA
Source organism: Agonopterix arenella (assembly GCA_927399405.1). NCBI lineage: Eukaryota > Metazoa > Arthropoda > Insecta > Lepidoptera > Depressariidae > Agonopterix > Agonopterix arenella. The sequence goes on from OV656714.1 coordinate 10,724,098, forward strand.
CAAATTTTTACACATTTTAAATTCATTAATTGGTTTCACACGTTTTTTGGTTAAAGAATGTCATTTGTTTTGTCAAAAAGTGCATGTTAAATTGTTATAATTGCTGTTTGACGTTTGGGGAAGACCCAATCAGCTGATTTTAATTATTACTGAATTTCACAGAAAAATTGCCCCAATTCATATTTCACCCATCCCTAACGTTAGGGACACACAAAAAATGTAATAAAAGACCCCTATCGTCACATAAAACTGATTAAAATGGTGCCTTGAAATAAAAAAATGACAGATGGAATTGACACTTACGAAAATTCTCTTCCAGCACCAAAGTAGCACACAAAATTAACTGATTTGCGAACGTATTTTACTAAATAACTCAAATGGGTATGTTTTAAAAGGAATTTTGAATAAAAGAATGGAGTTTTTGGTAACGCGAAGCGCGGTGTAGCTGTTTTTCGCGCTTGGGACCGGCGTGACGGGCGACTGCCGCAAACTCGGCGAAAAATCAATATCCACCCCCCAGTGCCCTACCCGCATGCGGAACCTGCTACGAAACTTAACACTGCTCACCCATTTCCGTATTATGTAACAAGGAAAGAGGGAGACGTCGATACATCCGAACCTACATCCTTAACCAACCCTCGAGAAAGCGCCAATAAGCTTAATCAAAATGGCGGATTGACGTTTGACGTTTCGGCGCGAAAACTGACATTTGAACATAATTCTTTTTTATTTCGCTTTTTATTGATTTTATTGTTTCTTTTTAACGATTTTTTATATTTACTTACATCATTAATATCGATGGTAAATTGGAAAATCAATTTTAAAGACAATTTTATTTTTTCTGCGCAGTATGATACAATATCGTACAGACAGTGGTATTTGTTAGATGGACAACTCGCACAAGTTACCTCGGCACCTGGTTAGGATAATTTAATTCATACCTACCGAATAGGTAGGTACTATTATTGTTCGGATATAAGAATTTTTTCTTTTCAAGACAAGATTGATAATAATATTTAAGAGTCCTTTTACCGTACCTTGGTGTCCTCTTCACAATATTTAAAATTTCTCAATCAAATAAAAGCTACTACTGCATCTTACATACAAAAGCCTTAAAGCAATTTTTTTCATTTAATAATTTTATAGGTTTTACACATAAAAAAAATAAACCGCCATTTCTACATTTATTTCGATATTCTTAAAAGTGTAATGTTTAGAACCTATAAAAGAATTCCACAGTAACCTCTCCTCCTTTTTGGAAGTCTGTTAAAAATAGCTTTTCTTCTTTCGTATTCATATTCTAGTTAGTAGAGTAGTAGGTAGTAGTTTCTAGTTCTTTTGTAGTTAGTTCTTCTTCTTATCGTGTGGGCAGAGCCCTGGTGTCAGAGTTAGTAAGGTTTGGTAGTTAGTTGAAGTAATACTTTTTAATTTTGTGTTTTCAATAGTGATAAATCTTTAATATTCAAATTCAAATTCAAATAATTTATTTCAGACAAGATGTCCATATAGTGTTAGTATACATTTATCTTAAAGCTAGTGTTAGTAACAAAAAACAACAAAAAAAAACATTTTATTTTAAAAACCCGGTGTGGAGCTTCACCCAGTGATGCAACAGCGGGGAGTCCCACCGGTCTTTGAACACATTCAGGAGACCGTTAGTGCTGGCTCGGAGCCTGTCCAACATGGAGGCGCACCGTTTTCTCATGTCATGAAGTCATGAAGACTGTCATGAAGGCGCCATTGATGAACGGTAAAAGGACTCTTATCTTCTGCGGGTTGTACAAAGATTTATTCCAGCCGAGGTGAATGCCTTATTTCTTTATAGCGTTCCGCTATTATGTTAACTTAAGACTATTTACAATGGTTAGAATTTTTGGCGCAATGCAGCATGGAGGATTTTATTCATTCCTGTACAGCTGCAATAGTTAATGTTTTAGGTCAAAACATTAATGTGGGAAATCATTAAAACTTAAACTAGGTCGTATCGAAAAATTTTTAGTAAACATTTTTGTCCTTGGCTTTAAATCGATGCTAAACTTAAAGTTAGGACAAAATCTATGGTAAATAATAATCATCAGCCTAAACAGGGTGTAAGGAAAAGTATCATTAAGTTGATTCAATTAAGAGGGGTCAATTTTATACAAAACTTTAAAACTTTGACGCACAATACGCGTAGACGGTATTAATATAAGTAACTTTGTATATAAGGTCTAACAAAACTAGCTGAAACTATTTTAAGGGGATGATCAGACCATCAAACTGAACAACTTTCTCTATGGGACCAATATCGAAATCGCGACCAATAAAAAAATCTACTGTCCCATACATTTAGGTCGAGTAGGTTTGTATGGAACAGCTGATTTTTTTTTCGCGATTTCAATTGTGGTCCCATAGAGAAAGTTGTTCAGTTTGATGGTCTGACCATCCCCTTAAAATAGTTTCAGCTAATTTTGTTAGACCTTATATATGGATAAATAGTTTAGAAAATCTAGTTGCCGCGTAACAAATAACATTTGCAATTTATAAAATAATTACGAAGATATAAAGCTTTGATATTTTTCATACAAAATTTTAAAAGCTTTATATTTTCGTAGATTGCAAATGTTACATTAGATTTTCCAAACAATTTTTCCATTACGTATACGCGTATTGTGCGTTAAAATTTGTATGGACTGAAACCACCTTAACCTTTAAACCACTCTACCCATCGAACTGAGCAACTTTTAGTATGGCAGCAAACCTGTCAGCGCAAAAAAAAATCTTCTGTTCCATACTAAACTGCAATACCTACATAACTCAAAGTATGAAACACAATTTTTTTTTTGTTTCGTTTTTTATTTCCTTCAATTTACTGTCAATGCAAGGAGGGATGGACCTATGGATGGGCGTTAGTCCACCACTCGTTACCAATGCGTATTAGTAGAATTCACAAAGGTACACATCAGCCCGTATAGCTAACGTACACATGAAAGGATTAGTGCCAATAAATAGTGCTTAATTAGTGCCTAGGTCAAATAAATAGTGCCTCTGTACTTTACGAGCTATCGATTTATTTTACTTGGTATGCTAGCTTTACGTCAAGGTAACGTACTTACACATTTTCTGCGTCAAAAATGGGTAAAATGATTTTACATGGGTACAAAAAATGCTGCTCAAATGATGCCCTAAGGCATTACGTAGGGCATCCGAAATCTCCTGAAGATAGGCCTTCAAGAGTGGACCGGTCGATTTGGCGATCCTTGGGGGAGGCCTATGTCCAGCAATGGCTGATATGAATATTATGATGATGTTGATGATGAATAAACCAAAAGAAAACCGGGCGTGACCCACCCAACTTTCTCATTTATCCAGGAACCTACTTTTCTAATTTTAGCCCAGTCATTTTACGGTTTAAGCCGGGACTAATTAGTAATTGACATTTTTTTTCCAATTGGAGCCCAGAAATGTACCAAAATTAAAAAAATATCACGTCAGCAACAGTTCCAATTTTAAAATTTTGCTATTATCTCGTTCTAAAAAACCTGATGGTAAATTTTTTTTGCACATATAAATTTAAGGCTTTACCTTTAAACAAGGTGTGAATATTTTTGTCTACTTAGAAGGTTTTGAACTAATAAATACCTCATTTTTCAAATTTCATTGCCTATTTAATAGCTCAAAAATAATTTATGTTGTTAAATCTTAGTCGAATGAGTGTATTGGTATAAATATTAATAATTTAAAATCCTTCTGGAATAGATAATTTTGATTTCTACTATGTTGCGTAGCAATTTTTTTTAAATATGCTTTTGTCACTTAATGGTTCCGGTTACAGTTTAAAAGTCCAATTAGTAATTACTTCCTACCCCGCCTAACAACACTCCGTAAAATGACTGGGCTATTTATTTATTAATTTTTCGGAAGGATCTCTTTTACAGGTCCTTGATCTTAGTGTTTTGACTACAAGTAACGCCATCTATACCTAATTTTCACGAATTAAACCCCAACTTTTCTTTTGACAACCGTACCACAGCTTCCAGTGCCATCTGTGTTTAATCTTGACAAACTATTTAACTCTATAGGTTTGTATCGCGGTTTGTGTTGCTGAAACTTTTCCCACTCTGAGAGTTAAGAGCGAATTGTAGTGTGTGAAAATTATGTTAGAGGGCACTTTATTAAGACTTATATACATGGTGTTGCTGTTTTGCGAATTTCAAATTCTTAATAATTATGCTGATGGTTACACCACCGAACTATATGGGACCAACAATGAAATAGCAGAAAAAACATCTGCTTTGCAGTTTTATATGGTGTAGAACAGCAGATTTTTTTGATTAAGACTCTCCCTTCGGCGAAGTTGTTCAGTTTGATGGGCCGAAGCTGAAGCATCCCCTTTGAATGTAACGCATTAAAAACATTATGTAGGTTAAATAAACTAATCGCTCAAAGGATAGATTTAATAGGCCCAGTTATAAAATTAACTATAAAATAAAATCTGCCTACAGCCTGATTATATTTACGTTCAATTTAATGGATAAGTGACGTCATAGTGACGCGTGACGTCATGCGGCGACTGTGCTTGACCGCAACATAAATTTTTATGTAAATAAACATTGATGGCAGAATATTTCGGCAGATTTGGGTTTAATACATATTACATGTACATAACATCAC